>CAWUFW010010857.1:0-660988 GCA_963921515.1 Calotriton arnoldi | reverse complement strand
CAAGAGGCAGCCGGCGTAATTAACCCTTGCTGTCCTAGTCCATACGAGTCTCTGTGTGTGGGCATGGGGTAAGAGAAGCAAGGAGACAGGGGGATAAACATCCCGTCCTCACCGACCCCCTCACACTGAGCTTCTGCAGCTCAAACTGCCTTGCCTCTCGCCTGTCCTCCAGCTCCTCTGGGGACAGACTGCTGCTGCCTGACCTGGCGGGTTCCCCCCCCACCCAAAAGCACATCCACCCTGGAAATAGGCTCCTCCACCTCCTCACTGAGATTACCAGGTTGCCCACTGGCATGTCTGGCTGCTACCCAGGCCCTCAGCGCCTTCTGTAGCTCCTCCTTCCTTGTGAGGCCTTTAATTTGGACTTTCAGGTTTTTACAAATTGCTCGTAGTTCCTTTACGGCGTAGGTTTCCAACCTATCCTCCTCAAAGATAACTTCCAGAGATGCAACGGATGATGCAGCTGAGTCAGGCATGACAAAAGTAGTGAGTTGAAAACTGTCAAGATCAAAAAATAGGCCAAAAGAAAAAGAACCAGTATGTGGTACGTAATGGTCTGCGATATGGTAGTAGTGCACACCAGTCACTGTAAGTCAAGTGCAAACACAAGTCCTATCCTCACCGCTGACAACCAATGTTAGAAATGGGATCTCTAGTTGGCAAGGGCTTGCACCTTTGTCCAAGTAGGGACCCGTCTTCCTAGTCAGGGTAAGGGAGTTACACTCCTAAAATAACCCCTGCTCACCCCCTTGGTAGCTTGGCACGAGCAGTCAGGCTTATTCTAGAGGCAGTGTGTGAAGCATTTGCACATAACCAACAGTAATACAGTGTAAGCACTACAAACGGACACCACACCCGTTTAGAAAAATAACCAATATTTTTATATACTCAAGACAAGACCAATTACGACAAAAATCCACAATACTATACTTTAAAAATGAATGCTTGATAAGGTAACTTCTTCTTTGCAGGAATAACACAAAAGCAAAGTTCGTACGAGTCGGTAGCCCCGTCCGGGTCTACCGCGATGCTGAATTACACAGAGTCCAACAGTTCCAGCCGGCCACGTCGCTACGGGCCAGCAGAGTCGTGAACAGACTCGGTCACAGTACCTTTCTCGTTGTGGATGGTACGGAGTGAACGAGCCGGTCGGCGTTCGTCGCGGTTGCGGTGCAAGACGGAGCGATGCAAGGTGCGGTGTCCCTCGATGCGGTGCAGGCAGCGGCTCGATGAGCGTCGTGCAGACGGAGTCGGTGAGTCCAAGGCGTGCGGTGCAGGGCGAGACGGTGCACGATGCGATGCTGACAGGTTGCGATGCAGGCGACCAAGCCGGAGTGCGGGAGCTGGCGTCGGACAGCGGTGCGAGTCGGAGCGGTGCGTCGCAAGCGTGCGAGCGGTGCCCCAAATGCGATGCGGTCACGACTGTTGAGCCAGTTGCAGCGTCCGCGTCGGTCGGGTCCGGCTGGTTCAGTGAAGTGATGCGAACTGCGGTGCCCACAGGTCACGGTGCACGCAGCGGCTCGGTGTTGACGGCGTCGGACGTCGCCTACGGTGAGACCAGGGTTGCGATGCGAAGCGGGGCAATGCGGTCTGCGGTGCAAACAGGTCACCGGCCAGGGATGGATTCGGTTGACGGAGTCGGTTGCGGTTCCCTTCCTCTGTGGCAACTGAAACAGCGTTCCAGAAGCGGTACCCAGAGGCTTGTGAAGTCTTTGTAGTCCCTGAGACTTCTTAACAGGAGGCCAGCTCGGTTTCAGGCCCTTGGAGATACTCAGCACAAGTTTGTAGAAAGTTCAGTCTAGTCCTTTCACTGCCCAAGGCAGATGCAGCAGCTGCAGGCCAACCCAACAAAGCAACAACACAGCAAAGGGGCAGTACTCCTCCTGGCAGCTCTTCCAGCTCTTCGTCTTGGCAGGTTCCTTGATTCCAGCGAGATCTAAATTCATGGGGTCAGGGCCCCAATATTTATATCCCAAATTCCTTTGTTCTCTGAAGGCAGAGAGGCCTTTGCCTAGTCCAAACCAGTTCTGGAGCACTTTGTTGACAAGTCTCCGTCCTTTCTTTCAGAGAGTAGGCCAGGGACATCAGACGCACCACAGGAGGTGGAGCCAGCATTGTGGAGGGAAGGCACTGTCCTATTCAGGGCCCAGGTGCAACTCCTCCCACCCATCTACATGTAGATCTTGCTATTCAGCCCTGTGCTGACTCACCCTGTCTCCTGGCATCCCCCAGCCCCTGTCACTCACACTCCAGACAAGGAATACACAACCTAGCAGAGGCAGGCTTGGATGGTTAGACAAGAAAATACCCACTTTCTAAAAGTGGTATTTTCAAACACAGAATGTTAAAACCAACTTCACTAAAAGATGCATTTTATCATTCTGAGTCCAGGCATACTAAACTCGAATTTCTACCATGTTCCCTGGGTCAGTTAGGATTATAAGCTGTAATAATCACAACTGCCCTTTCTGGCCTATGGGGAACAGGTAGCCTTGCAATAGTGAAAAACGAAATAGGCTGTAATTCACTATCAGGACATGCCACACACACCAGGGCATGTCCTACCTTTCGCATACAATGCACCCTGCCCACAGGGGTACCTTGGGCCTACCTTAGGGGTGACTAATATGTAGAAACGGGAAGGTTTAGGGACTTGCAAGTGTGCGCACTTGCCAAGTCGACATGGCAGCCCCAGGCTGCGCACAGGCTCTGCGATGGCAGGCCCGAGTTACACTTTACGGGCTGTTTGCGTGGGTGGCACAATCCAGTGCTGCAGCCCACCAACAGCATTTGGTCTATAGGCCCTGGCACTCGCAGTGCACTTTACAAGGGACTGACACATAAACCAAATAGGCCAATCATGAAAACGCCAATCCGCAACACATTTTATACAGGAGCACTTGCACTTTCCCACTGGATAGCAGTGAGGAAAGTGCGCAGAATCATTACACCAGCAAAAACAGAGTCAAAACCGGGAGGTCAGAAAGCAAAAAGTCAGGGGAAACACGCCAAAAGATGCCAAGTCTAACAGGCGTTGTTTATTTATTTTATAAGCTGTAGAGAATCAGGAAATATCAAAATCATATTTGATTTTTTGGCTAGGTTTGAGTCTTTCACTGATAGGAACAATGTAGGTTTCATAAGAATCTTTCCCAATATGTACCATCACATTTACCCACAGAGAATGGGCAAAAACCCTTGATACATCAGTATTGATAGTAGGTAAATTGCCAAACACCCCAGGTTTTAAACATTCAATGCAAGGTATAGTGACAGGTATATGTGAAAAGAGTGCATCTGGGATACTGGTGAAAACATGACACCAGACTTTTGGAAAACATGGAACGCAGTGTCACTTGGAATGCTGCTGCAAAAAGTTCTTACCAAGTTCAACAAAGATTGAAGTGATATTGTTTGTATTTGCAGTGATTCAGCTACGTATATGAAAAAGTTGTGTGATGACCTGTCAAAATCGATACCTGAGCTAAAGTGCTTCCCTGTAAGAGATCCTTGCCACTTGTTAGATGGTATGCTGAAAGCATCTTTACAATCTTCAGAGTTAATGAAGAATGCTATTGACTTTTTAGACCATTCTGGTGCACTGTTTTGTTATGCGCTGTCAGGGACTGTCCGGGACTATGTCGGGAACACAGTCAGGGACTTGGGCAAGGACTGGGAACAGGGTAGAAAACGAACACAGAGAGGAGTACAGCGCTGCCCAGGATCACACAGGAAATCAGAGGAGAAAAGGGAAGCCTGTACAAAGGAACAAGATAGCTAAGACTCAGAAAGGAAGGGCACTCACAAGGCAATTTAGCATTCAGACTAACTGCTCCCAAGACGGACGTGCAAGACATGTATATAATACAACATTAACAATAAAGGGGAGTGTGGGGTAAAGCACTCAGGAGCTCCACACGGTAAGACTGAAGCTCAGTAAGTTCCTCACCCACAATTGCTGTTACAGATACTGACTGAAAATACCCACATATAGGATATGTATGCAAAGGCAGGGTCTGTGGAGCTTATACCTATGGTGATGTTATAACAGTAACTCAAAGACAATATTCACAGTGAACAAGAAACACCACCTAGGTAGTCAGCTGTGCCCACGGATCCTGGCGATCAAACAGGAACACGCAAGGCAGTAACAGCAAAGGGGTAGAACTAAACACAAGCACAATAGACAAGGAGCTAGCAAGGAGGAGTGCTTAACAGGAAAGGAAGGAAATCACAGGGCACACTTGGCAGAAAGCAGGTAACACACATACAAGGTAACAGAAGCAAGACAGCAGAAATAGAACGACAGTAAACTAGAACTGGAACCAAGGAAATGGGAAGAAAGGCAGGGACTGGAAAAGGATATACAGAAGGGGAGGCTACAAGGGTATACTAGAATAGTGCAGGTTCAGGAATCAAGAAAACAAAGTAGCATAGGGGGCAGTGCTGGGGCAAGAATTGAGCAAAAGCTCAGGAGTCAAAGTAGCACTGCAGGTCAGGAACAAGGAAACGATAAGGCTCAGGAATCAAGGTAGCACTGCAGGCAGTGCTAGTTCAGGAACAGGGAATTACTAAAGCTTCAGGAGTCAAGGTAGCACCCTCAGGCAGTGCTGGTTCAGGAAATAGCTACAGCTCAGGAAACAAGGAGTCAAGAGAGCACTGCAAGCAGTGCAATTCAGGAACAAGAAATAGCTGAAGCCCAGGAACAGGAACTAATAACCATAGCTCAGGAACTCTGGAAACAAGAGAGCACTGCAGGCAGTGCTAATTCAGGTACAAGGAATAGCTATAGCTCAGGAACTCAGGAAACAAGGTAGCACTGCAGGCAGTGCTAATTCAGGAGAAGGGAAACTGCTGCAGTTCAGGAACAAGGAATACTAAGGCTCAGGGGTCAAGGTAGCACTGTAAGCAGTGCTAATTCAGGAACAAGGAAAACAGCAGCAGGTCAGGAAAAAGGCAGAACTAAAGCTCAGGAAACACTGGAAACAATAGCAAAAGCTCAGGAAACACTGGAAACAATAGCAAAAGCTCAGGGAGCACTGGAAACAAGGATCGGTCTCACCGGTAAACAGCTACAATAACCAACACTGGGCTGAAGGGAGCTGGGGCTTAAAAGAGCTCACAGTAATCACATGCAGCAGGTGTGAGCAGGCTAGCAGCAGCCAGCCACAGGTGAACTGAATTCCTCCACCCATCCTTGGCCTGCATGGGTGGAGACAAAGCAATGAGCAGGGAATTCTGGGTAATGGTGTTTCAGGCATGAGCAGGATGGCTTCCACAAAACCCGGCATGGATTGGGAATGGATGTCAATTCCCAAATAGTGTCTAAAGGGCTGGAAGTCAGTATGTACATGAAGGGGAGGGTCTGGAAGCATATTTGAATACTGGAAAGCCCCACAATTCGGCCCCCTGGTGGTGGGCACGAGAGCACAGGGAGTGAATCGTGCCACGCGGGAACTAAAATGCAAATATTTCTCATTTTGTACTTTGTGTGCCATCAAAGAAAGAGTCATCCCAACTGTGTCACTTAGCTGGTGGTTCTCAGTCCTAGAGGCCATGAATGCTATATTATCTATATGGCAACCGTTTACAGAACTTTTGCTGAGTGATGATGACAAAGGCAAGAAATGTGAGGATCTTTCGTCACATATTGAAAGTGATTTGAAAAAAGTACACTCTACTGCATTCTTATATTTTTTACAGGAAAGCATGACTGCTGTATTGGACATAATAAAAAAAAACTAGTGTCTGAAAACACCCTTGCCCGCCAAGTGTTCAGCATAATTGGTGTAGATGTGAAACATCTCCTTCAAAGTAGGCTGGGCGACACTTTTAGTGACTTTGGCACTGCAACATGTTCCATGTTAGAGTGCTTGCCACTTAGTAAGCAAAGAAATGTTGAGGAGCAATTCAGGAACTTTTATTTTACAATGTATGAGGAATAGCCCTTCACCAACTATGACATTTAAAGTCAATGAAGCCTCACTGTGGTACTCTGCACAAGTTATAGATCCCTTCCGTAAAAGGACATTTTCTCTGGAGTTTCAAAAGTGCTGCCTCATTTTCGACCGCTTCAAGAACTCTAAGGACATTACGCATATGTTTCAGAACCTGTTGCAGAGAATCACAATCTTCAGGTGCACCAGTAATGGCATGGAAAGCTATGTCAGTGGCCAGAGTTAGCAAATTGTGTACTGGCTATTTTGGCGTTGCCTGTTTCAAGTGCCAATGTTGAGAGGGCCTTTGACAGATAAAAGTTTACATGGGAAGGAAAGAGCATGCGCGCATGACCAAAGATTCACTGAAGAAGTATTGTATGGTGTATTACCATAAGTTTGATTTGAAAACATTTATTTGGACCTCATATACACTGTACATACACTGTCTATATACCATGCACAATCAGTGCAGAAAGCAAGCAATAATAAAAGGAAAAAGTTCCATAAACACTGTAAAAACACTGTTTCTGCTGTTTTTAATGGCGCACAAATGTGTAACCACTGATAACCACTGTTTTTTTAAGGTATCAAATCACGTGAAAACACTGACATAACCCCACCAGAATTTACCAAAAATAGAAACTGAAAAGAGGAAAGCCTAATGATAATCCACTCTTATTAGAGAACCTCTCCATAGAATAGTTATGCATTTGATTCCTGGTCGATGATTTTGAAACAAGAAGTGGAGAAACAGTGGGCGTTTTGGACTCTTGTGTATTAAAATACTTAAGCCCATCCTCAAGATTGCATTGCAAAGGTATAACTTGATAGACCCCTAATTAATTCAGACTCCATATACTCTAAGTAGAAAGAGATGGTGTTATATGTGCGCCTAAATGGAACAATATGAAAATGTGTGGATGTGACACTGCAAACGTGGACAGCACCTGTCAATCCCTCCAAACTGTAAGTGCTGTGTTCACACGGTGGATGGAAGATGTGGCATCAAATCAACCGACAGGCAACCAAATAGTTATTAAGATAGGGATAGAACAATAGAGAGCTGGGCCGGATTGTGCAGATGCGAGTCTATAAAGAAGGCTGATAATTAGCTGACATCAGATTATGAAAAGGGGCTTCTAATAAACTAAAATGAAGGCTTAAAATACAGCAGTGGTGCTTGCATTACTTAAGCAGTTAATTAGAGGGTAAATTAATCATGAAGTGTGTTCCATACCACAATGGATGTAGTGATTAAGCTAATGGGAGAATCGAAAAATTCAAAAAGTCAATCAATGCTTAGAAATGTATTAGCGAATTTGGGTAACAACTCCCATTGAGTTTGAAGGACTCACCTATCACTGCGCACAGCTCAAAGCAGATGCTGCCTTACAAGTGAACTAATCTGCTGCTTTGCTTCTACACAATCCATTTGTCTTTAATAGGTGAGATCTCTGGTAGAGTGTTTTAAGTAATGTAAGCACTACTTCTGTGAGTTTATACTGACACCCAACACCCAACCTTGGGTTTCTCTTCCTCTCTACAAAAACATATCATGCCAACCAGCTCACAGTCCTCTGTCAGAAATAAAGCGATGCTGCTGGTATCATCGACACTAAGAGGGTAGGATCCTGTGACCACTCTTTCTTTATCCATCAGTTATGTCTGCTCTCGACTTTAGCTTAGAGCGGATACTTGCTAGACATTTTGTCCTTAACTTTTGTCAGTCAATTTAACCCTGTGCCCAGAATGTTTACACTTGCTCTACATTTCTCCACGCTAGATAGTCACCCTAGCTTCTGCGCCTGTCACTGATGTTTTGGTGTTATGTTTTAATTTCAAACACTTTTATCAAGACTGATGATACTTTTGGACGTTGTGATCAGTGTGACACCATTTTATTAGTGTCTTTAAATATGCTTCATCAGTGGACGTCACCTCTAATAACATCATCAGATATACCGATTGTATATGCATGTGTACAGCAGAAAGTAGGTACTCAGTAGGATCTGTATCACAGATTTTAGTCTGTTGTGGAGTCTAAATCAGACTCCCTTGGAGACGGATCTACTCACCAGGAATAGTACCATTCACGCAGAACACTGGGGCCTTGCTGCCAGATTTCTTCATGGAACAGACCGCCTCTGAATAAAAAGTTAAGATCTCTGCACTCTTTTGCAGGATCACACCTCGTACATGTTGTCTGTAGGCTGCACAACCAATGAACGAAGGACAAGAACCACTCCCCACTGCCCGAGTTAATCCTAGGCTACAAGGCACTTTCAGTTACCCCACAATCTAGTGCAAGGGAGTAGACCCCGTGTCTGCTGTTTGAATTATAAAATACAGCAATAATAAGGGTTCAGTAGGCCCCTCGGACTTCTGGGCCCTGGTGCAACTGCACCTGCTGCACCAATGGAAGCTATGCCCCGTGGATGTATTCCAATTCTAGGTCACATTGAGGGCTCCAGAACGTTATAGCAACTGATGAGCTTCCCAGCACATCTCACTGCATGCAGTCACCCAACCAGCCACTCTTTTCCTAGCATTAAGGCAGTGTTTATGCCTTCCCGATTAGCTGTAAGCCCCTCTGTATTGTACCTGTAACCCTGATGTACTTACAAAGAAAATGCCGCTGGGCCTATCCCCCTCCCCAAAAGGGTGGGGAGATGGCTAGACTCTCAGGGGTATATTCACAAGAACGTGTGATAACTACCGCAAGAGTAGCGTAACGCAACTTACAGCATCGCAGCCTATTGCGGGAAAAAAACCCGTGACAACGTGGAATTCACAACACGGCGGTAGCATGCGATAGTTGGCCGACACCGCGGCCAATGCTCGCGATACAACCACCTCGACGGAGATAAAAACACAAACCACAACGCAAAAAAAGCTGCGATGGGCCAAAGCGCGATAAGAAAACAGTGACAACCAGCGCGAGGGCAGCAATACTCACGCGCAATGCGGGAAAAAGCACAAGAACAGCATACGGAAAATGCCACAGAACAAAATACATCAACAGCGGAGTACCACAGATGCACCCTGGCCAACTGCAGAGGACAACATGCACACCACAACATCCACGCACCGTGGAAGAACAGAACCTACAGGCACACCACATGAAAGAGACCAGTGGCAGACAAATCAGAGCCGCAGGAGCGACACACCCACCGTGCAGCATACGCACATAAGCAGAAGTGCACCCCGACAGTGACAACATCCCGGTACAAACAGCAACACCTCCACAACTGAACACAGGACACAACTGGTTCGGAAAATGTGCACAACATGGCAAATCACATCTGAAACCCCAGGGACATGTAACATGACAATGTATCATTCCAACCTGTGACCAGCAAATATGTTTTATTCACACATGCAGTGCAATTGGACATCTACTACTGTCCCATGAATGCCACGGACGGTCACAATGTGACGTGCTCATGAGAAGTAAGTGTCAATGATGGAGTCCCTACGGGCCATTCCTGCCGCAGCTGCAGTGGGATGTGGGCCACGTGCCCCATCACCCCCATCATCGTCCGGTACCTCTGGAACTGGGGTCCATGGGGCCCTGCTGCGAACACAGATGTTGTGCAACACACAACATGCAACGATCATCTTGCACACGACGTACGGGCTGTACAGGAGCTTCCCACCAGTGCCGTTCAGGCACCTGAAACGTGACTTCAACACGCCAAATGTGTGTTCAACGATGCCCATGGGGCGTATGTGGGCCGCATTGTAGTGCCTCTGGGCGGGTGTGTTCGGGTCTCGGAGGGGTGTCATCATCCAAGGGCAGAGTGAATATCCTTGATCACCTGTGACAGTGCAGGGAGAAAAGAGTCAATACTTGGTTCTGCAGGATGTGATGGCAGGCCGACCAATTCAGTGACGCCTGTGCTGGCTGTGTGTGGGGTGAGTGTAAGCCAGCCCTCAGGGAGTAGCATGTGCTGGCAACTACACCAACAGTCATCAGGCACACAGACATGCAATGTCAGAACTACAAGGGGGGATGACTCGAGTCGCACAGGGCTAGTCGCCCCGGATGCACAGCGGCCGACACGGGCCAACCACCACGGGACGCTGACCTGCGGGAGACTGGGGTAGGGTCATGAGGGCAGAGCAGTGCCTCACATGTGTCATGGCTGCATTCCGCATCTCCACACGTTCAGCTGTTGTGTGGCTGTGGTGCCATGTGAAGTCTGTATTGGGTGCAGGGGTAGCCCAGGATGACCATGGAGTGGTGTAGTCGTGTCTGGTAGGTGGTCGTGTAGTTTGACATGTCGGATGTGGTTAGGTCACGTGTGCATCCCCACAGTTGTGCTTTGTGCGTTGGTGGCTGTGGGATGTGTGGTGTGTTGATTTGGTACTTACCAACGAGCAGTCCCGTTCCATATGTGCCATCCTGGAAGCGCTAGTTGATGATGGACTATCGGAAGATGAAGGAATCATGCACACTGCCTGGGTAGTTGGCGACGACATTGGTGAACATTCCCCGGTGGTCCACTATTGCCTGCACATTGATGGAATGCGTGTGCTTCCTGTTGCGGTAGTGGTGTGCAGTATCCGCAGGGGGCACAAGTGGGACATGTGTGCAGTCGATTGCCCCCAACACGGCCGGGAATCCGGCTATGGCATAGAAGCCTTGCTTAGTCTCCAGCTGTTCCGGCGCAGTGTTGGGGAAGTGAAGGTACTGGGGTATGAAGCTGATGATGGCATCCAGGACGGGTGTGATGAACTTTGATAGGGCTGGCTGTGAGACCCCTCCGACTCTGGCAGTTGTTGGTTGGAAGGTCCCAGAGGCCAACAGGTGCAGCACTGCCAGCAGCTTTGTCTGCGGAGGGATGTTTGTTCTCCGCTTTGTTGGGACCGTCAGCCTGTGGGCGATGTGGGTCAGGATGCGGAGGATGGTTGTCCTTTTGAGCCTGTAGTGGGCAATGACTTCCGCGGGCGTTAGGTCTGTGAGAGTGGTGCGTTTTCGGTAGGTCCGCTGTCTTACTCTACGCTGCCTCTGTGGTGGTCCGGGGGGGGGGTGGCGGGTCCGGGTCCTGGGGGTGGTGGCGGTCCAGGGGGTGGTGGCAGTGGGTGTTGTGGCCCTGTTGGGGCTCCGAGCTGCATGTAGAGTAGCTCCATGGCGTCGTTTGTTCTTCGGTACGGCTGTGTGCGGGACTCCGTTGCCTACTGCAGGTAGACGTCCGTCTTTACACCTGCTTGAGGCAGGTGTTAAATACCTGCGGCTACCGCGCCTTATCGCCTGTTTTGTGTTCTTATCGCCGATGTGGCTGGTCGTTGTGAATGTTGAGGTGTGATATTGTCTCGACTTTTGGCACAGGAACGCCCACTCTGCATCTCATTTGCGATATTTGCGGGGGTCCTCTGTGGCGATGTTTTTTGCGGCTGCTATCGCGGGTAAACTGGTGCTGTGGGCTGTTAACACTGGCTTGTGAATGGGTAGGTAAATTTATCACGACTTTGGCTGCGATGAATTGCCGTTAATTCGGCAATAGCTCCTTGTGAATATGCCCCTCAATGTCCTCATTCACCACCTGCTTACATGCTACACTAAGGTGTCCAACTTGCAGTATGAAACTACAACATTTAGTACTGCTGTCTTGCTGACATATTTTTGGATGTACGTGAGCCAGCTGGTAGCTTAAGCCAAGAATGACGAAGGTGGCAGAGCCCTCTTCATTAGGCACCTGAGTCTGGACAGGGTAATCCTACGAATGCAGACAGACCATAAATCAGTGGTCAGATAGTTACATTAAGAAGTTGAGGGTGTACAGCAGATATTGCCCAGTCAGGCACCTATGAATCTCTGTGGTTGAACCACAAGGCGCAGCAGTGGGAGGAAGGCATACCCCTTCACTCACATGGGTGTGACAGCGTTAACCCTCTACCAGTTTAGAAGCAGACTGGGTGGCAGTGGCTTTAGGATGCCTTTATTCTGGATGAGAGTAGTCACCATAGCCTTCAGGGAGAACTTGTCAGATCATTACATCAGAACAGGAAGCTGCGAATCTGGCATGTTCCACCTTATTACGGGGAAGCAGGAAAGGACAACTAAGAGGAAGGTTGGTTGTAAATGTTAAGTACATGTTAACGCAATGAGGTGTGGTGAATTATAATTTCAATGTAATGGGACGTAATAAAGCAGATGCTAAGGGCTGATTTCCTCTTGTTTCTACTTCTCATAATGTAAAACTCTTGGGGTCATCGGACACTCTGTGTCCAAGGCGGCTGAACAAGCTGACACGGATAAGGGCTGTCCGGCATTTATATCTGAGCACACGAAGGTTGAATATTTCAGGATGCCATAGTCGCGGTGGGGTGATTTCGAGGAAGTCATTAGACCATACAAGACTCTGGTGCCCAGACCCCAACACCTTGATTATTCAACTGGGAGGAATGTTCTCTTTGAGGTAAGCATGAGTTGTTTGGTTCAACGTATGAAGTAATCTCTAACTGCCCTGGCTAGGTGCATGAGGGCAAAGAAGGGGTATAGTCTGGGCACTATTTACCATGCAATCCTGAGTGAGTAGAAACTACAGCAAAAAGCATCGGCAAAGCCAATAGGTCTCGCCTATGCGAGAGCTGTCGGCTTTGGCAAGGTGTGTACACCATTGTGGCCAAAAGTTAGTGGTGTGGCGTGGAGTAGGGTGGGGGTTGGGTGGGGTAGATTGGAGTGGGGTAGGCTGGAGTAGAGTGGATTGTGGTAGACTGCCATGGATTGGGGTAGAATGGAGTGGGGTGGATTGGAGCAGAATGGGGTATATTGGAGTGGGGTGGATTGGAGTGGGGTAGATTGGAGTGAGGTAGATTGAATTGCAGTGGAGTGGGATGGATTGGCGAGGAGTGGGGTCGACTGGAGTGGAGTAGATTGGGGAAGATTAGAGTGGGGTAGATTGGAGTGGGATAGCTAGGAGTAGAGTACATCGGGGTAGAGTGGAGTGAGATGTATTGGGGTAGAGTGAAGTGGGATATACTGGGGATATATTGGAGTGGGGTAGATTCGGGAAGAGTGGAGTGGGGCGGATTGGGGTAGAGTGGAGTGGGGTAGACTGGAGTGGAGTGGATTGAGGTAGATTGGAGTAGGGTAGATTGGGTGGATTATAGTAGGGTAGAATAGAATGAAGTGGGGGTAGATTGGGGTAGTTTGGAGTGGAGTAGATTGGAGTAGGGTAGTTTGGGGTGGGGTAGATTGCAGTGGGGTGGTGAGGAATAGATTTGAGTGGCATGTGGTAGATTAGAGTGAAATGGAGATAGGGTAGACTGGGTAAAGTGGAATGGAGTGTGGTGGATTAGGATAGCATGGAGCAGGGTAGATTGGAGTGGAGTTGGATAGATTGGAGTGAAGGGAGATAGACTATGGAAGAGTCGAGTGGGGTAGATTAGGGTGAAGTGGGGTAGATTTGGTGGATTCGGGTAGGGTAGATTGGACTGGGGTAGATTGAAGAGGGATGGTTGTAGTGGGGTAGATGGGAGTGGAGTGTGTGGAGTGTGTGGATTGGAGAGGGTTAGAATGGGGTGGGGTATATTGCAGTGAGGGGAGTGGTGCGGAGCAGGGTAGAGTGGGGTAGATTAGAGTGGAGTAGATTGGGGAGGGGTAGATTGGAATAGGGTAGGTTGGATTGGGGTGAAGTGGGTTAGATTTAAGGAGTGTGGTAGACTGGAAAGGAGTGTGATGGCGTGGGGTAGAGTGGAATTGAGTGGGGTAGATTTGAGGAGTGTGGTAGATTGGAGTGGAGTGGGGTAGATTGTGGTAGATTAGAGTGGGGTAGATTGTGGTGAAGTGGAGTGGATTGTGGTGGACTGGGGTAGATTGGAATGGAGTGGGGGTAAATTGGTGTGGAGGGGGATAGATTAGAGTGAAGGGATGTTTGATAGATTACAGTGGAGTTTGGAGTGAAGTGGTGTGAAATGGAATGAGTGGGATAAATTGGACTGGGGTAGAGTGGAGTGGGATAGATTGGAGTGAAGTGAAGTGGATTGGACTGGGGTACATTGGAGTGGGGTGGATTGGAGTGGGATAGATTGCAGTGGAGTGGGGTAGACTGGGTAGATTGGAGCAGAGTGGGGTAGATTTGAGTGGAGTGCTGTAGATTGGGGTGGGGTTGATTCGGTTAGATTAAGTGGAGTGGGGTAGATTGGAGTGGAGTGGAGTAGACTGGGGTGGAATGGGGTAGATTGGATCATAGTGGAGTGGATTGGGGTAGATTGGATCATAGTGGAGTGGATTGGGGTAGAGTGGGGTAGATTGAAGTGGGGTAGAGTGGGGTGGGGTATATTGGAGAGAGGTGAGATGCAGTGGAGTGGAGAGGGGTAGATTGGGACAGATTGCAACAAAGTGTAGTGGGGTAGATTAGGGGGCATTGGAGTAGAGTAGGGTAGAGTGCAGTGGGGTAGGGTGGATAGCGGTAAGTGGTGTGGAGTGTCATGGCATGAGTGGCGTAGATTGGAGTGATGTGGATTGCAGTGGCGTTGCGTGTCAGAGTGTCTTAGACTGGAGGAGCGTGGAGTGTAGTGTTACAGAATGGAGTGGGTGGCTTACAATGGAGTTGCGTAGTGTGGAGCACTCATGGTGTGGTAGTGCACTACCGTTACAGACAACACATTTTCAATTGAAATGGCCATTACATTTGCACCGAAATACGGTTTTACTGCACACAAACGATAATGTGTGCAAATGTCATCACCTAGTGTATTGATGTGTTTTGATCATATTCAAATATTTGTTTCCACCACATTTCAGAATTACAAAAAAAAGTGCTTCAATTGTACTAATTCTGATACATTCTGAAACATCAGCACAGTTCATTTCATTTTTGCTGCGTGCTAGAAAAAAAACATCCTACACCCTCTCCTCTAACATGGGTGCTCAGCAGGAATGTCACATATATTCTCTCACTTTGAAGTCAGAGAAAGAAAAGTAAACACCAAGCTCCCTGGAAGACAGATTGACATTTGACCTCTGTCTATGAATGCACTGCAAATGTGACAAGATAAGAACGAGACTTAAAGTTGATTACAGAAAGCGAATTTGTGGAAGAATACAGTAAACAAAGTTTGGGTAACTGGAGGGATGAACTCAAGCTGGACAGCCAAAAATAAATAAAGCCAGCAAATAGAAAGCCAGAAATGTGAGTTACAATCCACAAAGTCAATGGCCAGCAATGGACGGAATACATTCCTAGGTTAGCTTTCTGAATGTCTATCATGTCCTCCAGGAAAGGACATTGTTATATAAGTAGGTCAGCGGTCTAGCTGGTCCAGACAGGAGTGAGATGCCAAGAACTTCCTGGGTGGAGACAGGAAGTACTAGTTTTCCCTCTCACTACATTGAAGAAAGCAGAGAGAAGAGGACGTGTGGAGAGTAGCTGGACTTCAGTAGGCCATGAACAAAAGCTGAGAAATTAATAAAGATGAGTTAATAGCCTTATGCAAGGTGCTGTCTTTTATGCAGAGTGTTATGCTCACCAGTGCTGTGAAGAGATTCCAATCAAGAACAGGGCAATGTCCCCAAGATGTCTTTAGCAAATCAGACAGCAGTGCTGTCTGGTAGGCTTAAACCTAAAAAGGTAACAGGCTGCAGGAGGCGACAGTCTGAACCATTGATGTACTGGCAGGTTATGACAACTGCCACTACTGTTAAATCAGAAGCAAAAGCTCCAGGTCAGAGCATGTGACACAGAAAGAATTAGTGCAGAAGAAATATGATCTGGAAGATGTTTGGGAGTTTCTTGGATGTGTTACTTCACTCAGTAAGAATAGAGTTCAGTTGCAGCTAATTGAATCCCACACTCTTATCCCTGCAGCCTCATCAGTCCGATTTCCACAATAATCACTCTTGCAGGTCCACAAATCTCACAATTGGAGCTCCAAAATCCCCTCTCCCACAGTTCCACATTCTGAGTACTCCCTTGCATGCTCCTTTTCGTCACAGCCATAAACACTGAAGTATTACCCTCTATGGTCAGATATCTAGCAAGGAGATAACAAATATTTTAACTGCTGCAGCTAGATCTCCAACAACATACCTCCCATCCACACATCATGCTTTATTTGAACTGGTAAGAATATTTTAATGGTTCCTTTTTAGGTCGAGCCTATGGCAGCGCGCATGCGCTGCATAGGAAATCGACCTCTTGGAATCACTTCAGCTTTCTTAAAAGCTCGTGCGTGTGGTGCTCACACGCGATTGGCCTTGGCGTCTGGCTTTAGTACGCAATTGGCCAAAGGCGTGTGGAGGTCCCAGCTTCTTGTGAAATGTTTACTCCCAGAGCGTTTTTCTCTCTGGAGCCAGCAACGGCGCGCAGGGGCCATCTGTTTTTAATTAGCGTGCCTGCGCTTGTCTCCCACGCTGCTGTTTCTCGATCTGGTTCCATTTGCTTTAGGGCCGTCTTTACCTTTGAGGTCTACTTATCGTCGAAACGTGCTTTTCTGTTCGGAGCTGAAAGCGCAGAGTTGCGGAGAGAATGGACCCAGGCAGTAGCGAAGGTAATGCTGATAATTATCTGTTCTGGCTAAGCTCGAGGCCTTTGCATAAAATATAAATTGGATTTGTTAGCTTGGAGTCCTCTGAGAAAGCACTTTCACTGAGAGCCGTTAAAATAAACACCGAGATGTCTTGTTTGGAGGGAGCATTTCTGTACGTCCTAATGCAATAATCTTCGCCTTGCCAAAATGTAAAATGTTTTCGTTTATTTGTTTCAATGCAGACAAACGGAAGTATGTGTTGCTATTTATTTATTTTGCTTTTGGAAAGTGCTTTACTTTGCTCTTCTAATCATGCCTGTTTAACCCTGACATGCTTTATAATTTTCTGCATTTTCTGACCCCTATAAAAAACAATTGGGACTCCGTAGTTGTCCAAAGTTGCGACATGTTGGTACAACAATCGCTTCTTGAACAAAATCACTTTCTTCAATTAGCATAAAAAAAATATAACATTTATTCAGCACTTGCTGTCTGGAGATCTGGATAAGGTGAATGAATGATGCAGCATCGAATTAGATGCTTAAGTGCCTTCTTGCAAGTTAGATTAGCTGCTCTATTTTTGGGCCATTGACAATGATGGTGCCCAATCTCCGTCATATTGAGGGATCGACAGTTATATGTACACCACGTTGCACTTAACGCGGTCTGCCGCAAACTGTTCACCGGTAGAATGTAATGAGGAAATGCACCCAAACAAACCGTGTCGCCGTTGCTGCTGGGCTGGTGAACATGAGGTAACAAATAATCGCTGATGCTACCCCTTGGCTTCCCTGCTGGCAGATGTCAGACTGCAAAGCGGCAGCTAGGCTGAAACGAATCCCCCCGTCTACAGAAGTTTAATGGATTTCAAAGGCTTCCGTCAAACGGGAGATACCATCGCAACATGTTATCAACCTCCTTATTATGAACATTGTCGCAGGGGCTCCAGGCGCTGTACTCCTGAGGGGGGATTTATGGCGCTTTCCTTTAAACCCCTGACACTCTACAAATCAAATACGCTGGCACAGAGACCTAAGCTCAACCCCAGCAAATAAATCTGTCCCAAAGTCTTTCATAAATCACCCGAGTCGCAGAAGGCTGGGGATCAAGTTTTTAGTATGCAATCCTGTGCAGATAATGGCTTTCTCAGTATCTTAATGCTATTCTGCAACATATTTTCCACGTGTGCACAAATGTATAGCATACTTTGCTAATTTTGGGAAAATTAAATGTTATTTTCTGCCAGCGTCTACATTTATTTTGTTTCTTGCACAGAAATTAGCTTTATTTATTAGATATCTATTCACATTTATCATGCTTTTTTGGCTTGTGTAGGGTAACTTTTTTTAGGTCAAGCTCAGGCAGAGCAGGCAATGTATCTTTTCATAGGCTTTTCAATTCTCTAGTGATGCAGTCGCACACAAAATGTTATAGTGCTGTTGACTTGCATCTAGACACTTGCATTTCTGTCTGAGCATTAAAAAGCCTTAGAATTTGTCCATAAAAAATTCCTGAGGCAAGCATGTATCATGAATCCTACAGCATGACCCACTGTGTAGTAATTGTATAGCTCTTCAATCCCTGGCAGTACCCAGGATAATGTGCTGCATGGCTAAATACTTATTAGGTCCCAAAGGCGACACCTATTGGCTATGCCAATGCTTGTTGATTTTTGTTTGCATTCAGATTTCTTATGGCATGTGACCTGACTGCTGCATACCAGAGGTTAGCTGGTTTCACGGATTAGTGTCTAGTGACTATGCTATTGTTAGAAATGGATGTCTCCAGTTGGCAGAGGTAGGTACCTTTGTCCAGTCCAAGTAGGGACCCTTCTTCCTAGTCAGGGTAAGGGAAGTTACACTCCTAAAATAACTCCTGCTCACCCCCTCAGTAGCTTGGCACGAGCAGTCAGGCTTATCTTAGAGGCAGTGTGTAAAGCATTTGCACATGACCAACAGTAATACAGTGAAAACACTACAAAAGGACACCACACCAGTTTAGAAAAATATCCAATATTTTTATATATCCAAAACAAGACCAAAACGATAAAAATCCAACATACAGTACTTTAAAAATATGCACTTTGCAAGAATATTTAAAAACACTGTTCCTTGAAGGCGGTAGTTCCGTCCGGTGCTATTGCGGTGCTGTAAACAACAGGATCCAACAGTTACATCTAACCAAGTCGGTAAGGGGCATCAGCAGGCTCGTAAACAGTACCTTTTGTGTTGCGGCCGACACGTTGGTGCGGGCCGGTCGTGGCAACCGTCGCGGTTGCGGTGTGAAGCGGAGGGGTGCGGCGTGCGGTGCCCACAAGTCGCAGTGCAGGCAGCGGCTCGGTGACGATCGTCCAGCAGCGTCGGTGAGACCAGGCCTGCGGTGTGGAGTGAAGGCGGTGCTCGTTGCAGTGCTGACAGATCACGGCGCAGGCGACAGAGCGGTTGCGGGAAGCTGGCGTTGGTCGGTCCCGACTGTGGTGTGGGACGGGGCAGTGCATCGTGTGACTTACGAGCAGTGCCCCCAAGCCATGATGCGGTTACGGAAGTCACAGTCAGCATGCAGCGACGGCATCGGTGAGACCAGGGCGGCAAAGTGAAGCGAGGCGGTGCGGAGTGCGGTACCCACAGGTCATGGTGCAAGCAGCGGCTCGGTGACGGCAGCGGCGGTCGTCATCGTCAGTGAGACCAGGGTTTGGGTGCGAGATGCAGCAATGCCCTCGGCTGTGCCTTCAGGACATGGAGCCAGCGACGGAGTCAGTGACGGAGTTGGTTTCTTTTCCCTTATCTGTGGCCGCTGAAACAGCAGTTCCAGAAGCGGTACCCAGAGGTTGGTGAAGTCTTTGCAGTCCCTGAGACTTCAGAACAGGAGGCAAGCTCTACTTCAAGCCCTTGGAGATACTCAGCACAAGTAAAGAAAGTTCAGTCCAGTCCTTTCACTGCCCAAGACAGAAGCAGCAACTGCAGGCCAACCCAACAAAGCAACAACACAGCAAAGGGGCAGTACTCCTCCTGGCAGCTCTTCCAGCGCTTCTTCTTGGCAGGTTCCTTGATTCCAGCGAGTTCTAAAGTTCTGGGCCCCAATATTTATACTCAAAATTCCTTTGATCTCTAAGGCAGAGAGTGTCTGTGCTTAGTCCAAACCAGTTTGGTCCTCTCTGGCCCAGCTTCCCGGCAGGAGGTGGAGACAGCATTGTCCACAGCAGACCAGGCCCATTTAGGTGCAAGGAAATCTCCTTCCACTACTCTAAATGCAGCCCAGGTCTTTTCAGCTGAGCCCTGACTCATCCAGGAAAGGCAGGACACACCTCAACCCCCCCAGTGGCTGTCTGAAGAGAATGCACATCCTCAGCCCCTGTCACTCCAAAGCCAGACAGTCAATACACAAACAGGCAGAGGGACACAGAATGGTTAAACAAGAAAATGCCTACTTTCTAAAAGTGGCATTTTCAAACACACAATTTAAAAACCATCTTTACTAAAAGATGTGTTATTAAATTCTGAGTTCAGAGAGCCTAAACTTTATTTATCTATCTTGACCCAATGGGAAGTTATATTTATAAGATGTTATAAATAAACTCCCATTCTATCCTATGGGGAAAGATAGCCTTTCAAGAGTAAAAAACAAAATTAGCAGTATTTCACTATCAGGACATGTCACACACACACACACCAGTACATGTCCTACCTTTCACAAACACTGCACCCTGCCCAGGGGGGTACCTTACATGCAGAACAAGCATTGGCATAGCCAATAGGTCTCGCTTTTTTGACCTTATAAGTATTTAGTTTTGCAGCACAATATCCTTGGTGCAACAACATCAGCTGTTGAATGGCTAAACCTTGTACCTTATAAGTGTTTAGTCATGCAACAGTTGATGTTGTTGCACCAAGGATATTGTGCTGGATAACTAAACACTTATAAGGTCCCAAAGGCGAGACCTATTGGCTATGCCAATGCTTGTTGGAGGACTCCATCCAATACTACATTCGGTGTGCATCAACGACACCCAATGAATGCGAGTTTATGCAAGCCGCTCCGAAGGAATGGCACCTAAATCTGGATCTACGAGACGCCAGCCTATTTAGAATCAGGGGCCTGGTTTCAAAAACACTGGCGTGTAACAAAATACCTTTTCGATGCTTTGGTGCGCACATAACATGCCACACAGACATCTTAAAATACAAACCACACGGAGCACAATTTTGGAACGGTGAATTTACCACAACATGCCAGCCAGGGGTGGGGGGGCACTTTGGAAAATCAGAACAGACCTCTGGTCCGCACAAGACGCCCCCGCCCACCTTTGCGAAGGCCAGGTTTATACAATCCGTTTCAGAGTATTCCAATAAAATGTTGGTTTCTGCGAGGCACCCATCTTGCTGTCCGGGAGTGTCCATCCCTTACCTACTTTTGACAGCGAGCGGTGGATCGCGCTATTACCTTTACAATCTTCATTTTAAAAGGAGTAGAAAGACACCGTGTATTACCGAGGGTGGAGTTCACGAAGCCGAACGAGTGGTGCGCGCGCCACAGCGAGCGATCTGTTTTCAATTATCGCGCCCGTGTCTGGTCACGATAATTGAAAACAGATGTGGCCTGTGCGGGTAACCGCCACCAATAGGCCGTGGGCGAAGAAAAGGCGGGACATGCACCCGCCTTTGCCCAATTGCGTGCTGTCTTTTTTAAAAAGACGCACGCAAAAGCCAATTGCAGCCGACGAAAACAAAAGCACACGCACGAGCGTGTGGTCAGCTTTCTGAAGCCCCTACAAGAAGTCTCGCGCTGCGCGAGCAGTGCTACGCACTGCAACGCTAGGCGCGAGACCTAAAGAGGGACGGTTAGAGCCTGGCAAGTGGGTGCACTTGCCAAGTCGACATGGCAGTAACAACTGCGCACAGCCACTGCAGAGGCAGGTCTGAGATAGCTTTTCCGGGCTACTCATGTGGGTGGCACAATCAGTGCTGCAGGCCCACTAATAACATTTGATTTACAGGCCCTGGCACACTCAGTGCACTTTACTAGAGGCTTACCAGTAAATCAAATATGCCAATCATGGATAACCAAACATGTTCACAATTTACACAAAGAGCATATGCACTTTAGCACTGATCCCAGAGTCCTAAAACCAACAACAACAGGTCAGGAAAAAATAGGAGGAAGAGCAAAAAGTTTGGGGATAACCCTGCAAAAAGGGCCAAGTCCAACAGCCATGCATTGAAGGCATTGGAAAGATTACTCACTCCTCTTCTCCTTTTTGGACTAGCAAGTCACTGATTTTCTTGTGTCTACTAGCTGAGTGACAGAAGGTGACTTCATGAACTGTCTAAAATGGTCCAACCGACTCCACCAGCCATAGTGTCTGACAGATGGAAGATCTAAGACCAACCAGTTGTTAGTTCTTCTTTCAGTTCCTGATAAGGCTGGTATTTACACATCTTCCTCCCTAGTTTCAACCACCAACTTATTAAACTGGGATACCAATGTGATTAAATAGCAAGATGTTGTTATATATCAATGACGTAGCCTTAAGAACCAAAAAATAGACAAGCGTCATGATGGCGGTCACGCTCTAGAAGTGCTCCGGACCCCTACCTCATCCGCTCGCATCCATACAGACCTCTAGGAGCGAGAGACACTTCTGACGGTTCACTACTGGGAGAGTGACCCGTCTGTGCTGATGCCGTCGTTGTGGAGGACTCCTGTGTACTGCAGAGGCAGCTGCTGCAATGAACTGTGATCGCGAGGGAGATAAATGGCGGCGTCCTGAACGGGGCCTGTGGGACTCGCCTGCTGCAGAGTGCTGAGACCCCCAGAGGGATTGGGAGACGGACGGGGCCTCTGGTGGCCAGCCCCCACCTGACCAGGGTACTAAGGGCTGTGCTGTGCAGCTTCGGACCACCAGCCGTATAGGCGAGGGGGGCCGGGCATTCGGCCTGCTGATCGGTGGCACCAGCAGACCCCCCATGGCTCTCCACGCGGCCTCCGAGGTGACTCCCGTGCAGCGCTGGTGGCGCCCTGCCTGGGCAGATTCCTCAGACGGGTCCTTGCAGGTGAGGAGGCCTGGAGTGGTGGGTGCAAGATCGGGCGGGCCCGTGGCTGGGGGAGGTGCCCGCTGAAGCCGCGCCACCTGCCAGAAGAACTAAGCCCTCACTGGCTGATGAAAAGAGGACGATCGGGGGCATGTCCAAGATGGCACCCATGTAGGAGCGTCTTATCGGAGCTCCGCCACGCCACATAACGAAACAGCGGATTCCTGGTGTCCTGACCGGACCTGAACCTGCAGGCCCCCACGATCGGCATTGAGAGGTGTGAGAGTGGAGTACCAGCGCATGGTTGGTGAGAGGCTGACGCATCAAAATGGCAGCCGATGGAGCCCACAACGATCCCTGACTGCTGGAGCCACAGCAGTGATTGGTGCCTGGCCGCGGTGCCTCTGGTCCTGTGCGTCACCTGAGACAGAGGCAACGGCGCCCTGGCTGGGTGGAGTGCGGGCTTGGAGGAGCCGGGAACAGCGATTCTCGCCTCTGCCCGGAGCTGCGATCTGGCGCTCTGGAAGACTGAAGCCTGAGACTGCCACTCGAGGTGAGGGCGCAGCCCAGACTGGGACACCTTTATGAGGGATCGAGCGAAGTGAGCTGGGGCGAAGCGCGGGATGAGAGACATGGAAGGTGCCCGTCAGGGGTGTCGCGCTTGCCGCCATGTGCAATGCCCAACAGCAGGACACTGAAACCGGACTGAGGCCCAATCTGCACCAAAGCACTGCTAAGGTAGCTGCGGCGGCCCCATGGGCGACAGCTATGACACAGAGCTTGCTGTGGCACTGTGAGCTCCCCCTACGCCGGCGGCAGCCGGTGAGCGGATGGGTTGGTTGAGCAGGCCCCCCTGTGTTGCAGAACTTTCACCTCACTGAGGTACGGCTTGAGCACCCGTAAACCCGTTCCCTGCTCGCCACCGAGGAAATTGCAGACGACATTGGCACGACCTGGAGCCCTGCACAGACACTGCATGCTGTCATACTGAGGCGACCCGAGGGAGTGGGATGCCCACACCACACTTAAGCCCCAGCGGTGCAGGGACCTCGAGACCAAAGGAAGGCATGCATGCGGCCCAACTGCAGACACCAATCCAGGCCCTGCGGGGTTCGAAGGCCGCCCGTCAGGACGAGTGACTGCACGCAGACCGGCCGCTCTTAACCAGGCGAGGGATTAGCTATCTGAAGACCCCCACCTTGCTCTGCCCGGGAGTAGCCACACCTCACAGTGTAGCTGGCAGGGGGTGCTTGAAGGAACCACTGGGAGCCGCAGTCTGGAGGAGCCAAGGTACGCCCACAACGGGGAAAGGCCCGGGCGGTCTGCGAGCATTGGGGGTACACACTGCGGCGACCACCCCTGAGAAGGCCCAGCGGATAGAGGGCTACCACATCAGGATAGGTCAGGGCACCGGGCCCTAAGGTGAGGTCCCGCATTTTGCCTAACCACGCACCCTTGTTGTGGCAGAAGGCCTGGACATCTTCAGGAGCGGCACAGAGCCGGCCGGGACCATGAGCCGAGGCAGGGGTGGTCCGCGCTGCGCAGCAGGCCCAGAATTCCTTGGTCCGGCCTAGTGGATGGGGAGGAGGTGCCAGCGGTACTAGAGGTCGGGGATAAATAGCTCAGCACCTGGTCTGCCCCCGAGTGCTACACCACGACTGCACTGAGTGGCATGCAGCCATGCCACACATAACAATAACGCATGGAGAAGCAGCTAGAGCATAGAGAAACTCAACCTTTGCACTCAGAGTGGTGGCACTCTCGGCGCCACCGGAGGGCAGAGAAATGGCGAATACTAGGACTAAAAAAGATCCCTCCATTAAGGACCTCTTCACAAAAACCCCCTCCAAGCGTGCGGGGCAGGCGCCGGAGGCCACATCGCCGGAGTGCCATTCAACGGGGCTGGCACAAGTGCAGGAAGCAGGGGAGGAGGACCCAGTCACACGTAGCTTTCTAGAATCACTCTTTGGTGTACTGAGGAGTGACATCGCGACATTAAAGACAGAAATGACCACTGAAATGAAGGAACTGCGCAGTGAAGTGGACGACCCGGAGCAGCGGATGGGCACCGTGGAAAGATTGGGCGACGCCAGGGAAGAGGAGCTGGAACCATGCCGAAGCAAAATACTAGAGTTTAAGGACCACAACGCAGACCTCAACCACTACCTGGAGGATCTTGAAAACAGGTCCAGGAGATCCTATATTAGAATTAAAGGGGTTCCGCTCCAGGCCGATGGCAATCGTCTTAGAGGACTTTGTCACGCAGCTCTTCCACCAGTTCGCCCGAGCTAAAAGACACCGAGATCCCCGTGGACCGCACACATAGAGTGGGTCGTCCATCCCAGTCCCCAGGAACTCATGTCCTGTTTGAAGGGATTAAGGTGCGTCTATTCCAGGACCTCTCGCCCATCACTTTACAGCGTTGCCGCAGTATGAAACCCGTTACAGACTCCCTGAGGGACAAAGGAGTGCGCTATAGGTGGGGTCACCCATCCGCCTGGTATTCATATAGAATGGGGAAACGCGCTCGACCCGTACCCCCCCCCCCCGGAAGCAGCTGCAATTCTGGGGCTAGACCTAGAGCAGAACGAATGAACTGGTGCCGGGGGCCCTCCCTCGCCTTCACTGAGACCTGGCAGACAGAGGAGTCCCAAAAACCGACTCCCAAAAATTGTGACTAAGCCGACTACAACTGAGAGTATTAGAGAGCTTTCGGCTTTGCTCCAGCAACTAACCAAGCAGGATTCCGCACCAGAGCAAGAAGACGAGTAATTGCCTTCGAAACAGAGACAAAGCTATGAACTCTGACAACATGGTAAAGATCGACCCCGGCAGGACGGCAGAATGTCTCAGGTGGGCATAAACTATGGAAGAAGTAAACCGGACACAGGGATCAACCCAGGTTTGCGATTTAACACAAGCGAGCGTCGGCGGAGAACTCAGTTACCTGTCAACATCCTAGATGACCTGCGAGGCAAGCCGACGACATGGGCCCCTACTACGTATTTACCAGTATCTCACCACTTGGTGATTTTGTTATGTATGTTTTATTGTATTTTTTTCATGTACAGCTATGCACCACTTCCACCCTCATATGTCCTGATTCACCACATTATGGAGGTACACAGTGTCATAGCCTGGGGCTATTGCTCAGCCTGGTATTGAAATCTTGTCATGGTGCGGGTGGTAGCCTTAACGTGAGGAGCTTAAACTCTCCGACCAAGAGAATAGCACTCTTGTCACAATGAAGGCAACACAGTGTGATATATGCCTCCTGCAGGAGACCCACCTTGTTAAAAAGGATTGGAGTCGTATGCGATCAAAATGGTTCAACCGTCAATTCTGGTCAGCCAGACCGAGCAAGAAGGCGGGGTAGCTATATTACTGGCCACACATCTCCAAGGTCAGGTTAACCAAACGCACTCTGAGATAACGGGCCGCATGATAGCCCTGCTGATCGCTATGCCCCAATGCACCATCACAATCGCAAGCCTTTATGCCCCAAACGACCACCAGGAACCCTTCATTCACCAGGCAATTGGGTCAATCCTCAACACACCAGACACCAATATTCTAATTGCGGGAGACTTTAACATAGTGCGCGATACTGCCTTAGATCGGGCGCCCCAGAGAGCAGGTACAGCAGGAGCACTGACCCCACAGAGACTTCAATGGCTCTCAGATGCAGGTCTGGTAGACGTGTGGCGGGCCTGACACCCCACCGCAAACTCCTTTACACACTTCTCGGCAGTACACATGTCATATTCCAGAATTGACTACTTGCTAGTCTCCACCTCCTTGTTGGGATCAGTAACGAAACCTGACATTGAAGTTGCCTCACTCTCAGATCACTCCCCCATATCGGTAGTGCTGCACTTGCCACATACCAGACAGAACGCCACCACATGGCGCATCAATCCTAAATTACTTTCATACGTATCAAACATCAATGAGATCCCGGGGGCGATCCAAGACTACCTCGCCGCTAACGATACACCACACATACCAATCTCCACGCTGTGGGATGCACTTAAAGAGGTCATGCGGGGAACTTTCATAGCCATAGCTGCAAGGCGCAACAGGGAGCACAGAGCTAAGCGTGCAGAACCAGAGGGGAAGGCGAAAGACCTAGAGAAAGCACATAGACAGACGGGGACCCACAAAGCACGGCGGCAACTGACTACTGCCAGAAAGGAACTAAAGGCTCTAGACATGGATGTGGCGGAGCACGCCTTGCTCCGCACACAACAGAGATACTATGCTGGGGGGAACAAAGCGGGCAGACTGCTCGCACACAGATTACGTACCCATACACAGGCCCGCCGTGTGCAGGTTGTAGTAGATCAATGCCAATGCTCCTTGACAAGGGACACTGAAATCCCAGCGGAATTTGGCCAGTTCTATGCCCATCTCTATACAAAGGAGAACTTGCAGCCTGCGCATAGCATCTCCTATGTTGAGCAGGCCCCCCTAACAAAACTGACGGAACCTGTAGCCGCGCCATTAGAAGAGGACATAACCACACAAGAGGTCCTCGAAGTGATAGGGAGACTTCAAGTAGATAAAGCTCCAGGACAAGATGGCTTTATAGCTGCTTTTTACAAGATATTCGCGGAACAACTGTCCCCATGCTGGCTCGACTGTATAACTCATTTAGCTCCACTGGCACCCTCATGGAAACCATGAAAACAGCCATAATAACGGTCATCCCAAAACCCGGAAAAGATCAGCAGCAGGGAGCCTCCTACCGCCCCATATCCCTCCTAAATGTAGATGCCAAGCTATTTATGGGGATCCTAGCTAATAAATTGGGTAAGTTCACGCCCGGACTGATTGACCCAGATCAAGCGGGCTTTATTCCGGGGCACACGTGCGGGGACAACACAAAGCGGATATTCCCCCTCATTGATAAAACCAATTGTGCACAGACACCCACATTGCTTTTATCAATTAACGCTGAAAAAGCGTTTGACCGGGTACATTGGCCCTTTTTGCGAGAGGTGTTGGAGGCCATAGGTCTAGGCCCCCGTTTTCGCCAGTGGATCTGGGCCAGCCAAACAGACCCCAGGGCCATGGTTCGTGTCAACAATATACTATCTCCAATATTCCCAATATCCAGGGGAATTCGCGCTCTACATGGAGCCTTTGGCAGAGCGAATCCGAGGGCCCCCCCCTCATTGAGGGAGTGAGGATGGGTGGCCAGGCACACAAAATAGCATTATACGTCAATGATGTCCTGCTCACAATCACTAAACCGTGCTAGTCGTTGCCTCCACTGCTGGCAGAACTGGCGGCTTTTGGGGAAGCATCCGGGTTTAAGATGAACGTCACCAAATCCCAGGCTCTCAGCCTCACAATACTGCGAATAGAATGGTCGTACCTGGATACCACATTCCCTTTCTACTGGGTTGCACAGGGCATTACATACTTAGACATCCAACTATTTCACACAATTGATAAATCCATCTCGCGCAACTATGACGCACTGTTGGCCTTGGTGCGCTCACTCATCCAATTCTGGCACGGGGGCCCTATGTCCTGGTCAGGGCGAATAGCTGCTGTAAAAATGACTCTTCTACCTAAGATTTTATATATAATGCAGGCGCTGCCATTGCAGTCACCCCCCATCGTGCTAAAGAAGCTGCAATCAGCATTGGAGTCCTTCATCTGGGGTGGTAAAAAAGCTAGGATGGCCAGAGAACGTGCATATCTCCCGGTGGTCAAGGGGGGACTGGGGATACCTCATTTGATATGTTACCACCAGGCAGCACAGTTGAGGTTTCTGGTGGAGTGGCAACGACCACTAACGGAAAAACACTGGTGTTTTTTAGACCAGGCAGTGGCTTGAATTCACATCTGGAAGATACCTTGGCTGCTGCGGAAGAACCGCCCATCGGGAGTGTATATCTCCCCGATAGTCAGGGCCACCATGGGCGTCTGGGACAAGGTGAGCGTTACTAAAGGCCTGACTACCCCGACCTCACTGCTCACTCCGATTATTGGGAATTCAGATTTCCCCCCGGCTATGCACGGCGCAACATTTTCTCGGTGGCAGAAGGCTAATTGCAAGCGTATAGGTGATCTTTTTGATGAACAGGGAATACAAGATATCTCATGGCTTCAGCAGGACTTCGGCCTCCCAGACTCAGAGTGTTGGCGATATGTGGCAGTCCGCCATGAGGTGACTCAGCCGGACGTACAAGCCTACGCCGGCAGGCCCCTTACACACTTTGAACGCTGGCTCCTGACACGGCGTTTACTATCTGACCTTTACTCTTTCTTGAACACCTCTACCAATCCCTTGGTGTCACCGGCCAGGTCACGATGGGAAACAGAGTGTGAACGCAGGTTCACAGACAAAGAATGGACAGACATTTTGCATCGAGCACGTACATCGGCATGTAGCGCAGCAGGGAGGGAGACACTTCTCAAACTAGTACACTATTGGTATTACACGCCCGCCCGCCTATTCAAGTGGAAACAGGGGTGCAGCGATAAATGTTGGCAACACTGCGGCAACTCAGGTACATTAACACACTTACTATGGCAATGCCCCAAATTACATCGTTACTGCGAAGAAATCTTGACCGCTATTGATCAAATGTTTGGACTCGAATTACCATGCTTCCCTAGCTACATTCTCCTAGGACTCCCCAACGCCTTGACGTATCCACTTCGCTCCCTAAGGGGAAGGGCCATTACTTTGGCATTGTGCGCAGCAAAACAAGTTTTACTAACTAGATGGGGTACGGACTCCATACCAACACACCTAGACTGGCTGCACAAACTTTGGGACTTACTAAGCATGGAGAAGCTGACAGCAGTTGTAAACCAAACGCTCCCTAAATTTGAGAAAACATGGGGCCCTTGCCTAAAATACCTATCAAACACCTTCCGAGAACTCACTTGCCCGATATATCTAAGAGTTTTGCGTCTCACAGCGGACACGCAACCTGACACATGAGTCACTCTGGGGTGGAACACGGATATTAAAGCGAAACACATGGGCATAGCATGTACTGTTCCAACGTTAATTATTGTTTTATAAATGCAATTAGTTTGTTATTATCCTTATTTCCTCTTTCTTCGCCGGCCTCTGGTTGTAGGCGAATGACCTGTATCTTTCCTTTCCCATTTTCCTGAAAACAATAAAAATTGATACAATCCTAAAAGAGGACGATCGGGCCGAGACCCAGGCACCTGATCGGCAAACCAGAGACACCTGCAGCTCCCTGCAGCTTCCTCTGCGGCCTCTCAGGAGGCTCCTGACCCTCACTACAGGTGTTAAGGGCCTCTGTCGGCCTTCCCTCACTTGACCCGGGTGCGGGGATTAGTGCTGTGCCGCTTTAGGACAATTAAAAGTCAAACCGCGTACACAAGGGGCAGGGCAATCGGCGGCGCCAGCGGACCCCCGCGGCTTTTCATTTGACATACTAGTACAGGTAAGAGGGCCTGGCGTGGTGGTTGCTGGACCAGGGAGGCCCTGTGGCCGAGGGGGATAGCCAGCTGAGACCGTGCCGCAGTTGAACAGGGCCACCTAGCAAACGACCTAAACCCTCACTGGCATGCCAGTGGTCCTCGCCTGATGAAGGGAATATGATCTGGCGGGGACCTGGGTAAATGACCAGCGGTCCAACGACACCTGCAGAAACCTGCGGCACTTCTCCGGCCTTTCAGACAGATCCTGACTGCTACTAACTGTGCCCTAATTGAATATCCACGCCCATCATACCCTGGTGGCAGAGGCCCCACGCCCGAGGAGGGGGGTCCCGCAAAAGCTGCATCGCACCGAAGCGGGGGCCTCCTGGTGTAAGAGCGTACACCCCCGCAGACGGTGATCTCCGCTCGCAGGACTAGTGACACTCAGGGGGAGATCCCCTAACAACCAAGCCCCCATTCGCCTCCTGCCCCCGGGCGCGGTGGGGCCAGTCCAGGTGGGAAGCCCTAAACACAAGACATAGAGGGCAAGACCCGACACCGGGCAGGATACAAGAAGTGCTGTGGGCCCTCGCCCACCCGGGGGTTGTGCCTGGACTGGCTGCGGCCCGTTGTGTTCTCCAGGGCTCGCTCCTTAGCCGAAAACCAGAGACAGGCATCGGGCCCCCAGATCATTGATCCGAGCAGAAAGAGGGGTGAAGGACAGAGAGGTGTCAGAGGTGGCCACCGGGACAGGTGGTAACCACTACAACGGCGCCAACACTAAAGTCCCCCATGTCTGGGGCAATACATCAACAGAGCATACAATCATACCGTGCCAGAACGTAGAGGCGGCCCTCACCCCAGCGAGCTGTAGGTGCATTGACACCTGGGAGGTTCCTCCTTCCCCCCGCACGACCTTGGGGAAACGAGCAGCGGCATGGCTGGGGGTGGGAGAGGAGGAGGAGGAGGATTGCTTTAAAGCACAAGTGCCTGCCTCGGTGTGGGTCCTGGTGAAGAAAACCCCCAAAAGGGACTAATAACTGTATTCTAGGATAAACATCCCCTCTGCCACGATCTCGCCATGGGGAAGGACAGAGTGACGAAACCTCCTCCATCTCAGACCCGCATGGATCAGTATACCACAAGCGGGGCCAACACCGGGGAGGCCGCGGTGGCCAAGGCCCCCCTCCTGGACGGAGATCTTGCCATGATCCTTCAAGCCATACACTCCTCGCAAGACTGTGGAATCCAAAATAGTTGAAGTGCGTGTGGACATGGCCCTTATACGGCAGGATCTTCGTAACGCCACCGCTCGTATATCAGAAGCTGAATCCCACCTGTCCATGGTGGAGGACGATGTAGTGTATCTGAAGGAGCAAGTCACGTGGCTGCTGTCCCACACAGATGAACTTCACAGGCGCGTGGAGGATGCCGCAAATCGCTCCCGTTGAAATAACCTCTGCCTGGTGGGCATCCCAGAGGGAGTGGAACCCGCGCAAGCTGCAGCCTTCGTGGAGGCCTGTATCAAGTCCTGGATGCCATTAGACCGTCTCTCTGCGTGGTTCATCGTGGAGCGAGCCCATTGTGCTCTTGCACCTAAACCGCCACCGGAGCCCCACTCAGGATGATCATTGCCAAGATCCTTAACTTCAAGGACAAGGATGCCATTCTGCAAGAGGTCTGCTTCCATCCTACCTTGTCCTATCAGGGCAGTAAAGTTATGATCTTCCCAGACTACACTAGGGAGGTAAGGCACAGCGTCGTTCCTACACCGCTGTAAAACAAAAGCTGCGGGCCCTCAATCTCCAATATAGACTCCTGTTCCAGGCCTGCCTCAGAGTGGTCTTCAACAACAAAACTCACTTCTTCGACACCCCAGAGGCGGCATGGACCTAGGCGACCGAGGAGCACCAGCTCCATCCGCAGGCATCCGCTTCCTCCTCTACCTCCCAAGCACGACCTGTAGGGCACAAAGAAATTAGGCCTCAAAGACGACGCACCCACTCACGCAGAGGGCGCAACGCCCCCAGAGTAGTCTCCGCATCACCTTTTGGGACCGCGAGGGGATTGAACGAATCTCCTGAGCCCGCTGTGCCACCAAGTTTCCTGCAGGGCCCGGATATGGAGCCTGGTTTGTCTCCCCGGACGCTCCCTCACTCCTCCAGCAACTAGCTTAGAGGACACTGACCTCTCTAGGAGCCCAAAGATTTGACAAGGAATCCAATGTCGTGACTGTCCCTGCCTCCTGAAGCATGCCAAATCCTGTAATATGGAGGGGTCCACCACTCTGCTCCCAAGTCAGTCTTGTTAGTTTTTGAGTTCTAATTACTGGGCAACAGATGCTTCCTCGAAAGAAGTATGAAGTGGGGGTTGGTTGGGAATTGGTTCCCCTGTTGTTGTTTTACTTTTTCTTTTCAGTTGCAACACTTGGCATGACACTTTTGGCCCACACACTCGCGGATCTCACGACAGGGTGATGCCTCCACTGGGGTACCCGGGACCTGACAATCCAATACCTATGCGTGCCTCACAAAGACGCCTTCACTCACTTATAACTAGTAGGCATGGCTGCACCCCACTATGATGGAGTGCTCTTTCAGATCCTTTCATGGAATGTCAACGGGCTCCTAGATAAGGTGTAGCGCACATCGGTCCTAAAATACTCAGAGATCCACCCCTGACATCCTGCTACTGCAAGAAACGCATCCCATGGGAAATCACTGTCCTTTCCATGCGCGCCAGGGGTACGACAGGATGTGCCACGCGGGTTTCTCACGGGGCTCTCGTGGCGTGGCGATTCTCCTGCACTGCTCGTTCTCTTTCACAGTCGCCCGGGAGGTCAGGGATCCCCAGGGCCGCTTTGTAGTTCTTACCGGGAATCTGGGAAATGCTACCCTCAACCTCGTCTCGATCTATGTGCCTCCAGCAGCCCTTGAACCGGCCTTCCGAGACATAGCAGACTTATTATCCTCTCTTCACCAAGGCCTGACAGTGGTTGGAGGCAAATTTAACCCAGTCCTAGACCCCACTTGTGATGCTACAGGGACTCCCTCTCCACAGAGGTGGTTGAGCGCTAAACGCCTCACAGAATGGGCATCCAGACTTGGCTTGTGGGACGTGTGGTGAACATGGAATCACACATTCCACTAGTACACCCATACCTCTGCGGCACATCACACCCACTGCCGTATTGACTTAGCATTTATGCCCGCCCCTGAATGTCGTACGATAGCCAATATCCAAATCCTCGCTCGAGGAATATCCGACCACTCGCCTCTCCTCCTTCACCTGGGAGGCCCTACAGGCGCCCTGCGCCCCATCTGGCGACTTAACACCTGGTTTCTCCAAGACAGGGACTATAAACAAGCCATTGGGGAAGAAATTAAGCAATACTTTTTAAAAAACCCATTTTATTTAGCTATTAGAACAATACAAAACAGAACATGAAATAGAGACCAAAAAGACACTTTAACACATACATAGAATAATTGGTTGGTACATAGGTTAAATAGAGCCGATAGCGAAGAAAAATGATCAGGAAATTAGAGAAGAGAAAAGGAATAAAGACAGGCGGCTCCTCCGTTAGGGCGGAGGAGCGTCGCCCCACTGCTTTCTCGCAGTGCGAGAAGCAGAAACATAAATTGGTAAAACTACCATTTTATGTTTCTGATTCTCGCATTGCGAGAAAGCAGAAGGGTATGCCTGGTTGGGGGTGGGCGGGTCGGGGAGGAGTGGCTTGCCCAATGTTGTGGGCCCTGACTGTTTGGTCGGCCCTCTGGGGCCGACCAAACCAGTCATGCGCACTCTCCCTTTTCTCCATGTAGGCTGCATGCAGCCTACATGGAGAAAATGGTCTCCCCATAGGCTCCCGGCTGGGCACCGTCCCCACCAATCGCAACCCTGCATTTGCAGCATTGTGATTGGCTTAGGGGAGGGGAGGGAGGCTGCCTGCTTTCTGTTCAGCAGGAGAGCAGGAAAACGGGACCGGGCCAGGAGTCGCGACGTCGTGGGACCCGGGAAGGTAAGTTTCTTTTTATATTATTTAAACCCCCACATGCGAACCCCTGCACGAACCCCCATCCGCCCCCACCCACGAGTCATGCCGGCCTTAACAGAATAAAGACAACAAAATTGTAAAGCATCATGCTATACAAAGAAAAATAATGAAACAGGACTATTCCCATCATAAACTAGACCAGATCCTTTTGAATCTTAAGCAGGGACGAGGGCCTCTAACCTTAGCTAAGGATGATTCAGACTCGAACACCTGTCTTAGCAGTGCCCAAAACTCGTTAACGTTCGGACTGGTAGTGTTTATCCAAGCTCTAGCGATACATAAACGGGCACATACAATGATAACAGAGGCTAATGACCTCTCATAGCAGGTAGCCTTGTATTTAAATCCAAGGAGAATTTCCTTATCTGTAAACTGAAACTCACAGCCCAAGTGCCCTGTAAACGTTGAGAATAGATCATTCCAGAATAGCTTTAACATCGGACGGTCAATAAACAAACATATGCTTTAAGTTTGCCGCAAAGAGCTTACATTTTGGGCAGTATGACTTAGCAGAAAATCGAGATGTTGCCCACTTAGAAATAAGCTTAGGGGTATAATACAACATAAAGATTGTCCTATGTTACTGCAATTTCAAACTGACGGAGGCTACCACTCGATCTAGAGTATCCAAGGCCTCCTGTATTTCTTCTGCTGTTATGTCAGTTATAAGAAGCCGGCTTAATTTTGCAGATATCTGCATGCTGTCATCGTAAGTACCAGGATTCCCATATATACCAGACAATATTTCAGAAGAATATGGTATATCTAGCAGTTTCTGTATATGTAGAAAGTAATCCTTATTTGCAAATATTTAAAGAAAGAATTCCGCGGGAGCCGAAGCTCCTCTTTTAATGTGGAAAATGAGCGAAACCCCTGACTGTCGTACAATTAGCCTAGGCTATTGACATCCTTACATTGCCAGGCTTTCCCAACATAGTCCTGAAATATTTTGGGGAGTATTGGATTACCCCATAAAACAGTAAAGTAATGCAGCAAAGGCAGACAGTATTCCTTACAGATCTCATGCCAGATCCTGGTTATGCTCATGACTACCTTAAATTTGACCCGTTGTAATAATTAGGATCTGTAGTCTTGTAGAGAATAAACCTGATCGATTGCCCACAGGCTAATTGATAAGCAAATGAAGATAAATCAGCTTCAAACCTGTTTAGCAGGTTCTGAATCTGCCTGGTGAATGCAGCCCAATTGTGTAAGAGAGTAGGATCTGCTTCTTATAGTTACCCCCACTTTTTGCTGATGTTTCACTGTTTTTCGACTTAGCCAGACTGAGGCCCTGCTAATCAGGACCCCAGTCTATCTGCTTTCTACTCTAAATTGATTGTATGTACTTTAGGTACACTCCAGATTGGATTCTGGGGTACCCTTATAAGTCCCTAGTATATGGTATACTATGTACCCAGGGCATAGGTACCCCAGAGGCCTCCCAGGGGCTGCAGCATGTATTATGCCACCCCTGAGAGGCCTTCCAAAATGACACCACAGGTCTGCTACAGCAGCCTGTGTAAGGTGGTGTATGCACTCCTTACTGAGATATAGGTTCCCTATATCTCTCCATATCACTGCACATGTAAACCTATCAGTCACCCCTATGGCAGGCCTTAACAATCCTGAAGGCAGGGTGCTGGGTTTCATGTGAGAGGGTGCCCATGCATGAGCAGAGCCCCTCTGCAGCTTTCGGAATCTTCATTCCGGGGTTGTTTGTGATGCAGCCAAACCATATACTCTTAAGTGCATTATAACCTCGCGGTAAATGCTTACTTTAAAACGGCTGCATGGAAACATGCCGTGTTTGGTGTCAAACACCTTGGAATCATACCTCCACTCCAGTAACTGGGGTGGGAGGTATGATTCCACCCTACTAGGGGGAGAAACATGGCACCACCGGTACACCCGGTACCAGCTTAACAGAACCCTGGCATCACAAAATGGATGCTGCAGCCACAGAGATGAGTCTGCCCTCCTGCTGCTGGACGAAACTCCGGCAGGGGAGGCCTGGACAATAGGTTTCCTGTCACAGGGAGGTGTGACCACCTCCCAGACAGGCTTTAGTGTATTGGGGCTGGGTGGGTGCACTCCAAGAGTGCTTTGAAGTCTGCACTCGGGGCACATTTGGTGTCCCTGTGCATAGTCCAGCTCAAACCGGTTGCAGGGGCTACCAGCCCCTGCTCTGGCGCGAAACTGGACAAAGGAAATGGGTGTAGCCACCCCTCTTTCCTGACCCTCCCATAGGTGGGTCCGCAGAGTTTGTCCCACCCCTTCCTTGGGTATAAACTAGGAACCCCTGACTACAGGACTTTAGATTTACATGGACGAAACTCTGATACAGAATCCCAGAACTTCAACTATCTACACGACGTTGGATGACCGAATAATCTCCCTTGGAGTAAAGGAGTTACTCCCCTGCTTGGCAGGCACCAAAGACGCATCTGTCCGGTTTGCATCTCCAAAGCTCCTGAGGACTCCGAAGAATTTTGCACCACAGGAGGTGGGTTCCCGTGGTCTCTGAGGTCGATCTGTGTGCTCAGCAAGTCTGAGGCCTGTATCCCTCGTGGAGACCGTGCAAACCGAACCCCTGGACACCGCGACCATTTGCAGAAGCATCAGCTTTGAGGCGACCTCTGAGGCTGAGCTTTGGGTTACTTGTAGCCCCGACCCCGAGCAGCAATTCCACCGAAGATTGCCGGCCTACACTCCACGAGTGTTCCGTGAGCTGGCCCTCTGTGTTTTCTCTCTCAAGGTCCCTTTGCAATCCCTGGTCCATCGACTGGTGGGTCCCTGTGAAGGCAACACTAAGATTAATTGGGCTACTCTGGTTGCTCCAGACGTGCCCTGACTCTCCATCGCTTGGGGAGTCCCCTGGACCTTGCTGGTCCGCACCAAAGCATCTTTACTCTTCCTGCGTGGGTTGCTGTTGCCAAGGCTTGTTGGGTTCAATCCGAGCACCGACACCCCAGCACTCGACATCCTTCGTGGGACAGCTCGAATCCGGCTCCTGGTCGTCCTCGACGTCTCCTGGACCTTGTGGCTGCAGAGTCAAGCTTCACCTCTTCGCACCTGAAGCACCCGACATCGGTGGGCAGTTGATTGCTCCGCTCCTGGTCACGTGAAGTGACCCAGACTTTGTCCCCACTACTTTCAGGTTCTTCACATCTTCGATCCAGGCTTGGATCATCCCGGACACTTTTCTTCTTCACTGCAGCAGCACTTTGCAGCAGATCGCCATTGAAATCAACGACGATTCCCGACACCATTTGACACCTATGCACCCGGCTTCCCTGGGTGAGGTAACTCGAGTACTCCGGTGCTCCCGTGGGTGTTGGCCCTTAAACCTCTTAAGTCTAAAGGGGTTTGCTCAAAGTCCTCTCCTAAGTGTCCTTTATCTTTAAAATTCCAATTGCGACTTTCCTCATTGAAACCTACGGCACTGGCGGCTGTGTTCTCACACTGCACACGTCCCCCGTGGGTCTCCTGTGTCACTACCTTGGGTGGTTCCTTGGGGTCCCAGCGATTCTACGTGCTCTAGGCACTGTGTCTAGTCAAGTCGTGGTTCTTATACCACTTTCTTAATATATGGTTTGGTCCCCCCCTGGGGCCCATTGTATATTGTGCTATTTACTGTCGTTTTAATACTGTAATATTGTGTATCTTGGACTCTAATCTCATAAAGAGATTAGTAGTGAGTGTTTAGAAATAAATACATATATTTTACATATACCTGGTGTGGTTCTCCTTTCATTTGGTCATTCAGGAGGTTATAATCTGGTAAACCAAGCTGCTTTACACTCCTTCAAGAATTAGCCTGAAGGCTGCTCTCCATAGCTACCACTAGGATAGCTTTCAATAAAGGTTGTCTTTAAACCTATCATCAATAAGGGTCGTTTGGACTGGTGCAAGGTGTCCACTATAACTATTGGACAGCATATGCCAGGCCAACTTCTCACATTGGTGTGCAGCGGTTGGATTCAAGCTTGCTATTGCTTTACCAGATAATCTCTTTGAGTGACTAACTGAAAACCACTATAGGTACATAGGTACATATAAATCAAGTCTAGAATACAGTAAGTTCTACTGAACTTAGAGTTGTGTGTCAAGGGCTTAGCACACCCTTTCTACAACTCAAGAGAGTTTAGTAGGCCCCACTAGAGTAGGTAGGGGCAGACACCACACCACACTAGTCATGTCTTCAAGGGCAGAAGCCAGTGGGCCTCTCCCAACTAAGTATGACAATGTCTCATACCAAGAATTGAGGACTATGTGTGCCTCTAGGAAATTGAAGACTGGGAAAAGCCCAACCACACAACATCTCATAAATTTGTTGCTTGCAGATGACCTCAGAAAGACCCCAGGGTCTGATGAGGTTGGCAGAGTGAGTGGGACAGCAGAAGAGGAAAGGCCAGGTAGTGAACACTACTATGACCCAGACTCTGATGCTGGCCAGGAGGATCAAAATGATTCTAACCTGGAACAACCAATCCTTCCTGAAGGTGAGGAAGGAGACCCCAGTGGGGCTCTCTTTACCCCACCTGGAAGGGTTAACAGTTTACCAAGAAGATCTAGATCTCCTTCTGTGGAATCTAATCGTTCTGGTACATCTGTAGGGAGCTCTGTTTCTCATAGGACTTCTTCTCATAAAAGGGAGTCCTCTTATGAGAAGAAGTGCCAACTGCTTGAGTTTGAGAGAGCTAAGCTCAGAATCAAGAGAGAGCAATTGGCCTTAGACAGGGAATCCCTGGAGCTTCAGAGAGCTTCTCAGAAGTTGGGGCTAGAGCCCCATGGTGGCAGCAGCAGTGTCCCTAGAGGTAGAGAACATACTCATGACCATAGGAACCTGAACAAGATTGTCCCTCCCTACCAGAGTGGGGATGACATCCACTAATGGATAACTGCACTGGAGAGGGCCTGTAAAGTGCAGAGGGTCCCTCAGGAGCAGTGGGCAGCAATCTTGTGGCTCTCCTTTGCAGACAAGGGTAGAGACAAGCTCCTCACTGTAAGAGAAGAGGATGCTGATAATTACAAAGTCCTGAAGAGTGCTCTGATTGATGGGTTTGCCCTAACCACTGAACAATACAGGTTAAAGTTCAGAGACACCCAAAAGGCACAGACTCAGGACTGGGTTGACTTTGTTGATTGTGCTACTAAGGCTCTGGAGGGCTGGTTACTTGGCAGTAAGGTGTGTGATTTCAAAGGATTGTATAATTTAATCATGAGAGGGCAGATCCTTAATAACTGTCAAAATCAAATGTTGCATCAGTACCTGGTGGACTCTGATCTGACCTCTCCCCAAGAATTGGGTCAGAAGGCAGACAAATGGGTCAGAACCAGGGTGAGACAGAAGGTTCAGAACCAAGGTGGTGACTCCAAGAAGCAAGATTCTAAAAACTCTGATAAGGGTGGGGAAAAGGGTAAAGACCAGAAGTCTTCTCAAGGGCCCCAAAAATCTGCATCTGGTGGGGAGTCCCAATCTAACAAAGGAAAAGGCCAAAAGAAGCCATGGTGTAAAATCTGTAAACAGAAAACCCATTGGACTAGTGATTGTACCAAGACCAAAGACTCAACTCCAGCCACCATTGCCCCTAAGGCAACTGTTCCCCCTAGTTCAGCTTCAAGTGGTGGTACTCAGAATAAGGGTGTAGTAGGGTTAACCCTGGGTTCTGAGGGGGACTCTGGCCTAGTCAGAGTTCCAACTCAGGCTGTACTGATCTGTGATGGAGGCATGGATATGTCCTCCTTTGTGAGTCCCAGTAATCTGGGCAAATACAGACAGCAGCCCTTGATTAATGGAAAAGAGGCTTTGGCATTCAGGGACACAGGAGCAAGTGTCACAATGGTAACAACAGATCGTGTAGCCCCTGAGCAGATCATACTTGGTGAAATGTACCAAGTGACCAATGCTAGCAATGTCAGGACAGACCATTCCCTGGCAGTTGTTAATTTCACCTGGGGAGGGGTAACTGGCCCTAAAAAGGTTGTGGTAAGTGCAGACCTCCCTGTTGAATGCTTGCTTGGAAATGATTTGGAAACTCCAGCTTGGGCTGAAGTTGAGCTCAGGACCCATGCAGAAATGTTGGGCATCCCTGCAGATGTGTTTGCTATGACCAGGTCACAGGCAAAAATGTCTAAAACTGAACAGGCCCTGGATCCTGGAAGAATGGACCAGGTGCCTTCCAAGAGGAGGAGCAGTAGGGTGAAGGCAGTGCATTCCCCCCTGCCTCAGAATGCAGATCAGTCTCCTGAGGGAGATGATCTCAGTCCTGAAGAAGGAACTGTCCCAGATGAGCTTGAACCTGATCAGGTTGAGTTCTTGGGGACAGGGGGCCCTTCCAGGGCAGATCTGAGCCAGGAGCAACTGAGCTGCCCCTCTCTTGAACCCCTCAGACAGCAAGCTGCTGCTGAGGCTGCTGGGAGTGCTAGTGGGTCCCATAAGATCTATTGGGATGATGGACTCCTTTACTCAGAGTGTAGAGACCCCAAGCCTGGAGCCACCAGGAGGTTGGTTATACCTCTGAAGTTTAGGAGCTTCCTATTGACACTAGCCCATGTTATCCCATTGGCAGGTCACCTAGGCCAAAACAAGACTTGGGACAGAATTGTCCCTCACTTTCATTGGCCTCATATGTCTGAAGACACCAAGGAGTTTTGTCGCTCCTGTGTCACCTGTCAAGCCAGTGGTAAGGCAGGTAGCACTACAAAAGCCCCCCTGATACCACTACCTGTGGTGGGGGTTCCCTTTGAGAGGGTAGGGATTGACATTGTTGGTCCCATAGATCCTCAAACAGCATCTGGGCACAGATTTATACTAGTGGTGGTGGACCATGCCACTAGGTATCCAGAAGCAATTCCCCTCAGGACCACCACAGCTCCTGTGGTGGCAAGGGCCCTCCTGGGAATCTTTTCCAAGGTGGGTTTTCCTAAGGAGGTAGTATCAGACAGAGAGTACAAACTTCATGTCTAGTTACTTGACTGCTATGTGGAAGGAGTGTGGAGTAAATTATAAATTTACCACCCCTATCACCCACAATGCAATGGTTTAGTTGAAAGGTTCAACAAAACCTTGAAGGGCATGATTAAAGGTCTCCCAGAAAAGCTTAGGCGCAGATGGGACATACTTTTGCCCTGCCTTCTCTTTGCCTACAGAGAGGTTCCACAGAAGGGGTTGGTTACAGCCCATTTGAACTTCTGTTTGGACATCCAGTTAGGGGTCCATTGTGTCTAGTGAAGGAGGGATGGGTGTTACCTCTCAAACCCCCTAAACAGAATATTGTGGACTATGTACTTGGTCTCCGCTCCAGGACGGCTGAGATTATGAGGAAGGTAACTAAAAACCTTGAGGCTAGCCAGGAATTGCAAAAGGCCTGGCATGACCAAAAGGCTGTGTTGACTGTTTATCAGCCAGGACAGAAAGTATGGGTGTTGGAGCCTGTGGCCCCAGCAGCCCTACAAGACAAGTGGAGTGGCCCCCATACAATTGTTGAACAGGAGGGAGAGGTTACCTACCTGGTGGCCCTTGGAACTCCCAGGAGCCCCCACAGGGTGCTCCATGTCAACAGACTGAAACCATATGTTGACAGGGCAGACATGGGCTTGATCATGGCTACTGATGAGGGGCAGGAGGAAGAGAGTGATCCACTCCCTGACCTGCTCTCACAGAACCCTGATGATGGTTCAGTTGATGGTGTAGCCTTGGCAGGCAGCCTCACTGACCAGCAGCAAACTGATTGCAGAAAAGTTCTCAATCAGTTCAGACATATGTTCTCACTGATTCCTAGTCAGACTACCTGGTGCACTCATGAAGTGGACACTGGGGACAGTCTGCCTGTTAAAAATAAGATTTACAGGCAACCTGACCATGTCAGGGACTGCATCAGGACTAAAGTCCAGAAGATGTTGGATTTGGGTGTGATTGAACCCTCAGATAGCCCTTGGGCTAGTCCAGTAGTCTTAGTGCCTAAACCTCACACCCAGGGTGGTAAGAGAGAGATGAGGTTTTGTGTGGACTACAGGGGTCTCAATGCAGTCACTAGGACTGATGCCCATACAATCCCTAGGGCAGATGAGCTTATAGACACTTTGGCCTCAGCCAAGTTTCTCAGCACGTTTGACCTGACAGCTGGCTACTGGCAAATCAGACTAGCTGAGGATGCAAAAGCCAAAACAGCATTTTCTATCCCTAGTGGGCACTACCAATTTGTGGTGATGCCCTTTGGCTTGAAAAATGCACCTGCCACTTTTCAAAGGTTGGTGAACAAAGTCCTTACAGGCCTGGAAGCCTATAGTGCAGCATATCTAGATGATATTGCTGTCTTTAGCTCCACCTGGGAGGATCACCTGGTCCACCTGCGAAATGTTTTGGAGGCCCTGCAGAAAGCAGGCCTAACTATCAAGGCCACCAAGTGCCAGATAGGGCAGAGTCAGGTTGTGTACCTGGGCCACCTTGTGGGTGGAGGCTAGGTTCAACCATTGCAGAGCAAAATCCAGACCATCATGGACTGGGTTGCTCCAACCACCCAGACTCAGGTCAGAGCTTTCTTGGGCCTGACTGGGTACTATAGGAGGTTTGTCAAAGGGTATGGATCCATAGTGACCTCTTTGAATGACTTAACTTCCAAAAGAATGCCAAAGAAAGTTCAGTGGACAGTTAGCTGTCAAAAGGCATTCGATGACCTGAAGCAGGCCATGTGCACTGCTCCCATTCTGCAAAGCCCTGATTACTCCAAGCAATTCATTGTCCAAACATGTGCATCTGAGTTGGGGGTCGGGGCTGTGTTATCACAATTGAATGATGAAGGTCAGGATCAGCCAGTAGCTTTTATTAGCAGAAGGTTGACCCCCAGAGAGAAACGTTGGTCAGCCATTGAGAGGGAGGCCTTTGCTGTGGTTTGGGACTTGAAGAAGCTGAGGCCATACTTGTTTGGCACTCACTTCATTGTTCAGACAGACCACAAGTCCCTCTTATGGCTAAAACAGATGAAGGGTGAAAACCCCAAACTTTTGAGGTGGTCCATTTCCCTACAGGGGATGGACTATACAGTGGAACATAGACCTGGGAGTAACCATGCCAATGCAGATGGACTCTCCAGATATTTCCACTTAGAACATGAAGACTCAACTGGTCAAGGTTAGTTTAATGTCCCTGCGTTTGGGGGAGGGGGGTTGTGTAGGAGAGTAGGATCTGCTTCTTATAGTTACCCCCACTTTTTGCTGATGTTTCACAGTTTTTCGACTTAGCCAGACTGAGGCCCTGCTAATCAGGACCCCAGTCTATCTGCTTTCTACTCTAAATTGATTGTATATACTTTAGGTACACACCAAATTGGGTTCTGGGGTACCCTTATAAGTCCCTAGTATATGGCATACTATGTACCCAGGGCATAGGTACCCTAGAGGCCTCCCAGGGGCTGCAGCATGTATTATGCCACCCCTGAGAGGCCATCCAAAATGACACCACAGGTCTGCTACAGCAGCCTGTGTAAGGTGGTGTATGCACCCCTTACTGAGATATAGGTTCCCTATATCTCTCCATATCACTGCACATGTAAACCTATCAGTCACCCCTATGGCAGGCCTTAACAATCCTGAAGGCAGGGTGCTGGGTTTCAATTGAGAGGGTGCCCATGCATGAGCAGAGCCCCTCTGCAGCTTTCGGAATCTTCATTCCGGGGTTGCTTGTGATGCAGCCAAACCATATACTCTTAAGTGCATTATAACCTCGCGGTAAATGCTTACTTTAAAACGGCTGCATGGAAACATGTTGTGTTTGGTGTCAAACACCTTGGAATCATACCTCCACCCCAGTAACTGGGGAGGGAGGTATGATTCCACCCTACTAGGGGGAGAAACATGGCACCACCGGTACACCCGGTACCAGCTTAACAGAACCCTGGCATCACAAAATGGATGCTGCAGCCACAGAGATGAGTCTGCCCTCCTGCTGCTGGACAAAACTCCGGCAGGGGAGGCCTGGACAATAGGTTTCCTGTCACAGGGAGGTGTGACCACCTCCCAGACAGGCTTTAGTGTATTGGGGCTGGGTGGGTGCACTCCAAGAGTGCTTTGAAGTCTGCACTCGGGGCACATTTGGTGTCCCTGTGCATAGTCCAGCTCAAACCGGTTGCAGGGGCTACCAGCCTCTGCTCTGGCTCGAAACTGGACAAAGGAAATGGGTGTAGCCACCCCTCTTTCCTGACCCTCCCATAGGTGGGTCCCCAGAGTTTGTCCCACCCCTTCCTTGGGTATAAAGTAGGAACCCCTGACTACAGGACTTTAGATTTACCTGGACGAAACTCTGATACAGAATCCCAGAACTTCAACTATCTACACGACGTTGGATGACCGAAGAATCTCCCTTGGAGTAAAGGAGTTACTCCCCTGCTTGGCAGGCACCAAAGACGCATCTGTCCGGTTTGCATCTCCGAAGCTCCTGAGGACTCCGAAGAATTTTGCAACACAGGAGGTGGGTTCCCGTGGTCTCTGAGGTCGATCTGTGTGCTCAGCAAGTCTGAGGCCTGTATCCCTCATGGAGACCGTGCAACCCGAACCCCTGGACACCGCGACCATTTGCAGAAGCATCAGCTTTGAGGCGACCTCTGAGGCTGAGCTTTGGGTTACTTGTAGCCCCGACCCCGAGCAGCAATTCCACCGAAGATTGCCGGCCTACACTCCACGAGTGTTCCGTGAGCTGGCCCTCTGTGTTTTCTCTCGAGGTCCCTTCGCGATTCCTGGTCCGTCGACTGGTGGGTCCCTGTGAAGGCAACACTAAGATTAATTGGGCTACCCTGGTTGCTCCAGACGTGCCCTGACTCTCCATCGCTTGGGGAGTCCCCCGGACCTTGCTGTTCCGCACCAAAGCATCTTTACTCTTCCTGCGTGGGTTGCTGTTGCCAAGGCTTGTTGGGTTCAATCCAAGCACCGACACCCCAGCACTCGACATCCTTCGTGGGACAGCTCGAATCTGGCTCCTGGTCATCCTCGACGTCTCCTGGACCCCGTGGCTGCAGAGTCAAGCTTCACCTCTTTGCACCTGAAGCACCCGACATCGGTGGGCAGTTGATTGCTCTGCTCCTGGTCACGTGAAGTGACCCAGACTTTGTCCCCTCTGCTTTCAGGTTCTTCACATCTTCGATCCAGGCTTGGATCATCCCGGACACTTTTCTTCTTCACTGCAGCAGCACTTTGCAGCAGATCGCCATTGAAATCAACGACGATTCCCGACACCATTTGACACCTATGCACCCGGCTTCCCTGGGTGAGGTAACTCGAGTACTCCGGTACTCCCATGGGTGTTGGCCCTAGAACCTCTTAAGTCTAAAGGGGTTTGCTCAAAGTCCTCTCCTAAGTGTCCTTTATCTTTAAAATTCCAACCGCGACTTTCCTCATAGAATCCTACGGCGCTCGCGGCTGTGTTCTCACACTGCACACGTCCCCCGTGGGTCTCCTGTGTCACTACCTTGGGTGGTTCCTTGGGGTCCCAGCGATTCTACATGCTCTAGGCACTGTGTCTAGTCAAGTCGTGGTTCTTATACCACTTTTTTAATATATGGTTTGGTCCCCCCCCTGGTGCCCATTGTATATTGTGCTATTTACTGTCGTTTTAATACTGTGATATTGTGTATCTTGGACTCTAATCTCATAAAGAGATTAGTAGTGAGTGTTTAGAAATAAATACATATATTTTACATATACCTGGTGTGGTTCTCCTTTCATTTGGTCATTCAGGAGGTTATAATCTGGTAAACCAAGCTGCTTTACACTCCTTCAAGACTTAGCCTGAAGGCTGCTCTCCATAGCTACCACTAGGATAGCTTTCAATAAAGGTTGTCTTTAAACCTATCATCAATAAGGGTCGTTTGGACTGGTGCAAGGTGCCCAGTATAACTAGTGGACAGCATATGCCAGGCCAACTTCTCACAAATAGTACAGCTTAAAATCTGGGAGTTTAAAGCCCCCTTGTTTGTAAGACAATTTATTGAAGCTGAGGGCCCTTCTGGCGCACCTATGCCCCCAGATAAAGCTGCCAATGGCACTTTCCAGACGCTTGAAGAGAGATCGTGGGACCCGAAGGGGGATTGAGCGGAACAGATATAAAAACTTGGGTAATAAATTCATTTTAATTACATTGCACCTCCCAAGAATGCTGAGGGGGAGTTGATGCCAGCAGCGTAACTTAGCCGTAACAGATTTAAGAAGTGGCTTGTAATTCAGAGTGATTATATCCTCAACCTGACTGCTAAGGCGGATACCTAAATATGTGGCAGTATCTGTGACCCCTAAAGACGTTGGCAAGATATCAAGGGGCATATTATCAAGGCCAACAACGCCGCTTTAACGACCGCTTACGGCCGAAAAGCGGCGATTGAATTACCTCACTATTAGCAAGGACACGCTAATAGGCATCAGCGAGTGTTTCCTTGTGTCAGCCGCCGTTCCACTAACGCCTCGCATCTCTAATGAGATGCAAAGAAGGCGTTTCCTCTCTAAACAACATGGGAAATATCGCTAACTGCACTACTCTGTATCAGCAAGCTGACCCAGAACACCCATAGCGATATAAAAAGCCGCGCTAAACGCGGTTATCGCCATCAGCTAATGTCTACAAAATTTCAGACTTAGCTATATTTATAAAGGGAGGTGGATTCTAAGCCTAAGTCCACATCTCCCTATCACCAAGGATTCCTTTAGCGCTGTAGTTGTATCGCTGGATTTCCAGCGATGTTCCCTCATTTTGCCGCTATCACCGGATTTTCTATCGCCGTGGAGATAAGCGTTGATGATAACGCGTTATCTCGGCGATCACATCCGGCGATACACAAATTCGCGCTAAGTGCGCTCTGCGATGTTTATCGCAGTTTGTTGGTGATACGCCCCCAAGTTGGTAATTAAGGATTGTCTGAGTCTTAGCCAAATTTAGCTTGTACCTGGAGAAGGAGCCAAAACACTCTGCCTCTACCGTAATACAGGCTATAGTGTCCACTGGATTGGCAGAAAAAACTGAGAAATTAAGCAATACTTTCAGCATAACGAGGGAATGGTTGACCAACAGGGTACACTATGGGCGTCTGGCAAGGCCACGATCAGGGGTTTCGCCAAAGGGTATCTTAAACAAAAAAGCTTTGCACAAGAGGAACACCTCTCCCGGCTGGAGGCCCAGGCCCTTAGTCTGGAGCAGGCCACTGCTGAAACGGACTGCGAGGTTGGCAACCGGCAACTCGAACTTCTGCAGGAAGAAATACGTCATGTCTCCCTAGAATCGGCTAAGCAGATGTGGAGGTCCTCTACGGCCCGAGTCTATGGGTGGGGAGATAAAAACGGTAAGCTTCTTTACTGAATGGCGTCTCGCCCTCTAGCCAACCAGATAGTTCCAGAGATTCTGGATACAGAAGGACACACACACACCGCGGTCCACCAGCTATTGCACAGGCCTTTCTCAGGCTGTTACGCGCCACTTTACTCAGCAACCCGATCCTTGGGACCAGATTCTGACCCCTAGTTTCTGCAAGATGTCCCCCTCCCACGACTGTCAGATCCTGAAGCGTGCTGGCTGGACCAGCCCATCTTGCTGGAAGAGATCGAGGAAGCTGTCTCAGTAGTAGCGTCTGGGAATTTGCCGGGCCCAGACGGAATATTATACTGAGTTTAAGGATATCTTGGTACCACGCCTTCACGCCCTCTGTGAAGAAGTGGCGGAGAAAGGTGCCTTCCTACCAGACATTGACATGGCTACTTTCGTGGTCATTCCTTAAACACATCCTCCATCACCCTCATGCTCTCTCATCAACACCGAAGTCAAAATCTATGGCACTATCCTTGCCACAGACCTTCAGTCTGTACTTGGCATCCTAATACACCCCGATCAATGTGGCTTTATGCCCCATCGCAGCACGAGGTACTGCCTGCGGCGCCTTTACGTAGCACTGGCCCACCGCCATCTCCTCTCACCATACCTGGCTTTGCTATTAATAGATTTCGAAAAAGCCTTTGATACGGTGGACTGGCGATACTTAGAGGACGTACTAATGAAAGCAAGATTCGGACCACACTACCGGAGGCTGATACACGTACTTTACTCCAACCCGTCGGCTCGGGTCCTGATAAATGGTGTGTTTTCTGAAGTCTTCCGTATCCATCGGGGAACAAGGCAGGGCTGCCCCCGTCTCCCCTCCTCTTCGCCCTAGCGATAGAACCACTTGCCCGATTTATCCGGTGTGATGCATAAATACAAGGGTGACAATGGCAGGGCTCACACGAAGATCGTATTGCCCTATACGCAGATGACACTCTTCTCTTCCTTGCAGACCCGGCGCCCTCCGGCCCCCGGCGCCTCCGCATCCTGCGATTACTCGGAGAAGCATCTGGCCTGCGCTTGAACCCAGCCAAATCAAATCTAGTACCCCTCCCCGTTTCACGGGAGTGCATGGATTGGCAATCTGACATCCCCAGGAAACGCCTCAGTTTTAGATACCTGGGGATTTGGGTGGCGCTCCTCCCGGAACTTACCTAGTCCCTCAACCTCACCCCCTTAGTTAAGAAAACTTAAGAGGACCTTCATAGGTGGCAATCCCTTCCTCTCAATCCCCTGGGAAAGATCGCCCTATTCAAAATGATGGTGCTTCCTTGGTTTCTATATATATTCCAAAATATCCCGCTCCACCTCCCATGCCGGTGGTTCCATGCCCTAGACAAAACGGCCCCGCATTTCTCTGGGGAAACTCTAGACCACGCACGGCCCTCACCCACTGCCAGCGGGCCCCATACAATGGTGGGATGAGGATGACAAACCTTTTTCTGTATTACGTGGCTATCCGCCACCTGGGGCTACACGATTGGTTCTCGGGGGATGGTCTGACCCGACATACCAACTGGAGCTGGGAAACCTGGGGTTTTCCCAGATCTAGGCAATGCTCTATGGCGCTTCGATTCCTCACGCTCTCCCGGCAGTGACTCAAGCGGTCCTGCTTGCATGACGCTCTGCCCTGGGGTAAACACAATGGGATGCTAAGCTCACTCTACAGACACCCCTGTGGCACAGAACCTGGCTGGGGGAGGTGGCAGCACTAGAGGGATTCCGGAGATGGGATCTAATTGGCATCACACACCTTGGAGATGTATGATCGGGGAGATACCTGTGTACCTTTCAAGACTTGCAAAACATATACTCCCTTCATTCCTCTCAGTTCTATAAATACCTACAGCTCCGGGACGCTATCACCCTCCACGTCCCCGCGGAGACAGCACTCCCTGAATTTAGCCCACTGGAAGCCAAGCTCATCATGGATAACCTAGGGAAGGGGGTTGGGGGTGTCCCAGATCTAAAACTCTCTCATCAACAACTCCCCAACCACCTTAGACTATCTGAGAAACTGTTGGGAGCAATGGCTGGGACCCCTGGAAGAGGAGGACTGGTGGGATCACCATCTCAGCCAGGCTCCGTCTAATCCAGATTTACTATCTTCACTGCACTTACCTCACCCCAGTCAGATTGCACCGCACTGGCTTTCTCCAGGCTCCACGATGCCCACACTGTGCGAAGGAACCTGCTGACTTTTATCACATTGCCTGGTCCTGCGCAGCTCTCACTTGATATTGGACAGCAGTAGCGAGTGTACTGAGTACCACACTGGGATGGGAGGTCCTGCTTAGCCCTTTGCCCCTTATCCTGGGAGTCATGGAGGGTTTGGGAGGCTCCTGCGCTTCCAGAGCATTCCTGAGGACGGCCACCATGTTTGCCAAATGAGATATAGGAGCCACCTGGAAAGACCCTGTCCCCCCTGCTATCTCCCCCTGGCGCAGGGGACTGGACTGGTGCGCCATGCAGGAAAAACCAGTGTAAGAGGCGAGAGGGTGTCCAGCCAAATACGACCTTGTGTGGGGCAAGTGGTTGGGCTTCATGGACTAATGGGGCCGAAGGAGGGCAACTGTGATCTTTGGGGCTCAGAATACGTTTACACCAACTGCAAAACCCTGAAAAGAATGCGAAAATACTACATGCCAATTTGTAATGAATTATTGCGCTGTTGTTTAAAACCCAATAAAGTTGATTAAAAATAATAATAATAATGACCTCAATTATCAGGAATAGGGTCTTGTCATTGTAAAATGTGGGATGCCAACGTCAAGGTGCTACATGTTCACAAGGCTTAAAGTGACCTAGGAATTTATGAATTGTCCTTAGCAATATGCAACTGGAGTGAGGTAAGAATCCCTGGAATACCAGGGGATCCATCATGCAGCACTGGTGGGGTAGAAAGATTAGTCCCCACCCAGTGTGCAGGTGTTACACTGCCAAAACAACATAGCAGAAGGTCCCAGGAACCCCAAACAGGCATTCTAGCTAAAGAGATTATAGAAGCTAATTTTGCCTCCATGTTTTGCAAAGTTAAAAACATGTTGCATGTCATGAAGTCATTTGTCCCTTCAACCTTCAGATGCCATTTCAGGGTCTTGCAATCTGGAAGGACCTCAGCTGTGACAAGATGTTCGGCAATGGAAGGCAACAAGGCACTCCTACCCCATAGGAGAATATTACAGACCTTTGTAACTTGACAGTGGATCTTGGGGTGGGGTCATGCCATGACGCAGGAAAACCTAAAACAGGATTGAAGTGGAAAAAAGAGTGGTGAACAAACCACTCCCATCCAGTCCATTTGCGTCATGGGTATTAAGGAAAATTGACAGTGCATACACGGAGCTGGTAAGTGGCAGTGGCAGCCTTAAAGTTCTCCCAATGAAGTATTGTCCAGAGTTGAATTGATATTGAATGAGACCTGTCACCAGTGGGATGGAGGAAGAAAACAACAAAGTAAAACAACTAAAAGATAATGATCTAAACAACACAAACGATCTGCAGTCATAACTACAAAATCCTCTCTTGAATCTAAAGAGGGAATTTTTCTGGTGACTAAAAAACATGAGTCAAAGGACGTCTCCTGAAGTCTCCGTTTTAGTGGGTACATCATTGTAAGCTAAGCTGATTGCAGGCTGTTTCAATAGGTTGGTAGGCCCACCACCTTCTCCTGGGTAACTACTTCAGAAAGGCTGGTATGCACTGGAGAATGAGAGTAGGTTCAAAAAGGTTGGAATGTGGCAGTTCAAATGAGCCCAGCAAGCAGCAGTACAGCTTTCTCAGGTTCGGTTTTAGCCGAGGGAGGAGTAAAGCTTTGTTGGATACCCTGCCCTGTCCCAGCATAGTAGGGGCATGAAACACCAAGGAAACAAATGAGTCGTCCTACAACAGCGAGTCTGTGATCACTGCAAACTCACTTAGCGGGGAGGAGGGGTTAGGTGGTTTGTTTGCCACAGATTGCCTGTGGTTGTGGGAGTACAGAGCAAGATGATGTTTAAGGGAGCGGGTCTCAGTCTTGCAGCCTTACCTCTCGTGGAGTGAAACCTCAATCTTTCTGGAGACTGTTTCTTCGCCAGTGCGTAGCAGATTTTAATACAGAGTACAATCCATCGACAAATGGTCCTTTCACTTCTAAAAACTAAGGCCCTCTTTGGATCCAAACGATGGAGTCTCTCCTCTTCTTTAGAGGGGTGAGAAGGAGCAAATAACATCGGAAGAGTGATCGTCTGACCGACTTGAAAAGGGGTTGCCACCTTAGGAAGAAACGAAGCACGCGTTCTGAGAGTCAGCTTGTCCTGATAGAAGGTAGTGTACGGGTGTTGAACCAAAAGGGCATGAAGCTCGCTCACTCTCCCGGCCGATATAAAGTCCACCAAAAAGATCGTTTTGAGACTCAACTGTTGAGAGGGCATTTATATATTGATTCAAAGGGAGAACATATCAGGTATGTCTGAACCAAATTCAAGTCCCACTGGGGCAATGAAAGGAGAAGGCAGGAACGTGTGTTGCAAACCTTTCAAGAAACGAGTCACAACAGGTGACTTTAATAAAGAAGGCTGATCCGGCAACTGCAGAAAAGCCGATATAGCTGACAAATACGCTTAACAGTGCCCAAGGCAAGACTCAGCTGGACCAATGATAACACCAACAGTAATATGTCAGACAGTTTGGCATATGAAGTGGGTCAACATGATTTTCTGAACACCAGCCCTCGAACGTATCCTAACAGCAAACATTCACAGACGTCGTTGAGAGGTGCCTGGCTGCAAAGATAACATAACAATCTCGAGAGGAAGACTGAAAATGCTTGCTTAGTCTCCAAGCATGAAGATGGAGTGTGCACAGGTTGGGATGCAGGATCCAGCACTGCTACTGTGACAAGAGATCCTCCCAAAGGGACAGCTTGATCGGAGGACAGATGCTCATGCCAAGGAGTTTGGGATACCATACTCTGTGCCCAGTATAGAGCCATTAGAATGATTTGGGCTCAGTTGGTCTTGATATTTTTGAGTACTTGGGGCAGGAATGGTATCAGTGGAAAGGCGTACAGGAATCCTGAGTTCCACTCCAAATGGAATGCGTCTCAGAGAAAGAGCCACTTTGGAAACTCCAACACTCAAAAGTGCTGGCATTGCACGTTTGCAAAGGTGGAGAATAGATAGAGCCAACCAGTTGTGGAAGAGACCTTGCACCACTTTTGGGTGTAGACTCCATACATGGTCCGCAAGGCATCGACGGTTGAGTTTGTCTAGCCTAGCTTTGAGAGATCCCACCAGGTGTTGTACGACCAGGATGAAGTCCAGCCATCTCAAGAGGTGCAGGACCTCTTGGCACAGAGGCCACAACCCCATCCCACCCTTCTTGTTTGAGTACCACATGGCGGTGATGTTGTCCGTGAACACCTGCACCAGCCTCCCTTTGACAGATGGCTGGAAGGCTTTCAATGCCAAACAGATGGCACGCAACTCCAACAGGTTAATGTGGAGCTGGCTCTTCGCCGCAGACCAGAGCCCTCTGATCTCCACCTCCCCCCAGGTGGCCACCCCATCCCAGAAGCAATGCATCTGTCACCATTGTTTGTTTTGGGGAAGAAGAGAGATGGGGCTGCTACTAAAACAAGATCGGGATTCAGTAGCCACACCAGATCATTTGCAGTCTCCTCTGAAATCCAGACACAGTCAGAGAGATTCCCCTAGTGCTGGACCCCCTGGGTCTTTAGATTGCACTGCAGAGCCCGCATGTGCCATCTGGCATGCTTCACCAGCAGGATGCAGGAGGCCATCAGATTTAGCAGCCTCATATTTTGTCTCACTGCAATCCAGGTCCGAAACTGAAACATCAGGATCATAGCCCAAATGTCCTGGACTCTCCAGGCCGGAGGAAAGATGTGAAACTGCACCATGTACAGAATAGCTCCTATGAATGGGAGCATCTGAGAAGGAGTCAGGTATGACTTCGGCACAATGACAGTGAACCCCAATGACTGTAGAAGGTGTGCCGAAGTCTGGAGGTGGTCGACAACAGCCTGGGGAGAACCCGCCTCCAACAGCCAGTTGTCAAGGTAGGGGAGGACTGGAACCCTTGACCTCTGGGGATGAACAGCCACCAGTGCCATCAGTTTCATGAACACCCAAGGGGCACTGATGTGGTCAAAAGGGAGCACAGCAAACTAGAAATGCTCCTGACCCACCAATAAACGGGAATATGAAAAATAATTGTCCTGCAGGTAAAACGCCATCCAGGGTCCAGAGCAGACATGACTTGGGCAAGGGAGAGCCTCTTGAAACTTTTTTTTCTCAGGAAGGTATTGAGAGGGTGCAGATCTAGAATAGGGTGGATACCGCTGACATTTTTAGGCACAAGAAAGTAGCGGAAGTAGCAGCCTACTTCTGGTGTTGGAACCCTCTCAATGGCTTCCTTGGCCAAAAGAGCCAGCACTCCCTTATGTAACAAGGACAGGTGGTCCTCTGACAGCCGTTGTACAGACCATGACATGGCTGGCGGTGTTTCAGGAAAATGAAGGGCACAACCCTGCTGAACTATTTGTAGCACCCACTTGTCTGAGGTAACACTCGCATTCCGGAAGAAAGTGCCGTATTCTGCCACCCACCGGATGGCTGTGCATCGAGGAAGGTGCACTAAAGAGGTTTGTGAGGGGCAGCAGCAGTAAAGTTGGAGGGCTGGACAGTAGAGTGCCCCTGCTGCCCACGAAGTCTGTGGGAGCCTCTGCCGTGGCCACAAAAAGTCTGAGAATCCTGCTGGACTTGTGGGTATGATTGGTACTGGCGCATCTGAAGTCCCCTATCTTAACCATGGGAGGGATGAAAGGAGGAATGTGGATGGCAAGGGGCAATGGTCAACCCCAAGAAGAGAACCGCGACCCTGCTATCCTTAAAGTGCTCCAGCACTGCATCTGTTTTTCACCGAACAGGCAAGAGCCATCGAAGGAAATGTCCTTGAGGCTCGCCTAGACATCCCCTGAAAAGCCCGCAGACCATAACCAAGCATGGTATCTAAGAGCCACCATGGAACCCATCGCCCTGCCCAGGGAGTATGTGGTGTCTAACTCATATCAGATGGTTAATCTTACTGCCTCTCTGCCGTCAAGCATGGCCTGTGTCAGGATCACTCTAGTCTCCTCCAGGACCATGGGCAGCACTTGTGCCACTGAGTCCCACAGAGCATGGGAATATCTGCTCAGAAGGCAGGCGGTGTTGAAAGACCACAAAGTCAGGCTGGTGGAAGAGAAGATCTTCCCAAAGGTCTCCAACTGTTTGGATTCCCTATCTGGAGAGATAGTAGGGAATGGGTAATGGTTGATTCTGCCCATCAAAGCTTGCACCACCAAACTCTCAGGGTGGGGTGCTGCATAAGGAATGTAGGGTTCCTTGCAATAGGGCAGTACCGATGTACAATCAGAGGGTCGACTGGGACCCTGGAACAGGACTTTGAGTAAGCCCGCAGGAGGAGGTCCGTGAGGGCTTTGTTAAAAGGAAGCAGAGGCTCTGCACTGCCCCAGGTGAAGTAACTCTGTTAAGCCATTAGCCTTAATCTCCACTGATGAGAGCTGGAGATCAAAGACCTCAGCAGCCCTCCTCTTCACCACTGCGAATAACATAGACACTTCAGTGGCTGGCCTAGGTGTGGGGACTATTCTGGAGTGTGGCAAGGTGTCCCATCCGATGGCATTACCCAGAAGGTGGGAAGGTGTAGGTGATGTCATCAGTGGAGTCAAAGGCTCTATACTCAGCATCCTCCTCAAACTCTGTAAAAGAAAGAGGCACCGTGTCTGAGCCCAAAGTCAGTCTTGTCCTGAGCAGTGCCCGAATTGACGTCAGACGATGTTGATGCGGCACTGTCTTGAAGTTGGAAAGGATAATAGGTTCAGCCTCGTCAGTGGGATCAGAGACAACAGCAACGGCGCTGAGGGGCCAAGTCTCAGTGAGGGCAGGGAAGCCAAAATGGCCTAGGGACCAGAGTCAGTCCGGATCCAAAGGGTCCATCTGACGTCGGGGTGGGTCTGCCGATGGTATTCCAGGAGTGACACCTCTCGGCTTCTTGGGGCCCAAAGGTGCTCTTGAGGGAGTCAGTTGCCTTAATATATGGGCCATAGCCTCATAGAACTCCTGAAGTTGGGTAGGAGTGGGAGCTTGCACTGCAGGATGTGTAGTTTAAGAGGAACCAGGAGCTTTTGGAAATGTCCAGCAAACACGCTTCCTTCAACAGTAACTGAAATACAGAGGTGTGCAGTTCCTTAGAAAAGAATAAAGTACTAGTAGAAAGACACTAGTAGAATGTCAGGTCAGTGGAATATGCTCCAATAGGAGCAAGTGCCCTCAGACACCCCGAAAGGTGTCATGCTTCATCTGGGTATGCTCCTCGTCGGGCTGGCGCAGCGATGCCCGATGGGCAGCCACGAAGGGGCTCTTTGCCGGAGATCTTTTATATTTTGCCTATGGATGAAGTGTGGGTATGTGGGGTGTGAGGTCTGTGTAGTGTGATGAAGCAAAGGTGACTTAAAATAGGTGTGGTGATGCTAGGTTTGATTAAACCTTATTAGTGGAGCTCACTACCCCAAATAAAACATATGGTGGTGCTTGTATGGGATACAATGTTCCTAAGGAGCAGTCATGATCAGTTTATAAATTGTGAGGTCAACATGTTTCTTGCCTATCATAGCCCATAAAGGGTCTGTTGGCAATTCATCAGGACCAGAAGAAAGCAACCTACACTACTGTGTAACTGATTCGTTCAAGTTTTTGGGGGGAATTCTCGTAACCAGTCACAATGTGTAAAACAAAAAATGATTCTACCTTGTTAATCGGACTGACCTGAAAGACACAATTTTTTTTAAACTTATCATGATTCTGGCAGAAAATAGGGCTACATTCAGTAATGCAAATTGACTCAATTTCTTTTTGTGCCCCATTCTGCAGTTCACAGTAACAATTTATCAAAGTGAAGGGAAGGGAAAAAAGGAGAACAACTGGCACAACAATAGTGTACACTGCCCACGGATACTCCGTGTGTTCCAGCAAAACGCCACAGATGACAGTAATCGTAAGGTCTTGGTGTACTTTATCATAAATTTGCAGCCTAAATTGGTCTATAATCGTGAGTGGTGCCCCGGTCGTAAGATTACACGTGTTCCCCACTGGGTTCAACACTAGTTCACCTTGTGTACACAATTAGACAGAGGCTGTGTGCCGTAGTACAACATCGCCTCACACGAGTCCGCAGTGTCAAGCTGGTTCCAGCCGTATACCACAGATGCCAGTGATCCTATGGTCTTAGTGCTCATTATCGTCGAATCACAGCCGGAATTATTCTATATGCATGAATGATGTCACTGCCCTGAGGTTACGTGTGTCACCCACCGGGTGCAAGACCAATTAACCTTGCATATACAAATGAGTGCTCATCGGCAGAGGCTGTGAGCCGTAATATATCATATCCTCACGTGTCCATAATGCCATGCTGATTTAAGGTTCACTTACCCGTTTTGGGTCAATACGATCTAACTGAACTTAATCAGAGGGAACCGCTCATTTGCGACCTAATGTTAGAGAGTTCACAGTGCAGGTTACCGAGTGCCTTACCCTCAAACTTGTCTGCAGTCTCTGTCTAATTTTGTAAGCAAGGAGAACTAGTGTTGAAACCGGTGGGGGACACATGTAATCTCACGACAGGGGCACCACTCACGATTATAGACCAATTTAGGCTGCGAATTTATGATAAAGAGCACCAACACCATACGATTACTGTCATCTGTGGCATTTTGTTGGAACACACGCAGTTCTCTGTTGTATCCATGGGCAGTGTACACTATTGTTGTGCCAGTTGTTCTCCTTTTTAGGTCTCGCGCCTAGCGTTGCAGTGCGCAGACCTGCCCGCGCAGCGCGAGACCTCTTGTATGGGCTTCTGAAAGCTAACCACACGCTCGTGCGTGTGGTTTTGCTTTCGCAGGCTGGCATTGGCTGTAGCGTGCTTTTTTTTTTTTTTTAATCGGCACGCAATTGAGCAAAGGCGGGCGCATGTCCCGCCTTTGCTCCGCCCATTCCCGTCCGTGTCTAGGACGCGCATCAGCGCGCGGCACAGACAGGCTCCCTCGCCCCCGCTCCTCTGTGGTGCGCGCGCACCACTGGTTTCGATTCCGCGTTCGGCTCCTCTGTGGTGCGCGCGCACCACAGGTTTCGATTCCGTGCTTGTTTTAAAGGTAGTTGGGAAAATCAAGGAAAAAGGAGCACTCGCACGCATAATGCATTTACGCATTCCTGAGGCTTAAAGAAGCGTTTTCTTTTTCTTCACAGCTTTACCTGCGGGTACCAATTACCCACTGACCTCAAATCAGTCAGCAGTAATTTATATGACGCTTGTACTGATGTCTTATGGTTCCACCACAATAGTAGCCGGAAGTACAACAGAACCGGAAACAGTAGGGCAGGGTGGGGTGGAGTCGTGAAGCCATCCTTGACTGTGCTGATTTGTTTCCCAGGTGCACCTGGTTGCCCCTCTTAGGGGCCGAACAGAAGACAGTAATTCATGCCACACAAATACCCACACTGCCTCCAGACTGCAGTGTGAACCCTCAAACTCCAACATGCTGCAGGTGCTGCCACTGCTAATCACAATGAACACATTAATCAGATGTCTTAACATTTTTTCATTAATTAGGCATATGATTATGCAGTTTTGATAACTTTTATCCCGATCTTCGTTGATTTATAACCCATACAAAAATAAAGGCACAACTGACCTCCGTTCCGTTGTAAACTGATAGTCTGAAAATGTCTTGCGTTTCCAAAGACATGTAACCTCTTGTCCATTTCCCTCTATTCCTCTTTTCCTGCAGAAAACATTTCACTTCTGCCGAACCAGGCCTAGGACTGTTTACAGAGCTGCGCATTGTAATTAGCTTGCGGTGTTAGATATGTCAGAAAATACCTGAATTTTGATGTAATTATGGTGTAAAGTAAACAGGATACACAAATAACCAATTACAGGGAGGCATAGACATTCCATGTGTACTTTGCGGATCCCTGTGGCCGGGGCCGCCCCAGAGCCTCACAAGGCGCCCGGGCTCCAGGAAGCCGGTCGTTTGCTGAATTTACAGTGTCGGTGACTGTAATCATCGTTACAACCACGGAGAAAACAAAATGCTCGAAAGCGTTTGAGGTAAAGTGCACAACAGAGCATTAACAACTGTATCCTAGGGTAAAGGAAAGCGTGTTGTGTTTTCTGTATAGGGGACCCCTATTTTGGAGCGCCTCTAAACGTATGCTTCCGACAGACCACGCAGAGCGTGAGTTAACCAACCTAATGCGAGCGTGAGGTCTTACTTTGATGCCGGAGCCGAACTGGCCATTCTGACACTCGGGCATTTTCCAGGTGGGTTGTTGGCCAGCAGGGCTACACTCTGAGCTGCTCGTGTGCCATCACCCAGTCATTCCCTCCACTGGACACATTCTGCTTGCGGCCTCCCCCAGCGTGGGGCTGGTGTGAATATGTTCCCTGCACTGATTTTAGTTTCCATCTGGGCCCTGTTCATTGCACAGACGTTTCATCACATACCAGCAAACTGAGAATCCCGTGGTGCAAAACTTTGAGTCCAATTTCACATTCTGGGTCAGGTGCAAATTGTACTTCTACCCCAGATGTTTCCCTCTGCAAATCTTTCGAGGTAATACATGAGGATTTATGGTGGGCAAAAACAAGTTGGGAAATGTACTTATGCTCGGTTTTAACATTCAGAAAAACAAAAACTGAACCTCATTTCCCTTTTCAACTTGTGAAAATTGAATTCAGGAGGCAAAATACCTGGGGCTATACCATGATTTTGCGTTAACAGCTTGATTGTTCCAGGGGTCTCTAACTGAGCCTGATAGTAACGGAAAGTGGGTCATTTTTAGATGCTGAGAATGTGAATGCCAGAGTACTGGACAGCTGACGGAGAATCCCCTCCCCGTCAAATATAAATTAACGTAAGGTTCTGAAAGTAGAATAGTCATAGGAACTTTCTTAGTGAGTAGCCTAGTTTGTAATATTTGAGAAAGTATCTAGAGTTCTTTTTGCAGCTGACATGTCCCAAGCATGATGTCTGAGCCCTAGGGATTCCCATAAATCAGTGCTCCCAGGAGAGTTGTGTGCAAATATATCAGCCGTCGTATTTACTCTCTCTAGTCCTGTGGCCAAAATGGTGACTTTAGTATGAAAGAATTCTGCAGATTATAGTATTTTGATCTGTCTCTTAGGAAAGGCCAAATGTAATGCGACATTGGTAATTCACTTTTAGGGGAATAATATTGTGAAGAACTACTAGGAAATAGAACTTCCAAGAAGGCGGCTCGTTATTTAGAGCAGATTGAGTTACAGCAAAGATGGCGTTAGATGTTCTTTGTGAGCTCATGAATGCTGCTACTCGGGCTGTCTTTCTGTTCACTCAGGATTGGACTATTTCAATCAATATGAGTATCCGCCTTGAGCGAATTTCCCTCCAATACAGTGTACAAAATACAACATGAAAATGTATTTTCCTGAGGTCAATTTCAAAGCCATGACATGTTGTTCCACACATGCCACTCAGAATCTTTTGTTGAAAAAGAGAAATTCCCAAACCCTGTCTACTGTGTTGAGGTGTGTTCATAAGTAGTAATAGCAGACGTAGTAGTAAGTATTATACATGTCTATCAAATTAAGATAATAACATTATACAACTTACAGAAGGTAATTAAAACAGGGAATAGGTCGTTATAAAAATAAAATTATAACTGTATTGACACTCATCTTTTAAAGCAATTCAAAACGTCCAAGAGCTATAGCCATGTCCAGAAACCTAATTTCAACCGTCAAGGACTTGGCTAGTTCTGAAGCCAAAGTACCATACTTGGTAAGGGTGAAGAAAACTACGATGACGTGCAAGTAATAATAAAAATCTAATAAAATATGTGGACAAATGCATTTTATGTTAAGAGAACACCAGCATATCCTTCCGGCCTGCTTAGTTCATCAGTATCGAATATGAGGGGTTAACACCAATCCCAACTTTAAGAATCTCTAGTCCTTTCTCATGTTGGGAAGATGTGAGATACACAGAAACGAGATCTCTGGCCCCAATCAGCATAACGTTAAGGAGACAGATTGCTTGTATTCTAAATAGTTTTTGGCCTCTATAATTGAGGGCTGAAGAGCGATCAAGTTCATTTAGATACACATAAGGACCCTTGCGGGATCCCATTGACATCATTAAATGCATGCCTTATTGGAGTGATTTGCAATTGTCTAGACTTGGTCCAATTGCATTCACTACGATTTAATTAATTCCAATACAATACTGATATTTTATGTTAATCAGGGAATGCAAATAACGAAGTGAGCGGCTTGCACCAAGAAACCACCAAGACATGAGAGCAGGTTGGATCTGATGGCTTGGATCATGGCTCTTTGAGGGAGGCCTAGTAGCTGTTTCCAAGAGCTGCTTTCTAAGGCATCCCATGAAATTTTGGGATCCAAGATTTAGAGTTCAGCACCATATAGCACTTGGTCTTAAAAGCCAGAATTAGGTGATCTAATGAGAGTCCATCAAACCTTTGATTACATTTCCATATTCCACTCATAGATACTTGGGCCTGCTTACCTGTTTGGTAGAGGCAACAAAAGTGGCTCAAAAAAGAGTGGAATGTCAGACCTAAGTATTTATAAGCGTCCCCTTTGTGCACCCTAGTCAAGCCGAGATTCTAAAAGAAATACCTGGATTTCTTACCAAAAACTAAAATATTTGTTTTATCCAAGTTAACTGTGAGGACATTTTTAGCACAATATTCACAAAGCAACAATAGTTCCCTCTGAAGGACGATTGGGGTGCATTCCATACTACTAAATCATCTCCATATAATGGACAAGACACATGCACACCGTCAATCTTTGGAGAAAAGAAGCTGCTTCAGTAAGTGTAGTAGGCAAATCAGCCAGATAGAGTGCAAACAGGGTGGGGTCAAAACACAGCTATCCTAAGCCATGTCTGTCATCACGTGGCTGTCATCTGTGCACTGTTTGAACTTATGTCTTAATTGTGTTAGGAGACCACTCAAAGACATAAAGCATATGTCAAAATGAAAGGTAATTTGTCAAGCTACGTTTGACTGTCTGTCAATCAGCCAAAGTTCATAGTCCACAATAATTCAGTGCACTTTTCCTTGAATGTGGTAGAAAAGGCAGTGTGATGAGTGAAGCCTCTAATTAGCTAAAAAAGAGACAAGCATGGGGTGACATGATACTGCCAAGGAGAGGGTACCATTTTATCTGAAATGAATCACACTACTCCATCTCTTTGCATTAAAATAACACTTTTCCTACATGGAACACATCACACTTCCTTTGCTACATCTCTTCTTATACAACTGCACATCTTTTGTCAATTGACTTTAGTTTTGACCACCAAGTAATTATTCAATTTCTAAGGCTGTAACCTACATATGGACACTCTTAATAACTCAGTAACAAGGCACTTCAACTCCTTCATCCATCACTAGTTGAAACCGCCTCTCAGGTGCAAAGGCCACTCAATGGACCACATCAGTGGTAAGGCCATTATGCTGAATGCGAGTGCCAGCCGCCCTATGATCTGCATATAATTTCACATACAGCTCCAGTTTTTTTATTACTACTTAAATTAAATTTTAGGTGTACAGGCCAATCAAAAAGTCTCCTCTTTCCAATGTTCAAAACTACACAAGGTCTCCAGCCATCTTACTGGTTGCTGCTATTTTCACATGACTTGTCACTTATTGCATGGCACTAAAATCCTTGCACTTTAGCACCCCTGAAATGCACTGCAACCAGTACGAGGACTTTTGAATGGATCACTTATGATTTGTTCCATAAGAATGCAATGTATTAACAATGTGTGCACGTTAGACCACTCTTCCTTAAGAAGGGAAACTTTGATTCAGTTTTAAGAGAAACTGTTTGAAGAAGCTACACGTGTTTCAGTGGAAGCTTGCAAATCACAATGTAGGTTGACTTTTCATTGCACTTCTGTTCTGGTTAACATTTTTCTCTACTTGTTCACTGTGTCATGGCTCTTGAATTTTAAATCATGAGCATCACAGTGAGAGCGACCTATACTGTTTATATAGGTCCTCTGTCTGGGAGCTGGCATCTACGGATCCCTCCCATTTTTAGGTCGAGCCTGGGCAGCGCATGCGCTGCTCTGCGAGGCATGCTATATTAGAGTATGGACTTGAAGCTCCGCCCACTCTCCGCCCATATTTTTCATTGACTTGTGTCATTATCCTTTGTAAATGCTGGCTTCTGATTCGTTAATAGACTTGTTAGTCCCTCCTTAGTACCGCTTTGTCTTCATTTGTAACCACCCATGAGGACTGTACCTTTTACTTCTGTTGTTATACGGTATGTGTTATTTAGTCTGTAAGCACTATTTTCTTTAATGAGTTTCTCGCACTGTAGGCACGACATGCTTTCCTGCAACATTAAGCGCGCCATGCACGCTTTCACTTTCCAAGCAGCCCGGGACACTGGCGGCCGCTTCTTTGCAAGGAAATAGGTCTCGCATTTACAAGAATTTGAGCTATTGACATTGTAAATGACAATGCCTTTTATTTATGTGTTAATTAACAAAACAGATAAATAAAAGGCATTGTCATTTACAATGCCAATAGCTTAAACTCTCGCAAATGCGAGATCTATTGCATTGCAAATGCTTGTTTCCCTTCCCTTCACTTTGATAAATTGTTACAGTGAACTGCCGAAAGGGGCACATAAAGAAATTGAGTCAATTTGCATTACTGAATGTAGCCCTATTTTCTGCCAGAATCATGATAAGTTTTAAAAAAATTACAAGTATTGTTTGTCAATTTGTGTCTTTCAGGTTAGTCTGATTAATAAGATAGAATCATGCTTTGTTTTACACATTGTGACTGATCACGAGAATTCCCCCCAAAAACTTGAACTAATCAGTTACACAGTAGTGTAGGTTGATTTCTTTTGGTCCTGACGAATTGCCAACAGACCCTTCATGGGTTATGATAGGCAAGAAACATGTTGACCTCACAATTTATAAACTGATCTCGACTGCTCCTTAGGACCATTATATCCCATACGAGCACCACAATATGTTTTAATTAGGGTAGTGAGCTCCACTAATAAAGTTTATTCAAACCTAGCATCACTACACCTATTTTAAGTCACTTTTACTACACCACACTACACAGACCCCACATACCGACACTTCATCCAACGGCAAACTTTAAAAGATCTCGGGCAAAGAACACCTTGGCGGGTGCCCGTCGGGCACTGCAGCGCCGGCCCGACAAGCATGACACCTTTCAGGGTGTGTGAGGGCACTTGCTACTATTGGAGCATATTCCACTGACCTGACATTCTACTACTGACTTTCTACTAGTACTATATTATTTTCTAAGGAACTGCACACTTCTGTATTTCAGTTACTGCAGGAGGTGTGCCAGAGCAGGGCCTAGAGGCACAGAGACGGCACAGTGCACCTTTTGGGGGCTTGGAAGAGTGCGGTGAAGTCGACTAGCACTTCAAGTTCATTTTCTTTTTGGACTTACCTGACAACAGCTTTGACTTGCAAGATGAACAGTTGTTTGACGGCTCTGGTAGTTGGACTGAGACCTTCTAATAGAGCTAGAACAACCAAGGGTCTTGCATTGCCGTGCAGCACGAAGCTGCAGTGACCTCTCCTGAATCGCTTTTGGGTGCATTGACAAGCAGTCGGAGCAGGACTTGAAGTTATGGCTCGACCCCAAGCACCAAAAGCAGACCAAGTGTGGATCAGTCCTGTGACATTCCCCAAAATCTTTAAAACCTGTAGGTTTCTGAAGGGACGTGCCCCTAGCACACTGAAAACAATTTTGTAAAAATTACTCTGCAAAAGTTGGTCAAAAAGTGACCGAAGTAGCTTTCCGGATCTGCAACTGTTGGAATGGAAAGAAAGAAACTGATGTTAGCGAGCTGCGGTGCAGCCATATAGGCACCATGTACGTCACATTTGGTGCCGATGACGTTGGTGCAGAGACGTAGGCACCACCTACTGGCACTCTAAGATATTGCTCAAGATTTTCTGGAGCCAGTCCGATGCCTGGGAGATGGTCTAAGGTAAGGAATCTGCAGTCAAGAAGCCTCTTCCAGAAATGGCCTCGCTTTAGCAGAGGAATTACTTCTGTTGTGTAGTTCCTATAAACCTATATAGGATCTGCGCGTTTAGACAACATACACTGCGGGATTGGTGTCTGAACTGATTCCAGAAATATAGGTGAAAGGTTTGGTTATTACCTGAGCCTATATCGGGGTACCTGTATGAAACATAACACTTATTCAGCAGTCTTGAATCTGTGATCAGCCAGAACATGCTATCATTGTTTGAGATGAGGAAGTATATGGATTACACCACTCGCTTCTGGTGAAAAATTGGTACTTCTATTAATGCCACATCGGTTATTAGGGTGCTTCCTTTTTCATGAATTCTATTTGTTCTGTCCTTTTTAGGCAGGTGAGTCTACTTCTATTCAATAGAGATGCTGCATGATGAGTAGGACTTGAGGATCAGAAATTATTTCCCACCCTCTGTGAATACCTGAAATCATCCCAGGACTGGTGTTATTTGATTGATGAGAACCAAATGGATTCACTGTTATTTTGCAGTGTCTCCGCTTTCTTGAAGATCTCTACTTCTTGGTCTCGGAGTTTCCATGAAAATTGCCCAGTAAGTACAGAGTCTGACTAAACTGATGTGTGTTCATGTTGTTCGTAATTCTGATGTGACTGACAGGTTTGTCTTTATGCATTTGTTTGCCAACATATAGGTGGTTTCTTGTTGTATGGATATGGTTGCTGAGAAACTCGCATCGTTTTTGCTGTCTCAGTGTCCTTCATCTTTTCAAGCATTTTGTCAAATTTGAAACAAAAAGCCGCTCCCCATTGAATGGTAAGCCTATCAGAATAATGGACCTATGATCTAAATCCCAGAATCCATTGCCATTCATGACATTTCAACAATATTGTTGTACTGATCTGTCTGCAGGAGGTATCTGTACTATACAAAGAGCAATGACTGCCTTTATTGAATATTTTCCCGCTTTTATATGATTTCCTATGCCTTTTTCCTGTGGTGCAGGAATATGCCAGAGAATATCTTCCATCTCCTCTCATTCGTGTCTTTTATTCCTGCTAAGCAGAGCATTTGAGTTAACAATATGTCATTTCCTAGCTACTCCTTCAGTTGTTCTTTTACCAGCTGCATCATATTTCCATTTCCTGTGAGACAGCAACCTTCACTAGCTCCCTTAAAAGAGTCTCTTTTCTCTCCATGTGCACAGCCACTGAACCTCGGGCTGGACAACACCCTGATTATAAAGAGGGTCTGTGCCACTTTCAATTTTCTCCAAACTGTGCCACAACCCTCATCTTTACAGGGCCTCTGAAGATTTCTGTTATTTATTCGAGACCAGACCTTGAAGGTATTGTTTGTTTATTCTCTGTACATGACAGGGTTTCAGTCAAAAAATACTCCCCTTCCTTTTCCAAAGAAGGATTTCCTTTGAAATACTGCATGGTACTATTAGGATGTTTTAGCTGGAGGAGATGCTTTAACATGATATGTATCCAAAGTCTCTTCCTCTGACTCAGCCTGGTACTTGCTTTATGCATCCTTTAGTTCCTCACCTTCATGGTGTTCACCTGGCTCTTCCTGCTACTCTGAATCAGTGTTAATATGCAGTGGTTGCTATTTGTACAGCAACTGTTCTAGAGTTCGACTTCTGTTGATGCTCTTCTGAAATCACTTCTTCAAATGTTAATGTTTGCAGTACACGCTGCTGTACATCACATGCTTTGCACACTCCTGCCAAATAGTTTTTAGCGTGGTCATTGCAAGTTGTTTTTATTTGAAGTAAAGGTTTCAGTTTCAAGGTGACTCATGATCCCTCTCTGAAACCCATAATGCACCAGGGCCAAGAACTCCACATTAAATAGTTTTTTCCTCATTGAGTACAGACGTACTTTGCAGAGCTCCAAGACAGTTGTTCAACTAAGGGTACATTTTGGGATTGAAGAACCGAATACTAATCACCACTTGTCCAGTGATCAATGTATGATAGTAAGACTGAAAAACTGAGTCCAGTCGTATGAAATTGACTCATAGGGATTGGGCGGAGGGGTGTGTATGGAGAACACTCACTTTTAAGTTTTGTCCGAAATGCAATAGTAAATTCCCTCAATCAGACCAACATAGGATCTGTAACCCCTTTCTACGGGAAGCAGCCTTTACAACACAACCGTTACAACGCATGCAGTTACATCGGATGCCGTTCCAACAAAAAAGGTGTGCAGCAGTGGGTAGAAGGTGTTGGATTTAACTCCAACACCTTCCCTACTGTTGCACACACTGGAGTTGGAATAGAAAATTAATCTATTCCAACTTCCAGCGCTCCCCCGACAGAAAGTCGGGGTAAAGTTTGGCGTTGCAACGGCATGCGATGTAATGGCATGCGATGTAATGGCATGCGTTGTAACGTCACATATCCCCTTTCTACCCAGGGACGAAGTGAAATTGAACTGTCTCGCCTTCCACACCTTCCGTTGTTTGAAAACTATTTGGCACTGAAAATATAAGTGGTGGGCACATTATAGAATGCAATACCAAGGTTCTTCTGAGTCATCTATCTCTGCACCCTGTACAGATCGAGGAAACGCATTCAGATGCCAAAATGGGGGTCTCTCTCGTACTCCGCAGACCTATAAAGAGCAGAGTCCAGATTATATATCCTCAAAGGACTTCAACTATTGAGAACATTTGTCTCCAGGACCCCTAAAGAGACGCACACCAAAGACATAGACAGCACATTGTGCTGTACACAAGATGCACATTGAAGATCTTCCCTCTAGGGCTTGAACTCAGCTCCAGGGCTCCAGGAACAGTCTTGAGGCAGCCATGTTGCCCACTAAAAGTCCTCAGAATTCGGCACTGCCCAGAGCACCTGAGACCATTTGACTCCGAAAAACCAAGCTCAGCACTGAGAAAGGCTAGGGAAGTTGGAGTTGACCCTCAACGCTGAGACACCCCGGTTCAATCTCGAGAAACAACATACCCATCTTCGGATCAGAGTTCAACTTTATAGAAACCTTCCACATCAGTATTGGTGTCAAATGACACAACACCAGAAACTCAGAATCAAAAGCCTGATTTAAGGCAGAGAGCGTTATATACAGAACCTATTGTAGGCCATATTCTGGCTAGACCACCTTTGGCACAGTCAACACCCACTGACCAGCTCGTCCCCAAGTAAAGGCAGCTCATGTTCGAGGAAGCCATCTCCAAAGAGCTCAAGGCATATCCAAACCCTAAAAGAAGTAAACCTAGCGAGGTAACACTGCCTCCGCAATAGCACTGTGTATAATCTCTACCACCAGCACATTCATCAGATCAGGCCTCTATATATCTGCTGCTCCATTATGAAGAGCAAATTCCCATGACATGATTATCAGGTGGACCCAAAAGATGATCTGTCTTTACAGCACTAGTTGGTTAACCCACCACTCTGGGATGATACTACTGTGTACCATTCCGCATTCAAAGAGCCTGTGACCACCATAAGGTAAAGCTTCATGCTGTGGAGGAATGGAGGACTTTCCATTAGAAAGCCTCTAAAAAACAGGAAGATCGGTTCAGTTTCTACCTATGTAAAAAAGCATGTTGAAGTGTTCAACTGAAAACTTCAAGGACCCAATTTAAAAAAACAAGGCAGTAATGCCCACAGTTGAAAAGAAATACAAGATGGAACATGAAGAACCTATAATCACTGAGCGGCATGTTCCTCTGAATTTCCTGGTGTCTCTTAGAGTGAGGAGGATGGATTTTGCACAAGGGACAGGAGAAACTGGCCCGCCTGACCAGGAAAGTAAAATCATTTATGCCACGGGGAAAGAGTAGCTGTAGGTGCCATCACTCAGAGACATATATCAAACTCAGTGGGGCTACTGTCAAGGTACGACAGATATCATGTGGAGGAAATGAAACAGCTGGTCAAGCATCTTCCTCAAGATTATAGCAAACTGGGAAAAGAGCTTTGGCAGGAAGGAAAACACAAAAAACAGCCAAGACCATGGTAGCCCTGAAAATCCACCCAACAAAGCAGGGGTTTCACAAGCAACACCAATAGCTCCCAAGCTACTCATTGGAGAAGCCTGCTTTGGGTCACATCAGCCCCTCTAGCGTTTACAAAATGTCTAATGATGGATACAGTACACCTTCGCTGCAAAGCAATATGTCTTTCCATATTTAGATGACTGACTAGTAAAGAGAAGTAGCTAGCAGCAATGCCTTGCTCACAAGTTGTCTCTCACCCGCAAATTAAGCTTCACAAACAAAACAAGCATTTGCAATGCAATAGATCTCGCATTTACGCGAGTTTGAGCTATTGACATTGCAAATAACAATGCCTTTTATTTTTGTTTTCGTTTTTAAATCATAAATAAAAGGCATTGTCATTTACAATGCCAATAGCTTAAACTCGCGTAAATGCGAGACCTATTGCATTGCAAATGCTTGTTTTAAAGGGAGGGGCTGGTTCTAGGGAATGAAAGAGCTGTGCGGTTTTAAAGGGGTATGTTCTTTGACCTGCCATCCACTCTGGGAAGTGATGGGGACGAGAGTGAGGACCATCAGAGGGGTCTGAAAGGAGGGAGAGGTGTGGAAAGCAGGAGAGAGAAAAGCAAGGAAGGAAACCACAGAGGTGAGAGCCGTGGAGAGGGGGGATAAATCGACACACGAGATGGAGGGGAGAGATAAGGGAGGCGCAGTTATGTGGAAATGGAAACACGAACAAGAAGGGACGTCAGGCTAATGAAAACGACGCAGAGCGATTTTGGAAAGGGAGGGAAATGCAATTAGAGGTGAGAGAAAGGCAGGGATGAGCCAAAGCGGGCTGTAACGGGAGGGAAGCGATGAGGGAAGAGGCAGTCGGGAACACATGAAGCAGGGGGGGGGGAGGTTTGCAGGGAAGAGGGTGGGCTTATGAGGCAGAGGTGAGGGGGAAATAACGTGGCTGTGATTCTTCCTGAGGGAGGTGGACAGCTGAGCAGTGATGGGGTAGAGGTGTGAGGTAGAATGAGCCAGAGGTGAGGGGGAGATTAAGGCAGAGGTCTGAGGTAGAATGAGCCAGAGGTGAGAGGGAGATTGAGGCAGAGGCAAGATCGGGGGAGATTGAGGCTGAGATGAGAGGAAGCACAAGCATTGGCATAGCCAATAGGTCTCGCTTTTGGGACCTTATAAGTATTTAGTTATGCAGCACAATATCCTTGGTGCAACAACATTAACTGTTGCATGGTTAAACACTTATAAGGTCCCAAAGGCGAAGTCAAGTAACAAGTGTGTTTCTGAAGTTAAAAAAACATGTGTGGTTGAAAAGATTAGCTGCACGCGTCTGCCTCCGAAATCAAACAAACAACATTCCAAACACACAAGCCCAGGCAATCGGAAAAAATTGTTGGCCAGTTATCCTAAAAGGCGAGAAGCAAAAAAAAACCTGTGACATGGTCAGTCGCCATGGGATGGAACACACACCAAAAGGGAGGGACAAATGGCCATGATTTACCAAGAAAAGTAAGGAATTTACTGAGGCACACAAACCAAACAATTAATTTGCAATGCAACAGGTCTCACATTTACATTAGTTTGAGCTATTGGCATTGTAAATGACAATGCCTTTTATTTATGTTTTGGTTTTTGAAACATAAATAAAATGCATTGTCATTTACAATGCCAATAGCTTAAACTTGCGTAAATGCGAGACCTATTGCATTGCAAATGCTTGTTTTTATTGCAGTGCAGTAATGTAACAGGTAAAGCAGCTGACTTTGGAACTGATATAAAACAAGTTCCCGTTCCCGAGCAAGAAACAAAATTACGTTATCAGGAAATAAATCCAAGAAAAATCAGTCCAAAATAAATATTCTTCTTTATTCTTCATTTTTTCATCCTGTTCATGACCGTAGTTGTTTTACACATGGCTCATGACAGCAGATTGGCGATGTTGGTATAGCCAAGATGTAGCCAACACGTGTTTCGTCTTGGGTATATCGCCCAATGACTTCCTCAGGGCAAACGTGAATTCAGAAACAGTTCCGCCAAAAATCCAGGCAAAACCTGTAATTAGTCCCATACAATATGGGTCTTAGTAAAGCTTATATCCAGAAAAGACAGTCAAACGTATAAGCAAATATCTCGAGGTTACTTGTGTTCCAGTAAACGAGTTTGTCTATATATATATATCATATTGAGGAGAGTGCTCCCATCGTGACCAGGTTCCGGATAAGAGTGACTTTGGAACTGAATTGAAAGCCTCATTGAGAGCATGCCTCGGTCCTGCAGTTGAGATCTTTTTAACACAGTGTTTTTGAGCTTGTAATGTGTCTCCCTCAGGCAAAGCTTAAGTATTTGCATGGCAGTGAGATAAGCATCCTTCGGGGGATTAAAAGCGGTTTAAAAGGAGACCGGTGTGATAATGACTGAGCCCGGGGACGAAAGCTATGGCGTAGACACACAAAATTATATTAGTTTGAAAATTTAACGAAAACATAGAGGAAACGGCTTAAAATCAGGAAGCAGGAGGCATAGACAGATTGCCGCTGTGTTTGTATGTTTTCTACGAAAGCATCATGGATGGGGTCTAGTTGAATAACAATGAGATTTAGAGCTATTGACGCCACCCTGAATGGCAATATTTTATAGTGTTGGATGTGCGAGGATGCCTGTGTTAATACTGAGGGAACCACACAGGGGCTGACGGGGTGAGCAGTCTGAGACAGCACTGCCAGGATGCACACTTTATGCACATAGAGGTGGGGTGGTAGACTGGGGCTACGGAGTACGTGGAAGTTAGGATGTCCTGCACTTACTGGTAGCTGTGGAATGCAGCAGCAGCCCTGCTCCAGTCCCTATGTGCTGTGCGCAGAGCAGCAGTAGGCAGAGCCCCAGGCTGCAGCTTGTTTGCACGGGATGCTGGCGGGGGGACGCCACGCCACCCATTGAATCTTAAGAATGTATCAACAAGAACAATTAAGGAGCGGATGGAACTCAGCAGCCACTGCCCCCCTGTAGTGAGAGCTACAGGGGAAGCAACCAAGGGAGGAGTTGCATGTCGCTGTGGAGAAATAAAGCTGTGTTTTGAAGCGCAGCTCTATCCCTTAAATGTAAAGTAAAAGTGGGGCTGTTGATAAATAAATAAAGGCGCGTGCTGCATTGGGAGGTGGGGGGGCGTGCTTTTGAGGCAATCCAATAAACAGCACTCCAAGCAGACGACCCCAAAGTGAAAGCGGCACTGTTATTAAATAAATAAAGGCTCGGCGATTCTGTTTTTGAGGTGGGAGGGGTCTGCTTTGAAGGAAAGGCAAGAAATAATTTCGAAGTACATGGGCGCCGTTAATACATAAATAAAGGCTCACTGCCATGCTGTGTCGGGAGGTGGGAGGGGTCTGCAAGCGGCGCTGTTATTAAATAAATGAAGGCGCTCAACCATGCTGTGTCAGAGGTGGGAGGGGACTGCCTTGGACGAAAGGCAAGAAACTATTTTGAAGCACACGAGCGCCATTAATAAATAACAAGCGCTAAAACACAAGCGCGGCCCAGCGGCCGCGAAAGTTAACTATTAACTGAGAGGGGGAGCAGGAGGTGAGCCTGCGAGTGGTGCGCGCGCGCCTGGAAGAGCGACGGCTAAAGGAGGGGGAGCAGGAGGTGAGCCTGCGAGTGGTGCGCGCGCATGGAAGAGCGACGGCTAAAGGCCCTGAGAGGAAAGCCAGATGGCGCCTGTGCGTGTAACCGCACGCTCTAGGCCACACAAAAAGCTGTGGTCGGCTTTTTGAAGCCCACTTACTAAAAGTCTCGCCAGAGCAGCGCATGCGCTGGCTCAGGCGAGACCTAAAAATGAGGCAGAGATGAGAGGGAGAATGAGGTAGAGGTATGAGGCAGTTATGCGGTATGTGATTGAGGTAGAAGGAAGTGAATCTACATACAAGAGAAGCGAGGCAGCAGCATACACTTTGGTGAATGTGAAGGGCGGTGCGGTGGTGAGAGGTAGGAAGGGATGAGGCAAAGGTACAATGGGGTGAGGTAAAGATAAAGTGGCAAAGGGGAGAGGGACAGAGGGTCGGGTGAGGCAGAAATGAATGGGGACAATGTAAAGACAACGCCTTCTTCCCCGGGTCGTATCTGTGAATAGTGCGGAAGGTGCAGTGGCGCCAGGCGCAAGGATGTGAGGGGCCCACTCGACCCCAATTGGTAACATTGATAACTGTTTTTACTACCAAACCAGAGAAGGGGGGGGGGGACAGATTCCTGAGCTTCAATTAGTGTCCCTAGGGGCTTTGCTACACCACTTGACTCGGGTAATGGCGTAACACAAAATGAGGTCCAACTCCCCTGCACAATGTGAAGAGGGGCTCCTTAGTCTCTTGTATGTTCTGTGGCCTTCTGCTAATAAGGGGTCCAGAAGTATTGGAGTAACAATAGCCCTTGCAATCCTGGGGGGGGGGGTGGGGGGTGAGCTCCAGTCCCTCCCTCCTTTCCCTCCCCCCGGCACTGTGCACGAGCAAACTTTAGAGGCCCTGACAGGGTCCGGGCGTGGGGGGCCCCGTTGTATGCACTTTCAAAAAGGGGGGGGCTCAAGTTTTATTACGCCACTGCCTGAAGGGGTAGGGCCCCTGGACTCGGGTGGCTATGCTCGCCAGTCTCGTCGCCCTCAAGGTTTTGTGCAGTCAGGGGCCCACACCCGCCCAACCCCCACTTGTTGCCCGCAGCCCTGTCATTCCACGGACGAGTCCGCGGCTTGCGGTATCTGCAGAGCAGGTTCCTGCGCGCTGCGCGAGCGTCGCCTGCACACCTGAGCCCGAGCACTGGGAAGTGCGGGGGGAGGGGAGGCCCTGCACCTTTAGTGGAGGGGGAGGAGAGTTCCAACGTTCACTCGGGCGTGGTGTTGGCCCTCTTCCAACTGTTGAGCTGCAGGGCCGGTGTGTGCGCTTTATACCCTGATAAGTACACGCTGCACAGGTAACACGTTATCAATAACTGTTGCAAAGAGGGGTGGAGGGTTATAAAAGAACGATAGCGCAATGAAGCTGCAGTCCACGCAGCGCTTTACAAAACAGTGAAGAAATACATGTTTAAAAAGGTGTGGCGATGAGCGCTTACACAGTTGTCTCACGCAAATATCAGACATATGTTTTGCATACAAGTAATGCAACGTTCCTTTCAAACATGTATTAGATAAACCACAAATTTCAGCAGAGCTAAATTATCACACACCATATGCGCACATGAACAGCTGTATGATCTTTGTGTCCAACACGGGCGTACAATGGCAGCATACGAGGTTTACTAAGTGGGTACAAAACAAACAAACGCCTTTGATACTAGCGCGGCTAATGGCATTGTAGCCTAGCGGCTCGCTGCACGTAGTGGAAAAAAAAAACAGGGCCGTGACACCATGGGAGGCGTCACCAGTACCTGCTAAAAGCCCTACAGCCAAACCCTGTTTGTTGCACACTCACGCAACACTTGAAGAAAATAATTTTTTTTTTTTTAAACTTGTAGAAAGAAACAAAGACAGAGGTCCAATTTTTACAAACCCTAGACAACGAGCGCACCTCCGGCCAGTGTGTGTTTGTGACCACCAATGTAAGAAGCAGTCCGGATGGGCCGCCCGAAAAAAAAACAGGGCGGTAACGAAGAAAAACAAAATCCAATCACAAGCCAGTAAACAAGATAGCAGCACGCCCTCTTACTTCAGGGGAAAGAAAGATGGCGTCGGCCTGTCCAGATGGGCCGTCCTAAAATTGGACAGGGCGGTAACAAAAACGCCCGATTTCCAATCACGCGCCAGCGTTTAACATAAACGATGACGCAAGCCAATAGAAAAGAGGGGCGGGGCTTCAAGTCCCCTTCTGAAATCGTATCGATTCCAAGAAGCCCTCGCAGAGCGAGCAGCGCATGCGCGCTGCAACGCCAGGCGAGACCTAAAAAAGCTTTCTTCGTAGCCATAGTAAACACACAGTAATAGGCATAGCATACCCGCGATGAGTATAATAGCATTTCAGAGGCTGCTCTCCCCTTCAGTTAACAGATGTTACATCCTCCGAAAGCGAGAATAATCAGTAAACTGCTGGGAATGACAGCATCTTGCATTCAACAGTCCCGAATGCTTACTTGCACATGCAACTATTACAGGAGTGTGTGACCAGGCAGTTGTCACAAGCAACTAGACATCTGAAGAGTCTGGTGTTGGTGGAGCCCAGATGTCAACACAAATTGAAATGGTGGTACAAAAACTTGGTACTGGGCAGGTCATTCCTTAAACACGAGCCACAAGTGACCATTACCACAGATGTTTGTCTTACAGGTTAGGGACCATATTTGGGTCATCTCCGAATTCAAATTAAGGGCCAGTGATTTCGTCGGCAACAAACACTGCACATCAGTCTCCTGTAACTTATGGCAGTACAATTGTCGCAACAAGCATTTTACACAGATTCACCACATGAAAATAGTGCTCATTCGGAGAAACAACACAGACAGCACAGCCTCTATGTATTACATTCAAAAACAGGGAAGCCTGTATTTACCCCACCTATCCAACATAGCTCAAACAATAGGGTAATGGGCCATGTGTCATCAAGTTTTCTCCAATTGGAGCATCTATCAGGTGTCGACAATGATTTTGTTGGCCTGCTCAGCTGGACATTTCAAACAAATAAATGGAAGATAAATGACCAAATACTTCAACGGTACTTCCACTGTTGGGGACTGCTGCAGTCGAACTCTTTGGTGGCACTCAAGCTAACACAAAACCGTGCCTCCAGATACCCACAGTCTGTGGGCAATGCAGCTCTATGGACAACTTGGTGCACCTTCGCTGCCTCAGAAGCCAGACCTTTTCTCTCTGGTATCAAGGCTTTTCACCTATCCCTTAATTGTTACTCCTGGACTAAGGGGATTCCTGTCTGCTTGTGCTTTTAGACTTCTACATAGTGAGTCATGAATCACTCATGAAGATCCTAGAAGAAACATTGGACATCAGTAGAAGTGCTCTCAGCTGGGTCACATCATACTGGAAAACCAAAACCAACTATTCAAGCTGAACAACATTTCTGCTGACCCATCAGACCTGCATCAAGGTGTCCCCCCCCCCCGGCTCTCATTTTTGCTGACCCATCAGACCTGCATCAAGGTGTCCCCCCGGCTCTCATTTTTGCTGACCCATCAGACCTGCATCAAGGTGTCCCACCTGGCTCTCATTTTTGCTGACCCATCAGACCTGCATCAAGGTGTCCCACATGGCTCTCATTTTTGCTGACCCATCAGACCTGCATCAAGGTGTCCCCGCGGCTCTCATTTTTGCTGACCCATCAGACCTGCATCAAGGTGTCCCCCCCGGCTCTCATTTTTGCTGACCCATCAGACCTGCATCAAGGTGTCCCACCTGGCTCTCATTTTTGCTGACCCATCAGACCTGCATCAAGGTGTTCCACATGGCTCTCACTTTTGCTGAGCCATCAAACCTGCATCAAGGTGTCCCTTTAAGGCTCTATTTTATCACTGACTCTATTCCTACATGGAGCCCTTAGCCCATACCATTGGTCAATGAAACATGAACTATCATTTATACACAGATGACATGCAACTTTACGTTAATATTCCCTGCCAAGGATTTAAGACCCTCTGTGATCATAAATGAGATGCAGTTCTGGAACAAAGCTCTCCACCAAAACCTGAACTGAGTTAAAACAGAGTTCCTCCTAATACTTTCACTCTTCACATGTTCAGATATTAATTACTTTAAATTCCATGTTGTATCTGGCTCTCCATTCGTACTGATGCAGCATTACGCTGTGTGTGTACAAATCTCACCAGTACATTAATTGCAACATTTTTCTGTCAAATGTTATAATTTAGCAGTTGTGATATTGGGAATTTAAGAGTAAGTCCATCAACCTAATATGTGTCTGAATATCACATTTACTTATCCTTGCATTTTATTTTCTTACATAACAAATTGTTTTTCTCAAATTACAGAATAACCTTATGTTGAATGTTATATGGATGAAAATACATTGTGAATTATACATGCTGTTGGTAGATGGTAACTTGGGTACTCAGAGTTTAAAATAAAAATGCACGGAATATTCTTTTTCTTTTTTAGGCCTCGGCTAGCGTTGCAGCGCTTGCGCTGCTCGCTTTGCGAGGCATGTAGTATACACTTTAGTGGGGAAGCTTCGTGGAAGCTCCGCCCACTCTACACCCATATTTCTTATTGGCTTATTTCCTAAATGCAGCCTTCCGATAGGTTTTATGCTTGTTAGTCCCGCCTCATGACGACCATGTCGTCATTTGTATCCTGCCACGGCTACTGGCCCCTTTACTTCAGGCACTATTTTGTTCCCCTACCTCCACCCCCCCTCCCGCAGTCCGTCCTTCTCAGCCCCTCCCACCCGCACTCCCGTTCGTGCACTTTCTTCCCGTGCGCCCCCCCTCCCCCTGCCCCCGCAGTCCGATGCCTTCTCCATTGCAAATACTTGCCCCCCCCGTCCCCCACCCCGCAGTCCGATGCCTTCTGCATTGCAAATACTTGTTTTAGGGAAATGATTAGTTCTACCCGGTGGCATTGGAGACCCACGCCACCGCGAAATTCTCTTCAGAACTTAAGTGCGGTGGGCCGGCGGCTCGTACTCGATCTTTCAGAGATACCAACACAAGATGGCCACCACGATATTCATGGCAGAAGTCCTTTCTTTGTTTCCAAGTCCTAGCGATTTGATAACCTACACTTCCAGTTCGGCTGCTTCCTTCCGGTGTGTACGCCATAACGGAGTGCAGGTAAGAAACTGATGGTGTCTGTAAATACCAAAGTACAATGCAGTCTTCCCCGTGCACTGCTAAACTTGGAGAAGAAATGTTTCAATCCAGCAATGTCAGTCGGCTCAATGAGGAAGGAAACACTGACACGCATACGTGCATTTCCAGCGTGTAAGCAGCACAACTATGAAAGTCTTCAATATATAAACCATCACTAAGCAGAGTGTGCTCCGTTGTATAGTATGCCTGGCTCTTCCCTACAGCACGGTGGACGCTGGTACTTTGAATGCCCACTGTACAGCTGCAGGTGAGCCTGGTGACCATGAGTCCATCCATACCGGTTATGTTTTCTGTATGTAGCATTGTGACATTTCTACTTTTTAGTAAGCCCCTGATGTGCATTTCTACGCCTAGTGTGTGACATTTTGACCATTCAAGGGCATGTAGCTTTGTGTTAAAAATATTGAAACTATTTAAGTACCAAAATTCAGTACAAGAGTGAAATACATTAACTGCTCACACTTGTCATACAAAAACTGATGTCCTGTTGAGACTGCTGAAGTTGCCCTATGACAGATTGACGTTTATTTTATTTTTTGAGGCTGTGACACTCATTTATGGTCAACAATAAAAAGTTAGTTCTAAACAGATGCACATCGGGATTTATATTAAAACTTATGTATCCCAATAGAGATATCTACTTCTTTTGTGTCAGGTTTGAGAAGCGCATCCAGTCCTGTTTGCTCATATTGGGGTGCTAAAAGGAAAATTGAAAATCTAGAGCGCAGATGAGTACCTTTTCTATTGGCTTTCAATCACAAACCTGTAGGCTGGCCCCTATCACCAGAGACTTGATAACATGCAATACTCTCTTACAGGCCCCGGTTTCTCCCTCTAATGAGGCGTGCTAGCATTGCTGCATCTAGCCTGGCACTGTTTGTGTCGCTACCCTATGCACACTCTAAACTTCAAAGCCAGTAGAGCCTTAGCCAGCTTCAGCCTAAGGTCTTCCAACACCACCCTGTCTCCTTGTTTAATGGTGTGAGAGGGACAGACTGCGGGGGAGGGAGGGCACAGCAAGCAGGAAATCGTATGTCCGTGTACCTGGTCGGGGGAGTGTGTATGTCTGTGTTTGCAAGTCGGTATGTCTGTGTTTGCATGTGTGCATGTGTGTTTGTATTTCTGCTTTGGCTAACTGAACATTTATATACCAATAACTTGTAGTAATTACATAATGTGTTGTCATTGGTTTTAGTATTGCACCAGAGAAGAAACTTTTGACGAATACCTGGGTTTTTATGTGCTGATATTAGAAATGAGCAACATTAGAGGTTTTGTATATTGATAATAAACATGATGCCAGAGAGAATGGTCAAAGTGTCATGCTTCCTTCTGACATTCAGTGATCTGTAGCTTACAAATTGTCATGATGGCAGGGCAGACTCAGCCTTCACATCTGTTATTTACAGTGCTTTGAAATTGGACAGGAGCGGCATTGAGTGCTCCAAAAAATGCATTTTTATACAATTCTTTAAATTAAAAGTTCAACAGTCTTGCCAGCGTATGTGTTTTGGCCCTGAAGTTGAGGAGTCATTGGTAGAAGGTCCCTGATTGATTAGTGTGGTGTTTTGCTTGAGAACCTGAAACCTATTGCATTTGGATAAATACTCATATCATGGGGATAATGTGTATAACTGGGACACTTGCTAATAAAAGGGAGCACTTGTTGGTGGCGCCAACACATGCTTTCACAAATGCTGATTTTTACAAGTGGTACGAAAGGGGGCTTGACTGATCATGTCACTTTATCACCGTGCATGCTAACAGTTACATTACACAATAACTGTTGCCATGTATACAGGGCTTTATGTTTCAGCACCCAGGCTAATGTGCTGCATAGCTAAATACATATAAGGTCCCAAAGACGAGGCCGATTGCATTGCAAATGCTTGTTTTATTTTATAAATGACACTCAAATTAATTCAGACAACCCATGCAACAACTCGTTTTAAGCTAATTACAAAGCAATGTACAAGAGTGCTCTAAAATACACATTCAATGCAGCAACATATGAGGTAAGTTTTGCACTGTAGCTCAGATTGGAATACATGTGAAAGCTGTTTGCGACTAATACTTGTTTATAAATATAGGTGGAATTTCACTTCTGTACCTCACATTTTTACGTTTTTTTAACAACTTACAAAGATTTCCACAGTCCTCTGTTGAGCTAACAGCTCTTATTCGTTGTTCTACTTAACACTCCATAAAATTATTATTCCTTGCCATAAGGGAACTTTGTGCAGCTGTAGAGGATTATTTGACTTATCAGAGAGACCCAAGCACACAGACACTGTGGAGTATTCGTTTAATTAATTCTACAGGTCGACCAGGCCCCTTTAATGTTCTTTCAAAACAGGAAAACGATCAAATCAATTTTTAAAAAAACCTTAAATTTCTACTCCACGTTCACAGAACAACTGATCAAGACTTGCTTCCAACGTCGGATTCGTGCCTCTCATTTCATTCACTACTCTTGAAGCCCAAATGAAATATTCCTGCACGCGCTGCTCTGTCCATCCTACGGAAGAAGGCACATTATCAGTGATTACATCACGATCTGCACAGAAACGCATCACTACAATTTTAAAAAACAAATGAATGTTCGCAGATCCTAGCCCACCCAACCCAATGTTATATAGTCACGATAGACATTTCGAGATGTTTTTGCATTCATAGGACAAACGCCTAAGAGGCTAAACGTGAACACATATAGCACGTTTTAATATACTAAACATAGATTAAAGCATATGCTTTAACAATCGCAACGTGTTGTGATCTATAAGAATTCAACAGCCCACACAAATTCAGCCACACGGGCATTATATTTTAATGAGTATGTTGCTGAGGGCTGCCCGTCCAGAACACTAGCCTTAAATTCATTTGATTCCAGCAGACCACGAGGGTAGCTTTGTTGTCTGAATTTCCCAGCTCGTTATTAAGACTATGATCACCCACTCTTACCTCCCTCAAAGCATCCCCGCATATGTCCATGCCTGCCCTCTCTCTCACTGTGAAGCCTAATCATACCCCACATGCCTCCTCCCTCGCAGCCCCATTGCTCAAAGAAGCGCCACCCTACATTGCTTAAGCACCTTCTGGCGTGCTACAGTTGAGATCTCGTAGGTTGTAGAGCTTGTCTGCCAGTTTTACAAGTTTGGCGCCATAGCTGCTGTGGGCTGCATGCTCAATCTGTAACTGTTTTCTCTCTTCCTTAGGTAATGATTTGTTGTCCGTCACTTCTTCAATCATTTCTCTAACTTCCGTTCCAAAGACTTCTTCAATTTCCGAAAACTCCGTGTCTGTGTCTTCCACGGTGTCATGGAGGAGAGCTACCTGAGTGTCAAGATTGAACAAAGACACGGATTGACTGGAGAAAGTAACACTTTTATAGGTTATAGAATCCTAGCGAAGACAAATACACGTTCAGCAATAACCAATACCTAGGAAAGTACATTTACATATAACAGTTTGCAAAAGTTCTTTTTGAACTATATTTTATTGTGTTTCAATAATTCATATAGCTCAACATAGAGTTTATCAAAAACTCATCAAGCAGCAGTGACTATCAATGTATATGGCGACTGCGACACAACCAATTTAACTACTTGAAAACCGTCTCTTTATGATAAACAGATTTCGTTCTTTTCAATTACTAACATAATACGTATACTGATTAGAACTCTATAGGTATCCACACGGTTTGCACTTTGTCCTAACTGTGGACCCCAATATTTGTCTTTGACCCATTTCCTGCATTGCCCCTTGATTTAGTTTAATCTGTGATACTCCCCCTTTTTAGGCTGAAGCCTATCAGACAGTGAGGCTGTCTAGTTTGCTAAAGACATCTTGGGGACATTCAGAAACCTTCCCTGGGTATGTATTCCGCCCTTTGCTTACCACTGGCTTCGTGATTTGTAACTCACATTTTTAGGTCTCGCCTGCGTTGCAGCGCATGCGCTGCTCGCTTGCGAGATCTATAGTCGTTGGTTTTCTGTCGGGTTGCTTTGGAAGTGGGGTGGAAGCTCCACCCAGCCGCGCTTTCCATTGAAAGTAATGCTTTTGTGTTCCCTCCCTGTCTCCTTTAGGCCCCGCCCATCCGGACTCCTCTTTGCCGTCTCCTCTTTGCCGTGCCTGCCCGGACAGCTGATTGTGCACGCGCAGGTCGTCTCGCCGCGTCTCTTCCGCCTTGTTATGACTCGGCTCGTGCACAGGCTCTTAGAACCCAGCTAGACATTTGGCCCGGCTCCCCCTGTTAATTTGTTGGCTCGCCCACCCGGTTCCCTAGTGCTCCAGTCTAACGGATCATCTTATACGTACGCGCCGCCCGCGCGTCCTTACACGCGCACACGGCTCCTCGGAATGCGCCTTTCTAACCCCTCAAGCAGTTTCCGGCCCTTCCGGCAGCCTCTGCCCCGCGCTGTGATGCGACAGCTGAAATTAAAAACAAGAATGACGACATTTGCGTTTTTATAAAAAACAAATCCGAGCAGCGTGTACTCCCGTGCCCCCGCCGCTGCTCCCCGAGTGACGGCAGCAGTTATGGAGTCTACAGTTTCCCTCCGTGTTTGCCGGCCTCTGAGATGTGAGATGTGTCGTCGCTTCCGTCGGCTCTGGCTAAGACTTACAACTTACAACTTACAACTCAGCAAACACCATGGGTGAGTGAAAGAAGAGGGCAAGCGGCGTAAAGGGCAACGCTTCACTCCGGAGGGGGCATGCATTCGTGTAGACAGGGAGCATACGCCAGACAGGGACTGGAGAAGGGAAACAGCACTTTGGATTGGATGTTGGGGGAGCGTGAGCCCGCAGGCAGTTCTTTATGAAACGGCTACCACAATAGACAGGATTGCAAAACTTTTGAGACAGCGCTTCATGTTGGGTTGGAGCACTTCAGATAGGGGTAGTAAACTCTTTAAAATCGGAGAACTGCATTTTAGACAATGGAACATAACTTTAGGCAGAAAGTGCATAGGACACTGGAAACCACTTTCATCCCCTGATACTTATGAATGTAAAACTGGTAAAATGTTTCTGTTATGGCGCAACGTTCTTCCTTCCTTGCGCTTTCTTTATAGTTCTCAGTATGCGGTCGTATCACCAAAGCCTGCGCTGACTACTCCGAGCTGCAGAGTGCTCTGCACCAGGCTGCTTGCTACACTTGACCCTGACTGACTCTGCCCAGTGTAGCGCTTTGTGAAGCGCCATTCCGTTACCTAGTGATGAATTTGAAAGATATAAGTTGAACTACAGAAATGTTAAACCAGGTATTTTAAATTATCGGACTGAATCAATTTGATAGAAGTGTCAAAATAATTTGAAAGAACTAAATCAGATGTACGGGGCTAGTAGGTAAAGGAGGAATTGAGTTTGAATGGTTGGCAAGTCTTTGGTAAGTATGTTTTTCCACCCCCTGCCCGCCCCCATGATTATGTTCTCTGCAACTTTGGGAAAAATTTCCACATTCGGATGTAGAGAAGAAACCGAGCAGGGTAGCAGATAGCGAGGAAGCTAGGCGAAAGGGGTGGTATCATCGTTTTAAAAATTAATAGGCAGTAAGTTAGTAAAGGTCAGTAAAACATTCTAGAAAGTGAACGACGCAATAACAAATATTAAACCAAAATGTAAGTTCAAAGTACTTATTTTAATGTAATTTTTTTTTAAAAGCACTCAAACTAGAAAAATCGGACACATTTTTAGCTGAAGAAATATTTAGAATTGCGAACATAGCTAAGGTCATACGAGCCCTGGCTGTATCGCTGCCCTTTATACCACATTTCTGAGTACCAGATCGCATGACCTCAATCACACGAAGTATGTCATATGCTGCACAGCCTTGGAAAATGACATGTAGCACTCTACCCTGCGCTTGTTTTCACTGTACTCATTCTCATCAAGTGTGATTGATTCTCAACATGGAGTGCCAGTTGTCAATCCATTTTGTTCCTTTGTACCTGGCGTGAGCTTATCACTTCCTTTACAGATAGTCATTGTGCTCCTCTCCACAGCATGCCCAATGCACCATAAAGAGTATGAGGTCACAACACCTACGCCCCATTACTAGCCCCCCATTTACTGGCTGTCTATGAAAACGCACTTCAGGCTTCATGCCTGCCAGCTTCGCTACGTGAAGTATCACTTATCTCTCTCCCCAAACCATACAGGGATCCTGCTGCGCTGGGCTCCTACAGGCCATTCATTAGCCCTCTTAAACACGGACTACAAGATCCTGGCTAAGGTGCTAGCCGATCGCCTGGCACCATTAGTGCCGACATTGTTACACCCGGATCAGAACAGGGTTGTTTACACTCGTAATACCTTGCTGAATCTGCACAGATTCTTCAGGATCCTGGAATATGCCACAATTGAGGTGCATGGTACTGGACCTGGAGAAGACCCTTCCTCTTTGATGTTTTGCAGCCCTATGGCCTTGGGTATCGATTTATTCGCATGGTTAAACTCCTTTATGCTACATCTAAGGGACGTCACAGTGACACCGGATGTTGTAGCCTCCATTTTTGATAAAGGTGTTATTTTTTTATTACCAAACATATTCACCCAAATGCGCCAACGCTCCCATTACTGGGGACATCACATGGAGGGCTGTTACATCAGAAGCTGAACTGACCTCTTGGCATGCTTCTGGACTCCATAAACTTGGAGGTATGCTTATTGGGTTTATGCCTACATGATAAACAAGCATTTGCAATGCAATAGGTCTCGCATTTACGGGAGTTTAAGCTATTGGCATTGTAAATGGCAATGCCTTTTATTTATGTTTTAAAAACCAAATCATAAAAAAAAGGCATTGTCATTTACAATGCCAATAGCTCAAACGTGCGTAAATGCGAGACCTATTGCATTGCAAATGCTTGTTTTGGCTTTCTATGTGCTGGCTTTATTTGTTTTAGGCTGTCCAGGTTCAGTTTGTCCCTCCCTAGCAGCAAAACCTTTTCACACTACCTCTCCTTGTATTCTTCCACGAGTGATCCTTTCTGTAAACAGACCTGTAAATCTTATTCTGTCTCATTTGCTGTGAATTCAAAGGTCAAATGTCAGGCTCTGTCTTCTGAGGGCGCTTGATGTTTACTTTTCTTTCTCTGACCAATGCACTCTATGCCACTGTACTCTACTCTGCACCACTGTAGCCTACGCCACTGCTCTCTACGCAACTCCATTCTACGCCACTCTACATAACTGGACTCTACGGCACTCTGGTCTGCAACAATGCACTCTCTGCCACTGAACTCTACTCTGCACTACTGCACTCTACGCCACTGCACTCTGCAGCACTCCATACTATGCCACTGCACTCTACGCCACTATACTCTACTCTGCACCACTCTATACCGATCGCACTATGCCACTCTACTCCACACCACTCTACAACACTGCACTCTACGCCATTGTACTCTATACCACTGCACTCTATGCCGCTCTACTCTGCACCACTCTGCTCTGCCCAACTGCATTGTACACCACTGCACTCTACTATGCACCACTCTAATCTATGCCACTGTAGTCTATGAAGCTGCATTGTACGCCACTACACTCTGCAACACTCTACGGCAATGTTCTCTGCACCAGTCCACTCAACTCTATGCCACCCCACTTCACTGTATGGCACCGCACTCTACTCTGCGCCACTGCACTCTACGCCACTCTACTCTATGCCACTGCACTCTACTCTCCTCCACTGTACGCTACACCACTCTACTCTACACCACTCTACCCTAAACCACTGCACTCTACACAAAAGCACTGTACTCCACTCTATACCACTGCACTCTGACACTCTACTCTGCAACACTGCACTCTACGCCAATGAACTCTACAACCACTCTACTCTGCACTGCTGCACTCTACACCACTTGACTCTGCATCACTCCACTCCACTGCACTCTGCAGCACGCCACTGTATGCCACTGCACTCTACAGCACTATATTCCACTCTGTACCACTCTAGTCTGCACCTATGCCACTGTACTCTATGCCACCGTCCTCTACTCTGCATTGTTGCAATCCATGCCACTGTACTCTAGGGCGCTCTACTCTGCACCATAGCATTCTACTATGCAACACTCTAAAACACTCTAATCTATGCTACTGCATTCTATGACACTGCATTGTATGCCTCAAAGTCTATGCTGCTGCACTCTACGCCGCTATACTCTGCAACACTCTGTGCCAATGCACTGTACACGAGTCCCTCTACTCTACGCACTCCACTGTACGCCACTTCACGCGACTCCACTCTATACCACTCCAATATACGATATTGTATGCCACTTCACTCTACGACACTCTGCTCCACTCTCTGCCATTTCACTCTTCGACACTCTAAACCACTCTCTTGTATGCCACTAACCTTTTACAATGCTGAACAGCAGCCATGCTGGTGTACAACATGGCTAAAACACATTGGCAAAGCCAAAAGCTCTTGCATAGGCGAACCTATGGCTGTGCCATATCTTGTTGAAGTAGCCCCTGTCTAGATATACTATCCTTTCTTCTGCAAACTCTAATTCAGCTTCCCGTTCCATTCTGTAAATCTTGGTGGCAATGGTCTACCCCAGCATTTTACTATATGTACTTTTATCACTATAATATTCAAATCAGAGGAGATGTGCTTAGCTACTAGAGATGCTGACTTTAGAACTTGGGGACAAAGCTTCGAATTTCCCCCCTGCCACTTGATTCAACATTATGGGATTCATGGGAAATCACAAAATTTTACAGAGCCTAAAAATGTGAAATATAATGTATGAATTATATTTGTGAAAAAGCCCATTTAATGTACACCATCTTGTAGATTGTCTGACATTCCCCCAAGTAATGTACAGAGCTCCGCTACTTGAGCTAGGTTTGTACTATTTAAATACCAATGCATACATACATAGTTTCGGATAACTGGTTTTAACTTGGTGTCCCTCACTTGTTGCTAGTATATCATGGGTGGTTCCAACGTTAATGTAATGTCCTAACAGAAACATGGCTAAATAACTCCTCTACACCAATCCTAGACATATTAGTCCCACCTAGCTATGACATTATAAGATCAGACAGACCGAATGGACTGGGTGGAGGCATTGCCTGCATACACCACAGTGACCTTGCGGTGAATCAGTTGCAAACCGTCGAGTTATCCGCTTGTGAATACCTTTGCATAAACATTGCGAGTAACAACAAACCACTATGTACACTACATGTGATCTACCACCCTCCACGCGACAACCTCTCGTTCATCGAACAAATCAAGGAAATCATCACTACCAACGTAGGACAACACTGCTCCCAGATCTTCCTCGGAGACTTCAACCTTCATTGGAACGATCCTAATGACTCCTCAGTTAACAGCCTAAAATCCTTTCTAGTGGACCTTAACCTGAACCAAATCTGTGACAGCCCTACGTACAACCTGGGTGCGACCCTGGACCTAATCATTGCGAAAGCAAACTCCATTCAACTCGAGTCTATCGTCCCATGCGACTGGACAGATCACCACTGCATCACCTTTCTCATCACCGAATCAGTGAGTACACATAAACCACAACTTAAGAAACCCAGACAATGGAAAAGGATCACTCACGACATAGATCTTAATGACTTGACATCCCTCAGCAATAACGTTTTGCCTCCTCCAGCGGACATGTCTGATGTCAATGACCTAACAAACCACTACAACAACTCCATGACGACCATTCTTGACACAGTTGCGCCCTTACAGCTAAAAAGACTGTCCACTAGAGACCCCAAACCATGGTACAATGGGAGCCTAAATGAAGAAAGATGCAATTTGAGACTAGCCGAACGAATGTGGAGATCCTCGCCGTCCCTAGAACACCTCAAGCACCTGCGATCACTGAGGAACACCTACAATAATCACATCAGAAACTCCAAAGCAAATTTCTTCAGAGTTCAACTAGACAAAGCCAAAAATCGTCCAAGAAAACTGTTCAAAATTATCAAACATCAATCTACTTAAAAACCCAACCCCTGCCAATGGGATCCCTTCCGCTGCCAAACTGCAACATATTTGCCTCCTTCTTTCTTGAAAAGTCTAAAAAGATTGAAAGTGATCTCCAAACAGCAATTGAGTTCCTCCCGATGATACCCCCGAATAGCCCAGGCCAGCATATGATTGTTCAGCATCCAGACCTACATGGACTCTTCCTCAAAAACAACGCGCTGTGGGACACTTTCAAAACCTTTGATGAAAATGCCATTCTTAATATCTTAACAACACTTAAACCGTCAAACCACTTCTGCGACCCTCTACCAGCTAACATCTTCAATGAGATTAAAACCTCTTTACTCCCTCTCTGGACTAAGATAGTGAATGCTTCACTACTCCAAGGGGCTTTACCAGACTGCCTAAAATCAGGGCAGGCAACCCCCATTCTAAAAAAAACCACAGCGGATCATACGAACCCCGATAACTTCCGTCCCATCTCCACCATTCCCTCTCTGGCAAAGCTCCTTGAGAAATGCGTACATACCCAGCTATGCAATCACATTGATCAGTTCCACCTTACTGACCAATTCCAATCTGGTTTCCGTCCGGGTCACAGCACGGAAACAGTCCTTACCCACATAGTTGATGACGCACTTAAAATGCTAGATCAGAACAAATCTTGCCTCCTAATCGTCCTAGACCTATCCTCAGCCTTCGACACGGTCAAAATGACAGCCTCCTTGAATTACTTAAACACAGAATGGGATTATCAGGGGTTGTCCTAAATTGGTTTGCCTCATTTCTACACAACAGAACTCAAAGAATTAAGGTTAACCAATCCTTGTCCACTACCACCCCTGTCACTTTAGGGGTCCACCTTATCACCTACTCTCTTTAACCTGTTCATGGAGCCTCTAACCAAAATTCTGAAATTTTCCAATGTACAATAACACATGTATGCAGACGACACCCAACTATACCTTTTAAAATCTCCTCCCTGAGGATATCCGTCTACTCAACACAACTCTCCAAAAAACCCAAAACTGGCTAACCAGGGGGGGCGCTAGGTGGCGCACGACCAAGATGGCCGCACACCAGTGAGGCTCTGGTCGCTTGGCAGGGAGACTCATCATTTATCCTTCGCTAATGGCATAGTATAACATTTCCAATTGCCCGACGAGCTTCCTGAGGTCTGTGGCAGTGCTCCGGTATCTGCATTGCCGCCGGGGACCCCCGTGGGGCGAAGCGCTGGGCTGGTGCTGATCTGCCCGGAGGTGCGGGGACGTCCTGCGGAGCCTCGCTGGCGGCCTGTGTGCCGAGAAAGCGCCGGGGATTCCTCGTGTTCGCTGGGCCGCGCGCCGCGGCGGGTGCTTCCCGTGGCTTCAGTCTGCGGCACTACCGGCGCATGTAAGCCCTACTGCAGGCGGACTGAGCAGCTGACAGAACTACAGTGCCTGCACACTATATCAGCCGGAGGGGAGGCTGACTGTCCCTGGGCTGCGACGCGGCGGCCTCCACCCCCCGTACCTGCATCAACCTGCTCTGCTTCGACATACGGTGAGACTGCGCATGGGGACCCTGCTCTCCTGAAGCTGCGTGCTGGGGTGCCTGAGGCCGGCTGCTGCCCCTCCGCCAACGTCCCCGGGGGGTTGCTGGGCACCCCGCGCCATTCAAATTGCGGTGGCCGGGGGGACCTGCGACGCCTACCCCCGGAAACACACCCACGGGGGCCCGCATCGGCTAGACGCCTCCAGGGAATAGGCAAAAACTGCGCATCCTGCCCTTAGTGGCCTCTTACACCCGCGATTTCCACTGCAGCATTGCGGAGGCGCCGGACACATACAAGTACCGGACATCCTGGCTGGAGGCGCTGCTCACTCCCTGACGCCCGCCACTGCTCTCCTCTATTGCCTCGCCCTCCCTGCGAACACCGACTCTTGAAGCCGGCGCGTCCTGGTGCCGTGAATTAGCGCGGGCGGTGCCTCATCGGGGGCCTCTTCAACGACGCAGGTCCTTCCCGAACCTGCCGTGGGTGGTGACCCTTGCCCGAGCCCATCGGCTGCATCCCGGCGGCTGGCGTCGCATACCAGGTGTCCACTCTTCATTACCTCGTCTTCCAGAGGGTACCCTCCGCCATGGGGAAGATAGATGGTAGGCAATCCAAGCTCCCCTTTGACGCAAAAAAAGCAGTCACGCGCTCGACTACCGAAGAATTAGACCAGAATCCAGATGCGCAGACTTCGAATCCCCAGCCTGCTCCGGCGGATGAAGTAAAATCCCTCCTTCTGGCCATGCAGCGTAGCCTCACGGAGCTCTCCAACAAAATGGACTCCATGAATTCCCGCATGGACTACATCGTGCTTACAGTGGACAAACATAGCGAACAAATTAAGGAGGCTGAGCAACGGATTTCTGACAATGAGGATGCTACGACGAAGGTAACACAGCAAGTGGCTCAAATGGACAAGCTGCTCAGGGTTATTGCGGCCAAAAATGAAGATTTGGAGGCACGAAGTCGTCGCAATAATATCCGCGTCACGGGAATTCCCGAAAGCACGAATAATACTGGCCGTATGGAGGACTTTGTTGAACGCTTGTTGTGCACGACTTTTGGTAGAGACGCTTTCTCCACTCAGTTAATCGTGGAGCGGGCACACCGTTCCCTAGGCCCTAGACGTCCCCCGGGAGCGAATCCCCGTCCGATAATTGCCCGGCTCCTAAACTATAGGGACCGGGACACTGCATTAAAGCTGGCCAGGGAAAAACAACATGTGCAATTCGATGGGGCCAATTTCTCGCTGTACCCTGACTTTACCATGGCGGTGCAAGAGGCTCGCCGCAAGATGCTGCCTGCCAAACAGAAATTGCGCAAGCTACAAATTGAATACGCCTTACTGTACCCGGCCCGCCTACGAGTCATGTATGATGGAAAGCACCACTTCTTCACAAGCGAGCATCAAGTGGATGACTTCCTTCGCAACATCAGGAAAGCCTCTCCCTCCCATCATTCGCGGGAACGCCTTTCTCAATCTCCGACTTTAGACTGTGACTGAGGGCCTACATGCACGACCCTTGATCTTTCAGGCCTTTGCCTGGCAGCGCAGCTGCTGTGATTCGTCTCCATGCTGTTTTTGGGGGCTTACGTCTGGTTATGGTCTTGCTCCTTTGACCTCATGTTGGGGGATGCGACTTCACATGTTCATGAAGGGCTTGACCCCCCCCCCCTGCTTTGCCACTCCACTTCAGATAAGCTCTGTAATATTTACGTTGCCACTTTTGCTATAAATGGGCAGATAGTAACTTCTATGATACCTAATGTGCTATTGACGCCCATCTCGACCTATGCCAAGCACCTCCTCCCCCTCCCTCTTAGCTAGCCTCCAACCATCACCAGGAGCCAGACTTTACTCCCACGGGGAGAGGGAGGATCTCGTTGCCCACTGGCGTTCCCCACACGGGTGCTCCCCTTGTACTACATTTATGACTCTTATTTTATTGTATGGTTGCAATTGTTTTTTTTTGGGAAGGGTGGGATTAACAATTCCGGCACGTTTGGGGTGCTGTTGTGGGTGGGGGGGATGAGGGAATTTTGTTCTAATGTTTCACGTGAAATGTTTTGTCCGCAGGTAACCACAGGCCTTGTACTTACAGACACACCTTCCTCTTTCTTCAGTAGAGCGCAACATAATACAGACACTACAAGGTACTATGTCCACACACACTAGGTCGTTGACACTTAACCTCATCACATGGAATGTTAGGGGCCTTCGGGATCCCCGGAAACAGAGGCAGGCACAACGCCCACATCGCGGTATTACAAGAGACACACTTGGACCCAGCTCGTCCTCCCACCTTTGCCAGCAGGTGGGCGGCGGTCCGTGTGTTCTCCTCTTACTCTACTTATTCCAGAGGCACGGTAATACTAATAAAACGGGGGGTTCCCTTTCTCCTGGGAGGTACACAGCAGGACTCACTTGGTCGTAGTTGCATACTGTGGGGCACGCTGGGTACCCAATCGGTGACGCTGGTGTGCTGCTATGGGCCCAACATTGATGATCCCGATTTTTACACCACATTATGGGGGCGCATACTCCAGGTAGGCTCTACCCACATCATTTGGGGGGTGATTTTAACACTGCTTTCCACCCTGCTGCTGACAGATCTAATGCTTCACCCCAACATTATACACGGAAGCGTGAGGTTCTCGCGGGCATCTTTGAGGCCCACGGACTCATCGATGCTTGGCGGCATATTCACCCGGGTGGACGGGAAAGGTACTCATTACACTGCATTGCATGCCTCTTGGGCCCGCCTAGACTACTGGGTGGTCTCCCGTGGGGCGGTTTCATGGGTCACACATGCAACCCATCTTGCTCGGACTTTCTCCGATCACGCTCCGGTGCTCATCACACTAGTCCCGCCTAATTTACTCGCTTCTCCTAGATTGTGGAGGCTTATGCCGGAAGCATTATTGGATGCCGTTTTCAAGGCTGAAATTGGCACTGAAATTACTGACTTCTTCCGCACTAATGTAGGCTCAGTCTCTTCTCTGGGCACAGTGTGGGAAGCCTTTAAAGTCACCATCCGAGGCTCCTGCATTGCCAAAAGCTTTGGGGTGTTGCGAGATCTCCGCCGCACACTGGGCTCACTTGAAGACGAACTTAAACAATTGGAGAGTGACCTATGGGGAGACAACTCCGGGCAACGCTTAGCAACATTCCGGGACAAACTTTCCGAATACAATCGCACTGCAGAGTCAGAGGTGAGATTCCGTGGGAAATACCACACTGCACGTCGATATGGTGAGGGTGGGCGTCCGGGCAGGGCATAAGCGCAGGACATCCGTCTACCGCGCTTCTCTAATTATATTCTTGAAATTAAAGATTCTTCCGGTACGCGTCATAGGGACGGCCGAGATATTCTTCGCACCTTCACCGACTTTTATACTGACTTGTATGGCTCCGGCAGAGCTGAATCTCCGGACTTTGCCTCATATTTGCAGGATATAACTCTTGGCTGGCTCGGTGATTCCCAGAGGGAGTTCCTGGCTGCGCCCTTTGAAAACGATGAGGTGCATGAAGCTATCATGCAAATGAAATCCGGGAAGGCCCCTGGGTCGGATGGCCTCCCCATCGACTTTTATAAAACTTACATTGTTCAACTGCTCCCTATCCTCAAGAATGTTTTCAACGAAGCACAGGAATTGGGCTACCTTCCCCCATCCATGAGGCTGGCCCTGATCTCTTCTCTCTTAAAGCCGGGCAAGCACGCGGACTGCTGTGGTTCGTATCGACCCCTTTCCTTAATAAATACAGATGCCAAAATACTGGCCAAACTCCTGGCTAATCGTCTCAGTCTCCTCATGGAAAAGTTAGTCCTGCCCGATCAGGCGGGGTTCATCCCTGGCAGGGCAACATCACACAATTTACGCACCCTTTTTTCAATATTGGGGTCGGTGGATCCGAAGTTACCCATGGCGGCCGTTTTCCTCGATGCTACCAAGGCATTCGATTCGGTTGAATGGGACTACCTCTTTGTCATCCTCCAAAACATGGGACGGCCTGTGGGATTCCTCTCCTGGGTCCGGCTGTTATATACCAACCCCGAAGCCAAAGTCCTCATAAATGGACACTCTTCTCCTGCCTTTCCCATCACCAGGGGCACACGCCAGGGCTGTCCACTCTCCCCCCTCCTTTTCGCCCTTGCGGTTGAACCACTCGCGGCGAGACTCCGACAGCATCACCACGATAAAGCCCTCCGATGCTCATCCAGGCATATCCTCATTTCCCTTTACGCGGATGATATTACACTGTATGTGAGGGAGCCCCAACTTAATCTTAGCCCGTTACTCCGAGAGCTCGTCCGGTTTGGAGGGCTCTCCGGCGTACATATCAATTGGTCAAAGTCTCAGCTCTTCCCCCTTACCCCGTCCGTGGCCAAATTTGTCCCTGACTTCCCTATTGAGTGGTGTGCTGAGGATGTAAAATATCTGGGTATACGGGTCTGCGCGGACCGTGAAGAACTGCTACGCCTGAATTATGGATGCGCCCTGGAGAGCATTAGAGCGAGTGTCACAAGATGGATAGCACTGCCACTCTCCATAGCAGGACGAATCTCCCTCATAAAAATGGTTATACTTCCCAAACTCCTTTATCTATTCTTAAATGTACCGTACAACCCGGGTCGGCACTTCTTCTCCCTTCTCCGCACTGAATTGATACGCCTCACCTGGGGTGGCAAACAACCTAGAATACAATGGGATCTTCTCACCCGGCCATACTCGCAGGGGGGGTTTGATGGTCCAAACTTTGAACTTTATTACCACTGTGCCCAGGCCCATTACGCCCATTTCTGGTTCCACCCTCCCGGTACATGCCACAAGTGGCTACCGAACAATGGCTGTCCGACCCTGTACCTCTGGAGGGCGCCATATTCACTGTCGTAGCACCGCGCACTGACGATCCATCACCCGTCATTAACACTGTGAAGGCGTGGCAGGCTATTGCTAAGCGCACCCAGGCCTCTATGCTCTACTCGCCCCTCCTTCCCCTAGTATATCACCCAAAATTGCCTCTCCTCCAGGAAGGGGTGTTCAAAAAAACTCGACTTAAATACGGACTCACGACTTGGGGGGATCTTTACCTCAACGGCCAATTCCGCACATCGCAACAACTCTTCTCTAAGCAACCACCCTCCCCTATGGACCTTTTTCTATATGTTCGCCTCCGTCATGGCATTAAAGAGCACACACCTGATTATCCTCATGAACCACTAGAATCTGCTGAATTGCGCCTCACACTGCGCAGCGATGGGGCTTCACACCTTGTCTCTGCACTCTATCACACCCTCTCGGCTGCTCAAGAGCCTACACATAACATGGCCCGAGACAGGTGGTCGGCTGAGATGGGTATTCTCCTCACTGATGAGCAGTGGACTTACTGCTGTATGCAGACGGAACACAGCACTTCCAGCAGCCGCCTTCGAATCTTACACTATAAATTCCTTCACCGCACGTATTATACACCGGTCAGGCTTCACCGCTACAAATTAAGAGATAACGACAGGTGTGGCCGTTGTGGCTCCGCTGGCGCAGACTTCCTCCATCTGGCCTGGAGCTGCGCTGCTGTTCAGGAATATTGGGGTCAGGTTCTCGCAGCTCTGGACCAAATGTCATTGCTGAGCCTACAGCACACCCCCTCCTTGCCTTATTGGGTTATACTAAGACACTAGCGGCTCCACACCGAAAGTTCATCTCCTTCAGCCTTCTTTTAGCTAAAAGGCGGGTGGCGTGCAGATGGGGACGGGGCAGGGCGCCTAAATTTAAGGAGTGGCTCCGGGATATGGTTTTCTGGCAGGAACAAATGTACACCTTTGCGGAACTGCTTCCCCCTTCTTCACGCCCCCGGGACAACTGGGGCCCCCTTACGACATACCTGCTGTCTCACCCTATTGCTGATGAGGCTGCTGCACGGCCTACACCTGTATTGCCGGACTAAATCGGATTTGTCCTGATGTGACTGTCTGCACTCCACTAACCTACCCGATGCAAACATGGCCTCTGGTATCTATAAGTTGTTGCTATAACTATTGTATTACCTTTGACAGCATATACCGCTCTACGCATTACTGCCTGTTCCCTCTCATAGTACATACTTGAATTGCATGTTTGTCAATTCCCGAATGCGTCTGTACAAGTGATATGAGGCATTGTCTGTACCTGTTCTTTTCACATATGTTTGAAAATGCATAAAAAAAAATAATAAAAAAATTTAAAAAACTGGCTAACCAGAAACCACCTTAAACTCAACTCGCTCAAAACCGAATTCCTCTTAATTGCCCCTCCAAAAAGATCCCTCGACATCGAAGATTGGATGAAACACTTCGCAGTTTTCAACTGCCTACCACACATTATAGATTCCACAAAATCACTAGGAATTACACTTGACAAGAATCTCAACATGCAAGAGCACATCAGCTCAGCCACCAGAGGAGCAAACTCTCTTTTAAGAAAAATAAAACCCTTCCTCCCCTGCGACGACCTTAAATCAGCGGTGCAAGCGCTAGTTATCCCCAGATTAGAATATGGGAGTGCTACCCTATGTGGTCTGCCAAGATCCAAGTTGGCTCCACTAAGGGCATCCCTTAACTCTGCTGCAAAGCTTATCACTGGATCGAAAAGGTACAGCCACATCACTTCAGATTTGAAGGCACTAAACTGGCTCCCTTATGAGGCAAGGATTCAGATGAAAAATGCTTGCATGACCCACAAAGCCCTACACTTCAATACACCAAAGTACCTAGCTGACAAGCTGGAACTGTCCAGCGGTGGCAGGTCATCTAGAAGCACCAGCACCTTACTGTTGAAACCTCAAAAATTTCGAAAAAAGAAACCTACAACCGAGCCTTCTCCAGATTGGCCCCTAGAATCTGGATCTCCCTGCCCCCTGAAATCAGACTGATCCCTTCAATCACTTCATTCAAAAAAGAAGTCAAACTGCTTTTAATGAACAAATCTCTACCCTGAACCCACAAACTCATTCTCTGGATACTGATCTGACGCTGTTCTCCAACCAGGGCTTGCACGCTGTCTAAGTACTGGTTTATAACTCACTGTCCCACTCCTGATTTGCAACGGACATCGTCAGCGTTTATGTTTCTTGGTTATCTATTTTCTACTTATTTAACTAATCTGTAAAGAGCTCGGATACCCTCTAGGGTCAAGTTTGCGCTATATAAAACTTTATAAATAAAAAAATAAAAAAATTACGTTATTCTAGACGCTTTTGCAATAATTCGTAAATATGTGGCAGCTCTATAGTGTATTAAAGAAAGTGCCCTTGGCATTCACATCAGGCACGTGTCTCTTTTTGTGAACTTGAATCTTTGCAATTGGAGCCTTATGCAGTATTATAGTGCCTTTAGTCAGATAAATGGAACCCCGAATTCACTCGGACATCTCTAGGTTGTTCCCTCTTCCATGGTGGCTACACTGGCCTCCCACAGATACTTCAAGGTTAAAGTCTTTTTAGGTCGAGCCTGGGCAGCGCATGGGCTGCTGCGAGGCAGGCAATGGTGGAGTATGGCTTGGAAGCCCCACCCACTCTCCGCCCATATTTTTTATTGGCTTGTGTCATTGTCCTTCCTAAACGCTGGCTTCCGAGTCGATATTAGGCTTGTTAGTCCCTCCTTGGTACCGCCTTGGCTGCATTTGTTACCTCCCATAACAACTGGACCTTTACTGGTGTTGTCACATGGTCTGCTTCATAAGTCAGTGAGTACTATTTTATTTAATGCTCTTTCCCTATTCTACCCACTACCTCGTAGCACGCCGCCCGCTTTTATTATAATTTTTACTCATGGGGGTCCGCTTTAACTATAGCAGCTGCGCTTATTTATTTATTTTAGCAGCCCAGTTTCCTTTTAGCGGCCGCGCTTGCTTATTTATTTAGTTTACTAGCGCCCATGCGGCGCTTTCACATTCATAGACGCCGTGCCCCTTTCTATACACAAACCGCGTCTAAAGAAAGGTACGCGGCTGACATTAAAGTGAAAGTGCGACAAGGACGCTTTTACCCCAAAAAACCATCTGTTTGTCAACTTGACAAACAGATGCTTTTTTTTTGTCAAAGCCCCCATGCCGCGGTTTCACTTTAATGTCAGACACGCCCCTTTCTTTAGACGCGGCTTGTCTAAAGAAAGGGGCGCGTCCTTCCTGAATGTGAAAGCGCCGCAGGGGCGCTAGTAAAAAACAAATATTTGCAATGCAATAGGTTTCGCATTTGCGAGAGTTTAAGCAATTGCATTGCCAATAGCTTAAACTCTTGTTAATGCGAGACCTATTGCATTGCAAATGCTTGTTTTTATTTATTGTAACACATTGTATAATGGAGAAAGTGCCTTAGGAATTTTGGTGTCCAAAGTCTTTCTTCTAGTGATGATTCATCTAGAATATGCATGACCATACGTGAGATATAAGTCCCTAAATATGTGCAAGTTTCCTAATGAATATTTCATCCAGTTTTGTGAATGTTTTATGTTGCTACTATTTGTATTTCATCCCACCTTGAATTTCCAAAGGTTATTTAGCCCTGGGAGCCTAATTCCAATACCTAGTAGTCTTCTGAGCATCAATCACCCTTCCAGGGGGGCGTGGCTTGCGCGCCGGCAATGATGGATGCACGAAGCTGATGCCCCGCACCGACCCGAGTAAATACTGATATAATGCAGCTTGATCTGTGAGGAATGACTCGAGGTGGACGGCCCTGAATTGAGGGGGAACCTCGTGTGCCTGCCGAGCGGAATCGTGATCCCGGTGGCCCACGATATATGGAGTGTGAGAGACCCAACTGCACAGCGAGCTCAGAGCCAAGATGGCGGCTCCAATGTACGGATGTCGGGACCTGGATCTTTCACTGAGACCCCATCGCTGGACCTAGCAGGTGATCGAAAGCTGTGGTGCACACCGACACCCGCCGGCCTGAGGAACCGAGCTTGTGGCGGTCGGCCTGGGAGAGTGGCGCTGGACGGATATGGTGCTCAGAGCTCTCCGGGAGGAGGGGCTCCTTCGACTGTGCGGCAGGTACCCGGGCCTCCAGAGGGGCCTGGAATGTCGATTGTTGGTGGGCCTAGGCTGACCACGCAGTGCCTATGCCAGAGCGCGGCAGGCCCCGGGCCCAAAAGATAACAGCTCCGATAAACGGAGGCAGGGATTGAGGACTCCCATTGAGACCCTCCTTGCTGGACCTAGCAGACGGTCGAGGTCTGCGGCGCTCATCGTCATGTACCAGCCTGAGGAGCCGGACCTGCGGCGGGCGGCCTGGGAGTGCGGTGCGTGATGGCTGTTGAGCTCGAAGCTCGCCAAGAGGAAGGGGCGACTCTGATTGTGCAGCGGCGGCCCGGACCTCCGGCGGGGCCTTGGACGGCAGTGGTTGGCGGGCCTGTGTTGATCACGCAGCAGCTACGCAGAAGCACGGTGGGCCCCGGGCCCAAAAGGTGAGAGCTGCACCGGGAACAGGGGCGCCCGTCGACCCTAAGACAAGAGGAGGCCCTGGGTGAGGCCGTTGGGGTGAGACAGCAGGGGGCCCCCCTTGTTGCCATTATTGCTCCCTACTGTTGACATCAGGCTCCCCCCCATATCCCGGACGAGCCCCCAGGACACCTCTCAATTTGGGGCAAGACGTGAACTGATGAGAAAGAGCCTGGGATAGAAAAGAGCGGAAGAATTCGTCCACAATCCGGAATTGGCTTGCCTGCCCTCCCATGTTGCAGCCTGGGTGACCCGCCTTGGGGATAGTATCGCTGAACGGCGGTGGGGCAACATTAAGACATCTCCCCTTCTATGAGGTGCGGGGACAGGGGAGATTCCCCCCCACCTCCTCCCCCCCCTGGAGAGGAACGATCCCTAGATGCTGGGAAAGAGGACATTGGTCTTGAGAGGGCTAAAGTGGAGATCTGAGAGTCTAGGGGGCCTCGGAGGAGCAACATAGCTGCCATACCTATCTGCTCCCCCAACACACGCAGGCAACGGACAGGATCCTAGTCACCTGGGAGACTGGTGGGAGCACCGATGGGTAAACCCAGGGTGAGAACGACCGGCTTAATGGCGGACCATGATGGGGAGAGGACTACCCAGCAAACTGGGCCCCAATCAAAATTAGATCCGATCCAGCAGCAGCTGGCCAAAATCCTGGAGCCAATAGCGGATACAAATTCCACTCTCCACCAGGACATCAGCACAGTCTCTGTCTGCCTGGGACTGCTGCGGGCGGAGCATTGGAAACTAGTGGAAAGAGTGAGAGCAACAGAGACCTCCATTGCAGAGCTGCAACCAGTGCAACACACACTGAGCAAAACAGTGGAAGAGCTTTCAGACCGAGTGCATGTATTGGAACGTAGGGCAGAGGACGCTGAAGGGCGTAACCGCCGGAATAATATACGCATAGTCGGCCTGCCGGAGGTAATAGAGAGCACCGACATGCTGCGATTCCTGGAATTATGGCTTCCCAAGGAAGTGGCCCCCGAGGGTGATAGGGATACCCTGCTACAGAAGGCAGGCTCAGACGGACCCTTTCTGATTTATAACAGCAGGGTGTCCATCTTTCCGGATTACATTCCGGAGGTGCAGCGAAGAAGAGCCTCCTTCTTAGAGGTGAAGAAGGCCTTGCGCAAGGACGGCTTGCAATATTCCCTTATGCTCCCGGCCAAACTTCGCAAGATGTTAGACGGGACGTCCCACTTCTGTGAAGACCCTGAGAGAGCATGGGAATGGACTGAAGCCTATAAGTCAGGAGGGCCCTTCACGAGTCTGAACCGCCCCAATGGGAGCCAAAACCCTCTCCCCAAAAGGAAGACTCGTAAGAGACTCAAAAGAAAAACGATCATATGCCCGAATCCATCACAAACAGACAAAGAGAGAGAAGCGGCCCTACAGGCAGTGGCAGATATCATGCACCCCAGGGAGTCTCCACCTGAAGATGGCTCACCCTCTGGGAGGGCAACTGAGGGATCAGATTCAGACTCTTCCCGCACAGACAGCGTCCGATTGCCGGTCATAACCCCCAGGGCAGCAGATGATCTTTGACTTTGTGACCCTGATGTATGGGGCAATATGTGCCTGAATATTGGAAAACTTTGCAGTCACAAAGATCCACATAAGCTGAGCATCTTTTCCCCTTGGGTCAGTGTGGACGGCTACAGCTGCTAGGATGAGCTGGCAAGCAGCCACCCCCACGCAGAGGCCCACACCAGTGATTGGTTGTGTCCTTCTGTGGAACATGGTATATTATTTACAGTTTGGGCGGCTGGCTGTTGCCGAGCTGCTCTCGGGAGAGTGAGTTCAGTGCTGTTGGGACTATGTTTTTGTTTGTTGTTGGGGCTTACCCCCTTGCAGGTGTGGCGAAACAACATTTTGTGTCCAGAGTTGGCATTCTTACCAATGGCACCTACATTCCATGCATTAAAATTCATATCCTGGAATATTAGGGGGATGGGGACTGCGACCAAAGCAGCATAACATACACTGATATTTGCGAAGAAGGGGGGTACAGATCGCTTTCCTGCAGGAGACACATCTCATTGGTGGAGAGATAGAAAAACTACGTAGGCGCTGGTGAGGGCAGATATACGCGATATCCTATAATGCTTATGCCAGAGGCGCACTAATTTGGGTTCGAGCAGGCGTACCTTTTGAGCCAATGCATACACTGACGGACAAGGATGGCAGGTATGTGATCCTGAAAGGGAGATTACTTGGATGTGAAATCCTGTTGGGTAGTATATATGCCCCTAATCAGGATCAGATGACCTACTTACACAGCCTCTCTCCTCACATGGCTGTGATGGCAGCCGATAACATGCTTATCGGTGGGGATTATAACTTGCACCCTCCCTTGCCGGGAGCTCAGGCGTGCCGCACAGCAGTGGGGTTTCGGGACTGGTTTGCCCATTAGGGACTGATGGACATATGGAGGACACCACATTTCGACGATAAAGACTATTCCTATTTCTCCACTTTACACCAGTTACACACACAAATAGACAAGATCCTCTGTACGCCCGAGCTTAGGCAATTGATTACACACGCAGAATACCTTGGACGCACTCTGTCAGACCATAGCCCCTTACTACTGACTATGCAACCGGAGGGAAGACGCCCCCTGGTCCCGCTGTGGTGCTTTGACACAAATATGCTAGAAGACACCTGCTTTAGAGAAACTTTGTGATCATCCATTGACGCGTATTTTGACATTAACACACGCACAGCGACTACAGCACTGACAGAGTGGGAAGCCTTTAAAGTGGTGACAAGAGGGTTCTGTTTGGAACAATCCGTGGGAGCACAGCGCGAACTGCACCTAGAATCCAGACAGCTAGAAGATCAACTACATGGCTTGGATAATACACAAGGGCAGGACGAGACACAACATCAATGCCTGAAAGAGACACAAAAGCTGTACCAATTAGCTCTCGAGATATTAAGATGCTATGACTAGAAGGGCTATCTTGCGAGAGTGCAGGAAGAGGAGGGTGAACCGGAACGGGTTTTAGCTTGGCTGATCAAACCAGGAATCAGAGGCTCCCCGATCACTCACATTCGAACCAAAACGGGTCACTCTGTTTATGATACGGAGGCCATCAATGCCCTCTTCCGTGAGTACTATGCAACACTATACGACGAGCCCCCCTATGTGCCGCACGACGAGCAGAAAACCTTCCTATCTCTGGTTCCGCTTAAACGGCTGGACCAACAAGACATGGAAGGTCTGGGTGGTCCCATTGACACATACGAAATACAAGTGGCTATTAAAAGCATGGCCACAGGCAAAACTCTGGGCCCAGATGGGCTACCAGCAGAATTTTACTCTGCGTATGCCCTTAAACTAGTCCCCCGCCTGGAATCTGTCTATGCTGAATCAATGTGACTGGGGCATCTCCCTGACTCTGTTAGGGACGCACTCGTAGTTCCCCTCCCTAAAACCAAATTAGAAGGCCCACGGGTCTGGGATTATCGCCCTCTCTCCATGCTCAATATGGATTTTAAAATCCTCAGTAAACTGCTGGCCCAACGTCTGCTCCAGCACATGTCCACACTGGTCCACGCAGACCAGAATGGCTTTATTCTGACGAGAAGCACCTCTCATAATTTACGTCACCTTTATCATATAATATACCACCCTACTATGTGGCTTCTCCCCAACGCAGCACTCCTGGCAATAGACCAAGAAAAAGCATTTGATACGATTAGATGGGACTTTCAATTTGATACCATGCGACACCTGGGTCATGGTGAGGAGTGGGTAAAATGGGTTCAGCTGCTCTATGAACAACCTACCGCCAGGGTTAAGGTGGGAAGGGTAGTCTCCCCGCAATACCATATCTTCCGGGATACCCGACCGGGATGCCCCTTGTCGCCACTCCTGTTCGCTTTAGCGATAGAACCACTGGTGGGTCTATATCGCCAGGGAGGTGTTGGGCTGGGGGTAAGAGTTTGCGGCCACACGCATATTATCTCACTATATGTGGATGATTTCCTGATATACCTGGAGGATGCCGGAGGTGGTGCCACTTCGACACTCGGTATCTTGGATAGATACGAGCGGGTTTCCGGACTACGTGTCAATAAAAGTAAGACCTCTCTGTTCCCGCTGATGCCGGATGCTACCCGCCCAGCGGACCTGCCTATAGATCTTAATTGGGCTCTCCACACCTTTAAGTACCTGGGGATCCATATATTTCACTCCCTGGAGGATAGGAGAGAAGGAAATCTCAGACGCACACTGCAGTCCCTTAAAACTTGTGTACCTTTTTGGTGCTCCTTGCATCTCCCCATCATGGGGAGAATCTGCCTATCAAAGATGGTTATGCTACCACGCTTACTGTATTTCTTTGTTAACCTACCGTTAGTAGTGCTCCCTAGCTGGTTTAGACAACTAGACACCTTACTTAGAGATCTCATCTGGGATAAGAGCCGCCAGAGAGTGTCCTTGTTAACACTACAGCGCCCTGTTGAGGAAGGGGGACGGGGAGTGCCGAACTTCGAGCACTACTATTTGACCTCTCAACTACAGTGGCTGGAACAATGGATAGAGGGCGTGGGCCCAGTGGGCACTCATTTGACCGATACAGGGGACCATAACCCTTGCTATTAGCTAAAATGCTAGACCCGCCTGTGGTGATTCCGCACCAGTCACTGTTTCAAACTTCAGCATTACAATGCTGGAGACGCAGTGTGGCCACACGGGTCAAGACCCCCCCTATATGCGCCTGCCCTACCCCTGATAGGCCTACCGCACGGCGTCCCTAGGAGGATATTCACTCCTGAACAAATGTCTCACTGGACTGCGGTGGGGTTGGAGACTGTAGGGGATTGCAACCACCAATCAGTGCTGGTCCCGATGGGGGACTTGGTTGAAAGCACTTGATTGCAACCGGGGCAATTCCTTTTATACGAAGCCCTGATATGCCCATTCCGTAAACTGTGGAAACGTGGCCGGGAGGAGACCGAGACACATGGACTGATACAATCAATACTTACGCGGGGCGGGTCACCAAGTGAAATGGTTGTATATTGCACTGTAACAGCTGTCACACGCCCCACTTCAAAAGTTGAGAGACAAATGGATGACTGCCCTGAACAGGGAATCGACAGACGGGGAATGGAAAAAGGTACTGGCGTATCATAAAAAGGTCTCCCGAAACACCAGATTCAAATATATACAGTTTAATTACACATACAGGACGTACATGACACCACAAAGGATTTGGGTTACATTTGGGGGAGAAACACCCAACTGTCAAAGATGCAGCTACAACGATGCTGATTTCACTCACGTGGTATGGAGCTGTACGATAGTAAACCGATTCTGGAGTGAAGTTTTAGAACGAACGGGGACAACAGTAGGGCATACGCTCAAACTTCCAATGGAGACCTGTATATTGGGACTATTCCCTAGACCACCCAAACCAAAGGTAGGCTCCCGATTTGTAGATCTGGCTTTAATCCTAGCCAAAAGGGGAATAGAATTAGCATGGAAATCAACAACAGGGCCAGCTATAGCAGACTGGAAAAGAGATGTGACACATTGGGCAAGAGCGGATGAATGGGCTTTGGCTAGGGAGGATGCTCGAGGACTGAGATGACATCCCATGGCGGGGCCCTGGAGAGAGGTCCTAGAAAATTGGGAACACCCTGATGGACAACATCACACAAAGGAAGACGCTGATACTAGCTCACACTCAGATAACACTAGTCATACCAATCCTTGGGTTAGGAGCAAGAATGACACGGAAATTGGCCCCTTTAGTTGCAATGCCCTTCTTCCCCCAGCATACCTTCACTTGACAGGACAGACGAATAGGTCCTAAACTGTCGGCCTGTCGCTGAGCCAAGCCTCCCCTCCCTCATGAAATATCACCGAAGATAGCTTACACTGACTAACCACACGGCACAGTTATAGTTACTTGGTTTATTGCTACTTCATTTTTTTTCTTTATTATTATGATAGCTTTATTCTCCTTTTGCGGTATCCCCTATTTAAAGCACACTGTGAGACATCTAGTAATAAGCACTGAGACACCCTCTAACCTGATAGATTGGACCCATACGTGTTGCATATCGCATATCAAAGCTTAGACCCCCTCCCTGATCATAAAACAACACTAGAATATAACTCAGTGATATAGCCCAGCAAACTGTATGTATAGGAAAGTGGTACATAGATATGTGAACTGAGAATCAATTGATGTTACCACCTAGTTTGGAGGAATGCAGAAAAATTTAATGATTAACTGCAAATGTCTTGCATGCCAAATATACTCTGTTAAAGACCTTGTTTGAATACCCAAATGACAATAAAAATGTTATAAAAAAAATCCCCCCCAAAAATTACCCCTTCCAGCACATGTCTCTGGCTACCTTTGTCCATCTTTTTTGGGTCTGGTGGCAAAGACATATTGGGGACATGCTCTAAGCTGGTCTACGAATGCATGCTGCCCATTGCTTACCGTTGGGTTTCTGTTTTGTCAATCACAGTTGCTTGCTTTTCCTGTTCGCTGTTCCTGTTTGTTTTATCCCCGAGCATTCCTTTGTCCTTTTAGAGGAGCATATCCTTTTACCACCTCTCTAATTGCCTCTTTCAGTTCTTCCACGAATGCTTGCTTTTCTGCCACTCTTTCCTTTTCTTCAAGCACTCCATGAGAGCTTTATACAGCTAGCTGTCTTCCATGTATGATTCTCTAAGTGCCCCTCAACCCCACTCAATCCTGTCCCATGTTGCTCTCAAGCACAGAGTGCTTCTGCCCAACCTCCGCTCCACTACTGTCTCACCTGTGTGCTTGTTTTTTCTATGTATATCGCAAACTTGGTCGGCCCAAGGGCATTGGAGTGGTTTACGTGAGCACCAGTTACGTTACACGAGATCACATTCATTTATTAAGCATGGGGAGATTATGTAATGTCCCAAGATCAGAGGATGTTAAGGCGATGCCGGGACTGAAACCTAAGTCCACAGTTCCAAAGTCTGCAGCTCTGACTGTAGCACCATGTCCTTTTTAGGTCTCGCCTAGGCAGCGCATGCACTGTCTCTTTGAGACATGCTGTATCTAGGATATGGGCTTGAAAAAACACCCATCTTTTTCATTGGTTCCTATTGCTGTCCTTTAGAAATGCTGGGTTTTCATTGGTGAATACACGTAGTAGTCCCACCTTTTGGAATTTTGTATCCTCCCATGTGTTCTTACTGGTCAGGTTATTTATACTTGGAGAGAACTCTTTTTTTAGTTGGCCTGCCTCTTTGCTCGATAACTGCTCTGTTTACTTGTGCAATGAAACTTCGGTCTTTTCATTTGCTTGCCGTCTGCCTCTCCCTTGACCTTCCCACAACACTGCTCGCAGGCCCCCACCACTGCTCTGAGGCCACTGCTGTTTTGTTTGTTTGGTTAATTTACGCTGTCTACCCCCACCCCCTTGCACGACACAACACTGCTTGCCCGCCCCTGAGATCGCTGCTTTGAATTCTTATGCTATTTTAAATTAGTCGCTTTTATTTATATAGTGTACTTATCCATGCACTCAATGTTGAGCCGACAGCACACACGATTACGGATCCCCAGCTTCCCAGTCGGCAGCTCTCACCGCTGAGCCATATCCTTTCCCTAGCCATGTTGTGGTGTGCAGTACCAAATGTGGCCAAAGGAGGTCCCGGAGTGCTTTACTCACTCCGCTTTGTTTAGCCTATTTGATTACATTCACGACCACTGTTCCCAATAACCTGCACGCGCACCGAAGTCACCCCGCGAAAAACGGTCATTGCTGTGGCTCTGGGTTTTGGGAGGGCACAGCTGCGGGGCTGATTGTGGGCCTTTGAGTTAGTATTCATGTTAATTGCAGCCCGTGCGCTGCAATTAACATGAATACTAACTCAAAGGCCCACAATCAGCCCGCAGCTGTGCACTGTTAGGAAAAGAAAAACAGTGTCTCAAACACGACGTGTGCTTTAGCACACGCTGTGTTTGAGACTCTGCTCTTCTTAATTGTACACAGCTGCGGGGCTGATTAAGGAACCTTTGAGATAGTATTCTTGTGAACTGCAGCGCACACGGGCGCTGCAATTAACATGAATACTAACTCAAAGGCCCACAATCAGCCCCGCAGCTTTGCACTGTTAAGAAAAGAAAAACAGAGTCTCAAACACGGCGTGTGCTTTAGCACACGCCGTGTTTGAGACTCTGCTTTTCTTTTGGGGCTCCCTGTTTTTTGGGAGAGGAGTTGCACTTGGGCTAAGGGAGTACGTAAGTAGTTTAATTTTAGCGCCCAACAGAATTCACAATGTAAAGCAATGTCAAATGTGGGTGTATGTCAGGGTAAGCTGAGGCCCAGAACAAATGGACATGCAGAATTCACCCACATGCATCATGTTTGTACTAGTTAATCAGCTCGTGGCTGACTACCTAAACTAGCAATGGGGGGGAGGGGGGAAGTACTCACAAAGAGAGCGAGAGAGTCAGGCTGAGAGAGCACCAGCACGCCCGAGTGCCAGAGAAAGCAAGCCCCGGACACAGAAAGAGCACGCAAGCACCATGAGAAAATGAATGCACAAGACTCGAGAGAAAGCCAGAGTACGGGTGACCCAGACAGGGCATGGGCAAAAGAGAGATCATGGGCACGAAAGAGAACAGCAGCATGGGTTTCAGAAAGAGAAAAACAGAGAAAGAGAGAACATAGTTGCTACAGAGAGTAAAATGGCACAGGTGAAAGAACAGGAGCACTGGCACTGGAAAGCGATTACGAATGCATATGGATAACCTAGGTTCCCTAAAGTTTGCAGCAGTTCCTGAAACTGGTTATTACATCCCCTTCAACCCAGCCTGTTTTCTAAAGGTTGGAGCTGCTCACTATACTAGATTATATACTCTAATCGACCAAGCCTGCCCCAGCATCACACTTATCTTTGCAAGGTTTTGAGGCTACTTTTATATTTTTTCTGCATTAGTAATGAACATATTTTCACCACCAGCCGCCAGAGGAAAGCTTTTTTTTGTTGAAAATATTAAGTTGCAAACTGGTATATACACACTGCGAGTCCACCTTCTCTTCGGCCTCGTGGCTCTCAGGCACACAGACTCCCCTTGCTGGTGGGGGTTACAGTGAAAGAAGAGTGGGTTTTACTATCAAAACAAAGCTGCAAAAAAGGTACTTACACACCGGTCAAACACATGGTCATTTGCCTTGCCTTAGCCGTTCGTAAACATGCCCCACACATGACCAACCGCCCCCTGGCCCATGGCTTCTTACGTTCCTGGATCAGGAGTTTTGGACGTCGTCATCCAGGTGGGAGCTCCAGCAGTCTCGACCCCAGCTCCACAAATACTCACGAGAGCTTTTCGACTGAAAGTTTAAACTGTGCTGTACACGGCTAGAAAAAAATGTTATTCTGTGAAAAAACGGGTTTGGTTCTAGGTGTACAGCTGCTCCACATCCCAAAGTTACCATCAGCTGCACGAGTCCCCAATCACCACCCACTCACCCTCCCACTGTGTGATCTGCTCAGTTAGAAGGCACTTCACTCTGCCTGCATCGGTGCTCAGTTAAGGAGCGGCTGCTGCACAGCATAAGTATATGGGTGGTCCCAGGGCTTTAAGTGGGAAAAAAAAACTGGGGGTGCTCTAAACGAGCGGGGCAAACCTCAAAGGGGTGTGGCCTATCTAAGTAGGGGCGTGGTCTAACTAAAGATAACTAGTGTAGCAGTACCCCCTGTTCTGACAAGCCGTCAGCTCTAGGACTCCTCAGAGTGTCATCAGATTTGGAATTCCCCGCTCAGGCTCGCTCTCTCCCCTCCTTATTCCAGCAAGGCTATGTATGGATAACGCCATACACCCTCCCCAGTACCCCAAGACCGGTGTCGTCATCCTGGGAAATGCCCAGGCAGACACCTCCCATATAGGGTGGCTTCACGTGAGGCTGAGTGTACTAGAAGCACTGCTCCCAGAAGGCAATGCGGCTTCACAGGGGTGAGTTTTAACGAAGCCACCACCCCCGTCAAAACATGCCACAGAGTCCTCCTACAACGCGGCTCACCTGGCATGACGTCATGGCTGTAGGGACCAGTGTCCCGCACAGGAACAAGCCGGCCCGGCAGGGGACGGGGAAGAACAGTGCGGGCCTCCATCTGGGTGGGAGAGAGGAGCAGAGACCACTGTCGCCAGCGAGGCCGTTCAGGCCCCCTTCGGGATGCGTAGGACAGCCGAATGATACGGAAAGACACCAAAAGGGCCAACATGGCATCTAAAAGACCGGCTCACAACTGGCCCTCAGTCACCGGCCCATCCCTCCCTGCCTGAGTGCCTGTCTTATCAATCCGACCTTGGCTGACAGTCATTCCAGACTCAATAAGCAGCTGGAAGCCGATCAGTTCTAATCGTACTCAGTTTCCCGTTAGTCCACCTGCAGCGTTCACAGTACACTGAGGGATGGGGTCTATTTTAGCCTCTATATTAGCTGTCACCACCCCTGCTTACACATTGATGCAGTATATCCCCCATCCCACACCCCTGGTGACTGGACCAGCCAGATAGATTCCAGGTCCTCCAGAACAAGCGAGAAGCACCCCAAGAAGCCGGCCCCTCCTTACTAGACAGACTGTAGACATCCGGAGAGGATCGGGCGGGTGACTGGAAGAAACAGATATTTATTCATTCACTTATTAAATAGGAAAGCGCATTAGATGGTAAAAGTTGTAAACCCTTTTATTCTGCTTTATAATGTAAGTGCAGGACGCAATCAGCACCTCAGGGGTTATGGCCGAGAATAATGTTCAGTGAATTTCATGCTCTAATTGGTTGAAAGCCGTGAATTGTGAGTGCAGCAGCTGAAGGAAAACTCCCTCCCCACCCCCGTCCCCCATGCCACCGAACGCAGAGTTCGAGTACTTCACAGGTCTTTAAAAAGACCATTTACTTGTTAACGAGGCTGTGTTGTTTTTCACCCCTTCTTCGAGCCCCTGAAGCTCCACTATGCATATTGCTGGAAGAGTCAGCCCCCCACCGACATTTTTAGTAGCCCCCCCCCCGTAATTTGGCTCTAGTTGCGCCTCTGCATGGGGGTCCTTGTGCCGTTAAAGAATACATTCCACTTGTCATCTTCACACGACATCCGAGCATGCACACATCGATGTGCATGCTCTCACTGAAGTCCAAGAAAAAAAAAAGAAAACAGACTACCTCTGCGAGGCCCGCAAATAGAGCCCGATAGAGACCCGTTTCGAGGCCCCCTGAAAATAACTGCCGGTGCTCAGACCCGGACAGACCCGGCCCACTTAAAGCCCTGGGTAGTCCACCTTTATTCCGAGCTAAGAACAAAACAAGTATTAGACCTATGAAAATGGGCCACGGCACTACAAAGCATGACAGCTTGGAAAGGCCCAGGAATGTCTTCCACAAACACCCTCCTTTACAGGACAAACACCCCTCAAGCTACCTGCATAAAACAATAATTCAATTGTAGAGAACAGTTGTTCATGCTATTGCTAACAACTTATGGAAAGTGATATTCATTTTGCGAACAGTTCAGATCGGAGGACAGTCAACACCGAGCCATTAGGTCTTCAATTAACTAAACTCCTCTAACAAGCCAAAGGCTATCATTTTGTGGAGGACAGCTTCCCTACTGCAGCTTAGTAAGGAAGGAGGTGAGGTTGCTAGGTTCCCTTTTTTTTTTTTAAACACATTAACTGCGTTTTGTCCACATTCATTTAACACATCGGAAAAGTTGTAGTTGTGATAACTCACGGCTTGGCGAATGCGGGGACCTTTCTGACACTCCCTTTGCAGATTCACGTAGGCAGGCATAGATACACTGAAACTTTGTGAATAAAACAAGGCGCCAGATTGTTCAGTTTGTATAGAATACTCTGCCAGCAGATTTCAACACAGCATCTTGCATCGCTTTACATGAATAGAGCACAAATTCACAACGCTGTCCCTGCCATCACCGTTTCTAAAGGTGGGCAAAAAATTCAGCTTCACAGAGCCTGGTGGACACCACAGATAGATACAGCAACTTAAAGGTGGATGAAGTCATGGAATTGTGAAACATAAGGGCAGGATATTGGTTGGAAGGCTTAGATTGGTGATACATGGCATTTTAAGAAAGGTCAACTTGTCTCCCATCTTGGACACTTCACAGCCAGAACTAAGTTCTAAATGGGCTTTGCAGACAGAAGTGGCTAATATTGTGAAAACCTGAAATTAAAAAAAAAAAATACAAAAAAAAAATAAAGAATTGTGCGGTAATTGGGGAAGCATCAGGCCTATAATATGTTCAGCTGCAGCAGTGACTGGCTTCATGGCCAGTTTGCTATTGCGGTCTATTTGCAACAACTGGGCAACAAAGGCGGGGATGGATGTTATTACAGAAAGTGAGTGATGCCCCCATCTACATGCCACACTTACTAAAGCCAAAAAGGATCCATAAATAAGTGAACAAGAAGCACACACTCCATCCATGCAAGGTAAATGCCTAACCCCAAAGCGTACAAAGGGAAGGGACAGACTGCTTGGCCAAAGCGCCGGCTCTGTGAAGCAGAATTTTCAGCACAGACCTCTCATCACTGTACCCCACCCAGCAGTTATTAAATATAATAGATTGATCAATCCAAATAACTGACTAACATAGCCACCACTCAAATTACTTTCATATTTCACTATACTAATTCAACACTAATCCTTATGGGTTCCAGAGTAGCGTGCTACTCGCCAAAAAAAGCGCTTCAAAACCCCATCAGGGGTAGCAAACGCTATATAAATACAAACCTCTTTCCCTCTTCTATCCCGCCACCTACCCTTCTCTATCCAAATAACTGAATAACATATCCACCACTCGAATTACTTCATATTTCACTATACTAATTTTCAACACTAATACTTTATGGGTTCCGGAGTAGCGTGCTACTCGCCAGAAAAGCGCTTCAACACCCATCAGGGGTAACAGGTGCTATATGAATGCAAACCTTTCTTCCCCTTCTATCCCTCCGCTATCCTCACTCCAAATAACTGACTAATATGTGTGGAAATGCACCGTCTTTTCAGCAAAAGTTTGGAGGGATATTTGGCGCTGCACACACGCGCGGTCTGGTTCCTGGCGCACAAAGCCATGGCTGCAGCGCACAGAGACCCTACACTGCCGCACACAGAGGAAAAAAATTAGAGGGAACATTGTTCACGACCACCACTCCATATGCAGCGTGCTTCACTCATGCGCCACCCCGTTTTGTTTTTGCACTCTCCCTTTCACTTTCAGAGTGTGCGTGGCTGCTCATATTGTCAAGAGTGGACTAATTTAAAACATTTTCTGGGACGCCGTGCATACATATTGAAATTTCATTATGGAAATTAACACAAAGCAAAACAATTCAATTATGCCGCCGACATTGTACAGAATGTTGTCGATGATAGGATAGGACGTGTGCTTCGATACGCCGATATTCAATACTGGCGTGGTTGTGTCTTTTGCGCTCTGCGTGGCCCATACAACTCAGTGTGGCTGCTAAAAATGTTGGCGCCCCTTCTCTGCAGAAACCCAAGCAAATGAAGCTCCATGAACATCCTATGTTAAGTGGCATCAATCATGAACTGTTATACTCTTCCCCACGGCTTGACTAATGCAACATGACGTGATTCATCGCAGCAGCACGCACGATGGACAAACACAAGGAAACGCTGCGGCAACATATACAGCTTGGCAGGCTTTCTTTGGTTCTGCTCTTTTTATTACATTTCCCAGGATTTGAATTTAATACATTTTATAGGGAAAAGGAAGTGGCATAACAGCCAGCTTTGCTGACCTTGGAGCACGGGAACTAAGTTTGAGTCGCCACGCCGGATCAACATCCTGTGATTCTGGAAAAATCACTTAATCTGCGATCCTTTTTTGCTTTAATATTGTTGAAACACCCCAGAGAAAAATGAAACTGAGGCGTGAAGCCGTAGCAAAATAGGCAAAAAACAAAGAACAAGCATTGGCATAGCCAATAGGTCTCGCCTTTGGGACCTTATAAGTGTTTAGCCATGCAACAGTTGATGTTGTTGCACCAAGGATATTGTGCTGCATAACTTAATACTTATAAGGTCCCAAAAGCGAGACCTATTGGCTATGCCAATGCTTGTTTTTAGTGCGTGGGACCTCGTTTGTGGCTCATGTGAGGCTGGGTAACCTCATCCGGAGGCAGAGCAGTATTGTTTCTTCCGGTGCAGAAGGAGAGACAAGCACTTTACTACCTGTCCGCGCTACAGTGTCCGCGCTATAGAAAACTGAATAAAAATAAACGTGTGCTCCAGTAGAAGTGGTAAAGCCCGAGCAGTGTGAAGGCCACCGCTGATGTCATCATACCGTGCAACGAAGGCGTGATGTGTTTTACCTACATGCTCTCGTCTACGTCCTCCGACGTCACCACCACATGCATGTTTAAAAGTACTACTACCACAGCACTTACACCCACGCCCTTCTCTGTCCCAGGAGCACCGGTGGGGTGGGTGGGCACTAGCAGAGGGAGGTGTCAGTGTTTTTAGACTGACTGTGGTACGCTAGATAAGCACGTCCTCCGAGGTTGATACAGGTCACAGTACACAATAATTAGTTTATGTAGCTTCTTAATATCACATTTACCCATTTGCAAGTGCTGTGCGCTGGTCCATGTACTATTATACGATTTAAAGCTATTCAGTTTGTCGACCTCCGAAGCATAAGCAGATAAGTTGGCCCTGTAAAAGATTCGACCTCTTGAGCTAGAGGTCACCGCTGATGTCATCCTCATATAGGAACCAGGTGCAAGCGAAGGAGTGCTGTGATTTACCTACACGCTCTCCTACGTCCTCCAACGTCACCACCACAAGCATGGTTAAAAGTACTACCACCACAACAGCACTTACACCCACGACCTTCTCTGTCCAAGGAGCACCGGTGGGGCGGGTGGGCACTAGCGGAGGGCGATGTCAGTGTTCTTAGACTGACTGTGCCGATGGGCGGCCGGAGATGAACGAGCCTGGTTGTGCAGTCACGTCACCTGCATGCAAATGTAAGGGACACGGAGCAGGCTTCGCGAGGACATTCAAAAAGGATGAAAACAAAGAGACAAGCAGTGTATAATCACGCAGGGGTGCCATAGTAATTAAATTTTAAAAAACATTAAAAACCTTCTCTGTCTAAGGAGCGCGGGTGGGTGCTAGCAGAGGGAGATGTCAGTGTTCTTAGACTGAATGTGCCGATGGGCGGGTGGAGATGAACGAGCCTGCGGTTGTGCAGTCACGTCACCTGCATGCAAAAAAATGTAAGGGACACGGAGCAGGCTTCGCGGGGACATTCAAACAGGATGAAAAACAAGGGAGACCGAGAAGCGAGCGACGTGCTCTCTGGTGAGGGAGGGGGAGGAGCGGGTGAGGGAGGGGGAGGAAAGCCAGATGGCGCCTCAGCGATGCGAGGAATGGATGGCAGCTGTGCGCGTGCACGCCATCGTGAACGCAAGCTGGAGGCCAGCGCCACTGGGTTAGCACTTTCAAAACCCATTTACTAAATCTCTCGCCGAGAGCAGCACAAGCGCTGGCTCAGGCGAGACCTAAAAACCTCTTCACTGCTCTCCCCGGCACAGCGGGAGAGCCGCTGCTATGAAATTCACTGCACCATGGAGACTTTCCCCAAAATGCTTTGCAGGGCATTTTATTTAAAAAATCATATTGCCCATATCGTCGCCTGTGGTGGTCTTCAGATGATGGGACCACCACCAAACTGTTCAGCACGACATGCTCACATTTTTCAGATCATCTTCTGAGTCCTCACCCTACATTGGGGGGGACCCCGAAATCATCACCTGACCTCCCCAGCTTTTTTTTTCTCTTGCTTTTTTTACGCATTTTAATTATTTTGTGGCTGGAGCTTTTGCTCTACAGCTGGCAGGGTGATTTATTTAAGTGTTTATATGTATTCCTGAGAAGAGCATCATTGATGCAGTTCTTATTTTTCTTTAGAAAGGAATCTAAATCTTGCATCTAATAGATGTATGTCACAAATCTTACATTTTGAGTTTAAATTCTGCTATCTGACATCTTATGGGTTTATGGCTTAAGTGTTTTTTTCATCACAAAATATTCCTAGTTAGTGCAAGAAACTCACAACACAATACCCAAGTCAGAAGAGCTGTTATGTATTTATTTAACTTCAGATATGTGCAATGTAATAAGTTCAGCGGCTCACTTATTTCACGTGATGCTAAACATAATGGTTTGTTTTGTTTAAAATTCCAACTGTATTAATTGAAGAGATATTTTTCATAGCAATTTCTGTATTGCTTTTCACCTTTGCTTTATTTCTGTTTTAATCACGATACAACAGAGTTATTTTTGAAAAAGTTCTGTAGAGTATTGATGAAATGCAAGGCGCAAGTCAAGTCACTGCTTCCTACAGGGAAACAGAATGGTTTAGTGTCCATTTTTTTTTGCAGCAAGCATTTTACTCTTGTCTCCTCTCCCTCATAACATATTTCCCATTTTCTGGTTCTCCGGCGCCCCAAGGTTATACGAATGACAATAGCGCTATGCAAATATCCAAAAAGAGCTCTAACTTTCACAAATGCGAGACAGATTGCATTGCAAATGCTTGTTTTTAGTGAGATCATGTCATAGTCTTGCTGTGACTTATTGTCATGAATAAATATGATTTGCCAGTCTCTCCTGGGGAGTCTACGATAAAGAAATGACCATGTTTGTCTCTTTTAGTCACCGCCCGAGCCCAATGCTGGTCTCTCAGTGAAACCCTAGAGACACCAGCTCCCGCCAAATGCTCTAAGCCTATCACTTCAAACTCATCCCCTGAGGAGAGCATTCTGGGGGACCGGCAGACTGTTGATGGAAATCAAGTTGATAAAATCTACAGGCGCAACTGGTAAAGTGCGAGCCAAGCGGCAGCGTAGTGACTGCAGCTCTTGCTAAGAGTGAGCTCACAGTGTTTACAAGAGGGCCAGGGCTCATTCTGTTACACCCTGCTGATACGAATGCTCTGGGGAGATAACTGCTTAAGTGCGGCTTACTTTATTCAGATTGGATGAGAATGGAATATATATTGGCTGTGAGACAAGAAGAACATTTGTTTTCTTAATTGAGACAAGAAGAACATTTGTTTTCTTAAATTCGCGTGGAGCGACTGAAGGAAGCTAGGTATTTGTTCACCTTACGTGTCCGACTGCACTCTGCCTTGCATGTTTTTTCATTTTTAAGTGACTTTATACTTTTTAATTCAGTTCTCCGAAGTGATTTAGGTGACGTCTGGTGCAAGAGAAGAGCTACAAATAAATAAATGTGTGTTCGCACAAAAAGGAAGGTGTTGTCATTGGACTGAATACATTTTATTAATGAACTTTTGATCATTACAGGCAGGACGGGAGAGGTTATGCCAGTACATCCATCTGATGTTTTTTTAATGAAAAATTATGAAAATTTTGAAGTGCTTCAAGGTAAAAGTCATTTATATCTTCTCACAATTACCCCCGCAAGATTGCATCGTTCATCTCTCCCCGTTTACTGCAAGCACAATTAAGGGCACACAGAGACTCCATTGTTGTCCGCTCTTTAATGCAGGAATTGTTGGTTGATTTAGGATTTTCACACACAGCCCAAACCTACGTAATCTGACTAGGTTGTTTTATTTCAGGTTTACCACCAGGAAAGAACAAAGAAAAGCTGTTGAGAACGGTTCAAACTAATTATTCGCAAGCACTTGAAATTCCTCTTGGTAGCATTCCATTCCACTTATTTAGAGCTGGTCTTTGTCATTACCGAAGGAGATCATCCATATGGAAATAATTCTTGCCCCTTCCGCTACACCCCTGACCTAATCCAGCCTAGCCCTCGGTTCTTCAGCAGGCGATCACAAGCAACTAACTGATGGGATGTTTTGGCCTCATGTGGCATTATCATTAAGGTACATACAACAAGCTCAGCACCCTTTTCTGGGCATACCCTACTCAGTAAAGGAGATTCACTGGAACATCAAAACAATGATGGATGGAAATAAGCCGATGCCTATCAAAGAAGTTTCCTAACCATTGCAGGTTTCTATGGGCATCTTTCAATTCCATATTATTTGGCTCTTCTGTACCATTTAAAAAGGAACTGACCATGCAAGTATGGCTAAAGTATTTATTGATCAAAAAGTATTCCCAATTTTTAACCGAGTTGGGTCTGGTGTGGTTTAGAGGAGTGAACTCAAATCATTTCCACAATTTGTAGGTCTGCCTGGGACAGAGCTGTTGTCTGCGACCAACTACTGTTTCTATTTTTTTTTTTTTTTTTTTTTAAACATTGGCACAGCCAATTAGTGTCCCTATGCGAGATCTATTGGCCTTGTAAATGTTTTTTAGCCATGTTGTACAGCAGCAGGCTGCTGTGCAACATGACTGAAAGCGAAGAAACTAAAAGCGCTATGACGTGGTCCACGCTGCCCGCATCACAACGCTTATTCTGTGACTTTCAGCAATGCTGAACAGCAGATGTGCTGCTAGACAACATGGCTAAAAGACATTCCCATTGACAAGGCCAATAGCTCGGGCATTGCTGAGATGTAATGGCTTTGCCAGTGCTTGTTCATTGTTGACGGGTCTTGCTGAACAAATGTGGAAGTGATAGTGAAAAACAGTCGAGAAGCTTTGAAGTGAAGTAACGGCCATAACTGCCAACAGGGGAACTGGGGAACCAGGGTCGAATATCGGGGTCAGCAGAACAATTTGTGATTCTGGGCAAATCACTTATGCTTCGCCCTGTCTACAACAATGAATGTGTCATTGTGTAATGTAACTGGTGAGCACTAAAAGCGCTCCAATACCATCGACTGGTGTTAGCACTATGGCAAGATGGAGGACGGAACCAGCGCTCTGATACCATCGGATTGTGCAAAAAACCTCAGCAGCGCCAAGAGAGATAGTGGGGGGACGGCTCAAGTGGGAAGCAGGAGGGGAAGGGGAGATGGACAAGCAACGATGGAAAAAAGAAACCTTAATTGAAGCAGGATCAGCGACAAACACTAATGTGTCATTGTGCAATGTAACTGGTGAGCTTTTAAAGAGCACCAATACCGTCGACTTACGTTTCGTGGTTGGCACAACAGAGCAAGCGCTCCAATTCCATCGGATCGTGCAAAAAAACCATACACAAGTGCTGATCATGTTTTAACAACTTTTAAGAAATCCATTAGTTTATGTGAACGAGCATGCATTTTTGTAGTTTGTGTGTATGTGTACAAGGGAGATGGCCTGAAAACACAAGTACTCCTATGGAGTGCTTGAAAACAAAGAACAAAATAGCCCTGCAAACCAGGAGCAGTGTAAGGAGACATGTACTTGGTCCATGCTCTATGGGAGGGCCAAACAAAAGAAGAGGGCATGACGCCCGCATGCCATGACGAATGGCATCAAAGAAAATGAGAGCGATGCTGAAGTTTACCAATGGCAGGAGATGGATGGTCTGTAAGCCCACCGATAGAACACAACATGTCTCTTCGAGACAGCGCATTCGCTGTGTAGCCGAGACTTAAAAAGTCCAGATTGGGAGGCTGCTCATTAGCAGTTGTGACATTTAAGGTTGGAATTCCCTGCCACTTTCTGTTTGAACTCAACAGAGTCTTTCAATTATTAGGAAACAACTGAAGACCTTTCTTTTTACTAACAACTTTCAGCTTTGGCTACATTGCCTTTTTTACCCTTTCTTCCCTTTGCAACCTGGAGGATTTATCTCTATTATTCTCCTCATGAGCGCTGGGACACTTATTTCTGAAGTAGCTGTTTACACTTTATAAATGGTTTTAATCAATCAATCTATGAGAAGGGCTTTAGTCCATTATCCATTTAAATATACAACTATATATGCTGGTCTCTACGCCTTCCTCTGCATTAGGTTTCCCCAAATACTGGGTGGGATTCCACTTCTCTCTTTCCACAGGATAAAAACACCTCCTTCTCTTCCCTGCTCAGTCCTGGTATTTCTACAGCTACTACCGGCATCTAGAACTTTCCACCTGAAGAAAATAGTGACCTATGTTCAAAAATGATACTGCCTTCCAGCAGGTCTGCCATTGCCCCTTCCTTTATATTTGCATGTAAAAAAGAGGAACCTTTGGTCAGGAATGGTACTGCCTCCCACCCAGTCTCCACCTTTATTGACAGAGACTAGGCTTTTATAGACCCAGGGCCACCCCATTCCCTTCTCTCCATCCACTACCACTGGTAGGGGTTCCTACCATACCTCTGTTGACTCTCTGTTACCATTTTGCCACTTGCCCTTCTCTCCATTGGCCACACATTGTACAAAACTCCAGACCCTGCCCCTCACCCTTGGGGGTCTGGACATGGTGTTCTGGTGTGTCTGCACAGTGTGGATTGTTGTCATCTCCTGGAATCTCTGACTTTTCCACTTGCCATGTAAATGGGCTTTCTTTTCACCCTTTGGTAAGGTCTTTCAAATCCGGAGTCTGAGAAGAGAAATGTGTATATCTTGTTTGTTCTTCCTGTCTGGTACGCCCTTTTGTGTTCCAACCTGGGTCTCTAATCTGCTGACTGATTCCCTGATCCTCCCGGTGAGAGTCACCCTACCAAGTTTGGAGGTCCTAGTTCCTGACGTCTCTTGACACAGGATCTGGTACTGGGATGACTATGTATTTGCTCCCTAGGATGTCAGGATGCAAATGACAGAGAGAAAATAAAACTTCTGCCAAGTTGTATATCTGAAGTCTACTACCATTAGAGGGAAACAAACTATAGACTATGTATATGACCATATCGAAACAAGAAGTTAGTTAATTAGATATTTCTGGATCTACAGGATTTTAAGTGCTTTTTGAAATCTCAAACAGGGGGTTTATACGTATCTCTGGGGGGAATGTGTTCCAAATTCTGGGTGCACTAAAATTTTCCCCTTTCCCATCCATCACTGGGTTGGCAGTCCATGTGACTCAGGCCGATTCCGTCAGCTGAGTGCAAGACCCACAGATATGGGGGACACATGGGCTCTCTATTGATGCCATTCATGTAGCTCAGGGTGGGCAACCAGATTCTTACGACATCCTCCCTGTCCTTGTTTAGGTGACATGTAAGGCGCTCCATTTTCACAGTTTCTCATATCTTCCTGTACCATAAACTTTGCTTGGGAGAGAGGGCAATTGCTGTTTCCACCTTCTCTCTATTACCATTCTGACATCAATGGATTACACAAATGGATGAATGAGAATTTTGTGTACACACAAATAGAAGAATGGGAATTTTGTGTAAAAATATCCAAAAGGACACTAATAGATCGTGAAGGCATCAGACCAAGAGGCAAACTAGAATACTTCAAAGACAAGGAGGAAAAGGCAAAAAAGGCCTCAAGGGAGGGTTCTTCCCCTAAAATGCCAAAGCCATCAACCCCAAAAAGCCCCCGATAAGGGAGACCCTGGAAAAAAAGATCTATAAGGAAAAAAAAGCAGAGACACTGACATTCCTTCCACTCCTGTCGGCGTCTATGCCACTTGACGCCAAAGAGATTGATATCTGCTAAAGGTACAGAGCTAACTTGTTTTTTGTCAAGAACTGGATCTTTGTCTACGCTGAAGCACCCCTACCATTCAGCATTGGGAAGATCTTTCCCATCTTCGTCCTCTCATCATCTGACATCACCTTCTTGCTCAAAGTTATATCTGTCAAAGTTACAAAAAAGTGATGAATGGAATGCTTGAATTAATCTCAGCCACTGGTAATTACTCGGGCCGCATCCCAATCCATCGTTATTTTGCACAACATGTCACTGCAGTTTGAACCCAGTTATATGAAATCAGTCTTGAACCTGCTCCAATCGGAACAGTCCAGCCCGAACTGCCAAGCCAGGTTCTCCCTGAACCTGTCAACATTGAGGTACCGGACACCAATAAAGCACCTTACTGAACCAAAACTGCCAAGCCAGGTCCTCTCTGAACTAGAACGCGAGCAACCCAGGACTTGTTTCGCTCTAGTTATGGACTCATCAGCCGGGTACAGTTTGGTTCCAGTGACAAAGTGTGCATGGCACCCAGGTCTGGGTATACCCATCCCTCTTAGGGAACTACAGTATACAATAAAATGATGGATGGAATTACCACTGGTAATTACTCAGGCCGCACCCCAATCTATTGTTTTTTAGCACACCATGTTACCGCACTGTGGACCCAGTTATAGGCAAATCAGTCTTGAACCCAGGTCTGGGCATACCCATCCCTCGCATAGGGCGGCACACTAAAGTATACAAAAAAGTGATGGATGGAATGCTTGAATTAATTTCAGCCACTGGTAATTACTCGGGCCGTATCCCAATTTATTGTTATTTAGCACACCATGTTACCGCACTTTGGACCCAGTTATATCCAAATCAGTCTTGAACCTGCTCCAACAGAACAGTCCAGCCCGAACTGCCAAGCCAGGTTCTCCCTGAACCTGTCAACATTGAGGAACTGGACATCATCGAAGCACCTTACTGGACCTCAGAGGTCGACTTTGAGAATTTCCTTATCTTCTGCATCTTCAGTCGCAGAAGCAAGAGACTCAAGTTGTTTCTTACTCCAGATGTTGCACCAGCCCCTCTGGGCCTTATCTATTCAGAATTCCTGTGATAGATCCGATGCAAATACCTTTGACAGCATTAAAACAGCCGCCACTTGTGACTCCAAAGGTGATGACCTCAAGAACAACATTTATGTCACCATTCAGAAAATAGCTTTCTTCTCTAGAAAGACACTTCAGGCATACCGCTCACCACTGCCTCCAGAAAATATTCTTCAACATGATTACTATACTCTGTTGAAGCTTAAATGGGAGAGGTCACATTCACAGCCCCCCTTTAAGGCTCTGCAACGCAGAAGGTAAGATCACCAAGTCCACCGGGGGGGCAGGCCCATCCATATCAGTTGCCCCACCCAGCACCTTCCTTGTGGGGCTGGGCGCATCTGCAGTAGAAGAGGCAGGAGCCCTCCCAACTCCGATATGGAGCTTGCTGGGGCCCCTGTGCTTGCCGCAGCTGCTGTGGCAGACAGCACATCCGTGGCCCCTTCGAGGGGTTGTCACCCCCACGGAGGAGGAGAGTTACTGCACAGCGGGTGGTTTTTCGCAGGCTGCCTTGGGAGTGTTGAAAAAGAAGGATTTGTCAGCGTGAATAACATAGAGGCAGGCCAGGAAAAGGAGCATGCATCGCAAGTTTAATGCTCGCAGTTTCTGCTAGACAGCCTCAAACGATTTTAGTTGATGCTGCACCGGGCATGTATAATCAGGAAAAACCAGGATCTGAGTTGCCTGAAAAGTGTGGGGGGCCAGGTCGGGGGCCGCGCGGAGAACTGCATCTCTATCTTTGAAGTTCAAAATCTTTGCAGTGACTGGACATGGGAGCCCCTGTGGGGGTTGGAGGGACATTGCCAAAGACCTGTGGGCCTGCTCCATCACGAAGCACAAGGACAGGTGCCCCTCTGGGACCCACGACAAGATCCAATTCTCAAGGAAACTCTCAGGAGCCGCTCAATTTGCCACGTTCTCAGCACAGATCTCCAGGCTCAAAGGACGCCGTGGTCAAGTGGACCACCTCCGACTTCAAGGTTGACACAGAGTCCTCCAGGTCTGATGTATGGCCCTCGGTGCCGGAAATGCGCTCTGAGATGTTGCGCGACATCCATACCAACTTCCCCAATCATGGACTCCAAAACTGAATGGGAGGCCTGGATGGCAAGAAGAATGTCTGAAGTCATGGGCTGTCCCACCTGCAAGGGGGGCATCAGCAGAGTCATGTTTGGCCGCAGGGGCCTGGCGGGCTGTGAATTCATCGATTTTCGATTGCGCCTGAGCAGGATGGGGGGGCCCCCACCCAATGATGGATCTGGAGCGAGGCACAGTCACAAGGAGCCAAACTGTAATCTACTGAACCGTCTCCTGGAAGAGATACCGCACACAAGTAGGGGAGACAACCAAAGCACAGATGTGGGCCTTCCATGAGTGGTGAGGGCCAATGATAAGGAGGAGGGGGAAGAGCCCATACCCGCTTGCACTGGGTCAGGCCCCCTCGCTGGCAGCATGACCAGTCAGACCCTTTCAACCAACGACAAGCAGTGTCCTTCTGAGTACAGTCCAGCTGGGCCAGCCGGAGGGTGGTCCATTGTCCCTAGCCCCCCAGAGAGAGATGAGCGGTCACAGCTTACTCCAAGACCCTGCAACGGCAAGGTCTGGCCCCATTGAGAGTGGTGTCTGGAATGTGCAGTGTGGGGGGGAGGAAAAGCCAGGAAGAGCCCTCCGGGGCCAGTCCGGCCCCCTTAACTGGTTGATGCAGGGGGGGGGAGATGCCTGGCGCAGCCCCCGGTGTCTCTAGAGCCGGCACCGCACAGCGAGTCATGAATTGGAGCACTCCAAGCCCGTAGAATGGAGGTTTCGCCCTCTACGGGTTCATGCCGCATTTGGTAGTGCTCAGCCAGTGTCTCGCGGTGCAGAGCCATCCAGCGGGCCGCCTCCTGCTAAGCAGGTTCCAGCGACCAATCCAGCACGCAGCAGGCTCGTCCTGGCAGGTTACTACCACAAGTCGGTCCCGGCCCAAGCTTCCATCCAATCCTCCGGTCATCGGAAGTTGTATGCCGGGGGCCCGCGACTTCGCACCCCAGCTCTGTTACCCCCCCACCCCTGGGTCCCACCGCACTCTGAGGCTAAGAAGGCAGGGAGTGAGGGCTGGGCACGGAGGCAGCGTGAAGCCACTGCTAAATCACCCCTGGCTTTGCTCCTGATCTCGAGTCAGCTGCCGTTCCGACACAGCCAGGAAAAACAGAGGAAGGAATCTGCAGGTCTCCGGGGTGGTAGAGAAGTGAGCCAGCCCCTGGGGGAGACAGCTAGTCAGCGCCAGCAACAGGATGGGGGTGGAGTCTCAACCGGAGAGCAGAGAGCTCATGGAGGGATATCCACTATCTTGGCCAACCAGGCCACACCCCCCGAACAGGCCTTTTTAGGTCTCGCCCTGAAGCCAGCGCTTGCGCTGGTCTGGGCGAGACATTTTGTAAGTGGGCTTTCAGAAATGCGACCACATTTTTTTGGGCTTGCCTAGAGCGTGCGGGTACGCGCACAATGACGAGCAGAGGCGCCATATGGCTTTCCTCTCTCGTCACGGTGCGCACACATCGCACACCACTCGCCAGCCTGTTTCCTTTTGCCGTCGCGCGCGCGCACCACTCGCCTCTTCCTCGCGCGCGGCCAATGCTTGTTATTTTACTGTGACGGGTGAGACCGAGATGTCAGAACTACAGCATTAAATAAAATACGCGGTCATTAGAAGACCTTCATAGATTAGATTTCTTGGGTTTTCTATGGTTTGCAGAATGGAAATACTGTATGACTTTAGGTGCATTCCAATGCTAAAGGTCTCCTTCAGGGCATCCACTCGTGGCGTCTGTCTGAGAGAGTCTAGAATCTCAATCTTTGCAGGCCACGCTTTCCCTTCCCCTCCCTCGTCTTGCGCACCCCTTCGCTTTGTAGTAAACAAAGCTTTGTGTAGCTTCCTTCTGCGCTTTGGAGTTCCTCTCTTGGGGGTGGGGTGTTGGGGGGTTGAACTGGTTTCATGTGGCCTGTCGCAGCCGGTTTTGCCACACAGCGCCATTCAGTGTGCGGAGAGAGAGCGCGCCCGGGGTTCGCATACCATTCCAGGCTGACCTGCAGGCTGCCAGCTTCTTAACGGAGGTTTACAGGATGTCAAGGAAAGAGAAACGTCCCCGAGGACAATGACGACATACGCTGCAGTGAGTAATGCGGGGACTCTTAATTGCATACCTTCTCGTGGGTGGAGTTGAGGGGCTTGAGACAGCAGCTGCGCATTATCAGGGCATGTTATATTTACTTGTTATATATGCTTGCTGTGCTTCGCTCTGACCATGCAGTCTAACTGTCTCACAGTGACATACAATAATAGCTCAGAGGAACCATTCATGTTAGATGAGTGTCTGGTTTAGAATATTATCCATGTTCCTCTGCTAGCCCTTAGAAGTGTGCTGCACTGGAGACCCTCGCGGGGCAGCACCTGCAGCCTTGCACACTTGTTCAGTGCAAGGAGCGTCACCGTGGTACTGTAAATGCGAAACCTAAATCACATAAACCCCTGGGGATGTCCCCAAGAGGAGGGGTGACAGGGCATTCATTTTCCTTTCTCTGTGACTCTAGACACACCTAACTAACCTTCTGATGCTCCCACTGTTCTGGTAAATAAGGTCTTTTGGAATGCAAGTTTTCCAAGGAGTATTAATGATCGCCCATTAGCGGGAGATGCTCATTTGCATCTGAAAGGCTGTCTCTGCCCTCTCTCCCACTGGGCTGTTTAACCTTTGACTGCCTACAAAACAAGCATTGGCATAGCCAATAGGTCTCGCCTTTGGGACCTTATAAGTATTTAATTATGCAGCCAATATCCTAGGTGCAACAACATCAACTGTTGCTTGGCTAATCACTTATAAGGTCCCAAAGGCGAGACCTATTGGCTATGCCAATGCTTGTTTACCTGTGTCCCTGGAGTGGGGCCTACTGGCCTGTTCATGTGAAGTTCCCCTGTTTGGGCTTAGCTCACTTTTGGCCTACATCATGTTAGTATGTAGCGCACATGTGTTTGCACGTGAGCTGTTATATGTATTCCTGTGAGTGGTACAATACATGGAGGCTTGTGGGTTCCCTATTGGAAACCCAGTGCCTTGGAAAGGCATGTGGAGCTGGAGGAGCCCCTAATACAGATTTGAGGATTGCTACATACCTGAGAGCTGGGTGGGAAACATACTGGAGAAAGGGAGAGCAAGGCTTTCCAGCGCACTTCAAAAGGACTCTTTGACTCTGGAAAGGTCACTGGTCACTAAGGCCTGCACACATCTCAGGAAGGAGATGGGGTTATAAGGTAATCATAAAGGGCACGGCTGGGGCCTTTATAATCTTTCCTTAGGCATATATCAGCAAAGCTAACATTCAGATGTGACCCACAAAACACTTCCATGACTTATGTTGTGGGGCTAGGAGAACTGGAGTCGCTCCTGCTGTGACAAACTGCTTCCTGGGTAAACGGCAAGACAGAGGAGTGGGCACTTCAAAGGAGGCACCACACACAACACAAACTTAAAAGCATGAAACACTAGAACACATCTGGGTCTGGAAATGGTTTATAGCACGGGGGGCTTGAGTCTCTCAAACTGCCAACCAGCAAACAGTCAGCCATGGCTGCGTCTCCATGTCACGAAGCTCAGCAAGACTTCTGCCTTCTGTGACCAGGACTGCGGATTAAGATCTGCCAGTCTCCTAGCTGGGTGATGGAATATCACCCAGTGTAATCAAGACCACCTGCCCAGGACCCCCAGTGCCTACATGCCTGCTGATAGGACCCTGTGAGGAGGTGGAAAGTGCCCAGAAGGAGTGAGGTCTAGTGGGGGATCATGGCAAGTGGATCATTGGAGCGAGGTGTAAAAAACTGCTAATGCATCTATCAGACGGTTCTCCTGTGTGCTGAGAAAAGTGGCCCTGTACACCAGAGGGGTACACTGTAAAGGTATCACTGCAGTTGCATCGATCGAGACGTCCAGCCGCGTGATGAGAAAAGTCGGCAAACCGGTATGACAGAGGGGCCTGCAGTGGAGATACCACTGTTGTTGTACCGACTGGGCCATCTGCCCGTGTGCTAAGAAAAGTCGATGACCCTGAATGTGTGAAGGGCCTGCGGTAAAGTGCAAGGGCACCGTATGTCATGAGGAAGAGCCGTCACCATGTACAGTGTGTGACCACGAAGAGCAGCAGGTGCTGACCTGTGTGCCTGGAGCCCCGAGTGAAGCAATGGAAGTCGAATTACTGCCCCAGACCTGACAGAAGGATCCCACAAACTTACTGCATCATCTGAGGAGCGCTGCGGATGGCCAGCTGCCTGGACTGAAGAACACTCCTGGAGCATTCCATATTGCAACACCAGTGAGACTGGATAAGACTGATCGCCAAGCCAGAGAGCCAAGGGGAAACTTGCTGTGTCTCACAGCGATACAGTGCTGGAACACTTTGACTTCTAAAAAGCTATTGTGGAACTTCTAAGACAGTGACTCGTTAGCAGAGCCTTACCTGAATATTACCTATCATAAATAGGAAATAACCACTGCCAGTAGACAGGGATGTGTAACTCACGACACTGCCTGGACAACGCTAGAGTGCCAGCCTTAGGAGGGTTGTTTATTTATTTATTTATATTTGTAAAGCGCCAAATCACCAACGGTCTCTAAGCGCTACAAACCATTAAACCAGGGATGCCATGATACTTGCAGATAGAGCAAAACTAGGGTTTGAACTTATCTAAACGCCTCAGCGAACAGGATAGTCTTAAGTTTTTTCCTAAATGGTAGGAGAGACGCCTCCCCACGCAGACTCTCTGGTAGCTTATTCCAAAGCTGAGGAATCACGACCGAGAAGGCACGTCCCCCTAAGGTGGTGCTGTTAAAACGTGGGCAGGCCAACAAGTGTGTGCCTGATGAACGAACACAACAACCAGGCACATAAGGCTTCAGACGATCTTTAATGTAGCTGGGCGCTGCTCCATACATAGCTTTGTGTGCAATACACAGGCCCTTAAATCTGATCCTCTGTCTGATAGGGAGCCAGTGTAGCTGCTGTAACAAGGGTGTAGCGTGTGTTCTTCTCTGCAGTTTAAGGATCAGACGTGCTGCATCATTTAACACCACCTGGAGTTTCCCCAAAAGTTTATCGGGGAGTCCTATGTATACAACATTGCCATAGTCCAGGCGAGATAGAACTAACGCTGCCACCGCGGTACGCAAGGTAGCAGATGACAACAAGGGTACAAGTTTCCGTAGTTGCCTCATCATTCCCACACAACTTCCCACTACCGCAGCAACCTGATTGTTCATTGCTAGTTTGGAGTCTAACCTGATACCCAGGCTCTTCACAGCTGGTGCCGGTGATGGAGTGGTGCCAAGCTCTTGTGGCCAAAAAAGACCGGACCAGGGATTAGCCCCAGTAGCGATAGCGAGAATTTCCGTCTTATCAGGACTCACTTTGAGTGGATTCAAGGTCATCCAGTTCATAGTAAACCGAAGGATGTTCTGTACCTTAAGCTGTGCCTGGGAGGAATTCTCAATATGAATAATTAATTGGGTGTCATCGGCATAATTAAATACCTGACACTCCAGCTTAGCCAGCGCATCTATCAAAGGCTGGAGATAGATATTAAAAAGCAGAGGGGACAGCGCAGAGCCCTGCGGAACCCCGTACGGCAAGGTGCCGTGCCTGGATGCACATTCCCCTATTTGGACTTTTTGGGACCGATCCTCCAGAAAGGAGATAATCCATTGGAGGACTGTCCCAGTAACTCCCAGCCGACGGACACGGGCCACCAATTGTGCATGGTTCACCGTGTCAAATGCGGCTGAGAGGTCCAATAGGATCAATACTGAGGGGAGCTTCTTATCAGCTGTTAACCTTAGTTCATCCAGCACGGAGAGCATTAGTATCTCGGTTTATATTGTTTGAGTGTGTTGTATTTCACTTTGTGTTCACTTACAAATACTATTTTGTCATACAAGCAAGTATCTGGCTGGACATTCATTTATTGGGGTTGCTGAATATATTTTGTGTTCACCTTGCAACTACCTCTCCCTGAGAAGTCTTAGAGTGCTTGACCCACGCTACCACTGAAAGTCAAGTGCTGAAGGAGTAGGACTAGACCCAGTTGCTCAGGACCTGTAGTAATTCAGGCCCTGGGACCAATACCAGCAGTGATTCTTTAACTAAGGTAATGCAAAGCAACTGAATCACCCAGGCGATGACAAGACAACACTACCAGATATGCCATCTGAACCTGACAGGATCAAATTTGGTAGCATGACTCCTAACTGCTTGACAGTATAGACATTTGAACTTGTCACAAGATTGCAGGCCATGGGTAGCCGCGGCTATCCGATATTATTGTATAGAACGAGACAGGAGGGAATGTTGCCGACCCACATTCAGACAGTGGTAAGGGCGTGGCGAGAGGCCAACAGATTCTTGGGATTGGATGGGATGGCAAGCTGACGGACAGTGACCTTCTGCATGAAGTTGGAAACTTGAAGGGATTTCACAAATGGGGGTTGCAATCTGTTTGGGGGACATATGGAGAGGCCAGGGTCTGATTATCTTTGAGGAACTACAGACGGAAAACAAGATGGAGGAATCAGAGAGGTTCATATATCTACAGTTGGGGCATGCGCTGAGGTAACATATATTGAAGGGAGAACAACTGCCAGGGTCAACTCCATTAGAGGATCGACTACTGTTGGATCCCATGACAGATAAAGCGGCCTCCCTGACCTATAGAAAACTAATAAACAATTCCCCTGACCCCCTGAAGACTGTAAGGGAAGCATGGGAGGGAGATTTGGGACTGAGACGATGATTGGGCGAAAGCACTCCAAAGCCCCAGGGAAACTGGGATTTGCGCCCGCTTCCGCTTAATACAACTGAGGATACTGGATAGATCATATTACTTCAGATCCCTCCTACACCGCCTTGGGAGATGCGACACAGCACTGTGCGCTAGAGAATGTGGCATGGTGGGTTCTTTTTTCGCTATAGTGTGGGAATGCCCAAAAATCCAACAATACTGGAGTGGGGTAACGCAAGTCATGACTCGAGTTAGGACCTGCAATGTGCCGACCGAGGCTTAGTGGCTTCTCCTACACATAATGGGATAGGAGGTGTGGCCTAAATATCAGAAAGTATGGCTAATGTTGGCTGCCGGGGTAGCAAAAAAACACAGGGGCGAGTCGACCACTGAGTGTGACAGAATGGGAAACTAAATTTAGATTGGTTCTAGCGGACGGAGAAGGTGGTATATCAGAATCTGGGTTGCCCAAGGAAATAGGAGAAAGTCTGGTAACAGTGGTGCACATACAGAGGATAATGCGTGGTTCCCACAGAGGGGTGAGTGACACTCTAAAGATTGGATTTATGGTATACATTAACCTGTATCATATTATGATCATCATACACATGGATTGCATAGGCTTCTACCTGCTACCAACAGATGTTTTGGATCTACAGTGCCCTTTTCTCTGTAATGCCTATCCCGATATCGGCTGATCAAGTATGTTATTGTACACTAAGCAATTGTTTAATAAAAAGATTTTGTTTTAAAATAGGGAAGAATGAAGAGCGTGAAGACAAGGAGGAAGACACCGAACAACTGCAGAGGACGCGTGCACCAAGACACGGACAGGGCAAGGAAGAAAGCCCTGAGCAGCTGAGGAGGATAGGTGAGGCAAGGAGTGGTGCAGGAGAGGAAAATGCGAGCTGGGGTATTGGCCTGACAGGATGAAGTAAGGAACCAGGAAGGCCTGTCGGGAGAGGCCAGAGGTCGATTGAAGTTGTCTCCACCGAAGAAGACGGAGAAACCACGCGCAGCCTCAGCAGCCCAAAGGAAAGAGGTGCATAAGTCCCTATGGTTACGGCCCAAGGTCAGGGCCGTGGCACCATGCAAGTGCTGGTTTACATGTTGAATGAATGCCAGTAATCTAAAGGGAGTGTTTCTCTGCAGGTTGGTTACACTAGAGGTGAAAACCCTTTTTTTCCCTTCGAATTGGGATGGGAAGCACAGGCAACATACAAGGCAATATCAGCAGAATTTTAATAACCAGCCTTTTTTAGGGTTTGGCCGCGGGCGCTCCAGAGGAAGACGGAGAAACCAACAGGCCCAAGTACACTGGAGCCCCCCACCGTCCCCCAGGAGCACTCGCAGCAACAAGAAGAAAACTCTACAGCAACCAGGGACCAGTGCGGAGACGATTTAGTTGTAAACCTAAGCTCTCGTGTGGTGACGCCTGATGAACAACTAGTACTCAACAGAGGCCTAGGATTCGTCTCCACTTTTAAAGGGGACCCTTTTCAGACTCAATGCGAACTTGCCAAATTCTTTCGCAAGATACGTCTGCATTTCTTTTTTAAAAACAAAGAACAACAAGTACCTACGGAAACTGAAAACATGAACACTGGCCTGAAGAAGCGCTCTATGTTCAACCCACCTGCACATACAATACCTGCACAAGACCTGACCTTTGAGAAAGCAGTCAGCGAAGACATTACAGCACTCTGCAATGCAGATAATAGGTCTTTCTGCAACCTCCCAAGGAAAGAACAAAAGGCATTACGCATGCTCACTACTGACGACCAAATAACCATCAAACCGGCGGATAAAGGTGGCGCTATCGTCATCCTTGACACTGATACTTATTGCGCCGAGTGTTTACGACAACTAGGAGACAGGAGATTCTATCGCCCTCTGAAAGTCGACCCTACAGAGAGAATTAAGAATTCCATCGCCATAATGATAGAAGAAGCGACTAATGAAGGTTGGATTACCACCCATGAAGCCGCCTTTTTGCAAACAGAACATCCGGTAATGCACAAGTTACTAACTTGTGTAACGATATATCTGTAAGAGACAGTAGTTAGTGACAGATTCCTTACCTTAGAATATCCCCAGGCGTCAGGCTAGATCCGGAAAGTTTTTTGCGTAGCAGTACCCTTGCGCGTCGGTAGGCGGCGTCGTGCGGCTCCGCGTCCGTCGTAGGCGTCGTGATCGCCGGGATGACGTCGCGGGCAGTACTTAGACGCCGCCCCTGCGCGCTGACGTCAGTTCTGTACACGACTTTCCGCGCCAGGAACGCAGAGCCATGCAAGAAGCTGACCTAGGTGTCTGAAAAATACTAGGGCCCTGAAAGGGATGTCCTTAACCCTAGAAATCAGTTCGCAGAACGGGGAGGATGGGTGGGCGGTAGGAATCTGTCACTAACTACTGTCTCTTACAGATATATCGTTACACAAGTTAGTAACTTGTGCATCTGAAAGAGACACGTTAGTGACAGATTCCTTACCTTAGAATAGATACCCCAGCAATACCAACCCCGGTGGTGGGTCTGCGAACAAAGATCAGACAAGGAAGTCCTGGAGGACAGAACGGCCAAAGAAGCCGTCCCTCCGGACCTGACTGTCAAGGCAGTAATGCTTTGTAAACGTGTGCAGCGAGGCCCACGTAGCTGCCTGACAAATAACCGGCAGCGGAACACCGCGGCCCAAAGCCGTGGTAGCAGCCGTTGCCCTGGTGGAATGGGCCCGCAGCCCAACAGGAGGCTCCTTCTTAGCCAAAGAATAGCAGGTCTTGATGCACAAGGTAACCCAGCGGGAGATGGTCCTCTTGTGCACCGCCCGACCTTTTTGGAGCCCACGTAGCCAACAAAGAGCTGGTTATCCACCCGGAAGTGTTTTGTGCGGTCAATATAGAAGGAGAGCGCACGTTTTGGGTCCAGACGGTGGAGCCTCTCTTCCTCTCTGGAAGGATGCGGAGGCGGAAAGAAGGTGGGCAAAGTGATGGTCTGCCCAATATGGAAAGCAGTAACCACCTTTGGCAAGAAGGACGGACGCGTCCGAAGAACAACCTTGTCCGGATGAACAGACAGAAAGGGAGGTTTGCAAGATAGAGCCTGGAGCTCACTCACCCGCCGAGCGGAGGTGATGGCCACCAGAAAGGCTGTCTTCAGAGTCAGAAGACGAAGAGGACAGTTATGTAGAGGCTCAAAGGGAGCGCACATTAAAAGGTAAGAACCAAGTTCAAGTCCCACTGAGGCATCACAAACGGAACAGGAGGGAAGAGGTGAGTAATGCCTTTTAAGAACCTGTTAACAATAGGGGACTTGAAAAGGGAGGGCTGATCAGGAAGCCTGAGGAAGGCCGAGATAGCACAAAGATAACCCTTGATGGTACCCAGGGCAGAACCCTGTTGGGCCAGAGAAAGAAGGAACAGAAGGACCTCAGAAAGAGAGGCAGAGAGGGGATTCACAGCCTTTGCTGTGCACCATGCCACAAATTTGTTCCACCTGCAGGCGTATACCACCTTAGTGGAGGGACGCCTGGCTGCCAGAATCACATCACAAACTTCGGGAGGCAAGTCGAAAGGAATCAACTGCCGCCGCTCAATCTCCACGCAAGCAGGTGTAGACTGGACAGGTTCGGGTGGAGGACCGTCCCCTGCTGCTGCGACAGAAGATCCTCCCGAAGAGGCAGACGGATTGGGGGATCTACGCTCATATTGAGTAGCTCGGGATACCAAACTCTTCGAGCCCAGTCCGGAGCCACAAGAATGACTTGGGCCCGGTCGTGCCGAATCTTCTTCAACACTCTGGGTAGAAGTGGTATAGGCGGAAAGGCGTACAATAGACCGCAACTCCACTCGTGACGAAAAGCGTCGCCGAGCGAGTGCCGCCTTGGAAATTCCAACGCGCAGAACTGATGACATTGCGCGTTCTCTTCGGTGGCGAATAGATCTAACCAAGGCTCTCCCCATTGTAGAAAGAGTCCTTGCGCCACTTCCGAGTGAAGACGCCATTCGTGATCCATCATGCACCTGCGGCTGAGTTCGTCCGCCCTGGCGTTCAGGGAACCTGCCAGGTGTTGAACCATCAGGAACATGCCCTGATGTTCCAGCCATGTCCAGAGGCGCAGAGCCTCCTGACAAAGGGTCCAAGACCCCACCCCGCCCTGTTTGTTGCAGTACCACATGGCGGTGGTGTTGTCTGTGAACACCTGCACTACCCTCCCTTTGACAGAGGGAAGGAATGCCTTGAGTGCAAGTCGGATCGCCCGGAGCTCCAGAAGGTTGATATGGAGCCGGGACTCCGCCGGAGACCAGAGGCCTCTGATCTCCGCCTCTCCCATGTGACCGCCCCATCCCAGAAGGGACGCGTCCGTCACAACTGTGTGCTCTGGCTGGGGAAGGGAGAGGGATCTGCCCATGACCCATTGCCGGTTCGAGAGCCACCACTGCAACTGTCTTGCAGTCCCCTCCGAGATCTGGACGTGATCGGACAGGTTGCCCTGGTGCTGCGCCCACTGGAACTTCAGGTCCCACTGCAGAGCCCGCATATGCCATCTGGCATGATTGACCAGCAGGATGCAGGAGGCCATGAGGCCCAGCAGCCTCAGGGTCATCCGTACCGAAACCCAGGATAAAGGCTGAAAGATCGGAATCATAGCCTGAATATCCCGGACTCGCCGTTCGGGAGGATAGGCCCGAAACTGCGTCGTGTCCAGAACCGCTCCGATGAAAAGGAGCTGTGGAGAAGGAATCAGATGCGACTTCGGCACATTGATGGAGAACCCCAGCGAGTGCAGGAGTTCGGCCGTAGTCTGGAGGTGGGAGACGACTGCCTGGGACGAGCTCGCCTTCAGCAGCCAGTCGTCGAGGTAGGGGAAGACTGAAACCCCTGCCCGGCGCAGATGAGCTGCGACCACCGCCATCACTTTCGTGAACACCCGAGGGGCACTGGTAAGGCCAAAGGGGAGCACGGTGAACTGAAAATGCTCGGGGCCTACCGTGAACCGAAGGGAACGCCGGTGGGCCGGCAGAACGGGGATGTGGAAATATGCGTCCTGCAAGTCCAACGCTACCAACCAGTCTCCAGGGTCGAGGGCAGTCAAGACCTGAGCTAGGGTGAGCATCTTGAACTTCTCCTTCCGGAGGAAGCGATTGACGTTCCGGAGGTCCAAGATAGGACGCATGTCCTCCTTGTCCTTTTGGGCACCAGAAAGTAGTGGGAGTAGCAACCACGCCCTACTTCTGGGGTCGGAACACGCTCGATGGCCCTCTTGGTCAAGAGGGCCGTGACTTCCTTCTGTAGAAGCACCAAGTGATCCCCTGACATGCGGTGGAATTGAGGTGGCATGGCTGGGGGGGTGGTCTCGAAGGGGAGGGAGTAGCCCCTTCGGACAATGTCCAAGACCCACCTGTCCGAGGTGATGGTGCGCCAGTGGGGAAGGTGATGGCGGACCCTGCCCCCTACTGGCGTGCTGTGCACCTGTAAGGAGGGACTAGGAGGGGTTGGAGGCCGCGGACGGGTTGGAGGTGTTGGCCTGACCCGCACGCTGGTTGCCCGATCCGCCACGGCGGAATCCACGTCCTCGGCCACGCGAAGACGCCTGCTGCGCGGGCCGGTGGCTGGGCTGCTGACGTGAAGGGGCGCCCCTACCGTGGCCACGATAGGGGCGAAAAGCAGAAGTCAGCGGAGGGCGTGTAGCAGAAAGGCCCAGGGACTTGGCAGTAGCCCGTGAGTCCTTAAAGCGCTCCAACGCATGGTCTGCTTTGGACCCAAAAAGACCGACTCCATCAAAGGGCATGTCCATGAGAGTATTCTGGACATCCCCTGAAAAACCAGTGGTTCTCAGCCAGGCGTGGCGTCGGAGCGCCACCGTCGTTGCAATAGACCTGCCCAGCGAGTCGGCGGTGTCAAGGCCACAACGTATAGTGTATTTAGCCGCATCCCTTCCTTCCGCAATGGCGTGGGAAAGCAGTGTCTGGACCTCCTCAGGACACTGGGGCAAAACATCCGCCACCGAATCCCACAGGGAGTGGGTATATCGGCCCAAAAGACAAGCGGTGTTAACGGACCGCAAGCCAGCACTGGAGGAAGAAAAACCTTTCTTCCCAAACTGATCCAGGCGTTTGGATTCCCTATCCGGAGGGGCGGTAGGGAAGGCGGTTTGGGAAGCGGAGGCTTGGACAACCAAGCTCTCAGGAGTGGGGTGGACAGAGAGAAACAGGGGGTCGCCCGGAGCTGGGCGATGGCGTCGTGACACGTTCCGATCCACAGGAGCCCCTGTGTTGGGCTTGGACCAGGCGCCCAAGAGAACGTCAGTGAGGGCGTCGTTAAACGGCAGCACAGTCTCCGCAGAGGAGGCTGCCGGCTGAAGCACCTCTGTCAAGATGTTAGGCTTGACCGTCAAAGTAGGGAGTTGGAGACGTAAGGCCCCAGCTGCCCTACGCAACACCGTACCAAAATTGGCTCCCTCCTCCGTAGCCACGGGAGGAGACAGCATGCCAATGTCAGGGGAAGTATCCAGACCACTGGCCTCCCTAGACTCTCTGTCCAGTCCTCATCGTACTGACAGTGTCGTGTCAGAGGGTCATCAGACCCCTCCCAGTCCTCCTGGTCCTCCTCTGGTTCAAAATAAGGAGGAGGAGGGACAGTTGGGACCCAAGGTCCCATCGGCGCCGGCGTCGAGCGACGTCGGTCCGGAGCCATGTCCGGAGCCGGAAGGAACTGGGGGACGACGCCGCCCGGAGCCCAGGGCGGCGTCGAGAACGGCACCGGAGACATCGGCGCCGGTGGAGGTGTCGTTAGGTCGACCGGCGTCGATGGGGGTTGAGGAGCCGGGATCGAGGCCGGGGCCGAAGCCGGAGCCGGGATCGAGGCTGGAGGCACGGGCGACGCCGGGGCCGGAGCCGTCGGCGACGCCGGAGCAACCCCATCAGGGCCCGCGGGGCCCGAAGGCGCACCGGAGGGGCCTGAAGGCCCGAAGAGGCGGGCCATGGCCGACAGGAATTCCTGCACTTTGGCCGGATCCGCCCCCGAACCCGGGAAGGGCGGGTATGGCGGGGCGACTCCACAGGCATGTCCGGGGCCGCGGGGGCGGGGACGGTGCCGGGAGGGGCCTCAGCCGAGTCGCGAGACCGGCGAGGCGAAGTCCTAGAGCGATGATGCTTTTTGGACTTCTTGTGTTTCGACTTACCGGACGAAGAAGACTTCGACGCCGACGACCGGTGTGGACTCCGCGATCGACCCCTGGACCTCTGACGCGACCGGGGCTTCCGCGGAGCCGAGTGCCGGGCCTCGAGGAGCTTTCGAGACCGCTCTCGCAAAGCTTTCGGGTTAAGGGCCTGGCAGTCGGTACAAGACTCCGTGTCGTGGCCTCGGCCGAGGCAGAAGAGACACTCCCAATGCGGGTCGGTGACGGACATCATCCGCGCACAGGCGCCGCAACGTTTGAAACCGGGCATCCCTACGACACCTTGAGAGATGAAAAAACAGTGAAAAAATTCACCAAAAAGTATGGTCAAAAAATGACCAGGGCACTGCTCTTCCCGGATCTGCGCTTGCTGGCGCGGAAAAAGAAGAACTGACGTCAGCGCGCAGGGGCGGCGTCTAAGTACTGCCCGCGACGTCATCCCGGCGATCACGACGCCTACGACGGACGCGGAGCCGCACGACGCCGCCTACCGACGCGCAAGGGTACTGCTACGCAAAAACTTTCCGGATCCAGCCTGACGCCTGGGGATATTCTAAGGTAAGGAATCTGTCACTAACGTGTCTCTTTCAGATGCCATATTTTTATGTACTACCCAAGGTACATAAACCACAGAGGCCACCACCTGGGCGGCCTATTATATCCGTCTTGGGTTCAATCCTGGAACCTTTGTCCACCTTCGTGGACTATTTTCTTAGACCAATGGTCAAAGAGATGCCCACATACCTCCAAGACACGAACGACATTTTACGCATGTTGCCCCAGGTTGAATTTGACTTGGATACACATTTCCTAGTATCGTTTGATGTAGAGTCTCTCTACACATCGATTCCCCAAGACGAAACACTTGATGCTATTGCATTACTCTTGGCGGATAAGGACCTGGATTCTATTACCCCCGTGCAGTTCATTATGGCATGTGCACAGCTGGCCATGAAGGAAAACTTCTTTAGATTTGAGGATACCATATACCTCCAAACCTCAGGGACCAGTATGGGAAGCGTTTTTGCTCCCAGTCTGGCCAACCTCTATGTCCATGGGTGTGAGCAAGAACATGTCTTATCACAATCTAATCCCTTCCGAGATTCTATTCGCATATGGAAGCGATATATAGACGACATTTTTGTCGTCTGGCGAGGGAACCCAGAATCTATCACAATGTTCCAAACTTGGTTAAATACGAGGAACGATTTCCTGAGGTTTACGGTGGAATTTGATAAACACAAGCTAGCATTTCTTGACCGGTCGATTTTCACGACATCATCAGGCTTAGAGAGCGAGCTATATTGGAAGCCGATGGCCAGGAACTCCCTATTGTGTTATGACAGTCATCATCCTAAGTCACTCCGTGACAACTTACCATATGGTCAATTTCTCCGAGTTCGGAGAAATTGTTCTACTAAGGAGAGATTCGAAAATCATGCCACTGCACTGTCAACACAATTACGAGCGAGGAAATATCCTAAGAAATTGGTGCGGCGCTCTCTTAAACGGGCCACTAATAACAACAGAGAGGCTCTCCTGGATCTACTGGTGCCTAAACCTGCAATGAACAGGATTACTTTTGTTAACACCTTCAGTACCATGTCTAACAGAATTCAAAGGAGTGTACGTAAACATTGGCGTATACTAAACATTGGAAATGAACAGATTCCATTACCACTCTTCTCTTTTAAGAGGAGTACAAATTTTCGTGACCAACTGGTCCATACTAGACCCAAGACCAGACCACCACCAGGTATAGGGACCCTTTGGGACCTCCCGGCAGTTCGGGGACATTTCCGCTGTGGGTCTTGTGCGGCATGTCCACAAACACAACAGTCCAAATCAGGACTAATAGACCCTGGATGCAAAATAGATTCACCAATTGCAACAGTGACAGACTTATTTATCTAATAACATGTCCATGCAAATATCATTACGTGGGCATGACCACCCGTAAGGTCAAATTAAGAATCTCAGAGCATAAGAGCACAATCAGGTGCAAAAAACAAGCCACGAGACTCACAAGACATTTCTTAGACGTCAATCACCATGCAGAGGACTTTACATGGACAGTCTTGGAACAACCATCTATCCTCAATCATATCACTGACGTCTCTAAATTTTTGTTCATCAGAGAACAAAAATGGGTCTTTAAGCTACAAAGTGACAAACAGGGACTCAATGATGAGATACCGAGGGTCGCCCTGTGATCTAGTTAGGACTACCTGACCCATTGACCAACTGTAGCATGTAGCACCTAATGTGGCGTTTCAGTTCAGAACTATATACAATATCACACTGTATTGACACACTATAACACTAAATGTCTCTTTTAGTATAGGCTGATACGCATGCGCCCAACAAACTACGGCCCTGATATTTTACCACTCTATCTGCGAGGTTGCGCAGTACAGCCCACTGATATCAAATCTATGTTTAATTGAAAAGGGACGCATTTATATACTTAATAGAGGCATAATGCGTCTCTCATTAATAGTTCAGTCCTGTCTTGCTGCGCAGACGCTTCCATGATTGACGCTTAGAATATAGCATCGGGGGCACTACAATTTCCAGCATACTCGTGTAACATATATGGCACTTGCTTAAAACTGAAGAATTGAAAACTATATATTTTGCGATATTTACACGTTCCCATAACTCAAAGCTGTGTCTCTTCGTATTGAATGTAGCATACTGACACGCGATGTGCATTTTAATGTATTCACTGCTAAGTTCTGCGGTCTTTCTTTTTAATTTTGGGAGTCTAGGCAAACATATGGAGTTTTTCCTATAGTCTTTTTTCTAATTCGATACACGACACACGTGACTCCTAAACATAAACTACATTTCCCAGAGAGACCGATCTTGAACTTCGGCGCAAGAACACGCCGGTTCCGGCCAACGAGGTACACCTGTGATGTCTTCATCCCTTTAAAAATGGCGCTGCCCTGTGATCGGCACCTCCCCATACGGCTCTGAAGAAGCCAGAGGTACCGACGGACAGGTGAGTGGAATGCATGTATAGTGATGTAAAATCTGTTTCTTTTCCTCATCGCCTCATAGCGCGTGCATAGTTAGGCGTGGACGTGTGGGAGGAGACATTTAACATTCACCTCACGCGTGTCTTTTTTTCCATCGCTTAATAGTGTTCTCCAAGTGAGGCGTGTATAATCGTTAGGAGACACAAATTGGTCCCCATGAGGGTGTCTTAGCTGCGTGTTCATAGTCAGGCGCGCACGTTTGGGAGGAGACACTTAATATTCAACTCTCGTGTGTCTCTTTTCCATCGCTGAATAGCGTTCTCCGAGTGAGGCGTCTATAATCGTTAGGAGACACGGAATATTTCACTTGAGTGTGTCTTATCCGCCGAATATTTAGCGCGTTTATACCCTGAAGGTGCCCTTAATGCTTGCTCCGAGCATCTTATCTTTTTTACCTACATATGATGCCGGGTAGTTTATATTTAAGGCTCTTCTCTTTTCTGCGCTATTTCCACTAAGGGCGATGTGAGAGATATTTTCTTTTGACGCTCCGGTTGGAATATATATTCTGAGTGCGAGGCTGACCGCTTTAGTTTTAATATACAGCAAATTTATAGACCGTTGCTCTTACCTGTATTTTATGTCTCTTACGCACTGTGCGGTTTTTAAATAACAGGGGATGAAGGTTTATAAGATCCAAGTAGTAGCAATATGTCAGGTGACCCTGAGCATCCCTTGTTCTCTTTCTTGTTTCTTTGTAGAGCGGTGCCTCGTTTCCTGAGCCGTTGCCAGGTGAGGCGAGGTCCCTTCCTCATACAATACGGGTAAGCACGCCCCTCATAGAGTGACTGTGAATAATTGAAGTAAATAGATGACAATAAGGATGTCATTATAAATTAAATATGTAATGAGCACACTGAGCCTTTTGATGCTGTTACATTATGACAATAGATCGTCATCTTCTCTCTTTACAGATGCCATCAGCACTCCGTAAACTGCAGAAGAGTTGTACATCCCTGAATACAGGTGACATGGTTGTATTCGTTCCAACCTTGTTTTTACATCACTTTTCGTCGTTAACGCAGTAGCAATATTTTGTTGTATTCCTGAAGAAGGCCTAGGATTATTGTAATCCAGTTGGCTGAAACATGTAGACCCCCTCTTTTTTCCATTCACTGACAGTTATTTTGTTAAAACTGTCGTTGCACTGTTTTTACTTTGAGCAGTAGGAGATACCCATTAAATAATTTTTCTCTCTTATTGTTTAATTTTAACTCACTTATTCTCACTTTCATGCACTGTGGTCATCACTCCTATATAGAACACCTCTTCACATCTGTTGGATCTGACACAGCGCGTTATTGCGCTTTAGCTAATTGGAAAAACATCCGTGAGCTCCCCTTTTTTATTGAAAGGGTTGTAGCCCTTAGTGGCACTAGTGTGTTGATAGGAGGAGACCCAGATGATGAAGCATGTCACCTTGGTGAGTGATGGGAATCCGTCCTCCTTATACGATGTTCCGTTTTTACAAAATGTTCGTTTGGAACAGTGTTACAGTTTCTTTAGGCCTAGTGTTGCTTTAGTATCTTTATATTGATCCAGTAGACCCGTGGATACTTTAGTTGTGTAACATACAAGGCATGTCAGAGGAGCCCTAAAAGAAATACACAATACTAAAACTTGAGCACTGAAGTGGTGACTAGTGAAGGGTACAGAAAGGAGATATAGAATCAGTAGTTCAGGATCTCTTTTATTTTTCTGAGGGTCTGCGCAGCTATGACAAAGAGACTGGGAGAGTGGCAGCCTGGAGAGGGAGCGGACCCAAGTAACCTGAAAAGAGTGAAGGAACTCTCTGCAACATCTAAAACACACTTGTGGTTGCCATACGTACTGGTTATAATAACCTTCAAAATCTCATCAAATCAAATAAAAGGGTGTTGAATAAAAGAACCATAGACACCAACAACACTAGCTTCTGTCTGAACCTGTTACAGACATAATGATTAAAGTTAATTCAATGAATACTTCTGACTTTTGGCCTGGGCATAATGCTAATCTAGTGTCTGTGCACAGACCTAGGCTTGTCCCAGACATGAATAGTTCCTAGACTTGTCCTGTGACCTGGACTGGTGCATCATCATTAACTGAGAGTGGACCACTGTCTCAACATGGATTCAGCATATTGAGCGGTAGTGGCAGCAGTGTGTTTTTGAGAATCCCTACTGTGACCAGACTTTTTTATATGTGACACCAGAGTGGAGACCTTGTGGTCAACTCATATACATTTGTGTGTCTATGCGTTTACCCAGTCCACTGCACTAACATCCCAAATACGTTAGGCGTACTGAGCGAGCCAAAGTAATGGCAGCTAACGGAATTCATTTTCAATACTATTAGCCTGGCTCAGTACAAGGTGGAGGTGAGTGTTGTCTTCCCAGACAGTGGAAGTGTATTGTCACATTCCTGAAACCGGAGGTAGGAGACCTAGATGCTGGAGGTCGGAGACCTATATCCTGAAGTTAGGGGAGAGGGGACAGGTCTTCTTTAGATATTACTGATGAGGCATTTTGGTTAGTGAGAAGCTAACCTAGCTACTGATTAGTCTTCCTGAACACCACGGTTTGGTGAATGGCAGGAGTGAAGAGTATAACTGCACACTCTGTGAGGAAACCTTTCAGTGAGGAGTGCCCCTATTGTCTATCCCAGATTACTCCTTAGGTTGGGCTGATGACAGCCAGGTGCAGAAACCTCGCTCCTCTTTGTATGTCTATTGTGGGTGCTCCAAGTTGGAGACTACCTTACTGTTAGAAGCTTCTCTGAACACAAAGTGTGTCTGGAGAACAGCCTGGAAAGCACATTTGAAAGCATACCCCACGATAAATGATCACATTGGTTCTCATTCCTAGTTCTCTATGGCCACAGAAAGAAGTGCTCTGCAGAGTACTCAAAGGACTGCTGGGCAACCAGGGCTGGTATCTGCTTGACAGCCAGCCTCTTAGTGGTGAGGTACATCATTTGAGGACTGGATCTCTTGTTAAAAAAGCTGTATACCTATCTTAAGCACGTAGGAGCCTTCTCAACCAGTAGGAGGAGAAAATGTCCGGGGCGAAGTAAAGCGGAGGGGCCCCCTGTGCTTGTTAGGTAGTCAGAAGAGAGAACTGCTGGAGAGCACTATGTTGACCCAAGCATCAAAGAGCATACTATGACAGCAATTGCCAAGGCCCGATCAGGGCTGCGATTGTGTGTTGTGATCGCCTGTTTGTTGCCACAAATGCCCAAGATTGAGTCGGCCTGTGTGCAGCTGTATCTTCCCAAGTTGTTTTCGGCTTCTGCATGGCAGCAACTACCACACTACAACTAGTGTCACCGGCCCATGTAGTGATACAGCTTCCAAGGCGCGATCTGCTCATACAGAGCTGCAACTACTAAAGTTGTATTCGGCATGTGTGGGGCTGCAGCAAATTAAAGTGTTGCTAGGCCCAGTCAGAGCTTCGTCACGGATCTCTTGGCCCTGTATTGGCCTTTCATCAAGACCCAGAGGTCAAGAACACTTACTGTTGGTCAGTTTAGGACTATACCACATTATGACTGCCACCTTCTGCTCATCAAGGGACTTAGAGCGTGTACACCACCTTACACAAACCCAGCACCCAATGCAGAAGACTTGTTTCCCGTGGTGGCACCTTGTTTGCAACGGAACCTACAAATTACATCGCTCCTTCTGTCTGGGTTGATTATTTTATTAATTTATACTCCGATACCCCGCTAAGTGCCTCCAATGTCACCACTCTGGCTCTACCTTGCTCTATCCCTCCTATGCCTTTGTTTGACATCTATGATGTTGTTCAATCTCTATCAGCCGTTACTAGGGGAAGGGCAGCAGGGCCGGATGTCGTCCTGGATGACATTTTTTAGCCGATTTAGAGGTTTGGGCTGCTACATTTTAACCATTGCTAACGCTATTGCTGCGGGGGCTCTCATCCCTGAGTCTTGGAAAGGTGCTACTGTACTACCCATCCAGAAAAAAGAAGACAGGTTGTAATCATACAATTATAGACCTATTAGAATAATTGACTGTCTTCAAAAAGTCTTTTGTCGCTGTATGCATTCCAAAATCCAGGATTGGATTCTAGAGAAAGACTTCCTTAGCCCCTTCCAAACGGGCTTCTGGTCAAAAGTTTCCACCATCGATCAGGCCTTCCGCTTTTTATTGATCTACTGGAGAACTGTCATTATCAGCAAGGGCAACCTTTATGTTACCTTTGTCGATCTCAGATCCGCTTTTGATTTGGTCCCACGTCCTACCCTCTGGCAGGCTCTTATTGACATGAAAATGCCCCTGAACATCTTGTCATTGGTGATACGTCCCCATGAGGGCAACTTTGCACACATTAGGTGGTGGGGACAGGGTCAGTTGACCGATAGCATTCCACTTCTCAGAGGTGTTCGCCAGAGCTGCGTACTGGCTCCCACACTCTTTACGTCATACATCAACGACAATTGTTCCTATTTTATCTCAGGTTGAAAATGATGCTCCCACGCTGGCCAGAGTCAAAATTCCAATTCTCTTATTTGCCGATGACACATTGCTGATTTCCAAGACCCCGAGAGGGTTACAGAAACTCCAGACTCGTTTAGATGAGTTTTGTCTCACTCGTGGTCTGGGGATCAACACTACGAAACAAACTGATGTTGTTTAACCCTCTTAATCCCTTAAAAAGAGCATAGTCTTGGGTGGGGTGGGGGGGAGGGAGGTACCTCTTGAGATAGTGGATTCTTTTACTTATTTGGGCGTAACGTTTAGTGGTTGCATAACTTGGAAGCCTCATGTTAACAAAGCACCCCTAAAGCTCAAACAAATTTCAAGGGCAATACTCAAAGAATAAGGTGCCTCCTACACTAAACCCATTCCACCTGCACTCCGTATCTATGAGGCTAAGGCTCTGGGATCGGCCCTTTACGGGACGGAGGTGTGGGGATTTTCCAACATTGAGGTGTTAACCAGAGAGGAAAATAAATTCCTGCGAAACCTTGCCTTTCTCCCTCCCAGAACCCCCTTGTATTTGCTCTTTCTGGACAAGGGAGTCAGAGGGTTAGCAGGTAAAGCTAGGCTACACCCACTTTTGCATTGGAGGCGCCTATGGACCACCCATTAACTTGCCCATTACGTTACAACCCTACAGGATGCAATGGAAGCTGACCAATTCTCTAAAGCTGGCTCACGAACATCAAAGAGTTGCTTTATGCCCTTGGGCTGTCTGAACTGTGGGTACATCCAGCTGCCACCAGCTTCCCGTCTAAGAACCCACTGAAGCAACACTACTGGGCAGTCACAGTGGCCAATAACTCCAGGAAGGCTGCTTTCTCTAAACTGTCTAGCGAGTTTCTTGATTTTAAGTCTCTTTGGGAGTATGAGTCATACTGGGATCAGGTGACTGTCTCCATGGTCAGGAAGCTATACTTCTAGTTCAGAGTGGGTGCTCTCCCACCAAGAGCCTTCAGCTCAAATTGGACTACTGAGGGCACTGATGTTTGTCCAGCCTGTAATTTCACAGTTGGGAGTGTCTTGCATGTTCTGTTTGCTTGCCTAGCTTATGCCTGTCCCCGTAGAACATTGCTAGCATCTACCTGTAGGCTTTTCGGCATGTGCAATCACTTGGCCATCCTTCGCGTTTTGAGAACAGACTGTAGCCTAAATTATGCCATTCCAGTAGCGAAGCTCTTGGGTGCCATGTGGATACTTCGAAGAAAGGTACTCCCCCTTCCTTAACACTATTCTGGCTTTTGTGTCATACCCTAGTTCTCATATTTCGTATGTCAGCATAACTAATTGCCTGCTCTGTATTTTATTTGTACTTTAGACATGCTAGCTGATATTTTATTGATTAATTGAATCAATTCTGGTGTCCACTTTACATGGTTTATTAACTTTTCTTATGCTGAATTGTACTGTTTTACTTATTTATTATGCATTCCCATTTTTATTAGCCTGTGCCCGAAATAAAGTTATTTAAACTGAATAGCCTTCACACTGCCAGAGGTGAGCAGTCAAGGGTGTCACTTAACATATGAGAACATTTCACTTCTGTGGTTTTGGAAATAACAATCACCCCACTTTCTGCATTCTTCACATGAAACAATTGATTTGCTCAAGTCCTCAGTAATAAGCTGAAATCGCACAACTCAATTGGGTATTGAATGAATCAAAAATGCTGAACATCAACTGGCTAGAAAGGCTTGATGTAGCATACATTAACTACTTCTGCTGTGAATATCACTGTGGTCGCTACCAAAACTATAGGGTGAGTTTCATTCGATTAAATCAAAACCCAAACCATTTGGACTTTTCCTTCAAGGCAGATGTGGGTTACATAATAGACAACTGCCTCAATCACAGCAAATTAAATGTGGGCAATAATGCTATGTGATACTTAGAAGCTCCTAATATGGATGCAGACATTTAATGACACATTACAATTTGGGTTTTTAATGTCATTGAGCTGATGAGGGCTTAAATAATCAGAAGCAGTTTGAAATCTTAAACAAACATCTTTCAGTCACAGATCTAGGTTGGTTATGGACAATAAAAAAAGAATCCAATCACTAAAGTGCATGTGCGGTTAGAGATTTGAGACCAGTCATACTGAACTTAATTGCTCAAATAAATGAATGTTGTTATATATCATCCAAGGACAACTAAAATATAAAAATTTACCTGTAGAATTGCTATGTCTGTTATTCCAGCTTCATGAGTTAAAATTCTAGCAACACCTAAAAGACAGCATACAAAACAACTTAGAAAGTATTTAAATATTTATACATCAGATCCCTATTAGCACATAACACAACATATCCATATTTCTTTAATCAAGTCAAATTCACCAACCAATATAAAAATAAACCTTTTTTGGCACTCTATACCAGGGTTAGTAAATGTTTGAAGGGGTATGGAGAACCAATTAACTCGCATACAATAGTGGTGGGGGTACCTAATGACTGCTTATTTGACAGGCAGCTTATGACAGTGCAAAGGAGCAGAGGAAGCATCACCAGTTTAGTACACAAAATTGGGCTATAAATTACATATCAGTGGGACGAATGGTACACCAAGAGGGGTTGCATCTGCTGTGCTTAGCCTCCAGGTCATCACTGCATAACAGTCACTGTCTGCACACTGACCTAAGGACACTCAGTGAAATACATCTTTCTCACACACATACATACACACCCTGACCCTAGATCTGAATTACATTTCACCTCTAGCTATATTACAACACAACAGTCAGTGTTAAACACTAGAAAGACACAACTCCACAGAAAATATTCATAATACTATAATACGATACATATGCCATCCACCACTTACACAGGTTGGACCTCAACCTCATCACACAAAACGCTTTCCCACCCAGTCACCAACCAGACCACAATCCAATATGATTGACAGCACTTGCACACTACCCACCCTTACCTCACAGAGCAGGAAACTACATACATATCTTTATAGCGTATGACCCAAAAAAAACACTACATCTCTGAAATTTTCAACAAATTGCCACTAAACCAATAGGTTGAGTAACTTACGAAAGATACTTAACACACAAGGTCTCCACATTGGTTCCATATGATACCATAGTTTTCCAAAACATCTTTTGCAAAAATTACTTCTCAAAAATATATTTTACAATAATAACACACACACACATATGCACACACACACACACACTAAGTGACTCAAACAAATGAACTCACCAAAGAACAAAAATATATTTTCATTACAACGCTTCAGCTTCCGACTTCCTCAGGTAGAACAAGATTGATTGCTCAGTGGCTGCACACAGCTGGATTTTCAAAAAGCATCAGGATTTAAAAGTTCGGTATGTGGAATCAAAGCAGTCCTGAGATCTCTTGAGATACGCAGTAATCATCATGTCGCCAGTGATGTTCAGTCTATCTGGATGCAGTGATTTTAAATGGTACATTCAGAGGTTTTCTCTGGAGTCCAGTAGCTCGTCCTTTAAGACATGTTCCACAAGGAAAATCTTTAAGTCTGATAGTTACTGGTTTACAAGGTTAATATAACTGGCTACAGGCTGGTCAAGTTTCTTATTAATTATTTGTGATTCCTAAATCGTGTACTGAGGTCATTCACTGTTTCACCAACAAGTTGTTTTTACAGCTTTGGTAGTGGCACTGAATCACATAAATAATGCATGTTGATCAAAATGTAAGCTGCTGCTTTATGCCAAAGGTTTTTCCTGTAACAGAACTTGTTACTGATGATGTTTGTATAAGGTATTCACATGTGAAGCACCTTTTAGAATCACAACAATGCCCCCCTGTATTAGTTACAGCTTCCTTGAGTTCAGCTTTCACAATAAGAGTTCTAAATTGGGAGCTCTGCGATAAGCAATGACTGGCAGTTTTGGAAAAAAACATTTTTGTAATTATTCACAGGTGGATAATAAAGGAAATGTTTTTGGAATTATATTTTTGTAGTTAGGAGCTGATGGATGATAGTCAACTACAAATGGAATTCTGTCACTTTTGTTTCTGTCGTTGGTATTCTACATTAGAGATTCCCTGGGTAACTGCAAGGACCTTTCAATTTGTTGCTGTATGATATACACAGGATCACATTTGAAATAATTTAGCCAGCTCCAGTAGCTGTTCTTGTCTTATGCTGAGCGCCTAGCTGTAGATGGTGCTGAGTTTAGACACAATGCCACCTAATTACTGCATAACTCAAGAGATCTCCGGACTGCATTTATTCCACATTCCAAACTGAATCTTCACTCATGTTGTTTTTTAAAACTCCATCAGTGTTAAACCATCTCTCTTCCCTCTGGATCGATATATAGCTATCAATGCAAATATACAGCTACTCATCAGAGGTCTTCAAACTGTGGCGCGCGCCCCCTTGGGGATCCGTGGCTATGTTCCCAGGGGGGCGCAAATGAGATTGCAATTACATATAAACGAAGATAGCCTGGAAGCGCAAAAGGCGCATTTCCAGGCTGTCTTCATTTACATGCAGCAGTTAAAGTCCATAAACAAATGTGAGGACTGTATTACTGAGTGGCATGGGGCAGGGTCAGTGAGTGTTAAGGCTGGGTCAAAGACAAGTCTAAAAAGAAGAAAATATTCAGAATTTTATTGTTTTCACCTTCAGGTAACTGCATATAAAAACACATGCACATACCTCAAATTAAAAATAAATTAAAGTTAACTTAATCAAAAGGAAATATACTCTTTTAACTTATGAAACCTAAGTTGGCTTATGTGATCACTGCAGATGTCTTTGTGTGTGACTAGAGAGTCACACAATTAAATCCTGATTGGTGCAATGAAAAATATTGACTTGTTTATTTATAGTGCTTTGAGGTCCCACTCTGTGACAAAAAGCACTGTGAATGTCATTATTTTAAAATTATATTACACAGTATAAAACAGGCTGCTGTAAAATGTTGTGTAAGATAAAACAAGTGCTTTAAAAATATACATTTTAGTGATACGCATTCAGACTATATCTAGTGTAAATATTTGTAGATGTATCCATTAAAAGGGTGCATCCTTTTAATGGGCACATAAATTATCTCCAAAAAGAATACGTATTTTTCACCATGAAGCTTTGAGTGACTCCACAAATTAAAGCCTACACTGGCTCCAAAGCAGCCTTTATATTTGGTGATTACTGATTACACACACTTACATTTCTTTCCGGTAGCGGGGGGCATTTTCCTTCCTAGCATTAGGTCCCAGGTCACTATTGCTGCACACGGAACAGGGCCCAAGCAAAGGGGGAAAGGGCTAAATGTGTTTTTTACTTTTTGTTTTTACTCAAAGCCTGCATTGGGAATCTGGCCTAGAAGTGATGGCCCTGTTGAGTGGGCAGAGTAGACAGCCTGCTTTGCAGGTCTGTAGGTATCATTGGTGCTACAGCTGCATTAGAGGCCCAGGGCATACTTGCTGTGCCAGTGTTTCCGTCAGCCTTGGAGCAAAGCCCAAGGGAGGGGAAAATGAAGCAGAGGAGACCACTTGAATTGGGCATAAGAGAGGGAGAGGGATGATGCGAGATGGGAGGGAGAGGGATGATGCGAGATGGGAGGGAGAGGGATGATGAGAGAAGGGAGGGAGAGTTCATGTTGTTAACAAAGGTCAGAGGTGACAGCAAGGCAGCAGCTATCATTAGTGAAACAGGTGCAGTAACACTTTTGCCCAGGGGCCCACTGCATCACAGTTATGAATGTTTTACTATAGAAAGTGGGCATGGGGCTCATTTTCCTTGCTAGGATTAGGGCAGATTGTGCCCTTGGTGCGGAAAAATGAGGGTAACATGCAGTAGCTCACTTTTTTCAGAAATCAAACTTGCTTTGAGATTGAAGTGATGGTCAGACATGGTGGGGAAGGAGTGAAAGAAGAGGAGATAGCCTGCTTCTCAGGGCTACAGCCATCATTAGTGCAGCAGGTGGAGTCACACTGGGCCCACAGAACCCCAATTATGGGGAGTAGTGTTTTTGGTCAATTCTGTTTTTGCTTGATGCCATTACTTTTTCATAGGTACTGAGTCTAGTGTGGATTATAAGCCACAGAAAAGAAACCCTGAAATGATCTCATGATCCAAGCCCCCTGTGATCATCCCGCCCCGATTCCGCTCCTCAAATCCTTGCCATATAGTTTTGGAGGGGGCCCAACTTCAAAACATTTTGCTTAGGGAGCTCAGAGCAAAAACGTTTTAACACCTCCGATATATATGTATATAGATGTATGGTATTTCCAGACCACAAATCTAGCCAAAAGGCAACAAAGTGCTGTAGATGGTCAAAGGCAAGCTTAAAGTCAGCAAATAATATGAGAAGAAGCTGAGTTGTGGACAATTAATGCATTGTGATGAGATGTTCTTTAAAGAGGTGAGTCTTTAACTCTTGCCTAAATTGGAGCTGCGCTGGGGCAATCCTGATGGATAAAGGGATGCTGTTCCAGATCCTGAGTGCATAGATGGAAAAGGCATGTTGTCTTTTTAGTTTTTTACACTTATTAGTTTGCAGTCTGATGGTGTCCAGGCTGTGGATGTGCCAATAACCAGCAGAGATGTGAGCTTGTTTGCAAGAGGGGTGCTAGTTGTAATGGATTGTAAATGATGGAGCTAGGTTTGAAAATTGTGTTCTGGCAAAGAGAGTCAATGGCGTTCCACTAGGGATGGGAGATGTGAGCATATTTCTCATGCCCTAAATGCGACATGCTGCGGTGCCCCAACTGGGTGCCAGTATGGAATCTGTGAGGCCATGGAGTAGGGTATTACCAAAATCCAGATGAAGGAGTAAAAGAGCTACAACACAGCTCTGAAGTCACTTTCTAGAAGAAATGGTTCGACTTCCTTTAAAAGAGAGAGATGGTACCAGGCTTTCTTTGTTTTTTCAAGCAATGTGTTCCTCGAGGGGGAGGTTGGTGTTTAGGGTGAATCCAAGTGAATTGGCATTCAGTGAGAGTTGTGTATTAAAACCGTCCAGGTTCATGTCATTGAGCCAGGTTTGTTGTTCTTGGCAAACTTGACTTTCAAGTTTCAGATAGGCGCTGGTCATCCAGGTCTGGATGATGTACAGTCAGTGAGTGATGTGTTGGTTGACTGAAGCAGAGGATACTTTCAAGTACAGTTGTGTATCATCAGCATATTGGTGAATTTTGATACTGTTATCTGTGAATTGAGCACCAGGTGGGTCATGTAAAGGTTGAGGATAACAGGAGACATTATGGAACCCTGAAGGACTCCACGTGATGGGGATCTTTTGTGACCCGAAGATGCCCATGTGAACAAACTGGTGTCTGTTGAAAAATAGCTGGAGAATCAGTGTAGGACATTGCCAGTGAATGCCATTTACGACTGAAGGGTGTATGTGAGAGTGGGATGGTAGACTGTGTCAAAGGCAGCTCAGAGGGCTAGAAATATAAGGAGGCAGGGGTCAACTTAACTGTGGTCAAGAGGGAATCTTCTATAATGTGTACAGTGGCGGTCTCCGTGCTGCAGCGTGACCTGAAGTCAGGCTGGTAGTCGTGCATGAGATGGTTAGCACTGATGTGATGTTGGAGTTGAACACAGACTGCTTTTTCAATGATCTTGCTGATCAATGGTAGGTGAGTGAAGGGTCTGTAGCTGGCAACGTCATAAGGGTCTAGTGTCGGTTTCTTTAGGAGTGGGATCATCTGTCCATTCTCAAGAACTTCCAGGAAGATGCCTGAGTGAAGGAGGCATTGACAAAGGTAAGTAGACATAAGGGAGCACCCCCAGAAGGAGCTTTGATGAAGGAAGACCGTAGGACTTCATCTTCAGAAGTGGCTTTGAGGAACTTAAATAAGTCAGCCATAACTGAGGGAGATAGGGCTTTGAAGGCTGACCATTGCAGTATTCTAGAGGAAAGGGTGGGTGCGAGAGATGAAGCAGGCTTGATATCCTGGATATCCTGTTGGATCTTTTGGTTTAATGGACTAAAGCTTTGCTCCATGTATAATAAAAACCTAGCCCACATATAGGCTCAGGGATGTGGAATTCCTATCGCCCGACTCACAGGACATATTGTTTAGGGTCAAGGACAACAAGGATTTTGTCCTTGGGACAAGTAGTCCCAACCCCCTGCAGCACAAACCCTTTGGCTGACAATTTACAGTACTACATTATTATTTTTTAAATAAATCTTTTGATTGAAAGCAGTAGTGCAATTATACAAGTACAAGTTATAAAGACTTCGATTCCTTCACTGTCTGTATACTTGGGTTTTGGATGGTACATTGAGCAATCGCATTTATACATAATCAAATATCGCATTAATCAAGCATGTATGAGCTCTTCGGGTTCAGGAAAGGTGGGAAGACAAGGCGGAGTACAGATATTTTCACGATACATATTCCATTTAGACCATATTTGAGACCATTTCTTTCGGCACCCCCTGGCAATATACACTGTTTTCTCTCTAAACATACACCAGTCCATGTCCTGTTTCCACGATTTTAGACCCGGGGCCTCTCTTGCTCCCCACATTCTGGCAATGTTACGCTTAGCTACCATGTGCCCCACGGTTGCCCATAGTTTCTCTTTGCTACTTAGGTCTGTTGGCCCCCACACATTAAGCAGACACCTTCTACTCTCAAGGTCCAGCTCCTGACCCAGCACCTCTGTCATACATCTTAGTACACTCATCCAGTATTTACGAATAATATTGCATTCCCAGAGTATGTGCAGGAACGTTCCCTCCTTCCCACAGTTTCTTTTACAATTTGAGTCTTCTCCATATCCCATTCGGGCCAGGGCAGTCCTCGAATAGTACGTTCTATGCAAAAATTTTAGTTGTATCAGCCTAAGTCGTGATGAAATTGCCACTTCCCTTGGAGAGGTGAGCACCTCAGCCCAATCCTCATAATCTAACTCCAACAAATCACCTGTCCATTTCTCCCGAAGCTGTATAAGGGGATCTGGTGCGTGGTTAATTAATTTTCGGTAAGTGAGAGATAATGATTTATTAGCCATGTAGCCGTCGAGAAGCCTGTACTCTAGTGGTGTTACTTCGGGCAGGGTTTCCCTAGTGGGATTCGTGCATACAGGGCGTGCCTCACCTGGCAGTATCTAAATATTTCTGAGTCCGCTAGCTCATATTCCCGCTGCAGCACGGAGAACTCTACCACTTTACCCCCCTTCCACATGTCGCCCACCTTTTACAGCCTGATCAGATCCCACTTTTCAAAGCCCTTGGAGTTTATGAGGGTGCCCAACAAATACGAGTCCCACAGGGGGGTAGTTTGCGTAATTTCCTTATCCCATCCAAGACTTTCATGGGTTGTATGCCAAATTTGAACTGAGTTGGCCCCGTAAGACTCAACTTGGCAGGTCTGGAGTAGAGTGCTCTTGTATACGACCCTCCCGGTAGGAGCCATCCATCCATTAGATATTCCGGGTCGTTTTGTGGGCGGTATATACCCTGGTTGATTGCAGTCAGTTGCGCCGCCCAATAGTATCTTTTAATGTCTGGGAATCCGATTCCTCCATCGTACCAGCCCGCACTAATTTGGCAAGTGATATTCGAGGGGTTCCTGTTACCCAAAGTAGGGCTCTTTGCTCGCTCTCTATTGTCGCAAAGTAGGTCCCTGGGACAAGAGTGGACGAGTTATGCAGAATATACAAGAAGCGGGGCAGGGACATCATTTTAAAAAGAGCTGCCCTGCCCAGCAGGGACAGCGGAAGGGTCTTCGAGTGTTTTACGTCACTTTGAAGCCGCCGCAGTGGCGGCAAAAAGTTACGTTCGTAATACACCCTGGGGTCTCCCGTGATGTAGATGCAAAGGTATTTAAAGCCATTGACTGCCTCCGTCACTCTACGCCCCCTGGGCAGGAGCGGGAACTTCCCCTTGAGCATATAGATCACTGACTTGGCCCAATTGATGGCATACCCAGTATATCTGCCAAAGGTTGTGAATATATCAAGGACTCTATTGATCGAGGCCCGCGGCGATGCCAGGTATAAAAGGATATCGTGGGGGGCGTGGCTTGGAGCGTCAAGATGGCGGTCGCACTCTAAGAGTGCTCCGGACCCCTCCGTCATCCGCTCACTGTGAACCACTGCCAGCAACTGCGCTAGACCTGGGCCATCCATTACTGCCGCGGCAACACGCTTCTGGGCAATCAGTCGGATTTTGAGCCGGGCCTCTGCGATATCCAGCACCTAACATGGCGGCGTCCATATAACCGGGACCCCCGCCTGGCACGGGAAGCGGCTTTGGCGCTCACTCTTGCGGCGGCCCGTGACCCTCCTGAACTGGGATCTGCTGCTGGTCGGAGGCGCCTGGGGCGGAGGTGAACTCTGGACCGCAGACCTGCGCCTCTCCGGCGCCCTGGTGGCCTACGGGAGAGGGACATGGCGCGGGCCTTGAGGTGGGGCCTCGGCCCTTCCCCCCTTCCGACCGGACCCCTTGGAGCCAGTGCCTGCCACCGCCTCGTCGGCTTGCCTCGCAGGTGGAGGGTCGGGGTATCAGCCGCGACATCGCGCAGCGGGGGCCTCCCCCCTCCTGTGGCTGCGTTCCAAAGGCCTACGCTGAGGGTCCCATACGGCGCTCTTGCACCTGACTGTGGCTAGACCCCGAGATCGCCAGCGCGGAGGGGCCTCTGACGCCCGTGCTTCCTGTGGCCTGGTGAGTCGGGCGGAGGGTGGCGTGCAGGGGGGAGAGAGCCTGCTCCTTCCTGGAGGCTCCCGCCTTGGCGCCGAACTCAGTGGCCCTGCAACCACTTGACTCCGGGACCGGGAGGAAATCACTGGGGGTGTCTCGGCTGTCACGCTCGGGCAGCGGGGGCTCAGGGGAGCTCCCCCCCTCTCTTCCTGGCCGGTGGGAATCCCTTGCCTGCACTCCATTCTGCTGCCTTGTTTCGAAACCTGGGGCCCGGTTGGCCTGTGATGCACCCTGCCACTTGTGGCCCAGTGGGCGCCAGGAGATACGGACACGACGGGCGGCCTGGTCCCTGGGCCGCGGGCCTGACGGAGGTGGGACATCGGCTCGAGTATCCTTGGTGGCTTGGTAAGGCAAGGAGTGCGGGCGGCGGGGGGATGGGGGATCGGCTGCAGGGTCGCGCAGTGACGGCCCTTGGGCCCCCCCCTACCTCGCGTGGCCCCTGGCCTGGTCCCTACTGCTTGGGGGTGACCGGCTCCTGCCTGCCTGAGTGACCTGCCGTATGAGTGCGGCCCCACCGCCCATTGGGAACGTAGTCCACCTGAGCTACAGCGAGACCAGCCTGGGCATTACCGTGAAGACGAGGGGGACTATTTGATTGATGCCCGCACGGTCTGCGTGCCTGTGCCCCGCGTGGTGATTCCTGCTGGCCGCCTGTGGTGCGGGGCCCGTGGTGCTCGCCTGCAGCCCTGCCCGTAGCGCTGAGAGCACGAGGGGCTGGGGCCTACTGCTTAGGCCTGGAGGAAGACGGACCGCGCCCTCAGTGGATGGTACGCTGGACCCACGCCTCACCCTCCCCTCCTCCGCTGATTATGCTCCTGGAAGAGAGCAAGATCCTGAGGGTAGTGTGGTGGGTGTGACCCAAGTCCACAACCCTGCGCCTTGAGGCAGTGGGGTTCCCCCTGATTCCGGTTGGCTCTGGACATCAACACTCGCCCTGGGGGGTCCCCGCCCACAGCCGAGTGCACCTCTGCGGCTCTTGGGCGGACATGCGCTCCGGGTCTCGGACCCCTACAAACTTTTCGCTTGGGGCCGGGGGCACCCACCCGGCCTCAGCCTGCGGGGGCCTGCACCGGACTAGCCCTGCTCCTGGCCCCCGCTGGTGCTCTCTCCGACGCTCGCCATGGAGAAGGACCGGGGCCCTAAGTCCTCCGCCACTCACACGCAAACGAAGATCGATCCAATACACCACGGCCGACCATGATTTCCCCGGGGCAAGTCGAGGGCGGCCCTTCTCTCCAGGGCAAGGACTTGGCCGCTAGCGTACAGGCAATCAGCGCGTCCCAGGCCTCGGTGGAGGGGAAGATCGGAGAGGTCCGGGTTGACGTCTCCCTTATCCGGAAGGACCTGCGCAACGCCACAGCCCGCATCACGGAGGCCGAATCTCGCCTCTCCACGGTGGAGGATGATGTCCACCATTTGAAGGAACAAGTGACCCGCTTACAATCCCACACCAAGGAACTCCACAGACGAGCAGAGGATGCCGGAAACCGCTCGCGCCACAACAACCTCCGCCTTGTGGGATTTCCGGAGGGGGCCGAGAGGGAGCAGATGTCCACCTTCATCGAGACCTGGCTCTCCTCCTGGATGCCCAAGGACACCCTTTTGACATGGTTCGCAGTGGAGAGAGCCCATCGATCCCTTGCTCCTAAACCGCCGCCCGGAGCCCCGCACCGTCCCATAATAGCCCGGATCCTCAACTTTAAAGACCGGGACGCGATCCTGCGTGAAGCACGGTCTCTGGGACCCCTGAAATTCCAGAACCACACCGTTATGGTGTTCCCTGATTACACCAAGGAGGTACAGGATCAGCGGCGCTCCTACATAGACGTCAAGAAGAAAATGCGCACTCTTGGCATTCAATACCGACTCCTTTTTCTGGCTTGCCTCAGCGTCATCTTCCACGGCAAAACACAGTTCTTTGACTCGCCGCAGGCTGCCTGGACTTGGTTGACGGAGGAGCGCCCTCTCGGGCCCCGGCCACATTCTTCACTGGTGCCTTCGGGCTCCCAGACCTCGCGGCCTCGTTCCATTCTTCACCGGTGCCTTCGGGCTCCCAGATCTCGCGGCCTCGTTCCCCCAGACACCAGCGCAGGAGGCGCACGCAGTCCCGCAGGGGGCGTCAATCCCAAAGGGAGGCATCCAGATCGCTGAGCATGGCCGCCCGCGGGCACCCCCAGTCACCCGGACTCCCCATCCCGTCAAAGGAACCGCTCTGTTGGAAACTCATCCGGAGAACGCCTCCCATTGGGTACCATGGACCTGGCGGCTGCGGAGTCGGACCTCTCCCGCAGCCCCACAATCTGACGCCCTTGTGAAGGGTGGTGAATGAGAGATGGGGGTCAATGCTGCCTACCAGTTTAATGTCCCGGCCGTGCGCTGTCCGGCTGTGGTCCTCGATGCATTTCCAAGCGGCACTCTCACACCCGACGCGGGAGGAGGGGGCGGCCCGCACCCTGGGGGCTGTACGCCCTGGGCGCCTCCTGCTTCTTGCGGTGACCTACTTTCATTAGCCACACTGGTCTGCGGTATGCCCTACCGGGCACGTCTGCATTGCCCTGTTGACTCTGGGCTCCTCGCACTCGTCGCACCGATCTCTGTTGCACCCACAGCTCGCCCGGGTCTTGTGGCCCTTCGATCCCACCTGCGCCCACCATGACGCGTGCGGGTGATAACGGACTCTCCCTCCACATATTATCCTGGAACGTTAATGGGCTTCTTGACAGGGTCAAACGGACGGCTGTCCTGAGCTTTGCCCAACGCCAAGCGGCGGACATTCTCCTGATCCAAGAGACTCACCTCATGGGCAACCACTGCCCTTTTCTAGCAAGGTATGGGTACGACAGAGTCTGGCATTCCGGGTTTTCCCGGGGCTCTCGGGTGGTGGCGATCGTCATACGGCGTAATCTCCCCTTTGTGCTCACGCAGGCCACTCACGACCCCCAGGGATGCTTTGTAGCCCTGAGTGGAACGCTAGCAGGTAACCCTCTCAACCTCGTCTCTATATATTCACCCCCATCGATGCTCACAACGACTCTTGAACACACCACCGACCTCATCGCATCCCTACCTCTAGGTGCAACAATAGTTGGGGGCGACTTCAATGCAGTTCTCAATCCCCACCTAGACACTACAGGCACACCGTCCGCTATAAGAACCACACACGCCAAGCATTTGGTGAACTGGGTGGACTCCCTGGGCTTGCGCGATGCCTGGAGAATCTGGCACCCCCAGAGTAGGCAATTCACTCATACATCAGCTGCACACCGCACCCATGCACGGATAGACATCATATTTGTCCCTCCTACTGATTGCCAAACGATTAGAGACATCCGTATCCTTCCCAGGGGCATCTCGGACCACTCACCTGTACTTCTAAACATCGGGGATCCTCCTAACTCGGCACGCTCGATTTGGCGGATGAATGCATGGTTCCTTCAGGATAAAGAGTTTAAGAAAACGTTTGGGGCGGAACTTCGGCAATATTTCCTCACCAATAAAGGCTCTGTCCCCTCTCCGGGTAGTCTCTGGGAGGCGAGCAAAGCCACTATCCGTGGCTTCGCCAAGGGCCAACTTAAACTCAAGCGACAAGCTCAGACACAACAGATCACCTCGCGGGAGGCCCAGGCGCTGCTTCTCGAACAATGCCCTCCCGAAGACCGAGACGAGCCTCAAGAAAGACAACTCGCATGCCTGATGGGCGAAATCAGGCAACTCTCCTTGGACGCCGCCAAGCTCTTATGGAGATCCTCTATAGCAAGGGTATATGGCTGGGGTGACAAGAATGGGAAGATCCTCCACAGACCAGCCACATATCCTCTGGCCAATCGCATTATCCCGGAGGTGGTGGACCCGGACGGTTTGGTGCATCGTTCTTCCCTGGCAATGGCCCGGGCCTTTGCCTCTTACTATCGCGAGCTATACTCACTGCAGCGCCCGGATACCTCTCTTTCAGAACTGCTTGGCTCGGCTCATCTTCACCTCCCTTGCCTCAGCACGACTGAATCAGCTGACTTGGACCTCCCCATTACCCGTGAGGAAATCAGTGACGCCATAGCGCACATCTCGCCGGGCAAAACCCCGGGTCCCGACGGTCTCCCACAGGAGTAAGACGCTGCATATCGGGAGATCCTCATCCCGCACCTCTCCGATCTCTTTGCTGAAGCCCTCGAGAAAGGCTCCCCCCTTCCCCCTCCGAGACAGATGAGCCACCATTGTTGTTCTCCCTAAAACGCAGCCGTCATCGCCCAACTGTGCTGACTACCGCCCGATCTCCCTTATAAATACGGAGGTTAAAATATTTGCCGCAATCCTCGCCCAGCGACTGAGGCCCTATCTCACCAAACTGGTCCACGCCGACCAATGCGGGATCATGCCTATGCGGGGGACCAGACACTGCCACCGTCGTCTCCACCTGGCCCTAGCAAACCGCCAGTTACTATCTCCATATCTGGCACTTCTTCTCATGGACTTTGAGAAGGACTTTGACTCGGAGGACTGGCGGTACCTGGACGACGTGCTGGCCGAGATGGGTTTCGGTCCACGGTTTCGCAATCTGGTGAGGGTCCTCTACTCTCGGCCCGAGTGCTAGTCAATGGGGTACTATCGGAGGCGTTTCCCATTAGAAGAGGAACGAGGCAGGGTTGCCCCCTCTCACCCCTCCTTTTCGCCTTAACGATGGAGACCCTGGCGAGTCTTATTCGGTCGGACGACCGCATCCAGGGTTGGAAATGGCATAACTCGGAGGAAGATAAAATTGACCTGTACGCAGATGACGTTTTACTTTTCCTCGCAGAACCGGCCCAATCCGGTCCCCACTGTCTCCGGGCGCTGCACTCCTTCGGGCAGGCCTCCGGTCTACGCCTCAACCCCGGCAAATCGGTCTTGTTCCCCCTACATTTAACTAGGGATTGCTTCGACTGGCAAACCACAATACCCATTAGGCGGCAGTCCTTTAAATATTTGGGGATCTGGATCGCTTTACTCCCTGATCTCGCTTGGTCCCTCAACATCACCCCGTTGGTGAAACGGGTCAAGGAGGACCTCTGCAAATGGCGGAAGCTGCCGCTGAATCCCCTCGGTAGGGTCGCCCTGTTTAAAATGATGATCCTCCCCAGATTCCTCTATGTCATTCAAAACACCCCCTTCTCCTTCCCACGGGCCTGGTTCAGAGATCTAGACAGCCTAGCCACTAAATTTCTCTGGGGCGGCAGATGGCCCCGTATAGCTTTAGCCCGCTGCTGGATCCCTCCCTTTGACGGGGGCATGGGAATGACCAACTTATACTACTTGGTGACCCGCCTACTCACATTGCACGATTGGTTTTATGGGGGTTGGTCGGACCCGGCCTACAGACTCGAACTATGGGAGTTGGGCCTACCTCTAATTCAAACGATGATGTATGGGGGGACCATACCTAGGACTCTACCTGGGGTGACGCAAACCATTCTTCTGGCCTGGAGGGCCTCACTGCGTCACACCCAATGGATAAACAAATTGACCCAGCACACTCCACTCTGGCAGGGCGCATGGCTAAGGGAGGTTAGCGCGCTAGAAGGATTTCGGTCTTGGGACCTTATCGGGATCTCCCAGCTCGGGGATGTGTGGATCAGCGGCCACATACGCTCCTTCCAAGATATGCAATCCAGGCACTCCTTGCACCCATCACAATTTTATAAATACCTGCAGCTACGCCACGCTCTCCACTCACACGAACCGGACGGTACAACGCTACCGGAATACAGCCCGCCGGAGGCGCAAATCATGTTGGGAAACCTGGGGAAGGGGGGTATTTCCCGTATTTATTGCTCATTAACCAACAACACCCCGACCACACTAGAACGGCTCAGAAACCTGTGGGAGAGCTGGGTGGGTCCATTGGAAGAGGAGGATTGGAGGGACGCACTGATGGCGCCCAAGACGGTTACAGCATCAGATGGGCTCCACCTGATCCAACTGTACTATTTGCACGCAGCCTATTTAACTCCCGCTCATCTCCACAGGGCTGGCCTATGTCCAACTGCTTCCTGCACACGTTGCGGCCAGGACCAGGCAGACTTCTTCCACATGGTTTGGACATGTCCCCTCTTGGCGCAATTCTGGGGGTGTATAGAACAGGAACTTACTGAGGTCTTGGGTTGGGAGGTCCCACATGGCCCATTACACACGCTTCTGGGGATCACGGACGGGTTGGATGGGTCCAGGAATGAAAAAATTGTTCCTCAACACGACGATGATCGTAGCTAAGCGAGACATAGCCGCCAACTGGAAAAGTCCTGCTCCGCCTAGCGCCAGGAAGTGGCGCAGGGGGGTTGACTGGTGTGCCACACGAGAGAAGCCCCAATATGAAGCACGGGGCTGTCCAAAGAAGTACCGTAGGGTCTGGGGCAAATGGTTGGGTCAAGTAGCTTGATGTATTGCTCGATTGACTATATGTATCACTTGGGACCTCTCGGGTCATGACATATTGTGATTTACCATCTAATTGAATGTGGGATTTTATTAACTATAAGCTGTACTGTATTGCTGGTCTTTTTACTTTGTTTAAAATCAATAAACTTGATTATCAAAAAAAGGATATCGTCAGCATACAGGGAGATACGATCCTCCCATTCTTCTGACCATTTCAGACCCCTTACTATGGGGTCCCTGCGAATCCAGCTCGCCAGGGGCTCAAGTGCCAGGACAAAAAGCAGCGGGGACAGAGGGCATCCTTGCCTAGTCCCTCTTTCGAGGGCGAAGATCCCTGATTTTCTGTTGTTCACTACCACTTGTGCCAACGGTTCCGAGTACAGGAGTTTCACCCATCCAAAAAATCCTGGGCCAAACTCCATCTTTTCCAGCACTGCAAAGAGATAGGGCCATTCGATTGTATCGAATGCCTTAGCGGCATCCAAGGACATCACTACTGCGCTCTCCCTAAGCGTATCTACTCTCCCAAGTGCCCCATGGAGACGACGAAGATTTAGGGAGGTATTTCTGGATGGCATGAATCCAGACTGGTCCGGATGGACCAAGTCAGAAACCACACCGATCTACCATTTAGCCAACAACTTGGCCAAAATCTTCGCCTCTGCATTCAACAGCGAAATAGGTCTATATGAGGAGCATTGGTCCCTAGATTTGCCTTCCTTATGTATGACCACCACTGTGGCGAGTCACTGGCCCTGGGGAAGCAGGCCGGCCTCTAGTCTTTCCTCATACATAGCCTTGAGATAGGGGGCTATTTTGTCAGGCTTTAATTTGTAGAGTTCTATTGGGAGACCATTTGGGCCCATAGCTTTCCCGGATGGCAAATCCCTGATGGCCCGTGCTACTTCGTCGTTCGTAAGCTCACTATCGAGGAAGTCACAGTCAGTTTCCGACAATATTGGTAGCCGAATGTCCGCTAATAGGGCCCTCGATTCTTCTATCGGACAGACGGAGTGTGATTTATATATCAGAGTATAGTAGTTGGCGAATTTATCTACAATCAGCTGCATGTCTGAAATTTTCTCTCCCGCTTCGGTTGTAAGTTCTGCGACCAGGCGATTGGCCTGCTCACGCCTGTCTAGCCACGCAAGTAGTTTGCCCGCTCTGTCCCCGAGCTCGTATATCCTACCAAGCTTGTCCCTTTGTAATGTTTTAGCTCTGTCCGTGACTACACTTTTGTATTCTTCCTTTTTGAGGTGGAGTTTGTGTGTTGTGTCTGAATCCCCGGCCACTAGCATTTGCCCTAGAGCGCTAAAATCTCTTCTTCCAACTGTATTAGTTCAGCATTCTTCTCCTTTTTGGCCCCAGTTATCTGCAAGACTGCTTGCCCTCGCACCACTGTTTTGAATGCTTCCCAGAGCGTTCGCGCCGAGCCCACCGATCCTTCATTCTCCTGGAAATAATGCTCAATTGACAAGGCAATCTTTTACCTAATATTGGGATTGCGTAAGTGCCACAGGTTTATAGGAGCTATTCTACCTGCCTGGCTGTCGCCCCCACCCATCTGTACCCATATTGGAGAGTGGTCGGATATACCTCGTGCCATGTGTCTGATTTCTGTAACTTGGTCCACTTTGTCTGCCGGCATGAGGATGAGGATGTAGTCAATACGGGAGAGGCTATTGTGCGCTTTGGAGTGAAATGTAAACTGGGTATCTGTAGGATGGCGGGTTCGCATGCGTCAGCCAGTCCCATAGCATCTAGAAAGGTGGACAGAACCAACTGGGCTTGTCCTAGGTCTCTGGGGGGATAGCGATCACGCCTGCCACATACCACGGAGTTGAGGTCTCCCCCAATCATCAGCTTCCCTTCTGAAAACTCTACCATCGTACTCCCCAAATGCCATTGCCTGTAATCCTGGGGGAGACATAGACGGACACCAGGGTTAGTGATCCTCCTTCCCATTTCCCTGACACTGCTACGTATCTGCCCATTTCATCAGTCCAGGTGTGGTCCATGGACATCGGAAAGGATTTGCGCACCATTATGCCCGCCCCCGCAAGCCTGAGGTAAAGCCCGAATTCATGACCAGAAACGGTAACCCCATCTGTCCAGTGCTCTGCATGTATTTCCTACCAGATGTGTCTCCTGGAGCAGGACCACATCTAGGGTGTGTCTTTTAATGTACTGTAGGACAATTCCCCTCTCTAGCTTATCCCCCAAACCGTTCACATTACAGGATAGGAGTTTGAGTTTTTTTATCACCCATTGAACCCATTACCACCCTTCCCGTTCCCCCCACCCCCACACCACCTCGACTCCCAGCACCAGGCATGGTCAAGTATATGTCTCGCTACTCGTTGGCATACTGTGGCTGTTTATTATTACTACACATGTACCATCTCTATCAAACCCTGCTTTAAAGTTTACTTGTTTGTCTCTCAGTTGAACATGCTTAACACTAAGTCCCCAACTTCCCCCCTCCCTGCCTCCCCACACTCTGGGCCTAAAACTGCCCATACCCCAATATGGCAGAGTGCCTGTCGCCCTACTCTTCTAAACTAGCTCTTAACTCGGGGGGGGGTGTGGCAACACCCTCCCCACAGCCGTCTGCCCGCTACTATATGGATATCGTTTTCTGGATCCGCTGGTTGCGTTCACCATAGCATCATCCAAAGAAATAAGGTTTCCCCGTGCAGTTCGATGATCTGGAGGCAAGTGTCTTGCGAGAGGAGGGACCCCACTTCATCTCGCACTATGGTCTTTTGCCAGCCTCCAACCACTCCTGTGCTGCTTCTGGGGTGTCAAAGAACCAAGTTTTACCATCCACCTCTATCCGCAGTTTGGCAGGAAACAACATGAAGTACCGAATGCCTTTGTCCCTCAACTTTTTCTTGATATTTCGGAAAGTTCTTCCTTGCCTCTGGACCGCAAGGGTAAAGTCCGGAAAAAAGGACAGCTCACTTTTCTCGTATTTAAGGGGAGGGTTCGTTCGAGCCGTTTGCAGTATGATGTCGTGGTCCCTGAAATTCAGAAGCTTTGCCAGGATTGAACCCGGGGGAGCCCCCGGCTTGGGCCTTCCCCCAGGTACCCTATGCACGCTTTCAATCGTGAAGTACTTTGAGAGGGTTTTTGGCCGGAGGTGATTCAGTATTAAATCTTCTATAAATAGGTCCACAGCTGTTGTCGGTACAAGCAATTAATGCTGCAGAAAATTAAAAATAAGGGAAACAGTAAGATATATCCACATTATACTTGTGAATATAACATGAATAAAACCTCCCCATAGTAGATTAAAACTACAAGACCCAAAGCATTCACTAATGGGAATGTGCCAAAAAAGGTGGGGGGAAACTTCCTTGTCGAAATAACCCATCCAGTTTAACACAAATTGTAGGTAGGACAGTATGTCCATAGTGGAGAGAAAACGCTAAGCTCAATCTTTGTTGCTGGATGAAATTTATACCAAAAATGTACAACCTTGATCTCTCGTATTTACATGACGTTTGGTACCACTGATCATTGGATATCTATTTGGATCCTACAGCCATTTATGGCACATATCCTCACAATTTTGAAATTAAGGATCTTTCTGTGAAGCTTTCAGACATACCCACAGGTATGTGGGCGGTGTGATTTCCCATATTAATTAGGGGCGAGACTAATAGTTTTTTCATTTTTTTTCTTTTATAATCGGTATTTTAATTTTATTGACAGATTCAGTTTCTACTAATTTCAAGTCTAAGTGCCCGATGCACGATTCATGGTGATTCCTCCCTCGTGTTCATTGAGGTGATTATTAATTTGGACCTTCTTTCTAAACTTTTTTTACTTACTTTTATCTTTTTCTTTTCCCTCTTTATCTAGGGTGTTCTTTCAAATACTTTGACTTGGCTTTTTTCATCTTTTTTGTCATCGTTTCAGATCTTTGTCACGTTTTCGGTGCTTACTAAAACTTTACATTACCTGCTGCAACCCATGTACATATATTTCATTTTTTAGAAAATACAGTGGACGCTCCTACATATGATGCTTTTGTCCTGATGATGACCCTCAAAGTATTCTTGGGTCGAAACGTCGTCGACGCTTGTAACGTGGCCTAAATGAAAGAGGACACAATTGTTGTATTGTGTATTTTTGTTTTATTTTGAAACCTGTTTTTTGTATATTTTTTCCTCAGCCACTGTCTGTTTAGTTTACACTTGTTATTGTCTACAATCTTAACCCCTTCACTGCGCGCGTCGGCCAACGGCCGTCGCGAGCACTACCTCGGTAGTGCTGTGCACGTCCGTTGGCCGACACGGCCCCGCCCACTCGTTTAAACCGCCGCACCGTGGCGGAATTCGCGCCGCGGTTAAGCGGATAACACTGTTTGTGTAACTGTATGAGCGCCAGTATTCATGTGTATATACTTGTAATATGTTTTTTGTTCAATTTACATTAAATATTCGTTTTTTGATACAATTACTGGTACATGGGTAATGTGGAATTTAGATAGCACTTGTTTTTCTCTATTTTAGGTTCTCTCCTAAATTTTAAAATAACAAACTTTACTTTTCAGTTTGGCTCACGAACCATTGTTTGGATTAGGTTATCTTGCTCGGGGCCACCCCTAGTAATTACGTCAGTTAAAGGGGTCACCACTTGAACCCGGTGCTGCGTAGCTTGTCGCGGCTGCACGTACTTGGAGCCGATAGTTGAGGTAAGTTATGAATCCGGCCACCGAGCTGGCAGCAGTTTGTCGTGAGAACGTGACATCAGTAGTTTCTTGGACTGCTCTGGTCTGCCCTGGATTTGGACAAGCCCGACTGCCCCCTTTCTCTTCTTCCGCTTTCCGAATCTTGGAGGTGAGGTGGATTTCTGCCAGACTCTGCTCATGGTCACACTTGCCCGCCTTTGATTGTAGTTGGGAGGAGCCGCGGCGCACCCCAATCAATGTCCGTCTCTCCCGAAAATCACTCCTGGCCAGCACAAAACTCAAGCCCAGGGCTTCTTGGGCCTATCCAATGCCCGGACCAAACTTGCTGTTGTCTCTCTGGGGCGGGGGTAGCGCTGTCCCTTCGTTACTCCTCTAGGATGGCAATGAGCATGTGGGTCAGAGGGGGCCCCCCCCTGAACCCGACGCTGTATCGCCCGGCGCGGCTGCACTCACTTAAAGCCGTTAGATGAAGCAATTAGGAGTCCAGTTATCTCGCCGGCGCGAAGTCATCTTATTTACGTGCCCCCGGTGCGATTGTAAGTGGCTCCGATCGTCCCTGGATTAATTTGAGCTCGCCAACCTCCTTCTCATTGCTCGCCGCCCATACCCACGGGGGGCGGAGCCCTGCTGGATTCCACTCGGGGCCTCGCCGCCCGCCTCCGATTGCAGTCCCGGGTGGAGCCGCGGCGCCCACCGGGCCGTGGCCGCCTTCCCCGGAAGTCACTCCCGGCCAGCACAAAACTCGAGCCCGTGGCTTCTCAGGCCCAGCTGGTGTCTGGATCAATCCTGCTGCTAGCACTCTCACCGGGGCTTCAATCTATCACCGCTCTCCAGCAAGGGTAGCGCTGTTTCTTTGCCGCGCTGCTGGGGTGGTTTACGGATCTGTTCACGGATATTTTAGCAGGCTTAGGCCGCGGAAGGTGGGAGCTTCACCGACGTGCGGCCATCACGATCGGTGCCCAAGCCACGCCCCCCCCCAGTACTACATTATTGATCAGGGAAGGGCATTGTCTGCAGTTAAGGTAATGTTTGTGGCCATATGTTAATGCTGTAAGAACTTGTATTTATGATTCATTAATGCAAAGCCTTTATTATTAGGTTGAGCGCTCTAAAGAAATGCAAGCTCGGACTACACTGCTGACAGTAGACTCAGTATATAGGTGCTTCTTTTGGTGTGAATAAGTTCTATCATTTCTAAGTTATAAGCATTTTTAAAAAGTTGCAGGGTGGGCTTAAAAGTGTTAACACTTTTGTATAACTTGGCTGTTTAGTCTTCTGTCAATCACATTTGAATATTTCCTTTAATGTGATTAGCTGGAGGAGCCACCATTTTATGTAGGAGAAAATCCCACAATTGTATGAAAAGTCTTGATTCCGATATGACTGGTGATTTTACACTTAGTCCAACACAGATTCAAATCTGTGTACACCACCATATACTCAGATACATACTCACACTCAGGGATATGAAGACGCCTATGGAGGCAAAGCTACAGTGAGGCAGTGGGGATCCAACGTAGGCGCAAGTTTACGCACACCACCATTCACTTCGACACACAATCAGCACTACATTTGGGGTAATGAGCACTCCATTGGAGGCCAAGCTACAGTGAGGCAGTGGGCATCCTAAGCAGGCACAAGTTTATGCACACTACCACTCACTTCAAAACTCAGGGATATGAACATGCTGTTGGAGGCAAAGGTACAGTGAAGCACTTGGCACCCTCTGCAGGCACAAATTTACTCATTCTGCCACTCATTCGGATATGTATTCAGGGATATAATACTCCTGTAGTGGCAAAGGCGCAGTGAGGGAGTGGGTGTCTATCACAGGTACAAACTCACACACACTGCCACTCAGAAAGGTGAAATGATTGTGAAAGAAGTAAAAAATGAATGATTCTACAATGTATACTTTAAGAACTCACACAGGTTTTGTAAATACATATTTTAAACTCAAAACAAATAAATAAAATAGAAATTCACTGAAAACATCATTAAAACTGAGTTATGGATCATGCTCAAGTGTGTAAAACTACTGAATTTGCCAGTAATGGTTTGCAGGGCAAACCATAACTTAAACCTTCCCCTTGCAAATGACATCACACATAACATCAATGATAACATCATAAGCAATAATATTCTCTACATCATTTGGCATGATCATTTACACCACTGCCTGAACCACAACTTGCACCACCCCTTTCACATCACAACATCGCTGATGACATTGTACGGGACATCAACCATGACAACCCTTATGACTTCAGCAATGACATTACCGATTATCTCATTGTCTGAAAAAAATGCTATGATGGCTTGCTTTGTGATTACTGCACTGAAAATGAAAAAGATACATACTTGTCAAATCATTATTATTATCTGATCGGAAGGTTTATGTTGTAAGGAGGTTTTAAGGGTTGAGGAAGTTGTGCAGAAAACAAAGTCGCCTAGTGTCAAAACATAATTATTTTCTTTGTAGATATGCAGTTCTTTGACAACAGTTAATTGGGTTTACTTCTAACGAGCTCCTGTTTCGTTTTTCTCTTCAGCCTGGTATGGCGGAGCGGGAAGGGCCTCGGAAAGCCAAATAATATTGGTAAGTATGAGGGGAAAAATAATTTCTTCTGTTCTGCTCTAGATACTGGTCTTACTGTCAGGACATAAAAAAATAAAAGCCCAGTCTCTTATAGTAGGTTTACTTCCCCTGAGTAGGTTTTGGGCAGAAATCTTCTTTTGCATAATCTTTAAATCAAAATTAGCTTCTTTTATTGGTTGGGTTCCATAGATTTATAGCTTATCTCAATAATACAAAAAGAAATAAGCTGCTAACACTGACAAGGAAAAGTGATACACTTAAGACAAGGAAAAGTAGTGTATACTTAAAAGAAGCCTCGCTTTGTATGTTCTTCTTTGGATGCAGCATTTTCATTTTCGCTAGCATTTGAGGACTCTCTTCATTTCCATCTCTCTTCCTTGCTGTTGCTTAAGTGTGTGGGTGATTCGTTCTCCTAACCAATCCACACTTACAAGTTTTTAAACAATCGCCCATTTTGGAATACCACGCTCCTCCAGGAGCATGGCAGGGGCCAGCGGCATATCTATTCCATTCGTAATAGCAGAGGAGCATCGCCCCACTGCCAGTAGATGAAAAATAAAATGATAATAAAACAATTTTTTATTATTTTATTTATCACTGACTGAGCCATGGAGCGGGCCATGGCAGGGGGAGTGGTGAGCACTTATAAGTGTGCATGTCAGTTTGGCCGGCTGTCTTAGGCCGGCCAAACAGACATGCGCACTTATATTTCTCCATCCCAGCTGTGTTGCACAGCCGAGCTGGAGAAAAGCCAGAGGCTCCCTGTGCCTGAGTGAGCATCAGACCAGCCTGCCCAGTCCAATCCACGTGCTTCTCTCACACTAGGTATAGCATGAAAGTAGCGTCTGGATTGGGTGGGGAGCATGTGCTGTGGCCCATGGACTGCCGGGAGGAGAGCTGGAGAGGAGCACCAAGGCGGCTGGCAGCGGCAGATCATTTTCTTTTTTTACTATTCCCCTAACCCCTTACCACACCCTCCACCCACACCGCACCCTCCACTTTAGATTGTCGGCGGCTTCCACTGTCAGGATTCAGGAGGTTCAGTGGTTTAGGTAACCTTCCCCCTCTTTGCTCACGGCGGTGGTGGAACACGGCTCTCTTTCCCGGGTGACATTCTCACAGGACTGTGTGGTGGTTTCCCATTCACATCCTCTTCTCCAGGAATCTGTTGCTTCTTCCTCGCTTGCGTCACTGAATTAAGTATCTTCTTCATGATGTCCCTCATCCCAGTCCATTTCATCCTCCTCTGGATTTGTATCCTGAGGGACAAGAAACAGAACTCTTCCTCCATTCCTAGCTTCTCCTTGTTTGTTTGTCCTTCCTCCCAGTTAACTACTGTATCTTCTTATCCAGGTTGGCGGAGGCCAGAGTGTGCCAAAACCCTTCAGTTAAGTCTTCATTACAGTATAACAATTTGTAACAGTCTAAGAACACCATCAGATATGATTCAGAAAAAGAAATAAAAACCACTACTTTACTCTATGGTAGGCAAGCTTAGGAACTAATGTTACTAACATTATATTGTTATATTATGTTTATTTATAAAGCACACTGTCACCATCGACGGTATCCTGACACTGAGCAGGTGTGTGTGTTTAGCCCTGCCTATGTTAGGTTGCCTAACTGAAAAACCAGGTATTTAGCTTCTTGCGCAATACATGAGGAGAGGAGCTGGAATATTATAAATTATAAGGATATATCAGTCATTCTTTATGAAGTTAGTGTTCTAGTTTTGTACTTGTGTCTCGTTCTCTAAATTATTATGAAGTTAACCACTGAAAGAGTTCATGTTTCAAGAAATGCATGCACTACTTATACAGTGATCACGTATTTGAAACAACCATATATGGAAACAAGCATTGGCATAGCCAATAGTTCTCGCCTTTGGGACATTGTAAGTGTTTAGCTATGCAGCACACTCCAGCAGGAACATTATTCACCAGTTAGTTGACATTTTTATTGTTGCCTGAAAACTCCGGGACACACGAGTAATTTGGCAGCAGGAGGTTTTAAACCCATGCTAATTCTAAATACACAGCGCTGTACCTTCCACCCCCAAAGTACCAAAAGAATCTCTGTGAGAAAAGCAGTAACTCACTGCTTATCCTTACATGGTATTTGTTCTTTACAGTAGGATATTAACCCTTTGCGCTAGTACATGGCGAGTTAAAATTGCCTGCCAGCAGACACAAACAACTCTGACTTTTTCCCGCCAGGAAGATTATAATCACTGTTATGTTTTAAACTTATTTACCAAGTCTTGGAGTCACAACTTTGTGCTGCAGCTGGGAAAATAAAGCCTGCTGCCTCGGATTGCCACTGAACCCCCTCCCCCCAGTCGGAGCAGAAGGACACGTCTTCTAGAATATGAAACCAGCTTTTGCAAACGGTTGGACTTTTTGGAGTAACTTGAAATAAAACTGCAACAACAGATTAAGTTCTTGGAGAATCTAGCCATGCTTTGAAAAGAACCGGTGCCTCGAGCATTTTTTCTCTTAAAAGCGCACAAGAACACTTATTACAAGCAGCACATGAAGGGAGATTATGTTTTTTTTTAATTGACATCCTGCTGGCCTGGCTCCAAGGAGGAGAAAAGCAGTTTGAGTACCATTAAATTAGGCAGTGGTAGCACCTGTTATTCATGATGCCTAGAAGCCGTAAAGCGCCTTAGAATACATGTTAATAATGTTGCATAGAACATTTCTGCTAAATTCGAGACATATACAAACGGCTGCATTGCCCGGCTGCGCTTTAAAAGTGAATGTGGGCATGCGCGCTCAATGGAAGCGATTTACAATCACGAGCCAGCGATTGCCATAAACCGAACCCTCCCACGTCACGCAAAACAAAGATGGCTTCGGCCTGTCCAGATGGGCCGTCCTCAAATTGGACAAGGCGGTAACCAAGAAACCCGATTTCCAATCACGCGCCACCGTTTACCATAAACGATGACGCAAGCAAATGGGAAAGAGGGGCGGGGCTTCAAGTCCCTTCTGAATCCGTATCGATTCCAAGAAGCCCTCGCAGAGCGAGCAGGCTGCAACGCCAGGCGAGACCTAAAAAGATAGAACAGAGTGGTGTAAAGATATATGTCTGTCTGAAAATTACTGACCAATGTTTGTGAACATTGTTTGTTTGTGAGTCCAGCAGAATGGCTATACCAGCATGCCTGTGAGTTGGCAGTCCCAGATGGCACGAGGACTGTGGTGCTGGCACTTAATATATCAACAAAATGGAAGAATTATCCGGAACCATCGCAATACTGTGTGCCAGCTCTTTTGATATATAAAGTTCACTGACCATTAACCAGCCCAACTGGCCATTCTCTAGTGATTTTGTCATGTAAGTGACTCTCAGCTATGCCAGCCTTTCAATTGAAAGGCAATGCGGACACTTAAGGTCGCTGCTACAGCTTTACCCTTCTTTCAGAGAGATCCCTGGCATGAAAGTCCAGTCCTGCCAAGCAGGCCCATGTCATGTGTGACTTGGTTTGTTATTCAATAGCACTCTGCGTGCTTAGATTTTTGAGTCCATACTTAAAATGTTAAAAGTGAAACTAAAAATCCCAGAGTACAGCTTGCGGCAGGAAAAACAGCCGTGACTGACCCTATCCTCCTTTCAGAGACAGGTAAGAGAGAGGCATAAACACATGCAAATAAATGTGAGTTGTCTTCTAACCAGAAAGTCAGACAGGTATTTCCTAAGTAAACGCCTGGATTACTAAAATCATAGAGAAATGACAACTTTGAGTTCCATTTCCAGTCAGATTTGACCCCCTATCTAGCCATACAAAATTACAACTGATTTTTCCAGGTATGACCTAACACTAAGACAGAAATCCAGTACATTGATCCACATGCACATATCAGCTTCGCAACCAGCCAAGTGATAAAATAACACGTCATAAGGCAATTATATTGTCAGGTAGACAAGACTGCACTTTATGAGCCGGGAGAGACATGCCCCGTTTTTTTCCAGCACAGCTGTATGCTTCACACCAGTAAGTTTGACCTGTGAACATTGTTGTCCATGACTTTAAGCACGCTGCTATACTAACAAGCATTGGCATAGCCAACAGCTCTCGCCTTTGGGGCTTGTAAGTGTTTAACCATGCAGCACATTTTACTGGGTGGTATGAGATCTACTGCTACTTCACAAGGTGTAGGCTAAAATGACCACACCTAACCAACACACTGAATAAAACGGGTAATTTCCAGGCAAGCCCTCAGTATAGAGGTATAAACATTGCAATACAATAGTCAAAATAAGAAATAATGATCGTACATCTCTACCATACCTTCCTGCCATGTATAAGCACAGCCACAAGTGTGCTACAAAATAGTTGAATGGAACGTAACTCCTAACTTCACAGGCGATATCAAATTTCTTCCCACAACGGCCACAATATGAAACACACACTTTACCAACCACTAAGAAGAGTGACAGCTTATGGGCTAAACCAGAAAACATTTGAGGTCTTATTAATGGTAAAAATGAACTACTCAAAATAGTATGACATAACATAATACCTTAAGTGGTATGTTGTACTGCAGGAAATAATAATGAGCAGTTACCGGACAACCTCAGGTCCGGACTTTTAAAACCATTTTTTAGCAAAGCTGAAGGCCTTCCAGTTCTCCCTCAGGCCATGCTCCTGACTAGTGCACATCATAATCCCTCCATGTTATCTACGTCAGTAATTCATTGTACTACATAATATTGTGATTGCGTTTATATAGAACTTACTACGCCTGACGAGGAAGATTCACAAAGGACCATGGAAGAAGGTATGGGGCCTGAAAGACCTCCGATGTTGTTTGAAGGTCCTGGGGTGAGGTCAGGTTGTTGGGGACAGTAGGAGAACATTTTTAAAAAAATAGCAAACATATGTATAAACTGTTAAGTTTTATTTGCTTTCATTGTAGTGAATAAAATGGCTGGATTGAAACATCTTAATTCTAAATTGTAAAAAAGGGAAAAAAAACAGCACATGTTGGAATATGTTTTATCCTGGTAGATCTAGGATGTTCATGAGGGCATGGGTGGAGCAGTGGGGGAAGTCAAGGCACATGCCACCTCTGGGTATTAACACAGACGGCGTCCGGCTGCGTGTGCTTCATCAAGCTGAAACCGCGCTCTTACGGCCCGAGTCGTGCTTATCAGATGACGCCCGGACTTTGACAGATCTACCACAGATCTGCGTTTCGGGAGCCTCCCAGACAGCCTGTATTGTAGGATTGTCTTTAATACCCAACTCTGTACACCGATCACCCCTGCAGTGGGTCTCAATCATTTTATAGAAGATAGGTTGCATTCTCTTATGAGTGCTGTGAATTACTCAGCACTCCATTAACCGGGCGGACGTACTCCTAATTGAGGATATTTTATTTTATCTGCTGTGGCTTTTCCTGAAGAAGGCACTGCTGTGCCGAAACGTGCGTAGGATACCATCCGGGTTGCAGCCACTCAGTGACATAGACACGAGTTTTAAGCCTATTAACCAGCCTGAATCTACGGCCTTTTTGTTATCGTTGTCTAAATTACAAACCATCAAAAAGACGAAATGACTCTGAATATGAATTATTTATAGATGTCTGTTCTACACATTTTTTTGTCTTTGATGTATATATTATGATTGTTGGGTATGAATAGTGTGCAATCAGAGTGTATGATGACATGGTTGTGGTGTGCTTGTGGATTGTTTTAGATTTGATTTGTACATATATTTATTGCTTAGTTTCTAATAAAAATCATTTTTGTATTTTGCAATATACACAGCTTGTTTTTGTCCCTCCTTAGGCCAGAGAATGATTATAGTTATGTTGTATATTAAGTTTGAGTTGCCATAGGAATTTGCATTGTGTATTATTTCCCTGCCTAGAGGAACTCCCCATTAGTAGCAGGGGGCCCTTTCTCATTTATGCTCACCTCCGGGTATTAATGCATAAAGAAGCAAGTTTAAAAAAAGTTTACAACATGCCTAACAAACACATTAACAAAGCCAATAGATCTCACATAGGTGAGGCCTGTTGGCTGTGCCAATCCTTATTAAAGTTGCTGTTATAAGGTGCTCAAAGGACATTGCAACATTGTAGCTGCCTACAATTTTTGTGCTAGATTAGGTGGTAACTTTTTTATGTCCTTTATAGATAATAATAAAATGAATGACACGAATAAACAGCTTACTTGCAACCTTTGGTCCCGTGCTCGCTATGATACTAGATTCAAACTAGCCTGGCTGATGAGGGTTGATACCCCAAAACTGGTACCAGGATGCTTGTTTTCAGGTCAAGTGAGGACCTGACCTGGCCTGGCAGTTCGGGCTAGACTGTTCCAATGGGGAGCAGAGTCAAGACTGATTTGCATATGGCTGGGTCCAAACCGGGGTGGCGTAGCAAGCAAAAGAACAATGGATTTAACCCAGATCTGTGACTGGGGGTGAATGCTTGACATTGTTCTACATTCTGTCAATCATCTTTTTGTGTTGCTATCAATATTATACACGACATTAATTTGAGAATGTGCCTCTGAAAACTCAATTTGCAACAGAAATAGAAGCTCTATGTGAAACGTGCAATGGCAGTGGTACAGGGGAAGGTGGTATATCTGCCCAACACGGCACAGCGATTATAAACCAGACTACTGTTTTAGTTAAATTACAATGTATTGCAGATTCCAAAGTAAAAAAAAAAAAGTCCAAAGTACAGCACATTCCATAAGCATTGATCTACGTGTGCTGTATTACACTGGGTGTTCTTCATAAACTGTTTATTTACTGAAGTTTGAATAAGCGAATCAAAGCGCATCCAGTCTACTTGTTTTCCTTGCCTGCTTGCAACACCACCAACTTCGCATTATTTCCTGATATATTTTGATCTCGTGTTATGATCACACCCGTCTTTCTGTCCCAGGTTGTTGTCAAATTCATTCATTTTGAATTTACATCTGACCTTAGAGGTAAATGATACTGAACTGACAAGATGGTATCCATTTAAAGCATAGTTCTAGCTGTGTCATAACACGAAATTTGTAATTTTCATTGCATGATCACCCAGTTCCACTGAATCTGGTTTCTGTTTGCATGAATACCAAACAAAACTTTACACGCTCAGCATTAAGCCTTATGGTAAATGCACTAAAGGCGGTTTTGGAGAGATGGGCTATCACCCAATAAATGTTGATAGTCTTACTGTCTCTTGCCAACCTAATACCAGCATTTTTTCTCAAGAGGTTTTACATACATTTCACACAAGGAATGAGCCTCACAAAGCAAGTATTCAGCCTCGGAAAGCGCACACACTGCTTCAACAAATGCATATTCGCAAAATCAAGATATCCTACTTCCATCCCAAAACGCACACTTCTGGCAAGATGGCACAATGCCAGACAAACTGGCAATACAAAGACTCCTACTGCAGTGCTTTCGACAGGGCTGAATTACTGACTCAAAGCACAAATGTCGCACTTCCATTGAGTTTTTTTTCTTTTCCCCTGAGCACTGTGCAGGCTGGGATTGACTGACAGCCTGCTGCCAACCCTTCATTGGTTCTACTGGGAAATGTGAGCAGCTTCAAACCCACCCATCTCTTCCATCATTAGACCACCACGCTGAGGTCTTGCTAATGTGCAGAATGGTCTCAGTTCCTTTTTCTGTAGTTTAGTTGTGATATTATGTATTGTCTTCCCAGAGGGTCATAAATAACCCCAGTTTTGCCGGTTCATTCTATAACGCCGAGATGAGTCAAGCAGAGGGTGTGAATGAAAAAAACAGAATGTGAAACGTAAAATGACTACGGAAGTGGAGACCTCGGCACTGAGGAAACAGGACAGAGAGGAATATTGCATAATTGAAAGTGAATGGAGTGAAATAAACTGAAAGGGAGGAGTAGGAACGAAACAAAGGTAGAGGGAGGAAGCATAAAACAAACCAGAAGGAAGAACGAGAGGCCCGTGCAGCGAGTAAACAGGAGCCGAGTGAGCCTGCTGGAGGAAATAAGGCTGTAACAGCGAGCTGAGAGGAGAACGTAAGACCTCCAGCAGCTGCTGTGCAGCTGCTGTCCGCACACCGAGGAGATAGGAGATCGGCGTGGAAGTTGGTGCGTCTCCTATTGTTTCTCAAATAAAAATTAATCATTTAATAAACAAAGAAAACCACCACGCGCCCAGAAAAGGGAGAGGAGGAGGGACGAGGGAGGTGGTGAACACGAATGATGGGAGGGGCGAGAGCAAAGGCAACACAGACAACGGGTAGCGCTCACGCTTGGAGATAGCTACGATCTGCTCCTATGCATAAAGGGAATGACTGCGGTTGCGGGCAAGCAAGAAACTGCACTGGACCATTCAATGCAAAAAAAGAGTGTGCCGAACAAACAATAAATCCAAGAGTAAGGGCACATGTAACAGGGGCAGTCACCACCAAAGTGAAAACACATCCAAAGGCGGAACAAAGAGCAGCGTTTTGCCAATAATAAGAAAGCAATTTCGAAAGGCACAGGAAGCAACAAATCGAAAACGGTGGGCGTGGTCTAAACCCACAGCAGGATTACAGCATGCCTACAGAGCAGCGCATGCCTGCTGCCTCTAGGCTCGACCTAAAAACCATAAAATAACAAGCATTTGCAATGCAATAGGTCTCGCATTTACGAGAGTTTGAGCTATTGACATTGTAAATGACAATGCCTTTTATTTATGTTTTGGGTTTTAAAACATAAATAAAAGACATTGTCATTTAGAATACTAATAGCTTAAACTCTCGCAAATGCAAGACTTATTGCATTGCAAATGCTTCCCCCAATGCGCCTAAGAGTAACATGGAATTACTCCGATTACTCCAGAGTAATTGAAATTCTGGCCAGGTCTAGTCACTATGTGGGCATCGTCAAGGTCACAGGTGTCTGCGAATCTGTGCATATAGCACTATGAATAGATAAATATAGGTGTTATCATTAACAGAGCTCCATTTGCGTTTTGGATATTACCAGAAGTAAATTATAAGACAGTCTGTGCATTACCGTTCGGTATATAACGCAGTGGTTAAAAAATAATGAGGTCACAATAGTGACATGTAGCCACCCCTGCTCTAAACACTGTTCCATCTCCCCTTCCCCCTCCTCACTAATAGCGCCTTAATGGCACTTTAGTGTACTTGAGTTAGATCATCAAAAGTTTTAAAGAAAAGTGAACAGCCTCTGGGGCTGTGTTTTACGGTACCCTGTATTTCATTGAATGCACGCATGTAAATCCAATAACTAGTGCACATTCTCTGAGGGGGAGGGGAGATGCGACTCGGAGGAGATGGCGACTTCGTTTAATTGAGTGCACATGAGGAAGCCCTCAAACCTGTCGCCGAGTGGAACAGATGAAAGGAAGTATCTCCCTCCTAGGCTGCAAGATGTTTTCTCTCTCACCAGTAAAACATTTTGCTTTAATTAGTGGGGAGAGATGCCCCTCCCCGAGCAGGGATCGGACTGCCCACATTGTCAGGGCTCCTCAGCTGCCTGTCTCACTGTTCACGTGCAGCAGCCGGACAGATGAGCTGGGCTCACATTTCCCACTCACCCTCCAACTCCCGCCCCACTAAGCCCTCTTATAAGCGAGCCCACATTCACAGCTTCCTGTGGGCTCACATCACGCTCCTTGAAAAAAGAAGCAGGGGGAGGAGGATGATGAGTCAGCCTAGGAGACGAGCGAGCTGAGGCACACGGGACGGCTAAAAAATAAATAAATAAAGGCGAATGGGCATATGCGAGGTGGGAGGGGGCTGCTTTGGCGGGGGAACATAGGACTTCTGCATTGGTGCAGTGGGAATGGACCATACTTAAAAGTTAAAAAGAAAAAGCAAATTAGGTTAGGAAGCGGCCGCCATTACCAAAGCTGGCTCCACGTGCGTGCTGTGTCCCTTAATGAAGTAAATAGTTCTCGCAACTGGTAATGAAAGCTCCCGAGTTAGCACACAGTAAAAGATCGAGTTCTCACGGGCGGTAACAAATGGCGAAAAGGCGGTAACAAGGAGGGACTAACAAGCCTCATAATGAATCAGAAGCCATCATTTACCAAGGACAATGACACCAGCCAATGAAAAGTATGGGCGGAGAGTGGGCGAGGCTTCCACAGCATACTCTACTACAGCATGCCTCGCAGAGCGAGCAGTGCATGCGCGCTGCTGCTAGGCTCGACCTTACAACTACACTTTATTTTCAATAGTGAAATGTGCTGCGGTCCTGAAAGTGCCAACTGCAAATGTGAAAAAGCCTTAATTTACTGCTATTGAATAAAAGCTGGAATGGTTGCAATATTTGCAAATTCTGTTTCATTGCAGTCTTATAATCTGCTTCATTTCTTACTGGTGAGTGACTGCAGTGTGGAGATAGCAGCCTGATCCTGGGCTCATTTGCATACCCATAATGCCATGGGCTGCAATGACCGCCTTGGTTTGCTTTCTTTTTTTTAACTGTCTGTTTTCTGCAGCCGTGATATGTTTGTATGTTGGGAGTGGACAGCAGAGAGTGGTGGGCAGTGGGCCTTTATTCTCAAGTTCATTCTGACTTTCAGGTCTTTTCAGATGAGGGATTTATATACCGCGGTGGTGTGACCTCTTGCTGTTTCCATTCTGCCTGTAGTGCATTGCAGCCTGTCAGCCGCAGCGGCCGCTGGAGGCTTCCCAGTCTCTGGTTGGGTGAAGTCTGAGGAGCAGCTCATTCTCCTGTTACCCGTGGGTAACTGGGTGAGACTTCCACGGCTGCTGGTAGCTGCTGGAAATCTGCATTCGGTGGAGACAGCTCATTACCGGTTACCCACGTGTAACTGGATGATACTTCCACATCTGCTGGAATCCAGAATTTGGCTTTCCTTTTACCCACGGGTAATTGGGTGTAGTTACCACAGCTGCTGGTAGCTGATGGAACCCCGAATTCGCTGATGGAATCTCAGTCCCAGGTTACCTTTCACACACGGGTAAATGGGTGAAATTTCCATCGCTGCTGGAAGCCTGCAATCGCGGAAGGGAGCTCAGTCTTAGATTAACTTTTACCCACAGGTAAATAAGTGAACCTTTAACAGCTGCTGGAACCCTGCAATTGCCAAATGGAGCTCAGTCTCGGGTTTCCTTTTACCCACGGGTAACTGAGGTTAAACCTCCACAGCTGCTGGTAGCTCCTATAGCCCTGAAGTCGCCGAAGGGAGTTCAGTCTCGGTTTTCCATTTACCTACGGGTAACCTGGGTGATACCTCCACAGCTGCTGATAGCTGCTAGAATCCTGCAGTCGGTGGAGGCAGCTCATTCTCGGGTTACCCGTGGGTAACTGGGTGATTCACAGACTCCGCTTTCAGGGGAGAAACCAAACCTGTTTTTGCTGCTATCTACTGCCTTAATTTTAAAACTTTAAAACCTACTTGAATTGTTTTTATTGGGGGAACTGTTTGAATTTGGCCAAATAGACAGGCTTATTGCATTTGCACTTTACTCAGCGTGACACTAGGAGACGCCATTTTGGTTAGCGCTATAGTGTTCACGAGATCCCTGCTACTTATGGGACCAGATGTGCGAACACGCAGTGGACGTGCGCAGCGTGTGTGCCGCCAGCGCGCCAAAGGCAAGCCCGTCTGCGCCCGTCCGCGTCCGACTGGGGCCAGGGGCCACTCCCCCCGCCAGTTTTACCGTAAGCCAACTCACATACTCCTCAGGGCAACTTCTTGAATGGAGGGGTTTACTCCGTGAAAAATGTTTACACTCTATCTGCCCAGCCATGGATGTCCCCATTTGCTCACACTGCTCTTTTAAACCACTCTCTACCCCCAAATCCCGTCCTGTTCCACTGATCCCCCCACTATATAAAATGTTATCCTTAACTGCAGATCTTTACCTAAACACCGCTCTGAAATCGCTATCCTGCTTGAAGAGGAGTATCCCGATGCGTTGTTTTTAACCAAAACATGGCTCAATAGTGAGTCCGAACCGGACCTTGTGCAATGCCTTCCGCCGGGATACCATATCCTGAGGAGAGCTCGGGAACAGGGGAAGGGAGGAGGTATTGCCATCATACCAAATGATCGGTTTAAATGCTGTATTATTCCAAATATTCTACCTGATTGAGAAAATTTCTCCTTCGCTATTACATTCTCACCCACACATACCCTCTCGGGCATCCTAATCTATCGCCCTCCTGGAGCCCATGGACAACGTTTTAAACTTTTACCAGAAATTGCTGCCAATTTGGCAAGCTCCCCTCTAACTTTATTCTATTAGGGGACCTTAACTTGCATTTAGACGACCCTCTAGTCTTAGTGGCGTCTGATCTAGCCCAAAATCTCCTAGCTATCCAGTTAAAGCAAAAAGTCACTGGCCCCACTCATGCAAAAGGTCACCTCTTAGATCCTATTTTTACCAATAATATTGAACTCTCAGTAGGAGACCCATTTTCAGTGCCTTGGTCAGACCATTTTGTGAACCTTTTTTCTTGGGACACTCTGATGCCCCCCCCCGCCCTCCCCCTACTACTGGTACGGTTAGTAGCTGGAAACGTTCCTGGCCCAACCTTCCGTTAGAATCATGGATTTCAGTTCTGGAAGACACTACGCCTATTTTAGACCCAAATCCCATCTCCACTAATGAAAAGTTTAACAATTGGATTGATGCTTCCCTGGACTTAGTCCTCCCAAAGAAACACATCCATAAAAAAGTTAGGGATAATCCCTCTTCGTGGTACTCCCCCAAGCTGCGTGAGTACAAACAAGTCTGCAAGAGGTTGGAAAGGAATTGGAGAAGGGATTATGATGCACTAAGCAAACAGAATTATAGGGACTCTATAAAAGTCTATCAATCAGAAGTGAAAGCTGCACAAGCAGCCTACTACGAGGAAAGAATTAACTGAGCCTCCAACTCCCCCCGCGAAATCTTCCAGATAGCGAAGAATCTTCTAAAACTGACTGTCTCTGATGCTCCCCTTGAGGGCTCCCCTGCCCGTTGTAATGAACTGGCAGAATTCTCTTACAATAAAATTCAAGATATTTACAATATAACGCCCCTTCTAAGGAGGCCACCCTGCCCAGTGAACATTCCCTCGAGGAAATTCCCTTGATGGATATGGACACTTTAATAAAGATCTCTGCCTCAGTAAAATCGGGCTCCCCCAGCGACCCAGACTCAATCTCTGAGTAAGGCTTGGGAAGTAGTCCTTCCTGTGATACTGAAGTTGATCAATTCATCTATCTCCACCGGACTAGTGCCGCCACCATGGAAACACGCTATGGTGAAGGCACTGCTGAAGAAACCTAATCTCAACCCTGATATCCTGGGAAACTACCGTCCCATCTCTCTTCTTCCTGGGATCAGTAAAATACTAGAAAAACATATTAATTCTGTCCTCTCTACATTTCTGGAGTCTCACAATGTACTGCACCCTTCACAAACCGGATTCCGCCCCCAACATGGGACAGAGACTGCCTTACTAGCAGTGGTAGAAAGGTCTAAAAAGATTCTTGACCAAGGAAGAACGGCAGCTATCATCCTCTTGGACCTTAGCGCCGCCTTCGACACGGTCAATTATGACATCCTGATCAGCAGGTTGAAGAATGTTGGAGTCTCGGGCGGTGTTATCACCTGGTTACAGGCCTTCCTGGAGGATAGGACCTTCCAGGTTTTTGAAGGAGACAGCACCTCAAAATGTATGTCACTCAGTTGCGGCGTCCTTCAGGGTTCGTCCCTGAGCCGACACTGTTTAACGTTTATATGAGTCCCCTGGCACAGATTGTCCTTCCTTTTGGTATTGAGATAGTCATGTACGCTGATGATACCCAATTAGTTCTGGCCTTAAATCATCCGGAAAACTCTCCGCCCTGCCTAGGTCCCTGTTTGGAAAAAGTAGCTAAATGGATGGAATCCTCATACCTTAATCTTAATGGAGAAAAGACGGAACTTATGCTGCTGGGTAATCCACCCGTTTCTGACTTTGGATTAGTATGGCCAAGCTGTCTCGCCCCTCCTCCGGTGCCAAAAAACCAGATCAAAAGTCTGGGCATGTGGTTAGATCGGTCACGAAACTGGCCGCCTCATGCTACGGCATCCTAAGAATGCTCCGCAAAATCCTTCCGCTCCTTCCCTTCCCGGCAAGGAGACTCATGATCCAGGCCCTAATTCTCTCCCGTCTCAACTATGGAAATGCTCTTTATTTAGAAGCCCTACGGGCAACCACAACCAAACTGCAAATCACTCAGAATTGCACATCACGTATGCTTCTTAAGATCCCCAACAGCCAATCTGCAAGGCCTGCATTGAAGACCTTGCACTGGCTCCCCATCATGGACAGAATAAAATTCAAGTCCTTATGTTGGCCCACAAGTCCTTCTGGAAGAAAGGACCTTCTATCTTCCGGACCATCATCTCCCCCTATCGTCCTATCAGATGCCTCCGTTCAACCAACCTCTACCTAGCTTCAGTCCCCATAATCAAAAGGGCAAGAAGTGGCGGTCGGTCCTTCCACTACAACGCTGCCAAACTGTGGAACGCTCTCCCCCTTCATCTGCGTTCAGAACCCAACCTCCTGCCCTTCCGTAAGCTCTTGAAAACATGGCTTTTTCAAAACCCCACTTACTAAGCTGTTGTCAACTGTCTGATGCTTTTGCTAGCGCTGGGACGCCTACGGGTAGCTACGCGCTCTATAAATATTCCTAACATAACATAACATCCTTCAACAGCTACTGTAGCTGCTGGAACCCAGAATTCGCTGATGGAAGCTCAGTCTCAGGTTATCTTTTACCCACGGGTCAGTGGAAGCATTTCAATCTAGGGTTTCCAGTTACGATAAAAGAGTCGGGGTCACGACGCAATGCAGGGCAAACCGGACAGAGCGTGTCAGTGCTAAGATTCACTTGATTACAAGAGGCGTGCACTTCCGCCCTCTGAAGACAAACAAATCCTTTTGGAAGTATTAGTCAGTCGCAGCACATACAGGAAATAATACAGCCTCTAAAAATATGATAGGTATTGATTTGCATGCAAATGCTTGTTTAGGACTTGTGCCCAGCTCACGAACACACACTAATCGGCATATGCAAGCCTACTAAGCGCATGTCCCTGACCAGCGGACTCGAGCCCTCAATACAGAGAGAGCCTTATCCACTTAAGAACCCACGGCACACGGCCGTCTGCACACGTGCAGGCTGAGGAGACTAACAGACATAGCGCCACTCAACAGTAATTCATTTTCCGTCCAGCCCGTATTCACTTTCAGTTTGCCTGTCGATAAAGCGCTGAACAAAAGCCGAAGAAAATAAATAAATACGGCAGTCTATTTGACTCGTGAAAATTCATTTCCCCTCCACGCAGGCTCGAGTGGGGGCGTCGGATTTAATGTTCTGCGAAGAGTTAAGTGCTGCCTCTGCATTTCACACCTCCTCTCTGGCCCGGAGGGGTGAATCTGCGGCCCCTCAGGAATCTTTCTTCTAAATAGACAGTCTGATAGATTCTGTGGGCTCGCAGGGTCAGGAGAATGCTTGATGGAAATCGGTTTAATGGCTTCCGAGCACACGGGACAGCTATTAAATAAAGGCGCATGGGCATATGAGAGGTGGGAGGGGGCTGCTTTGGAGGGGGAACAAAGGACTTCTGCATTGGTGCAGCGGGAACGGAGCGTACTTAAAAGTTAAAAAGAAATGCAAATTAGGTTAGGAAGCAGCCGCCTTTACCGAAGCTGGCACCCCGTGCGTGCTGTGTCCCTTAATTAAGTAAATAGTTCTCGGAACTGGTAATGAAAGCTCCCGAGTTAGGACACAGTAAAAGATCGAGTCCTCATGGGCGGTAACAAATGGCGACAAGGCGGTAACAAGGAGGGACTAACAAGCCTCATAATGAATTGGAAGCCAGCATTTACCAAGGACAATGACACCATTCAATAACAAGCATTGGCATAGCCAATAGGTCTCGCTTTTGGGACCTTATAAGTATTTAGTTATGCAGCACAATATCCTTGGTGCAATAACATCAACTGTTGCATGGCTAAAAACTTATAAGGTCCCAAAGGCGAGACCTATTGGCTATGCCAATGCTTGTTTAACTATGGCCGGGTGGAGAGCACTTGAAAAGCAAAAATTAAATCACCTCAAAGTCTGCTCATGGGAGTGCTATGAAATTGATTTGTTCAATAACTTGCTTATCATTTTAGCAATGCTATTATGAACTGTGCACCTTTTACTTTACATCACAAAGCTCATTTAAGGCACAAATGCACGTAACGAAAATGTAGTTTCAGTAAGTGTCTCTTAAGAAACTACCGAACTTTAGGGGAGTGTGATTTTTAAGCTATCTTTCTCCATTTAATTTTTAAAATGCTAGACGTTCCCCAACAACATGCTGGGTGAAAACATGGGCAAAACTCCGTATCCGAGTGTTGAAAAATATACTGAAATGTGGAGAGAAACATCGCCAGAGCAAATCATTCATCTGCACCAGAGTCCCTCAATGACTGCTCTGCGGCAACACAAACAGGTAAAACAGAATAGAAAAGAGCAAGAAAATGTGCTATCATAGAAGCCATGATTCACATTGAGAGGTTTTGGGAAGCTGGGAGTTTATATCTAAGTTCTCTGATTGTTTAGTAGGTTTTAAGATTGCTGTTCCCAAGTGCTCGTTTGGTTTATGTGGCCTCGAAACAGCACCATCTTTGAAGGCAGAATTGCGATTGCATTACTCTTGACATGTTGACATTCAAGGGCCTCGGGGTGTCTTTAGGTCGTGCGCCGTGGCATAGTCTTTCTGGAAGGAACAATAAACCCCTCCATAAATAAGAATATTTGGTGTCCACTTTTAGTACCTAAACAAACGTTTAACGGTGCACTTTTTTCTATGTGCAAAATTAAATGTTAAAGCTTTTCGGAGTAGATGCCCTCTAATGTTTCAAACATTAGAAATTATGACATATAGGTAAAAACATTAAACAATTTGCACATGTATACTGTGAAGAGAGTTTCTGTAGCAGGCAATGATCTCCCACCCCTCACACAAAAACTGAAATTTCTTCTATTTCAGAAATATTGTATGAACCCTGGAAGCGTAAATAGGGCAAGTAGCGTTAAAATTGTAAATGCGCTGCTAGAAAGTAACTGCGCAATATTGTCTATTTTGATCAATTAGAGACTCCTGCCACTTACAATCTGGACACGTGAAACAAAACAATCAGTTTAAAGTTTGAAAGACGGATGGCTATGGTTCTTGGGGCGCCAACAACCAATTCAATTTAAATACTGCAATAGGGAAACGAACTCCTGCAGCCCCCGACTCTGGGGAGTGTACGGCCAAAGACATGTATTACTCTTTTTATTGCTAAGAGGGTGGCTGCCAATAAATGACACAGCAAAGCTGCACAGTTTCACTTCGGATTCCCACAGCATTCCTTCTAAGGCTGTAATCTGGGAATCATTGAATAAGGGGAAAGCCTAGCCGTAAAGCATGCGAAAAATTGGTATTGTTTTATTTTTCGTGTGTTCCGTACAGGGTAAAAAAAACACTCTTACCATACTGCAGCCAGGGCATGCTATCGTGTGCATTTGCTTGGGCAATTAATTCCAGATAGTGGGGGTGCTGAAGGAGGGGAAGAAGAGAGCAGGCCGCTAAAAATGCTGCTTCACTCTGACTAAGAGCACAAGTTCTTTGCTTTATAATTGATATACAATTTAACATTCACCGAGAGGCATGAGAACCGCTGGTTGGTTTGCAGTATAGGCGCAGCAGTTAATCACTAGGACCGCACACCAGGAACAGGGCAGTGACTGAGACTGACCTCATGAGAAACGCACTCCAGGGAGCGACGCTGCCCATAGTACTGGCAGAAGTAGAGCTGCAAAAGCAGCGCAAGCAGATGCTTCTTGCCTTCAACTCTATTAAAGAGTACCCGATCTCAGTGGTGGGTGGAAGGGGAAAGAAAAAAAAACGCGGCAACTGCGACTGAAAACACACCAAATAGAACGACTGGCGGGAGGTGGTGGGGGGATGGTGACAGACAGGGAAATTAACTGAAATGGGACAGCGCCAACACAAACAGGAAACCACCGCGATCAGAATATAAAAGAACAAGCATTGGCCGCGCGGCCGTGCGAGACGCGCTCTGCGGTGGGGGAGGGGGAGCCAGATGGCGCCTGGAGCATGCGAGGAATGCGCGTTACTGTGCGCGTACCCGCATGCTCTAGGCAAGCCAAAAAAGCTGTGGTCGCATTTCTGAAAGCACACTGACTAAATGTCTCGCCCAGACAGCGCAAGCGCTGGCTCAGGGCGAGACCTAAAAAGTATGGGCGGAGAGTGGGCGAGGCTTCCACAGCAAACTCTACTACAGCATGCCTTGCAGAGCGAGCAGCGCATGTTCGCTGCAGCTAGGCTCGACCAAAAAATAGAGAAAAGACATCCATGTGGTACGCCTGAACTCCCTACATCTTGTACACAAAACATTTAACCACAAATGCACGTGGGACGTGCACACTGTATGTTTCAACATAATACAACAATGATACTTCTAGAATGGAAGAAATACATGGTCTCTTTGTTTTGTATCCTTGTACTGGTAGTCTTGCTTTTGTATAAGGAGGGAAAAAAACTGCTAACAATATACAAACAAGCACTGGAAAGGCCAACAGGCCTTGCATTGGCTAACAGCTTTTAACTTTGCCAATTCTTGTTTTGACATGGTTTTTATATAATTTTATTACTGAAGGCCTTCACTAATTGTAAAAACATTTCACTAAAAGCAAAAATATGTATTTTGTCTCAAAAAGCACAATTTGCTACTGTAGTCTAAAGGGAACTAATTTGTGTCCGAGTGTGCTCTTGTGAAAGAGTGGATTGCCGTCACTCACAGTGAAGTGAGCCAATGGGCGAAGTTGGTTGGACCACTGACCAAGCTGTAATAGTTTTAGTAAAATCAAAAGGTCTTGGTTAATGCAAGATCTAAAAAAACAAGCAAAAGAACATGAATGGATCACCTACAAGTGTCTCACATGCATCACCTTAAGAACTGTGCTATGTACATTTCTACACACAAGTAACTCTTCAGATCCATGTGTAGTGAAAACAAAACTTTTTATTCTGCAGCCTTGTTTGGTTGCTTCTTGAGCACTCAGTTACCTGGATGATGGCAATGTTTGTGAATGATATGGGGGAGCGCCACACTGCAGGCTGTCTACCTTGCGTCAGTGGCATTCAAAATGCATTAAATGGTTTGCCAACAACTGACTTCCATCTTATTTTATTACAAAGCCGTCTAAAAAGACTGCGCTCCAGAATACACCATACCTAGTCCCGCCTGCCTACTTTCAGGGGATTGAAAGCGAAATCCGTACCCTACTTTGGGATGGTGACCCAGCCAGAAAAAAGTTGACAAAACTGACGAGGGGCTGGTATAACTGCAAGCTTGCCTTACCTGATATACAGAAGTATTACTGGGCAGCACAGCTTAATACCATCAACCTATCCATACGCTTATGCAAAGTGATCACCTCCCTAATACACCCGGATCAATCTGGATTCATGCCCCTTAGGGGCACCAGACTGAATCGAAGACGATTGTTTGGGATCCTTCATATAAGGGTTGGGGATGTAGCAGACCCTGCGGCTCTTCTGTTACTTGACGCCAGGAAGGCCTTTGATAGCGAGGAATGGGACTACCTCTTTTTCGTGTTCAATCATATGGGGTTCGGACAAAAATTTATGGGCTGGGTGAAACTGCTTTATCACCAGCCATTAGCGAGAGTACGAGTCAACGACATGGTGTCCAGGGTGCTCCCCATGCAGAAAGCGACGAGACAGGGTTGTCCCCTCTCATCATTGTTGTTTGCCTTAGCGCTAGAGCCACTTGCAGCCTGGACGCGAAAGACTCCTTGATGTGGAGCATTCCAGTGGGAGGGGAATAGGTAGAACGCATTTCCCTTTATGCAGATGACATTTTACTGTATGTACTTAGACCACGGCAGTCAATGGACAGGATACTGCAGATTTTCCACATCTTCAGGTACTAATCGGGCTACTGAATTATTTGGGATAAATCCTTGTTGTTCCCGTTGATGGGCGGTGTTCCCGACCTGACTACCAGATGCAGGGTCCCGGTAGAGACACAGGGTTTCAAATATTTGGGAATTAAGGTGACCAGAGACCCACAAGATTTCTATCATCTAAATCTAGTGCCTCAATTAGATAGATTCATCAAAGACGTGAAACGGTGGCGAGCGCTTCCTCTCACACTAATGGGTCAGGCAGCCCAATACAAAATGATGACACTCCCCCGCCTCATATATGTTCTACAAAACACACCCTACGAGATTCCTCACACCTTTTTTCAAAGGGTGGAAATGGAGCTACGCTCCTTGATCTGGAGCAGCGGCGCTCCACGCATAGCGCTTTGCAAAGTGCAAAAAGGGGTCTATGAAGGAGGTTTAGTAATTCCTGACATTAAAAGTTATTACTGGGCCTCGCAGATAGTCACAGTCAATGACTGGATGTATGGAGACTGGACGGACCCGGCATAGAGAGTAGACAGAGCGGCCATGGGAGAAGAAGGGTGCCTTCCCTTGCTATATGACACGAGGCGACCAAGGGGACTTCCAATCCACACTCAAACTATAATGACAGTGTGGAGCACAGTCAATAAATACCTGGGTTGTAAGGGGAAACTTTCAAAAATGATCCCACTCTAGGACTGTGGCTGGCTCCAACATGTGAAAAGGTAGAAGAACTTTAACAAATTGAAACTACTGGGATTAGAGAAGCTCAGGAATGTATGGAGAGACCAGGCATACATTAAATTCGAAACACTACAACAAGAATATGAAATGCCAAATTTAGACACAGGCGAGCCAAGAACAGCTGAAGAGGGGTACTCAAGATGGGAATCATGGATTAATAAATCCCTACACCTAGTGGCCCCTAAAACTGCGTTAAAGCCTAAAACCAGAACTAGAGCTGAAGGATGGTTTACCCCCCAGCTCCTAGAACTAAAGAAGCAATGTAAAAGGCTTGAAAGGGAGTGGAGACAATCCTACGAGCCCTTAATGAAATCTGAATATAAAAAAGCAATTAGGATCTATCATGAGAATATCAAAGCAAGCCAAGCTAAATTCTTTGAGGAAAAAATAAACAGTGCTCAGAACTCCTCAAAGGAACTGTTCCAAATAATTAAGTCACTAACTAACCCAAGCCCTGACACCGGCCCTACTGAAACGTCGGCAGAGCGATGTAATGACCTGGCCACATTCTTTCTCTCCAAAGTAACGGACATATACAGTAATTTTAAAAATAAGGGAGATCCTGATCCAGAGAGGGAAGAAGACTCAGAAATAGTACTTCCACAGCAGGTGATGACTAACTTCCCACCTATTGAACAACATGAGATTGCAGCACTGATGGAAAAGGTGAAGTCCGGCTCACCTCTGGACCCAGCCCCTCCACAAATACTCAAGACAGTAGCACCCATCATTATACCAAATTTAATGAGGGTATTGAATCAATCTCTAGAATTAGGCGAAGTCCCAGGGGCCTGGAAACATGCAGTGATAAAGCCCCTATTAAAAAAAGCTAATGCAGATACAGGACAATTGGGGAACTACCGACCGATATCTCAGCTATCATATGCAGGCAAACTTAGAAAAACACGTCAACAGAAACCTGTCTGATTTTCTTGAAAGCCACCAATGCCTCCATCTAACTCAGATGGGTTTTCGAGCACAACACAGCACGGAATCTGCATTACTGGTAGTGGTAGAAGAGCTGAGACAATCACTAGACCAGGGGAAATCTGCGGTGCTCCTCCTGTTGGATTTGAGCGCCGCATTCGACACGGTGGACCATGAAATACTTGGCAGAAGGTTAGCAAATATTGGGATACAGGGCAAGGCACTCAAATGGCTGCTATCATTCCTGAATAAAAGAACTTTCCAAGTACAAGTAAATTCTACTTTCTCAGAAACCATGGGGCTAAAGTGCGGCGAACCACAGGGATCAGCACTGAGCCCAACCCTTTTTAACGTATACATGGAGCCCTTGGCCAAGATTGTACAAGAATTCGATATATCCATGACCTCGTACGCAGATGATACACAATTGGTGATATCACTAGACCCAAAAACAGCAGAGACGGGGAGAAGATGTCCTCCTGCTTGATAAAAGTCAAAGAGTGGATGACGAGAAGCTGCCTAAAGCTGAATGGGTAGAAGACCGAGATATTACATCTTGGAAATAAACTGATACCCAGCCCCATTCTAGACTGGCCAGCCTGCTTAGGTAAAGCACTGATACCTACAGACATAATTAAAAGCCTAGGCTTTTGGCTAGAATCTGACCTATCTATGGGGACACAAGCCAAGAAGGTAGCCGCAACTTCTTTCGGACTACTGAGAAGCCTACGGAAAATCCTGGACAGGGTGCCAACACCTCTAAGAAAGACAGTGGTCCACTCTCTGGTCACTTCTCGACTAGATTATGGTAACTCTTTGTTCATGGGAGCACCTAAATACGTCACGCGCAAACTGCAGATCGCTCAGAATGCAGCTGCCAGACTGCTCTGTGATGTTCCCATACGGGAGTCGGTAAAAAAAACATTTAGTGAATCTTCACTGGTTACCGATAGAAGCAAGAACAAAATTCAAAGTCCTGATCATTACGCACAGAGCACGCCATAATAAAGGGCCGGAAAAAGTCAGGAAACTAATATCCTCCTACACTCCAAATAGGCGGTTACGGTCTAGTACGGAAGACCACCTAACACAAACAAAGGTTAGGAGAGAAAGATGGGGCGGAAGAGCTTTCTCCCATCTGGCTCCCAAACTCTGGAATTCCATTCCGCTGGAGTGTAGAAAAATAGACAATGAACTGCAATTTCGAAAGCAACTTAAGACCTGGCTGTTTAAGCAACACCTCTAAGTTGCCGGCATCTTATCAGTTACTAATCATACAGCGCTGGGAAGCCTTAGGGCAGCCATGCGCCCTATAAATCCCCTATAATAATAATAATAATAATAATAATAAAGGGTGAGTTGTTAAAATAGCTACAACTAGGCCATGCTCTCCGGAATCATATCACCGAAGGAGAGGCCTTGGAAGAGGCTTCCCCCTTGGAGGATCGATTGTTACCGGACCCCTTGACCACCCAGGCGATATCACTAATATATATAAAAAAATAATGAATAACTCTCCAGATCTGCCAGGACCACTGAGGGCAACGTGGGAGGGCGACCTTGGAAACTACGACGATGACTGGGTAGGAGCGATACAAAGCCCAAGGGAGGTAGCGATACGATCCAGGTTCAGATTGATCCAACTGAAAATTTTACATCAGACTTATTATACCACAACGGTACTGCACCGGATGGGCCGTGTGAAGACTGATCAGTGCTAGAGGGAATGTGGCCAAGAGGGGACCTTCTACCATTTATTGTGGGATTGTCCGATAATACAGGAATAGGCAAAGGACTGGGAGGGTCCTGGCCAGGGTGGTGGGACGAGAGGTCCCAATTGAACCCAAATGGTTTTTACTACAAATTTCAGGGGAGGAGGCTTGGCCTCGATACACGAAAATTTGGTTGACTCTAGCGGCAGTGGTGGCAAAGCGAAACATCCCAAAATGTTGGGGTGTGGCCGCCCCTCTACGAGTAGCGGAATGGAAGTCCGATCTAGATGGGTGTAGATTAGCTGAGAAAACCATATACTTGAGCAATGCTAATTTGTTACAACTAAAAATTTGTGGCCGGAATCTCCGTGCCTCACTACTTTTCAACTGTATTGTACTCTGAGCACGCATTAATAAAAAGAGTTTGGAGAGCTGAACTAGCGCCCTGGCTAAGTGACTGGAAACATATGGACAGGTGCATGCTGGTGGAGAAAGTGGTGTATGAAAGTAGAGCTTGCCCTAATAAGTGGAATAAAATATGGGGAAAATGGAATAGCTATCAGGGTGAGATATGTGCCCCAGGAAGTAGAGATAGACATGGGCCTCGAGACCAGGAACATCTTGATTCAACTGCTGGATTGTGAGTTACTTTGGTGTGGGTGGGGAAACTGGGGGTCATTTGCGAGGGTTGTGATACTGCATATGATGGAACATGGCATTGTACTGCAAAATGTGAAGCGTCTTGTTATAGTTACAAAGACGTCTACTCTGAATTAATACCACCAAGCATAACTATATGCTTATGGTACCATTGTGAACTGGAAAGGGATTCACTGTATTATACATAACTACTCCCTTCTTCATGACCTGCAAAGCAAACTAGTGTGCAATCATGGGCCATTTGATGGGCCTTGGGCTTGTGCCTGCACCAGAACTGCTCATTCAGAGCGTGGACTGACGCGTAAGTTTGTTATATATGGGCAAGGGAGCGTATTATTAATTGATGCCATATATACATGTCATGTGCCATCATTGGAGTATACAACAGGTCATATTTGAAGTTATATTGGATTTCTCCATCGATCAGTTTACCAAACTGTGGGGTATAGTCTAAGTCTAAGTTGTGATGCTTACATTACTATGTTATTTCCTTTCTGGTTAATTTTTCACCTTTTTTCTCTCTCTCCTATGTTTGCATATGAGTGAAACTTTCAGTAAATCTTTTTTCAAAAGCTGCCAAGCGAGATATTTAGAAAGAGAAGTACTTTGAAGACTGCCTACTAATGCCTTTTGGGGACTCAATGCTGTTTTAAAACACTTTCTAAGATTAGTATGAAAAGAGGCTCATTTCTTGTCTTAGCAGTATAACATGGACATAAATGCTTTGATCATCTGTAGATAAAGTGCCACATACGAAATGTACAAATGTCAAATATAAACACACTACAACATGCAAATGTCCCACATAGACTATTAAAAACATAGCTACTCTATCAAAGGAGGGTACAGATGAAAACTCTGTAGCATTTTCTCTACACTTTGCAGCACATAAGTAGAGGTTAATAGGCATGCAGCAATAATTACCAGGTCAAACTGAGTATAAACCAGCATGTTTACAGTTTCAGACACCTAATAGAATAGACTGAACATGACCTGATCTTAGGATTCTTGAAAGTCGTGGTGTTGTTAGGTAATTGTTTCAGTCACACACAAAAAGCAACTGGAATGTTTCCATAGATTGATCAGTGATGATCCTTTCATCGAACCTCTTGGATATCAAAAGATATTAGATTTGACGCCTCACTCACTTGATCGTGACATGCTTCATCATCAACGCCTATAAACACACCGTGATGTGATGGAATGGGAGTTCTTAGGTAAATCAAAACTGAATAAGCAGGGATCCAGATGAAAAGTATATTATTAAAAATATCTACAGGTATACCCATCAATTTCTTTTATTCACAGGGTACCTGGGATATGGTTAGAAGAATATTTTAAGGTTTTTGTTGAAAGCAATTGTTCAACTAAACCTAATGTGCTTTTGCCAACATGTTTCGGCCCCCGCTTAGAGCCCGCTCCGGTCTGGGGCCTTCTTCAGGGCTTGCTGTGTGTATACCTGCTTGACTATGCATGCACACCATGCACACTAGTAAAGTCTAAGGCTCTCACCTGTCTCAGTCTTCTGTTTTTGGGAATTTCCCTCGATTTTGGGTTTTCAAAATTAATGCGGTCCTGGAGAGTGGTGCCGTCTTATTGTCACACTTTCGTCAAAGTACGAGCACCATATGAGTACCTATATGTCTCCTTGCCTGCCTCCAAGTATTTGTTTTTACACTTTATACAACCCTTAGCCAGTTAAAAACCGATCACACTTGATAGCATTCTTCCCTACAATATAAGCAGGGCCACTGGTATTATGCGGCATGAGAAGGCCACATTATGAGGCAGGGTTGGGTAAATTATGTGGCAAGAAAAGCCAAAGTATGCAGCATATATTGGTACATTTTGTAACAGTGTTACTTCATTATTTCGTCATTTTTAAACTTGGTAACACTGTATGGGCATTGGTTCAACCTCATTAGTACCAGTTTAACACCCAGATATAGCAATAAGCAACAAAAAGGTGACCAGTCCAGCTTTGCAAAGGGTGTTCCAATGTGAGGCAACATGTCACTGCATTCTTAGCACCTTTTTACCCATTTGAGTTATACACAAAATTATTTTTTTGTTAAAATATGGAGATTATGTGGCGGATTATCAATTGTGTGGCAAATGCAGCAACTCTATAATTATGCGTAAATCGCCACGGCTGCACAATCACATAATTCCTGTGGCCCTGAATATAAGTTTACAAAGGTATTCTTTAGCAGTCAGAACAGTTTGTTTTCTTTGAGCGCACATTTTTCAAGACCTTTCATATTCCTTGCGTTCATAGCTTGGCTAGTCCAGGATTTTAGTTTGAATTCTTATGTTTGCCGTTCTAAATGAGTGATGGGATATCAGAATTATGCTTGCCAGAATGCAAAGAAACAAACACTGGCCAAGCTATTGGCTTTTTCAATGGCTTTTTAGCCATGTTGTACAGCAGCAGGGATTAAAGGGGAGAAAAAAAGCCTATCATGTGGTCAATACTGCCCATGTCATATTGCTTTCTTTTTTTGTTTTTTTACTTTCAACCATGTGGCACAGGATCCGCAATGCTGTGCAGCATGGCAAAAACATTGACAAATTAAAATAGCCCTACTATTTGACTTTGACAATTTTTTTTAAGCCATGTTTTTTCTGGCGGGAGGGGGCTGGGCAATTGGCAAAGTTGGAGGGGGTCAGGGTAAGTAAGAATACGAGAGGTGGAGCAAGCAAGAAGGTGGGGAGGTGCGGTTATGGTGTAAGCACCAATGCAGGAGGTGGTGCGAACGGGGCAAAAATAACGGTCTGACAATAGGGCAAGCAACAACTGGACAAGAAACAACAGGGCAAGAAACGACGATGTAGCAAGCAAAAACGTGGAACAGGAGGGGGAGAAGGCCTGCAAACACATGTACTCTTATGAAGTGCCACAACCAAAGTTGTTCCAAAGTTTTTTTTAAAGTACCTACAGAAGTGCGTGAACCGTGGAAGGTCACTGAGCACCAAAATGAAGCAGTACTTGGGCCATGCTTCAGGGGAGAGGCAAACATACGAAGAGGAAGTGAAGCTAGCACACAAGAGAAGCAAGGAAATGAGTGACGATCAAGCAGTGGTAAGAAATGGGAAGGCTCTAAGCCACCTGCAAGCTAACAAAATATCTCACTATCTCAGGTGAGAACTAAAAACAAGACTTGCAGATCATGCCAAGTTTATCAGGTCCATGCGAGATGTGCTGCTCCAGTCCACGTTTTTCCTTTGGATTCAGGGACTTGTAGTCGTTTATTCCATTATAAAAGATGACTATATGTCCCAGAATTCAAAGGAAAAACAGGACTTGAGTAGCACATCACGCATAGCTACTCACAAGTGGAATCTGAAAACATGAGTACGCTGCAGGTTGTTTGACTGCTTTCAATTGCCTTCTGCTTACAAGTTGTAATCATTACTACAAGTTGCGAGTCCAACTACCATAGAACGTTTATCCCCAATCAAAGACGGCTATCGTAAATATCTGCGATTATAAAACGTCCATTGCGTGTCCAACTGGGTTACAAGTTAGGAAATCAATCCTGCTTGTTTGCGTTTGTAGTACCAACTCTAAAAGGAATCTAGAGAACAAAAGGTCACATGAACACGAAATGGAAGACAGACTAAGAAAGGGTGTGGTACAAATACTTAGCAGGGTTCGTTCGCTCACCTATAGGGTGATTAATATAAGGCGTCTTCTCCGGATCCTTGCGGCGCTGGCGTTTGTGTTTTCGGGCAGCGAAATCTACTGCTTCTAACAACAATCCAACATCCGAGGTCATACTTCCTTCTTTGACGACCTGGCAGATGTAGTGAGCTTACCGCCGAGCAACGTCCATGTAGCAAAGAGCGTCAAGGCTGCCACTGTTGCGTGTTACTTTCGCTTTCGGTCCAAGTTGGTTGCTCACGGTGACTGGGCGATTGTCTGCGCATGCGCTGCATCTCACCGTCATTTAACACGGAAGTAAATTTCATAAAACATCATGGACGCTAACAAGAGACTTGCTGAAATTGTGCTATAGCTTTTTCAGTAGACCGGGGACTACTCCAATAATTGGAAGCCCTAACAAGTGTAACTGAAAATCTCCGATATGGCGAAGAACGTGAGACAGATTTGTGTGCTTTCTCAACCAGACAAACCGCATTTCTTACAAATTTCATGGGAAAAAGACATAGGCTTTGGATTCGCTGTGATTCTCAGCGATGGCCTGTCAGCATGGTCAGGGAAAGTGTCTAATGAGGAGGTGTCGAAAGATGCTGCCGACATGGAAATGGAAATGGAAAAGTATGTTGACGAACTGAAGAAAGCGCTGATTACGGGATCAGCACCGACTAGCAAGTATATTTTTGATTTCTCTAAAGATGATGTGGAAGACGATTGCTACATTTTTTCATATGATAAAAACCTGAAAGACGTTGTGTTCAGACTTGGATCGCTGAAATTAAGAAATGTCCCGAACCCAGTTGGAGTTGTAACAGACTTGATCAGCTACTGCCTCAATGACTCTGCAGCCCTGCGCGACCAAAATGGGCACTTGCAAAGAGAAAACAACCGGCTCCTCAGCGACTGGAACGACATGCAAGGGCAATTGGAGGCATGGGTACGTTTAAAAGAAGACATGGAGCAGGATCTCTACACACGGTTTACCCTGGTTCTTAATGAGAAAAAAGCCAAGATCAGGAGTTTACAGGATAAATTGAAAGAAGAAGCGCAAGAAAAACTTGATAGGAATGTTTCAGAAGCCACTCTAACCACAAAAGGAAATAAGGAAGATTATGACATGAGCACCGATGAGGAAAACCAGAGCGAGACTCAACGCTCCGCAGTAGAAACTGTGGCAACGAATACTTTGTCAAGACGCCATTCTCTTCTCAGCAGCACAGATGATGTTCCGGATGTTGCTCCAACCAGAAAACCGAGAAATCGGGTTAAAAAAAATCTTGGCCAAGAAGCTGCATGTTCCACACACAAACCGGGGATTCAACAGAAGCAAAGGAGTAATCCAGTACCGACGGAGAAAGCCGTCAAAAAACCCTCCTCTGGAAAAAGGTCGTTGGAGGTAATGGAAAGCACTGAAGATCCAGATGATCTATTCAATGATATGTAAATTGTTGATTGCGTATATTTTGATAATAAATTAAGGCATGATTACTAAAAAGCAAGTCACGTATTTATTTTTGGATTTTTTTTGTCTAGAATCAGAATACTGTTTTTCGGCCCCTTGAATGCTTCGTGATTATTAGAAGAACGTACACCAAGATAGCGAAATTTGGGAAGGAGTGGGAAAGAAGCAGATGTAAACCTTGCTATGAAGGAGTATAGGGTAAAGAATAGTGTAAGGACAGGGAGAGGGGACAGAGGAATGTCTGGAAATGAAGGCAGAAAGAGCAGATGGATGGTCTTCGGTGAAAGTTTTCAAGGAAACCTCTATCAGTTTTGATATTTATGGCTTCAGCATATGGAATAGTGGACCCTCTGAGCTCCTTGAAGTACTGTAAATGTGCTGAAATAAAAAAAACAAGCATTTGCAATGCAATAGGTCTCGCATTTACGCGAGTTTAAGCTATTGGCATTAAATAAAGGGCATTGTCATGTCCACCAAGCCAGCAGACACAGCATTTCTGAAAGTGTGTGCAAGTTTGTCAAGGAAATGGGTCTCCCTTCTGCTTATATGAGGGGGTGGGGGGCGTGTCCAGTCTGATCCTGCGTTGGGAAAGGGGAGTGCCAGGTCCGCTTGTGTGTAGGAGTAGAATATTTGTTCCACAGCTGAATAATTCATTTGATAGATGACTGAGGACTGGCTGGTGCAACATGCATGTATTTAGAAGAAGACAAGTATGGCGCTTGCTCAGCTGCAGAAATAGCATGGTGTACTGGTTACTTGTGTTTGTGCTAGTTGCTGTAGTAGTTTAGATGTTTGTGGGGTGTTTAGGTGTGTGTTACAGTGTACATGTGCTTTGCCAGCAAGAACTGCATGCGGCAGAGAGGGCTAAATAGATAAGATTGGGTGCATAGGATATGGGGGTCGAGTTCCTATATGAAAGTGAGTTTCAGCTTGCTTTCATTGTGAAAAACAAAAAAAGTGATAGTGGAAATGATGCTTTATATAATCTTAGCTACTGGTAATTGCCCGGCCCCATTACAGTCCGTGTTTTTTGTCCCTCCAGACAGAGACTATCCATATACAAATCAGTCTTGTTGCTGCTCCAATGGGAACAGCCCAGCCCATTCTACCTGGCCACATTCCTTCTAGATTGGAACATGAGCAGCTTGTGGTGTTGTCCGGGAAGTGCAGATGGAATTCTTTGGCAGAGAAAGCATAGGAGTCACATATTGGCACACCTTCCAAATCAGGACAGGTCACATGGATAAACAAAAAAGTGCCGGGTGGAATTAATGAATTAATCTCAGCCACTGGTAATTACTCTGACCACATTCCAATCCATTTTTAGCCCACTGCACCCTCAGCATTACATGTGAAAGAGTGGGTTTGATCATGAGTGTTCTAGTTCAAAGGCTGTGGATGGTGAATCCATCTTCCTAGGTCCAGCGCCTCAGGATGTCAAGCGCCTGCGCTGGTACTTGACGCGGAAGAGGAATGGTGCTTTGAAGCTTTGGTTGGTGAGGCACCTTAGGACAGAGCTTGATGCCTAAGAGGGAACAGTGTGCCAGGACTGGTGTTGGTAATGGTGTTTGAAGCTGGTAAGTGTTGTGCATAAGGCTGCCTTGACCCTTAGGACGTGGAGCATCGCATGTGTGTGACGAACCTGTGGACCTAAACCAGAGGATGTCTAGGACAAGGTTCAAGTTGATGAGCCACCGTTGGCGTGTGCTGTCTTAACCTTTCCATGGTTCTTTTTTGTTGAGGAGTGATTTTGTTTTCCTTGTGCTTTATCGGGGGGGGTTGAATGGTGATTGAGATAGGTCAGTGTTAGCCATTCGAGTTAATGTTGAGTTGGTGAGAAATCTGCTCTGTGCCCTGTTGATTGTGGTTTTATTCTAGTTGTGAGCGGTTTTGTGTTTCTTTATTCCCTTTTTAACTATGTGGTTTGATATGTCACCATCATCATCAAAGAACTTTATTTCGATCACTTAGGATCATAACTGTGTGACACAAACACGACACATACATAAAGATAACAATTATAAATAACACAGTATGTACATACACAGATATGGTACCTTGGCTGTTAGTGTGTGCGAGATGCAGTGGAATGGCCTGGTGGAATATTGTTGTGATAAGTAAGCTGTGTGACAGATAACATACACAGGTGGGGTAGGATGGCCATGGTTATTCCTAGGCTGTATAGGTGTGCCCACGTGCTTGTTAGCAGTTATGTTCTAAATGATAATGCGTGCCCAACTGAGCATTTAGAAAATGGCATCTATGTCAACTTAGGCCAGTGTGGCAGTGCCAGGTAAAATTGCCAAAGAGGAACTTTTTGTAGAGCTCTAGTTTAATTAAGCTCCAACCCTTTACACTGACCAGCCTACTATTGAGAGCACTTTACAATTATGGGCAACAAGCTAGAATGCTAATGCGCAATACATTTCAAGCACATGCAGGGCGCTTGTTTCTACCTTTTGAGCAAGTAAAACCGACGGTAATAGCCAAACATTATGTAACATATTTCTGGGAAAATAATAGCCGTCCTCTGAAAAAAAAACTTTGCAAGCCACTGCTAAGTCACAGAAATAGAACAAATAACACAAGAACGTGACAATGTATTGGGCATCTAAAACACGTAGTTTGGAACAAGTCTGTAGTTTACTAAAATCAGATCCTATCCACGGCAATAATCTATGTATATTTAAGTTTGTGGAAGCTGCATAGCTGTTCCTTGGTTGCACCAGTGGTGCTCAAGGGTTAACCTGGTGTTGTTGAATTGCATTCTTCTAAGACAAAGGTCTTGGAAGCTCGGCTGCTGGGGTGAAACCCCGTATGGTAGTACCACGTACAGAAAACAGAATAACAACCCAGAGGCAGGCCAGGTTATGTTGGAAGTACTGTGTACAACACTGGTGTTTGGACGCATTATTTCTCAAACAAGTTCTCTTTACTGGGAAAACAGTAAGCGTTGAGACCTGGCTTTCCACTTTCACATCGCCCTGAAACACGACTTGGCGCTATGTGATCTCCAGGTTTACTGTTGCATAACAGAACATGTGTGGACCCATCTGTCTGCCCCTGGCACCTTTTTCCAAGACTGTTTACCCTTCATGCCCTTTGTAGTTTTTGTTCAAGGTGCTCTGCGTTTTCTCACACAGAAGAGAGATGTAGAGCTCTGTAATATTTAAATACATAAACCCACTCAATGGGAAGATCTTAGTCCTCCCCCGCTCCCGAGGGACAAAAACATGTGTAACGCATTTTTACCCTGGCTGCATTACAACAGGTTATGGCGGTTCACTGTGAATAGAGAAACACTACTGAAGCACGAAAATAGATCCCGCTGGGCCAGCATTTTACCAACGAGGCCAATACATTCAATGTTATCGACACCATCTCCTCCATGGGAAAAGATTTACGGCTCCAAAGTTGCAGGACGGAGGGATAAGGGTCGGGGGCGAAGCATACAAAAAAGCTTGCCGGTATTTAATATAACAACAAATACCTTTTTGCCGAATGCGTGTGTGATGTCAGGAGGTGGCTTGGCGGACTCAGCGCGCACCATCCATGCAGCGCGAGTCCTTAGAAAAGACGCCGGTCTCAGGGAAACCCTACAGCACACGGGGTTTCCCAAACAACAAAGGCGCCCTCGTGCCCCCGGGGGACCGTACAGTAAGTGCTGACACACGAGCAATCTAGTAAGTCAGCGACTCTCCTCTCAATTACAACAAAGCAGGCAAGTCCGCTAAAGCGACATTGCGACCGCCGTGCACAGAAGAGAAGGGGCGGGGCACGCCCTCATCTCCAGGTGCCCAGTGCGCGGTCCTTTATTTAATGCATGCACACAAAGCGCGCTGTTTTCACGGGAGGAATAAGCGTTTATCTTTTAAATAAAAAAATTACTAAATGTAAACACTTTTGCATTGCAGGAAAACAGTTACAAAACCTTCTGTCCGATATAAAAAAATACAACAAGCCCAATCCTCCTTAAAACAAAGCCCAAAACCAACTAACATCCTACTAAAAAAAGCCCAAATGATGGTCGACATCGAAAATTGCTAAAAGCCTAAAAAATATAACCAACGAAGAAGGAGGCATGGCGAAAGACGTACCCCCACTACAACTGTGGAATTAAGAGGAGGTGGGAGGGAGGAAAACTACATTTAAATGTAATCAGCTATGGTGCCGAAATTACACACAGGCAAACAGAAACAGAGCAGGAAACCAAGAAAAAAAGTAGTCCCCCAGAGAACAGACAAAGAACTGTAGTGTGATGATACAGTATTAGTCCCTGCTGCATGGGAGGAACGAAGAGAGAAAGCAGGGACAAAGAGGCAGGACTGACCACTGGCAAGCAAGGATTTTTGAAGGACACTCAAACAAACAAATAAAAAGCTGGGGGATGGCTTTAACCCAACATAAGAAATTACAATAGGTCTCGAATGCTCGACCTAAAAACGATGCAAGTTGAAATTGGCATGGGTAAAGCTCAAGTCACCTGGCCATAATATTTGTGTAATAAAATTGAAAAGTTGGGATATTGTTAAATAGAAAGATTCTTCCGTGGATCAGACCAAACCAGTGTTCTTTATTTTTAGGTCTTTCCTGCTTGAGCATGCGTTCTCGCTTGCAAGTCTTTTGTATGAAGTGATGGACTTGGAGCCCGCTCATTGCTTACCATTTGTTGGCATCATTGCCACTTTTCTTTGTTGCCTTCTAATTGGGCAGCCTTTGCCAGGCGCCCTTCCTCTGTCCGTCCACTGCTCGTGCTGTGATTCAGGTACTATTTGTTGTATCCCTCCCACTCTTCGTCTGTTTTGCTTTTAGCCCTCCTTCACACTCTCCTTGTGCTTTGTTTTTATACCTGTCTCCCTCCATTTTGCAGTACCATGAATGTAAAATATATGTATGTTTATAAGACAACAGCACCACAAATATATATCACATTGCCAGTGCCACCATCTACCTGTGTCTGTAGCAATCAACGGGGTCAACCCAATAACCCTAAGAACCATGGTAGTTATATAAAATAATTGAAGTGAACCAATTGATTTCTATACCATGAACCTGTGGCTCAGATGGGGTTTCCATTGAAAAGGCATTACTTGATTTGCCTATAACTTTTGAGCCCATGGAAGGATTTGCAGTAAATTTGACAATCTATTAACTCAGTCAGCTAAATTTTAGCATGGCAAGTTTTGTGAAGATTTGTGCAGGGAAAAAAAGTGAAGGGAGCGGGGGTGGGAAAAAAGGGTTTTCCCATTTTAACTCCCATAAGAAATTTTGCTAGTATAAATCCGTTCAGTTATTTTTTAGATATTAGTGTTAATAAAAGTTGACAACTAGGATTTAAAGGGTTAAATCTCTGCCATTTTAACTTGCAAGTCTTGACTCACAAATCCTGGCAATCATTTTTAAAATGTGTTTACAAAATGTGATTGGCTGGATTTGGGATGAAAATCGTAAAAAACAATTTTCACCATCCTGAAATTCTACACCTTGTGCGTTTTAATGTAGTGGCAATAAAAATTCCACAGCCATAGGGACCAATGCCAAAAGTGCCCGACTCTAGGGTAGTGGTCAGGGGTTCTTAGATACTTCGAAAATAAAAGGCCCACCAGACAAAAAAAAGCAGAAAATGGCATTCCAGTCACAGAAAAATCGTGAGCATCCATTTCAGGTGCTGAATTTTACCAACACTTTGTGTCCCGGCTGTGCACAGGTTGGGCACAGAGATTGGCCTGTGAACTGACCCTGCTGCCAGTCCCTGTTACACACAGTCGAGGGCTGTGCTTAGCGGGGGCAATGTGCCCATGGTGGGTAGTTTTCAGTGACTGACCAAAGGCTTGAACCTGCGCCCAACCCCCACTGCACACGGCCAAATGTCTTACACAATGGGGGTTGCACTCATCTCCACCTGTTGGGTGCCCACAGTGGTTTGTATGACATGCCTAGCCACAGACCAAGCCCTGCTCCCAACACGCACTGCTCCCAGCCAAAGGCATTGTGCAGTGGGGTTGCATTCATCTCCGGTTGTTAAGGGCCCCTAGCAGTTTGGATTCCAGGTTGTATGCGCATAGCAGCAGGGGATGCGCACATGCAACCGCAACAATCACTGAAGAACTGTTAGAACATGAGTTCTGGTTCTGGCTCAAATGTATAAAACCACTGAAATTCGCCAGTTAATGTTATCAATGCACTCAACACAAGCCATAACTTGCGCCATTCACCATGTTCATAACATCAGTTTCAAAATAGGCCAAGCATAACAAAACATATAAAAATAACAACTCAGCAGGCAGCATGGGCTATGGTGTGTGTTGATAACCATAGTTGGCTAAATTTCACTGGTATTATGCTTTTGAGCCAGAACCATAAATTACTCTTTAACTGTGTTTTTCAAGTGATATCTATACATACACACACACACACACTGAAGATATGTTAAAAACAAAAAATCGCTTAAACAGTTAAAGTACAATTATAGTTATGAATTAAAACTGAAAAAACACTAATATTTGCAACTTATAAAACTGTACGTGGTAAATCTTACGGTACCTGTTCATGTACTGAAAACTCAATAATTTTTTTTTTGCCATTTATAGTTAGGTTCGCAATCCATAGGTCACTCTAAAGCTATTCAAACCATAACGCGCAAACCAAATGCAACGTTTGTGACTTGGCTCTTTATGTGACAGAGGCAATTACAAATGTTATAAACTTGCTGTAGAGATGTGACCGTGTTTGAGTCTGAGCTTTTGTCACCATCACATCATCACATGTCAATCAGCTTCCGCTCCTACTGTGCTCGACCCAGCCCTTGCTTGAGGAGAATAATAGGCAAGGATGGCTAGCATGAATGTTAGGGAGTTTCTGCTAGGACCATCTTCTTCAACTGTGCAGTTGGAGGATGTCAGTAACTGTCTTTATCACTGTAAACAGCATTTTGACAACCCCCCCTTGCCAAGGGTACTGGCAGACAACTAACTTTACACTATGTTTTTGATTGTTATTTTTTTTTTTAATGAAACACGTTTTTATTGGCTATTGTTAATATGTATTGAAAACATCTTTGTTTACATTCATCTCACAGTCTCAAATCACTTCACCACAAGTATTGGGTACAGAAGTTATAGCATACAAAACAGTCAGTTTATGGCCCCAATCCATATATGTGCGCCTAATGTCTTGTCTCATGTTGTGCATTGGGTAGCTCACATGCCCCATTGCTGCCATCATCCTCCTGTGGGTCCAGAGTAATGCCTTATATACCTCCCAGTTCCCCCATATCTTAGTATGCTTGTGCGGGCAACCATGGACCTCATGAACTGGCATCTCCGGAACCATTCAGTTGTCTCCCACAGACCCAATTATGATAACAATAACGTATTTTATAAAGCGCGTAGCTACCTTGAAAGAGGTGTCCCAGCGCTAGGTAGAGGTGTCCCAGCGCTAGGTACAGGTATCCGCAGCACCAAATGCAGCGATTAAACTCCCCTAGCTCCCACATTAAAGTACCACGTTTTTTCCTAAAAACACACTCCGTCTGAATCTGGTGAACCTTCAGTGGCAAAGAGTTCCACAACTTCGGTGCCAGGTAACTGAAAGAACTGCCACCAGAGCAAGCTCTTTTTAAGTTTGGAACAGACACCAACCTCTCCTCAGCTGATCTCAGATTACTCGCTGGTATATATGGTCTGACCAGAGATTGAAGGTACTGTGGTCCTTTTTTTTTTTTTTTGCAAGTGCCTTGTGATAATAGCACAAGGCTTTAAAAGAAGACCTATGCCTCACCGGCAACCATTGCAGCTTCTTAAGTGCGTACCCCATCAATGTGCACCTTGGGAGGTTCAAGAGAAGATGCGCAGCAGTGTTCTGCACTCTTTGGAGTCTCTTGATCTGGTCCTGTGTAACCCCCAGATACAGCACATTGCAGTAATCAAGCCATGACACAATCAGAGCCTGAACTACTGTTTTTCTAGCAGGCTCTGGCAGAAGGCAGAGAATGTTTCCCAACATCTTAAGAATTCCAAAACATTTTCCTGCTACTGCAATAATTTGGCTGTCAAAAGACAACTTTCCGTCCAGCCAAAGACCCAGGTTCTTAACCATGGGCTTTGGTTCAGGTAGCGGACCCAGCTTCACGGGCCACCAAGCAGTGGACCAGATGTATGATTGAGTGCCCAGAGTAAGAAGCCTAAACTCTCCGTTTTAATTGCCTAACGTGTTCACGAATTTTAATTGCGACTCTGTCTTTTTAAAAATTTGAACTTGTCATAACTTTTGTTGCCTTCCACCTGCATTGCTAACATTGTATTTGATATCTCTAAGTTTTAACTGCGCCGCACTTGCACTTTTATTTTATCTAACCTCGCCACACTTGCTCTTGCACTTTGAGCTTACCTGTAGCTGGGGATCCTGCTCACGCCACTTCACTTTTTCTCCTCACTCCGGATAGGCAGGCACCTTCCGCCCCGCTACCCGGTCCACCACGGGTTTTCCCGATTGAGTGGAGGGAGCTGGTGGCATTCAGGGCTGCTGTTTTCTGGTTCAAAGGCGGGGAGGCGGAGCTCTTTCGGTCAGCAGTCTAGCTGCTGTACCTACTTAACTCCATGCCATTCACGACGCGCAGCGGACGCACCGCCGGCGCGCCAAAGGCAAGCCCGTTTGCGCCCGTCTGCGCCCGACCGGGGCCAGGGGCCACGACCCCTGCTCCGACCGTGAGGGGTATTACTAGCTACTCCCGAAGACAGTTGTTGGATCTCAGTATGAGGCCGCAGCCTGATTGTAATGTATTTAACTTGGAAACCATTGGCTCTACCTGTTTCAGATGCGGTTTTGCTTTTGATACACAGTCTTGTAAAAAACATAGCACAATTATTACTGCTTCTATCAATAATGATACACAGGAAAAATCCCCTGCTAATAGTAGGGCTTCTCCTCTCAAGGAATTTACCTTTTTCAACATTAATTGCCGATCGCTTCCCAAGCATAAGGCCGACATCTTTGACCTCCTGATGAATGAGCAGCCCGATGCTATTTTCCTCACTGAAACGTGGTTACACGTTAGCTCTGGCCCTGATGTAGCGTCTGCTTTGCCCCCCAATTATACGATAATTAGGAAGGATCGGGGAGTTAAAACGGGAGGTGGCATTGCGGTTATTTATAACAACTTGTACACGTGTAAATTGGAAGACTTACCCTTTAAGGGATGCGAGGCCAGCCTATTTAAACTTGCCTTGACCCCCCAGTTCACACTCTCAGGGATCTTGCTTTACCGCCCACCTGGGCCATGCGCTGCGTCCTTTTCTGACCTCATCGCCCCCATCTCCTGGACGCTGCTAACTTTACCATTTTGGGCGACCTGAATATTCATTTCGATGACCCAACATGTACGACAAGCACTTCACTGATTTCTGACTTGGCAGCAATGAATATTCTACTTTGTAACTCAGGCTCCACCCATGTGGCGGGCCACTTACTGGACCCTATTTTTTCAAATTTATCTAATATTCTTTTGTCATGCAGCTCTTCCAGTACTCTGGTCAGATCATTTTTTGGTCGGCTTCAGGGTCAGGAAGGAACAGCAGAATGCACCCACGCCAACTCTGGGTACCCTGCCGAAATCTAGAGACTGGAGGAAATTAGATATAGAAGTCTTTAACAAGCTCCTATCTAAAAATATCCCTGCCATTACTTCAGTTGGTCTGTCAGATCTGGACACCATCCATACTTGGATTTTAACATCCATTGAAATGTGTCTCCCATCTTCTGTTAAAAAGGTGAACAATCATCGGCCTCCTGCCCCTTGGTACTCTGAAAAGTTAAAAATAGAGAAAAGTAAATGTAAAGCGTTAGAAAGACGCTGGAGGAAGGACTATGCACCCGAATCCAAACGCACATATAAATTGGCAAAAAGGGACTACCATTCTCTTTGTAATATTGCCCGAGCCGAATATGTGAGCGCTACCATCACGACTGCACAGAATAGCTCCAAAACCTTGTTTAAATTGGTTAAAGAACTATCTGGTGCGGCTTGCCAACCTTCCCCCTCTGTGCTCACTGAATCTCAATGTGAGGATCTAGCCAAGTTTTTCCTCTGTAAAGTGGAGAAAATATACTCGGCATTGAATGTTGACTCAGCTAACATGGTACAGCAAACTAAGAACTCCCCTCCAACACCGGGAAGCACTGCTTTGCTGGATTGTCAGACTGTCATACCTTCCAATACACTGGAAAATTGGTCGCCTCTTGACATAACCTCTTTTACACGGCTTTTAGATAGCCTTAAATCCGGCTCTCCTAGAGATCCCCTTCCCATCGCCGTACTACAGAAGCTGGAGCTGTCGTCGCTAAGGCTAATCATGGAATTGCTCAATGCCTCCTTACAGGAAGCAATTGTCCCATCTGAATGGAAGCACGCCATGGTCCTCCCACTTTTGAAAAAAGCCAATGCTGACCCGGCAGAACCATCTAATTTTCGTCCGATCTCTTTACTCCCGGCTTTCTCTAAAATATTAGAAAAACACATTAACCTGCAACTGACGCATTTTGTTGATTCCCAAAAATTTCTGCATTCCTCACAGTCCGGTTTTAGAGCGGGTTTCTCTACAGAAACTACTCTTCTTGGAGTCACAGAAACATTGCGTCACAGTCTAGATACTGGTGAAACTGTGGCACTCATATTGCTTGATTTGAGTGCTGCTTTTGACACGGTATCGCATACCATGTTATTGAAAGCTTTACAATCACTGGGCGTTGTCAGTGTAGCACTCAATTGGCTCACTGATTTTTTGGCCAATCGTACATTTCAGGTCTTCTCTCCGTCAGCCAGTTCTAAGATCCATGCTTCTCCTCACGGGGTACAGCAGGGCTCCATTCTCAGCCCGCTATTGTTCAATGTTTACGTTAGGCCTCTGGCGACAATCGCCGAAGATGCTGGGTTGTCTATTTTTTCCTACGCCGATGACACCCAGATAATCTTCTCCCTCTCCACAAAAGGGGCATCTAAGCCATCATCTCTCCAGTCGGGGCTGCGGAATATTGCAGGTTGGATGCAAGCCAACCTGCTTAAACTCAACGGCGAAAAGACGGAAGTACTAATTTTGGGGAAGAATAAAGATCTTTGGGGTCCTCAGCACTGGCCTCATGAAATGGGTGCACTCCCCCAACCTGCGCACCAGGTCCGCAATCTAGGTATTATCATCGATGACCAGCTTTCAATGAAGCAACAAGCGGTCAAGGTCGCCTCAACCTGCTTCACCATCCTAAAGTGGCTCAAAAACATTCTTTGGATGCTGCCTGGTCCCACTCAAAGAACTGTGGTCCAGGCTCTTATTACTTCCAGGCTGGACTATGGCAACGTCCTGTATTTAGGAGCCAATAAGGAGGTGACACATAAACTTCAGGTGGTACAGAACTCAGCTGCCAGGCTGCTCTGCCAGGTTCCTAGAATGGCTCCCATTTCAGGCTCGCTCCGTGACCTTCACTGGCTCAGGGTGGAGAACCGCATTAAATTCAAAGCCCTGAGTTATATGTACAAAATCAAATCTGGCACGGCACCTCAGTACCTGAATGCCTTTGTCCACCCTTACCATCCATCGCGCATTCTTCGTTCTTCCACTCAGGCTAAATGTTCGGTTCCCAGGACTAGACTGTCGCGAATGGGTGGTCGGTCTTTTTCTTGTCTGGGCCACTCTTTGTGGAATTCTCTCCCCTTGTCACTTCGTAACAAAACCATCTATGCGAATTTCCGAAAATGTTTAAAAACGTGGTTATTCAATCAGTAGTTCCTTCTACTCTGTTCATGTCAGGCGGCGCCAGGAAACCTCTGGGTAGCTGTGCGCCTTATAAAATTAAATAATAACAATAACAAGGTCAGCACCTCGGTCTTTCCAGCATTGAGCCTAAGACAGATCCAGTCCATCCACCTGGCAAATTCTGCAAGGCAGAGACACAAGGACGAGGCCATCTTGGAAGAGTTCTGTGAAAGTGTGATTATAAGCTGCGTGTCATCCGCATATGAGACGATGGTAAACCCATAGCGTTCGATGACCTCTGCAAGCGGTTGCGTGTACACATTGAACAATGTTGGACTCAAAGACGAGCCCTGCGGCACTCCTTGATTCACCGGAAGCACTTTTGACTGGTACGGTTTTTGATATCTAAAAAGTATGCCCCTGCAAGAACAAAGCGACCCAGCTCAATACTTTATCACCCACTCCATAGTTCCAGAGTCTCTGCAACAGGATGTTATGGGGGACAGTGTCAAACGCGGCACTAAGATCTATTAATAACAGTGCAGCTGAATTGCCTGCATCCAGGACTCTGTCCCCAGCAACAAGGCAGACTCTGTACTGTGTGATGGACGAAAACCTGATTGCGCCACGTGTAGTAAGTTATGACTCTCTATAAAGCCCGAGAGCTGCCTGTTAACAAACTTCTCTGTGATTTTAGAGAATAAAGTTAGTTGCGTAAACAGACTGAAATTCTTCGGCTTAGTGAGATTCAGCAACGGTTTGTTTGAATAGTGGGACCACCACAGCATGCTTCCATCACCCAGTAACCTGGCCAGAAGCCAGGGATCTGTTGATCAGTTTGCCTGTTTCATGTAAAGTCACCTCCACTCCTCTTTCTAATATGGATGGGGAGGCTGGGTCCAACGGCTACCCTGACTTCACAGCAGCATATAGCACAGTCAGCTCCTCAGGCTCAATTGGTCTGAAGTTCAATAGCTTAGAGCTATCCTCTGGGCACTTGAACCACAAGCTTAAAGCATGGGGCATCTCTAGCTTTTTCAGGCAAAGACTCATATATTTTGGCCACCTTTTGCTACAGTAATTATCAAGCCTAGAAGGGTGCTCGTTAGTCCATTCTTCTCCACGCTTTGGCCACTAGTAGGCCTATCTTTAGGGATGCCTTATATCTGTTAGCCTACATGTCATCATTATGTGTAGGAGAACTAGCATGGGGTCCAGTTGTAAAGGCTACCCAGCACCCTCCGAAGTGAGGCAATTACAGCCCATTAGAAGCACTGCAGCGCCTGGCACGGCCCTGTAGTGTGGAGAAAGTCACCAGAGTGTGCCCTACATCACAGGCAATCAGGAGATGGAGTCTTTCCAAATCAGCAGACTTTGAGATGAGCAATGTAAACCAGGTGAAGGAACCTCAAATTAATTACTCTAAATTGAGCAGCTATAGCAGGCTCTCAGAGGGAGGGGCCTCTGTATTCTCAACCATAATCTCTCTCAAAGCCGGTTTAAGCAAGCCAGAGGTGTCAGGTGTACTAGAGATCAAGGAACAGTGAAGAACAATGTTTGTTCTGCCTCATATCCCCCATCAAGAGCTTACCTTCCACTAGAAAAAGATCAGGAAGGTCAATCAATCCTTTAATGCAACAGTGTAGAGCATTGTTGAGCTGTAGGTAGCTGAAGAAATGTTGGTTGAGCGTGTCATGGCTCTTGAAGACTAAGAAATGAGCACATCTGAGTACCGGACATTATATCAGCCAATATCGAAATACCAATTCTGTCCCCTACCTGAACACCCTCTAAGGCAGCAGTTTCTCACAATATAGTCTCCATTCGCAGCAGGCCTTCCCATGACAGCTGGCCCGGCCATCCCAGGTCTCCATGGGTCTTGCGCCTGAGCTCCAGTACCCACATAGTCATTGAAGGAAAGTGTTTTGTCTCCTTACCTCATATAGGTAATGCAAGAAGTGATTTATTCCCATGGCCCACTTTTCAGTGGCAAAAGCAGGATCAGATTGGAGAGCAGGCCACCATTTTTTGGTCACTGCAAGATGCGCTGCTCAGTAATATGCCTGAGCCTCGGCTGCCCCAATAGCACCTTCAAATGGTGACTTGCAGCTGCTCTACCCAGAATGGATAAAGGGGGGAGGGGGGGCTAAAATGTTAGGTTTCGGCTTAGTCGAGATAGTTGATCAATAATGGTACATTTCCATGTCTTGTCTATGTATCTTGCTATATGCACATCTAGGTATTTAAAACCTTCACTGGAGATCTGCATTCCAGAGGCCCATTGCATATCCCTCATCTCTTTAATCGGGAAAACCACGGAATGGGCTGGTATCACCATAAGGAGGGAAAACTCACTGAAGATCCGCAGTATCTGAAGGACACTAGCCCCTGACTCTTGATGTTCCTGGAGGTACCCCAACAGGTCACCTGCATAACGCAAGACCCTGTTGGAGACCCTCAATGGTCCACTTGAAACCCCTAACCAGGGTATCCACATGGAACCACACAGCAAGGGGCTTAATAGCCACCACAAACAACGGGGGTAAGGGGGCAACCCTGTTGTATGCCATTCTGGACAGGTGAAAGTATACAATGTCTCCTGTTATTGTTGGTATTATGTGTTTGTCAGTTTGTTTGAAAAACTCTGCAGAAGACAATTAGGGCCTGGAGTTATACCCACTGAAGTAGTGTAAGGGCCTCGCTTAATTCCTCCATACATCTTTCCGCCTCCAGTGTGTCCCCGCTTACTGCTGGTGAGCGATCTCATCAGTCATAGATGCTTCAGACAGGGATTCCTTATCCGCTCCTTTCTCACCGGCAGAACACAATGGGTTAGACTCCCACCATACCTCTTGAAACCGACAGAGACCAGCTGCGGAGTACCCCAGGGCTCTTCCCTCAGCCCCACCCTCTTCAATGTCTACACGGATCTCCTCGCAGCCATCGTCAGGAACCACAGGCTCAACATCATCTCCTTCTCCGACGACACCCAGCTGATCCTCTCCCAAAACCAAAGAACCCACTGTTGCCAGGAACAACTTCCAGGAAGGAATGAAAGCCATCACCGCCTGGATGGAGGACAGCTGCCTGAAGCTGAACTCGGACAAGACAGATGTCCTCATCCTGGGAGCATCCCTTTCCGCTTGGAATGACTCCTGGTGGCCCCTCTGCTCTAGGAAGTCCTCCTACCCCCACAAACCACACACGAAACCTCGGCATCATACTGGACTCCTCGCTCACAATGGACCCCAGATAAAGACCGTCTCCTCGGCCTGCTTCAATACACTCCGCCTGCTTCGAAAGACCTTCAAATGGATCCCCACCGAATCCAGGAAGACAGTCACCCATGCCCTCATCAGCAGCAGACTCGACTATGGCAACGCACTCTACGCCGGCCTCGCCCAGAAACTCCTCCGAAGACTCCAGAATGTCCAGAACGCCACAGCAAGACTAATCCTCAACATCCCCCGTCGCAGCCACATCACTCAACACCTCTGCGACCTCCACTGGCTCCCAGTCAACAGAAGAATAACCTTCAAACTCCTAACGCACGCATACAAGGCCCTTCACAACGCCGGACCCGTATACCTAAATCACCGCCTCACATTCCACGTACCCAACAGACAACTCCGCTCCGCCCAGCTTTCCCTGGCTACGGTCCCATGAATCCGTAAGACCAGAACCAGAGAAATGTCCTTCTCCTACCTCGCCTCCAAGACATGGAACACCCTGCCCATTCACCTCAGGAAATCACCCTCACTGATGCAATCCAGGAAGGACCTCAAGACCTGGCTCTTCGGATGTACTCAGCACTTAGTCTGATCGCTGCGCCCGCCGCCCTTCCCACCCCCACAGTGCCTTGAGACCCTCACAGGTGAGTAGCCGCGCTTTACAAACCCCGATTGATTGATCCCTTTAGGTCTATTTGCATTGCTGATGAAACGCCTCAGTGACATGTCACAAAGAGACAGTTGTATCCTACAGGTAGAGGAACACACTCACCCTACACTGTTTGAGGGAACAAATATCTCCTTGTGCTACATGCAATGGTTTAATGTCGGCACTTATCTTGTTCCTTTTTTGGGCCATATTCCGTGATATATGTTTGCTCGTAATTGGGCATGTAAGCCAATTGCCGATCAATAAATCATTCATTGGCTTTCTCTCAATTTAGCCAAACAATAGTGCCTTGTTATACTTCCTTGTCAATGTATTCATAATGTATCATGAATTAACAAAATAGGTTTGTTTACTTTCAGCATATGGAAAGCCCTTCTTACGTGAATGGGTCTCTATCCTCTAATTCGTAATACAAATGAGAACGTTGGCGGAATCAAAGACTCACATTTTACATTACACCAGAAAGGGACTATAACAAAGATACATTTTCACAACTCCCAAGCAACTGAGTTGTGTACACTATGTTTTAGTGAGTGACAATATGGATTAAATGGGGTCCGTAATCTCCGATTTACCATAACCAATATGACTAATTTACGTGTTAGTAGAAACTTTTTTTGCGACTCAGAAGAAGCCCTCATCTTTATTATTGTGACTGTGAAGTCATGCCATTAGGGAAGAGACTGCATGCAACCCTGCTACATTATTTAGCCACATGCATAAAAAGGTTTCACAAATGGAGAACAGGCTAGTAAATTTAAAGTAGTGACTTTTGCAAGAGAAATCCTTTATGAGTGAGTTTGACATAATGTGGAGCCCCAATCGAGTTTGACATAATGTGGAGCCCCAGTCGAGTGGCCAACTATTTTGAGGAGTAAGCCAGTATACTAAGAGGCCTCTTGAGAAAGGGGGTGTATTGCAAATGTCATGATTCAGCATCAATCAGTAAACACTGTCATAAACGAAGCATAGCCCTAGCAAGCAGAGAGCAAAAGACCTACCACTGATTAGGAAATCCAAATGGGGATACTGACCTCTGCAAGCTGTCTTTTTCCCTCAGGGAAATACAAGAAACATTATTCTCAATAATCATACTCTGATTGTAGAGGATTCTAGATCATGCTCATGGGTGATTGCTACTTTACATGTTACTGCTGTTTCTGCCCCCAATAAAGAATAGTTCTACTTAGCAATCAATCGTGGTAAAATTGTAACCATCTTTTCTCAACTTATTATGGCTATCCTGCATTGATGATCTAGAACGTTAGCGCCATGAAACCGACCGGTGTACGCGCACTCTATAAATAATTTTACCATAACACAACGTTGCTGGTCTTGGGTCAAAATTAGATGATACTGATTTCCAGGAATTTTTAAGTAAGACAAATGTGATCTGTCACCAAGAAACATGGGTAATGATCCTGGTAAATAAATAAGGGTATTGCACTTATTGTGTTCCTGCTGTTAAGAATCCCTGGGGGGTCCCTTCTGGTGGTCTCTTGATATTGATTTCCGAAGATCTTAAAAGCAAATTTCTTCCTCTCCCAGTAGATACCTGTGACATCCTGGCAGCCGAGTTTTGGATCCAGAATAGCAAAGCCCAGCTTTTTAATGTATATAATAGTCTGCAAGGGGCAATACGCTGGGCATTCTTTATAAGCTCAATCAGTATCTACAAAGGTTTGATTTACCGCAACCTCCAGCTCACTGAAATGGCTTAGACCATTGACCTTGATCGCTGGAGACATCAAGCTTCCATATCATGATCCAGACGTGGCTGATGTAAAGTATGGTAATGGCTATTTCAGGGTCACAGATATGGCTGCCTCACCATTTTTTTCCACTCCGATGCAGGCAACAGGATTAATGTATTCATTACTGAATAGCTTATTGGTAGGGGATTTAAAGGATTGCTTTCTATCGGATATCAATGTAAAGTCCACCTTTTGCTTTGCCGCTATGGAAAGGCTAATTGCTTACATCCTACTATTTATTGAGCATTGGTCATTGTTAAGGAATTGTAAGGCGGTTTTGAGGGTAGGATGCAACCATCATCCTTTAATCCTCAGCTTCAATCTAGTTAATTCTATACTATGAGTTGAAAGATCTGAATGGGGGCACATAGGTTTCACCTCATTTAACAAGTATTAAATGGTTGCCACTTGATCCCCGATCATCTCGGGCCATATCTGCACCACTTTCTTCTATCTTAGGGTTTCAGCCTGAGTCTTCGGACTGTTCCTGCTTCTGTTGAATTTATCACATAATCATGCTGGAGGCCAAGCTCCCGTTGTGTGCTAAGTCAAAGGAAAAAGTATATCAATGGGCTGACTAAATTAAACCATTGTTAAGATACACAGCGCAGACTGACCAAAAGGGCTTTGTTGTTTTTGTCAAACTCTCGGATTAGCTTGTAGAAATTAATAGCGAACAAAGGAGGACTATCACCCAAGAAATCAAGGAGGCAGCCTCAATGGAAGCCTGAAAAATCAAACCCAAGAGGCAGCCTCAATGAAAGCCATAAAGGTATATTCTGGCTTTGCAAAGGACAACACCAAGATGAGGACAACACAATAAGATAAAATACTCACTCACCGGGTCATTGGAGGCAGACCAGAGAAGTGAGGAGTACAAAAGAGCCCTGTCAGCAAGGATGAGTCCATGTGGGAGGGTACTGGAGGACTGGTTGAATCTCTCTGGTGTGGATGCAGGTGCCCGCTTCCACAATCTGATAGCGCCCTGGCCGTGAAGGTACTGTGAGAGCATTAAAAAAAAAAAATCGCTCTGGGGCAGACGTGGGGGCCTAGCTACGGCAGTCCACTTCATACTCGGGAAGAGGCCTGCAGGGTAGTAACATTTAAAGGGGTAAAATGCCACAATTCGTGTCCTGCAGACAGTAGTGGGACAAGCGGGTCGACAGTGCAAACCGTCACTATCTGGGCAAAGGATTGAATCCTAAGCTCTCACAGCGCCCTCCTTCATTACTCAAATCCTTTTCTTGTTCCAAGGCTCGATATCTAAGATGCTATTCAATGTATGGACTGGCAGACATTGCATTTGTGCTCAGATCAAGAGTTCTTACGGTACACCGGGGGGGGTGTACCGTAAGAACTCTTGATCTGAGCACAAATACAATGTTTGCACATAACTCTTGGCATCAGCAATTTGACTGGACTACCCTAAACATCTCCGGACTGTTGCTAAATTCTTAGGTATTCCAGTATGTTCAGCAGTTTTTGAATCATGAAGCTAGTGCACAGCTTGCTGTTTCAGCTAAAATGATGGCAAATTAATCGTTTTTCCTTGATCCATCTCTTCCATGTTTTTCTTTAATCAAGTCTTATCTATAGACTAAATTTCTTTACGTACATTTGTCAAACAATTATTTTACATTAAGGCAATAGAATGATCATTTGAAATCTTAGGAGACAGATTATTGGGGAGATCGTTGTTGGGACGGAAAAGTCCTCTGCATGATAATGAACGTGCACCCCTACCCGAGTGCCCAACTGTACTGTGGTCTGGATCCCTAATGCTGGTTTTCTTTTAACACTGATCATGCGTGTGCATCATGACATAGGCATATCTCACGGATTGCAATCTTACTGGACAGGGAGGGGTGCCCAAAGCACTACGTGTATACTGGTAGAAGGTTACTGCCTTCACCAAGAGTTAAGCAGGATGAGAGCGGTGGTGGCAGCATATAGTGTAGTGATCCGTAGGAGTAAACAGGTCCTTTTTAACCTGTGTTACTGGAGGCCTACCAGCTCACTCACCCTTTTAAAGTTCCACTGCAGTGTGCTTAACTCACCTTTAGCCTACATCAGTTAGAAGTAAAGTGCTGTTCAGTGCAGGAGTGGTGACTCTGCACTGGATCTATGTGTGCCTAGGAATGGCACAGTGCAGGGATAGAGCAGTGCTCTGCAGTTGGTAATTGCATTTATTGGGTAAATGTATACCTGCGAAGAGTACCTTACATGTGAGATGTAGTGCTGTGTAGTGCGTGCGCGGTGAATGCATGCACTGGGTATAAGTGTACCTGAAACAAGTACGATACATGAAGGATGAAGTGTTGTGCAGTGCTTGCAGAGTGAATGTGATGCACATATCACTGTGGCTGACATCCAGGTGGGAACTCTAGTCACTCCCATGGCCTGTGTTGTGGGTCAATCAGCTTCGGAGTCTCTCCTGCTGTGACAGACAGTCTTTCAAGAGGAAGAAGGAGAGGAGAAGTGTACTTCCAAAGAAGCAGAACCCCAACATAAAACTTAAGAGACCAAGATACTAAATCACATTTGGGGCCTGGAAATGGACTATAAGAAGGGGAGGTTGAGACCCCAAAAATGTGTCATCTGCCAAGCAGCCAGACGGGCTGTGTGAGGGAGGGAAGCTCTGCAAGACTTCAGCCTGTGACCAGGACTGGGGGCCAAGGCTTGCTAGTCTCCCTGCTGGGTGAAGGGATATCACCCAAGGAAACCATATCCACCTGCTCTGGAGCACCAGCATCTGCCTGCTTGCCAAGACCAGTGTGCCTTGCGAGGAAGAGGAAACCGTTGAAGGGAGTGAGGTCCAGTTGGGAGCTCAGCCGAGTGGACTCCCAGTGTGAGGTGACTGCTGCTGCGCCTATCGGGTCATTACCCGTGTGCAGATTCAAGTCAGTGACTCCCATATGCCAGGAGAGGGCCGCCGTGAAGATAGTCGTGAGCAGAGTGCCGTCCAGAGCGAGTGAAGCTTGTGCCGCGCCGGATGTGATGACCCCGTTAGCCATGAGGGGCCCCCTTGGAAGTTATTGCAAAATACTGAGGGCTGAAGCTAGTGCAGAGCCTAGCGGTGACCATGTATGCCAGGGGGAGACCCCGTGGTACGGACTACTGTGCAGCGGAAACCCTATATGCCAGGAGGGGCTGCCAATATCAAGATTGCTGTGAGGATCGGGCAGTCTCCCAAGATCTGTGAAGTCGCGTGACCTCTAGGTCACAATAAAGCATTGAGGATTGTACCGGAATTGCCCCCGTAAACAGAGGAGGATGCTGGGGGTGCAAAACCACATCACTGGACACCCGACCGGGAGCATTGGAATTAAACCCCCTTCTCTCCATTGGGGAGCACAGAACTTACTGTGAAGGAGGAGCACCAGAGTGCCTACATTCGCTGCTGGAGCCGGCCACGTAAGCTCAGAGGAGACCCCGCATGCAGGGGGCTGCCTGGCTCTCTGAACAGGTCCGGAGCATTGGGAGTGCCTGCAAGACAGGGCACCCACTGAAACACTGCACGATCCTTCACTGCTGGAGCGGGTTTTACAGGTTACAGGCCTATCAGGCCCCAGGGCACTTGCTGCTAAGGGCGCTGCGGTGCCAAGACAGTTGAATATTTTGTTAGGAGTCAGAGTGGACTCCTGAGTTAAGGCCTACTGGTAAACATTCCCTGGATGTGGCCACCAGTGAATGAGGAATAACCCTAACCACATTACGAAGAGCGGATGGGACAGGGATTTGGTAGCGAAACACTGGAGCCCCAACCTCAAGAGGAAACATGTTACTGTTTATATGTCAATGTCATCACATTGCTTTGATTGGGTAGACTTAGAAATATAATACTTATTTTTCTTATAAAAATAAGTATTTGACTGGACATTGATTTTGGCTGTGCACTCTTTGAGTTATGAGTCTCTGGAATGCAGAACAGTGAGCCATAACAAATGTAAACATGGTGCGAGGCAAAGCATGTACAATGTAAACATGGTGCGAGGCAAAGCATGTAGCAATGTACAACATGAATGTAGGACAAAAGCAATCACATAAGAAACTCCTAACACTACAGAGTCATGTTCACAAACCTGTATTCACACTTCTCCCTGAGGGAGCCTTTGACTGCTCGTCCACAGCTACTACTGAGAGTCAAGTGCAGAAGGGGTACTTGGCCCGGTTGCTCAGGATCCATAGTAGGTCAGGTCCCGGAACATCAGGCGTAAAAGGCCTCAAACAGCACGGCTGGGCCCAGTAATCCCTGCATGCCCCATGGCCCGCTGAAAGGGGATCTGACAATCATCTGTTGCATGGATTCTGTTTTAGAAACAGAACTATGCCTGGGATCACAGAACATCAATATGTAGGGACTAAGTCACCATACCACATCAGTACCTATGGGCCGGAATCCTGACTAGCTCATAGTGCCTTACCTGCCCTCCTAACCTTCCCAGAGTAACAGGTACGTTGGCATACCAGAAGACAACACTCTAGTACCCTCAGGGACCTGCGGTAACAGGTCATCACCTTTCGTTCTCTCACTCATACCTGTCCATAATATACAACTGAAAAACACAAGGAAAGTTTACAATATTTATTGAAACTATTGTGCTCCATCATGAAGCAATTGCGCTGCAATTTGGAAACATATGCAACTTAGTAACGTGATTAGCATTATCAGTGGATTGTACGCAATGAAAAGCCCTACCATGGCGAATGGTATATTTGCCTAAGCATAACCTCACTACGTGAGCACAATGATATATCAGAGATCTCTGGGATTATAGCCGGGCCCCATGCCTGGCATTTGCAGTTAGCTGGTCTGCATCTCAGATTGCGCCAGGCTAGCACGCTCGTCCCAAGGTCTTTTCCCTGCAAGAAATTCTCCTCTTTATTTACAAAACAGCAAGCCTCTGCTTTCTATGATAAGAAATGCTATGCTAGAAAACAGCAGCTAGGTCTCTTTGTTATGTCTATGTGTTAGGTGTGTTAGTGACCGACCAGAGAAAAACAGGGCACAGTGTTGTTCGACCTTGTATGAAATGTTCAGACTGAATCCCAGCAGAAGAACCGAATAACAAAAAACATGTGTAGCCTATTTCTAAAATAATAATGTGGTACAAAAACAAACGTGTAACTTCCTAACATGTAGAAAGCAAAAGCAGCCTACACCCGACAGTAAGGCTAACATAGGAGAGAACTACAGTGGTCCCTATAGGGAACTCACGACCCCTCCTTACGTTGGGACCGTAACGTAAAGACTAACTAAATAATAAAAAGTTAATTCACAAGCTAAGCAAGTTAAAGGCTTTGCTAATAAGCATGTTATAAAGAAGGATTATAATCATAATAAAAAAGTTAATATGGCAATTTGGAAAAGGTAGTCAAATTAAGGAATGTCAAAGGTATCCATGATATCTCTCACAAGCTCAAAAGCCAGTGAATCCAGAATGGATTCCTTCTTCTCAGACGATGATTGTTCGACAGCCCAGTCTACTATTTCCAGAGAACAAACATGATCCTTCACCTCAACGGATGGTGAGAAAGTAACTGGGTTACCCGCATCTGTGTTATTGGAGTCAGATGTTAGAGATCCATGTGCTGAGGCACTTGTTTCCATCGAAATAAGTGGCTCATAGCTCGCATTCTGAAGAAAACTGTAGACCTAAGGGACAACTTTAAAAATGGGTCGCTAAGGGACTCATCAACAAGTCTATGTCCATGGGAGCTGGCGTCAGCAGAGCCAGGCAAATATCTAGTGCCCACTCAAAGGGGCACCAGAGGCAATGAAACACGGGTTGCACGCAGGTAAACCAGGCAGGTCAGAATGACAATGACCAAAGGTCCAGTTTCTGGAGCAAGAGGATTCCAAAGAATCAGAGCATGCGCTCACGCCACAGCTGGAGCGGTAGTAGTTCCAGTGGGCTTGCAAACAGAACATCCATTGCGGAGGAGCAAAAATAGTACCAAAACGACACAAATGAGGAATAACAGCAGCGGGAAGCCTGCAAATACACTGGAAAAAAGGGAATGAATAAAAACCGGGAATACTCCAAAGATTTTCTGGAAAAAACTGACTAGGCCAGAACTGATAACTTTAAAAAAGTGTGCAAGGCTGACGGTATTCGATGCAAAAAATGCAATGAACTAATTTGCCGAAATGTAATGGGAGGTTAGTGTTTAACGAGGACTGTATCTCACTGGATGTTCTTGCGACTTGTCACTCAAAAGGTTCTCAAGCCGATGTTAGTGCTACTTCCTTTTGAAACAATAGTGCTTTGAGTCTGCTTAGCTTGTTGAAATCTGCCTTCGAAGTAGGAATGGAAGGCCACAACGAGCTATCCATACCCCCATGCGTGGGAGGGAAAAGGACATTGTTACAGCAGGTCACTATCTGAGAAACCGATAAAACGTATGGGATTCCAGCCTTCCTTCCGCAACAGTCCTGATCACTAAACATTTAATAACTTCCAATTGAAAGGACTGTAATTAGTGGGAGTATTGCAGGGGCTGGTGTTCCTTCTAGAAAACAGGCCAAATTTGCTACCGACGTATTACAAGCTCAATGTATGGTCACGTGTTTACAAACGAGTGAATGTCTGACAGAACAGTCACATTCCTTTCCAGTAAGGAAGACCTCCTTGTTGGCACTTTCACAACGATTCATGAATGAAGCCACCTCCTAGGGGTTCATATCTACAGACAGGGAAATGTTTAATGCAAGCTGTGAACTGAAATGTTGAAATTGGCAAAGATATTACGCCGTGTATTAACCAGAGAGCAGAAGGTGTTTCTGTTATTGTGAGCGGGAGCCGTTTTAACTTCTCGAGATGTAACATCATGTACATTGCATCTTTTTAGCCATCAGTTGTTGTTTACGTGTCAGGTTAAAAGGCAGTAATAGGTGGCTGGAATTAAGATAACGCCAAGGAACGCACCCATTCTTAAGAGTTTGAAGTGTCCAGCTAAACTTCATGATAGATCTAAGCTTACTTTGCTCATGGTACAGTGTAGACATGTCACTTTGCATGATATCAATTACAGGTGACACAATGTTATTCAAATTGTAAATGCGAGAAGAAAGCGTATTGATACTATTATCAACAACCGTAAGCACTTTATCCAAATTATCTTGATCAATTTGTCTTAAATGTGCGCAGGCTTCATTGGCGACAATTTCCAAATTTCATTATGTGTAGTTTTAATAAATCTTTTTGAAATTGGAGACTTAGGACCTGACAGGAAGTCTGATAAGTCCATGTCTTCAAACAGGAGAGAAAGATGTTGTTTTACTGCAGACAGTGTGGAACGTTCCAACCATTGCTAACACAATTTTCCTACCGAATAGGTCATAACAATACCTGAATGTTGTGAGTGGGAATTTTGGGGGTCAGGTCTGCTTGCCTTAAACCCCGGTGTGGAATTAAAAAAACGAGCATGGCAACCATTTGTGTCTACTGGCCACAATAACCACCTATGAGGACCTGAAAGTGTGGAATTAAATGTACCATTTTGAAACATACTATTGAGCTGTTCCTCATTATAATTTATTAAGTGTTGCCAATTATTAAAACGGGCTAGAGAGGGAATGTTTGGAGCATTCATGTCTTTAATTTTCGTCAATGCTAGACACGTGATCTGCTCGACAGTGTCATTTAGAAAAATAATTTGTGTTGGAATAAAACAGGCTCAGAACAAGGTTTCCATCCCCCTGAACTAACCAAGATTTGTTACCACAAATGGACTTCATGTCAATTGTGTCTTTCCAATAATCACACCCTTTCACAGCTTAGCGGGTGACAAATGAGTCTGTGTATATTAGCTAAGTTTGTGTAAGCAAATATTTCTTTGGTAGTGTAGGTACTAATTTGAAATAATATGATGGTGGGTCTGATGTATCATCTCCAGAAAAATATGTGAATTTATCCCTGTATGTTTTGGAGCTCCCTTGTGGGGGAGTGGGGCAATGTTCCCACTGTGTGTAATTAAGAATGGTGCGTTGAACACTAGCTAGGTGTAAGCAATAATCTCTATAATGGCAATAACAGAACATTTCACAGTAATTTGCAAAATTGCAGTACAGATCCTCAGATTCAAAAAAGGTGTAGGATTCCAGCTCCGAGAGCATGGAATTTACAGTTTCAACATTCCAATCATCAGAATGTAATCCAGGCATAATTACATAAACCCTAAATACATATGGCAACTGTAGAATCTCCGTAGGACTGAATATATATTGAAGGGAACTTTATCCCAAACAAATCCATCTGTTACTGGAACAGCTGAAATGTTCACGAGGGGCAAGTCTCTTTTTGGCTTATGTGAAGAGGAGTGGGGGGGCCAATACACCATCAAGTAGTTCTGTAGAAGAGCATTCTGGAAGATAGCAGCCATTAATCAGCAAGAAAAAAACTGTACAAAATCCAATTCATAGGAATAAAAAAAAGCCAAGGAAAGTGTTATCCAATCATATATTCAAGGTGGGACCGATAAGTGCATTTTAGCCATGAAATGAAAACCCAGATCTGTGCAGGAGTGTCTAAAACAGAAGAATAGTCAAAAGAATCTGAAGAAAAATAATCTCGACCCACATCATACCCAGAAGCAGTTTGTTGGAAAACCGGTGCCTCAGGTACCGCAACAGGACCGGAAAAATCCAGAAGAGGTGAATCTAAAAAGGGTGGATCTGTATAAACGACATAAGACGCAGTAGTACGAACAGTACTCTCTTCAGTCCTGTTGCTGGTAGTTGTAGCGTATACAGGAATTAACTGTGGTGCATTCTCCGCCCCCTGCAACTAGGCAGTAACAGATTTGGTGGTGCTCACTAGCTGTAGAGGAAGTGCCTGTATGGTAGCGAAAGGAGTTGGGGAACTACCAAGGACTGAAATCACAAAAAGTACTCCCCTAATGCCACATGCATATAGATTTGTAGATGGAAAAGACCTCAACAAATAGAGTACACCACCTGATGGTGGGCAAGGAAGCAATCCTTTTTGTTTCATATACCCTCACACACCCTAGTGGTGTCATGCTTCATCATCGGGTCATCCTGACGCCTAAAAGTCAGGATGGGCTCGACCAATCTTTCAGGGAGCTCTTAATAATATGTTTTTGGCCAGGGGAATAAAGATTAAAAATCTCAGAGAGATCCCGGTGTCCCTTTATTTTGGATCTCACTGAAATATTAAAAGAAAGTAAAACTAGGGTCTTTGGGATATTATGGTCCTAGGACCCTAATGCCAACATGTTTCAGTCCATGAAAAGTCCCACTACGGGTACTGGACTTTCTTCAGGGCAGAGGAATAACACCCCTGGAAAGTAAACGAAAGGGAGAGGGGATTTCCCTACCCTAATTATAATAAGGGCAGATAGCTGCTCCTTAAGCTACTCCTGTTTAGGACACAGAGTTGATCGCTCCATCTGTAAAGAAAGAAACAACAAAACAAAGAAACAGTGTAAGAATCTTTCTAAATGAATATGCCTTCTTAATTCAGTGAAAATACTCCTCACCTTCGTGCCACGTTGGATGATGAGGAAACGACTCACTCACTAGCCTTTATTTGGCGTGTGTGATACCACTTTAACTCATAGATTCATTCCATTGCGTGATCTAGAGAAAGTAGAAGTGCAGTGGCGGACTGTTTCCATAAACTGACATTAACTGCAATCGTGTGTCTGTGATTCATTGTGTGTTCCGCAATACACTCATTCTGTAACTCAACATCCGCCATACTCCCTCGTCATTAGGCTCGCATTCACAACCACCCAGTCTTACCCCTATTACAGTGGAGTAATGCTTCACGTCGGGCTTCGCAACAAAGGGGTAGTCTTGTAATCACACACTAGTGTGATAGAAGCCCCGAGTCATGTTGTTATCATTAGTTGGTTTTGCAGATGAATGGAAAAAACGTGAAAGAAAAGGAAGGGAAAATTGGAAAAAAGACACATAGATTAACCAAGTTACCCACCTCCACAACTATTCCCTTGGCCTAATCCTTATGGTCCAGTTCCTTTCCAAGGACCCCCGCATTTTCAAGGACCCCCACATTATCAGGAGGCCCCTTTTTCAACCCAATTACAACCAGAATCGTTTTTAGGACAGGGCGGAAGAAGGGGCAGACGTGGCAGAAAGAACAACAGACAAGTACAATGGCAGGACGAGAATATGTCTGTGAGCACCCGGAGTATGACCAAGGCCCCGCAAGCGAGCACCAGCTCAATGAGGGATTAGTGGTTAACCTGACAGACCACATTTTGACACCAGATGAGATTTCCGTCCTTGACAAAGGATTGGGATTTGTACCCACGGCGTTTCTTGACAAGTTTGAGATGCGCTGTGAGTTAAGCGAGTTTTTCCGTAAGATACGGATAAAGACATTCTTTGCAGACAAAGAAAGACCTGAGGTGGATACTGCACACACCCCCTTACGTCTTAAATCTAATTTTTGCCCACCAGCATCAATTATGCCCCCGGAAGTGATTGCTTTCGAAGAATGTGTATCTAAGGAAATTGAAGAATTACAACCCAGGAGGCACACCTATGACAACCTCAGCAAAAAAGAGAGAGGCATTGAAAACCCTTAGTAACAGGACGGACATTATTATAAAACCAGCTGATAAGGGTGGTGCGACAGTTGTCCAGAGTACCACAGCATATAGGACAGCCTGCATGGATCTCTTGGCAGATACCAAGTATTACAAAAGAATAATAAGAGATCCTACAGTACGATTGAAAAAGACAATCAGCACTATAACAAAAGAAGCATTAAATCGAGACTGGATCACTAAAAAGAGCATGCGTTCCTTAACCCAGACAATCCTAGAGTACCACTTTTCTATACAATACCTAAAATACATAAAGGCAGAACACCGCCACCTGGCAGACCTATAGTGTCAGGGATAGGGTCTCTTTTAGAACCCATCTCGAAATACACTGACTGGTTCCTACGTCCGCTTGTTCCACAAATGAAGTCATATGTACAGGATACTAAACATTTACTCAATCTCCTCACAGATGTTACCTACGATCCGGCACTTAATAAGATGGTCTGCCTGGATGTGGAAGCATTATACACTAGCATCCCACAGGAAGAGAGTATAAGGGTCATTGAGGGCCTCTTACGGAGAGGTACCTGGACGTGGGATGCTCCAGTAGACTGGGTTATCGATCTTATGCGTCTAGCCCTCACTGAGAACTTTTTAGTTTTGAAGAACAGCTGTATCTCCAAGTCCATGGAACATCTATGGGCAGCACGTTCGCGCCCAGTATAGCGTGTTTGTATGTTGGCCAATTAGAGGAACATCACATTTGGTCTAACAACCCTTATTCGAGCCACATTAAGAAGTGGCTACGGTACATAGATGATATCTTGGTCATTTGGGAGGGAGATTCTTCCTCTCTCAATGACTTCTATACGTGGATTAACCAGCTCAATCCCCATTTGAAATTCACAATAACTAGTAACAACGAACAAGTGGCCTTTTTAGATGTTAAAATCAATGCCAGAGAGGGAAGATTGGTCACCTCCCTCTATACCAAGCCCACTGATAGGAACAGTCTCCTCCATTTTAATAGTGCACATCCACGTGCACTACGTGAGAATTTACCCATCGGACAGTTTTTGCGAATCCGCAGGAATTGTAGAGAGTTAAAAGACTATAAAACTGAGGCTGAAATTTTGTCCAAGAAATTGACAGAAAGAGCTTACCCGAAAAGGATCATTGACAAGGCCAAAAAGAGATCAAGGAACACTCCTAGAGAAGCGCTCCTTGAAAACCACGAAAAGCAAACGAAAGATACACTTATATGTGTTACAACATATAATACCTCTTCAAATACCATTAAGAAAATAATCAATAAAAGATGGTCTATTTTAACATCTAATAGACTTACCTTTGATAAACCATTGTTTTCTTTTCGCAGGAATAGGAGTATCAGAGATGCTCTAATACATACTAAATTTGGCACTGTAAGATCTACCCAGCAGACCACACTTTGGAATAATCCTCCAGTAATTGGTCATTTCCCGTGTGGTTCCTGTGTAGCTTGTGCCTTTACTGAACATACGAAAGAGATTGATCTAGGTATGCACCACGCATGGGAACAGCGGTCGCATACTAATTGCAATAGCGACAACGTTGTTTACATGATCAGATGTCCATGCCAATTGATGTACATTGGCATGACTGGAAGGAAGGTCAAGGTGCGTATAAGCGAACATAGGAGTACCATACGTAGGGCTATTACAGCGACAAGACTGACATCCCATTATTTGGAGAAACAACACACTGACAAAGATATCAGTTGGACAGTTATTGAGAGAGTAAGAGGTACAGGCAATATGACTAAGACCCTTTTAGAAAGAGAACAAAGATGGGTCTATAGACTTAAGACTCACATCACAGGATTGAATGATTCTATACCTTGGAACCAATTAAATCAAGAGTAGTCATATATCCCCTTCTGGGATTATGTCCTTCGAAAGTTCCATGTGGCATTGTTAAACATTAGGAGTACTCAGGACATTGTCAGCACCCACAGTACCTTTATATCTGACCTAATAAAATAGTTTGGAGTAATCATCTTAATCACAAAATCTCTTTTTGTGTGTGTATATATCGTTTCGATTGGGCTACTACTCCCTTCTGTGCCAACTTAGTTATAAAGTTTCAAGTGGTTCTTTTATCTTCCTTTTATCATCTTTTTTGGCGGTCCTCCGACATAGACAATTTTTCCATCAGCCTATATAATACAGGCAATGGGCAGTATCTACTCCCATTGCCTCTCCGTGTTTCTATGGGTTTTAATAACTATCATAACATCCAGTCTTTATTATTCTCACGTTTCTAAGAGATAAAATATCTTGTTTGACCTAGTCAAAGTCCTCGTTTTCCTGGCTGTCTATTTTTCCGTGATATCTCGGGTTTGTCTCCTATTTGGCACTACAATCCCCAGCGTCCCTAGCGGCCCCGACGAGCCTCCGGTAATCATCATAGCGCAACCCGGAAGTGGACTGGGTCTCCATTTCCTGGGTTCGCGTGTCATCTTTACCACTTTAAATTTGGCTGTCAGGACACATGAAGTACAGAGCCGGCGGGACCGAGACCTAGTAGGTTTATCGTGGGGAAGGATCTTTGGAATCGTGAGTAAGGGTGAATGGAATGAATTGACTGAGACATAAGTGCAACACTCCATGATTTGGAGGTTTTGTTGGTATCTGAGTTTATTTATATTAAGATTGGTTAATCTATGTGTCTTTTTTCCAATTTTCCCTTCCTTTTCTTTCACGTTTTTTCCATTCATCTGCAAAACCAACTAATGATAACAACATGACTCGGGGCTTCTATCACACTAGTGTGTGACTACAAGACTACCCCTTTGTTGCGAAGCCCGACGCGAAGCATTACTCCACCGTAATAGGGGTAAGACTGGGTGGTTGTGAATGCGAGCCTAATGACGAGGGAGTATGGCGGATGTTGAGTTACAGAATGAGTGTATTGCGGAACACACAATGAATCACAGACACACGATTGCAGTTAATGTCAGTTTGCGGAAACAGTCCGCCACTGCACTTCTACTTTCTCTAGATCACGCAATGGAATGAATCTATGAGTTAAAGTGGTATCACACACGCCAAATAAAGGCTAGTGAGTGAGTCGTTTCCTCATCATCCAACGTGGCACGAAGGTGAGGAGTATTTTCACTGAATTAAGAAGGCATATTCATTTAGAAAGATTCTTACACTATGTTTCTTTGTTTTGTTGTTTCTTTCTTTACAGATGGAGCGATCAACTCTGTGTCCTAAACAGGAGTAGCTTAAGGAGCAGCTATCTGCCCTTATTATAATTAGGGTAGGGAAATCCCCTCTCCCTTTCGTTTACTTTCCAGGGGGTGTTATTCCTCTGCCCTGAAGAAAGTCCAGTACCCGTAGTGGGACTTTTCATGGACTGAAACATGTTGGCATTAGGGTCCTAGGACCATAATATCCCAAAGACCCTAGTTTTACTTTCTTTTAATATTTCAGTGAGATCCAAAATAAAGGGACACCGGGATCTCTCTGAGATTTTTAATCTTTATTCCCCCTGGCCAAAAACATATTATTAAGAGCTCCCTGAAAGATTAGTCGAGCCCATCCTGACTTTTAGGCGTCAGGATGACCCGATGATGAAGCATGACACCACTAGGGTGTGTGAGGGTATATGAAACAAAAGGATTGCTTCCTTGCCCACCATCAGGTGGTGTACTCTATTTGTTGAGGTCTTTTCCATCTACAAATCTATATGCATGTGGCATTAGGGGAGTACTTTTTGTGATTTCAGTGTTGTTACACGGGAGATGTACTCTCCATAATATATTTCCTCTTAACCCCTTTTTGATAACATGTGTTATCTTGGTGTATAAAGAACTACCAAGGACTCCTCGTGGTCTGTTGAGAATCGGCCACATGATGTTTCTTGATGTGATCAATAGAGGGAAAACGAATGTCCTTAGAACTAGGAAGTGGTGGCAAGATTACAGTTCTCGTACCTTGAATGCCAAGGACTGGCACCGGTGGTCGGTATGATGGGCCAAATTCATTTTTCACTGCAACCTTCTCTCACACGAGATCCCCAACTTTTGGAAGCCAGCCGGAAGGTTCTGGTTTCTCCTTGATTTCTGCAGAGGCAGACGTCTTCAACTGCTCGTTTGATTGGGTGCCACAAAAGTTTTGTAGATCCTGTAAGACAGCACAACGATCATTTACGTCACAATGTCTGGACCGTCAAGGTTGGGAATGTACATTTTGATGCCAAAAAGGATCTGGTATGGGGTCTAGCCACCCAGAGATCTTTAAAGGAGATTGTTAAGTGCTCGTTGCACCCCATACAGGTGGTAGATCCAACTACACCCTCGGCCTAATACTCTGGCTATTAAGGACTGCTTTATGTCACGGTTCATCCTCTCCATGACAGAATTGCCTTCGGGCCGGTATGGAGAAGAATAAAGCCCCTGTACAACCAGGGATGCCATAGTGTCTAGGTACACTTTAGCAGCGAAAGCTGGGCCCTGGTCCGAGTGGAATGTACTGCATGCATATGTCCAGATAAAAACTTGCAGTGCGAGCGTCAGCCGAATGTTGTGCCAAACCCAGAGGAACCTTGAGCAAGAATAAACTGCAACTAGGATAAATTCAAATGCAGTATCTGAAATCAATGGACCACAGTGGTTCAAACAAATGCAGCCGAAAAACTTGTTAGAAATTAACAGGTGTGTCTGCAGTTGACAAATGTCACAATACAGGAAATATTTTTGGGCCTGTTGATATAAGCCATGCCATTGCTGTAGCAGCGAAATTGTGGCCACCACACCGGCATGTGCAGAAGCAAAACCTTTGTGCGCAGCTATCACAAAAGCTAGTCTGTGGTCTTGGTTGGGAATCAAACAATCTCCAGCTCCTCAAATAGTTACAAAAGGAATGTGTTCACTTAAGTGATATGTGTATTTAAAAAGGAAAGCCCTTTGGTAAAGGGATGCCGTCATTGTTAGCATTAACGGCAGCCAAGATATCAGAATCTATCCTTGTTTTAGAAAGAGCAATTGCAGTAGCAGTCGCAACTGCAGATTTGGCCGCTTCATCAGCCAGAGAATTCCCTACAACGTGTGCTCCCACACGCGGATGACTCAAGGTATGAAAAACATGAGCCCGTCGGGGGGCGTGGCCGGACGCCGATTGAGACGGGAGCCTGAAACCGAGCTTCCGTCCGTGAACCCCCATCCAGGGACATCCTGCCCGATATCGAGGGGGCCCCCCCCCCCCTGTCACAGGCACGGTCCCCCCTAGCTCCAGAATCACTGGGGGTGGTCCGGAGACGGTAACAGAGACGGGGTGTGCCGGGAGCCGGGCGGAAACTTCTCCGGGCTCCTGGACCGCGAGGCCGAGCAAAATGGCAGCCGCGGCCTAGTGCGCGGAGCCGGAGAGTGCCTTGGGGGCTGCCGCCAAGAGACGTGATTTGCAGAGGCCAGACTGGAAGGCGGGGCACCCAATCCTCCGCAGCCCGCACAACCGGAGTCTGAAAGGGCGGCCGTTGGAGAGCAACTGCAGCGGCATTGGAGCTCCACGAACGGCAGGGTGCTACGACCTGGGGAGCACCGTGGAGAGCGGCGATCGACTGCAGGTATCTGGGGCAGAGTACATGGGCGCCGGCCTTGCACCTGAGCAGATTCTTATGCGGGACTTGAGCGCGGCACCGCTGCGGGGGACTGAGGTCATGGACGGCAGCACCCGTGTCTGGAAGGTCGCGCCCGGGAGGTTTGGCTGGTGCAGCCCCTACAACTAAATAAGGTACGGGAGCAGGGACTGCGCCGGCGGGAGCTCGGTGCCCCCCCCCCGCTGAAGAGGGGACAGTGGGCGCTCAGTCGGTCTGACGGCTGGGGGCTGAGACTACGGGAGACCGGGCCCCACAAAGACACAGCCTGCAAATTGATGGAGGCCTTGGCCAACCATACGCTGCTCTGGGCCACCGCGGGCAGGGTTGAGCTGCTCGGCGCTTGCGGACCGGGCCAGAGCGCGGCAACAGTGGGCACTGGCTTGGGTTACCTGCCGCGGGCCAACCCGCAGTTAAACGGAAGCTCCGGCAGCTGGGAATCCAGTACTCCATGGTCTTCCCGGCCAAGCTAAGACTGGTTTCGGAGGGGGGAACCAAATTCTTTGATACCCCTCAGGCTGTATGGGACTGGGTTGACGAGCACACGCCAGAAGGCAGGAACTCGGAGAGACAGGAACAACTCGGACGCAATGCTACACGACCTACGGACAACGGAGGGAACTCCAGAAGCTTGCCCACGGCAGAAGAAACAAGAAGGGCTAGAGAGAGCGCGGTTGCGGCAGTGGCCTCACACAGCGCGCCGGCGACACAGGACTCCTCCTCGCTGTCTGGGGAGGACCCGAGGGAGTCGGATTCGGACTCCAGCACCAGCACACTGGGGGAGCCCAGCCAGACTCTTCCTGAAATGACCCCCAGGCTGGCGGATGACATTGTTTGAAGCTTCCAGAGACACGCAAGTATCCACTGAAATGTGGGAGACGCAGGGAAATATAAAGAGGGGGGCCAACTGTATACTGCAAATGTATTTATGAGAGATGTCGGGGCCCTAGCCCTGGGAGGGGCCTGAGATTTGTTACATGCACTGGGTGGGGGATCCCGGGAGGTGACACGGATCTCCTCCGGGCGGACACTGGCCTGGCCACTACCCGAACTTTGGACAATAGTTGAACTGGCACGAGAGTGCATTGTTTGGATGGGGAGACGTTCTCACTTGTCCTGGGGAGGGGGAGTTGGGATGTTAAAATTGTTTTAGGTTTGATAATGGGGCGCTGCTGTCAACAACGTCAGGGACTGCAACATGGCATCTAATGCTGCTGGGCCTTGCGACGCTCATTGATGGCCTGGGCAACGGTGCACAGAGATGGGGGGTCAGAATACCGCTAAGGATGACCCGGCCAACATATAGTCCAATATCCTGGAACGTCAGGGGCATGCACTCCATGCACAAGAGGTATAAAATCTACTCACACTTGAATCGCCATGGGGTACATATATCCATGCTCCAGGAAACCCACACACTGGCCTCCGAGGGCGCTGCACTACACAGAAGGTGGAGAGGGCAGGCATTTTACATGTCGTTTGCACGGGGGGTGCTCATCTGGGTGCAGGCGGGGGTCCCCTTCCAGCACGTAGACCACAAAGTAGACCCGGAGGGACGGTACGTGGTTGTGTCCGGGCGACTGGATGGACGGGACATCACGCTAATCAACATATATGGCCCGAATGTTGACCAAGCTCACTTCCTGGAGCGGTTGTCTGGCATCTTGGCGCCCTATATTGACCGGCTCGGTCATAGTGGGAGGTGACTTCAACTGTATAGCGGACCCCGGCCTGGACAGGTCGCACCCTCCGTTAGGAGACTCCCCAGTTCATGCCATGGCCAGGTCCTTTAGGGAATGGCAGACTCGATGGGGGCAAATAGACACCTGGCGCCGCTCACACCCACTTGATAGGGAGTATTCACACCTCTCACATACCCACGAACTGCACGTCCGGCTAGACACTTTCCTATGCTCACCCGACATACATGCACGGCTCCAGGGGGCGGAATACCTGACTAGAACCGTCTCAGATCACAATCCACTACTGGTCAGGTTACAGTGGGGCACACAACCACAGCCTATCCCCACCTGGCGCCTCAAGCCGGAGGCTTTGGAGGACCAAGTCTTCTTACAGGAGATTAGGGGTCACATAGTAACATACTTTGCCGACAATGCATCTTCCACTGACTCCAGGGGAACGGAGTGGGAGGCCTTTAAGGCCGTTATTAGAGGACGGTGCATGGCAGCTTCCATTGGGGTAAGGAGGACTTTAGTCACTACATGGAGAGGGCGGACAGAGCGCTTAAGGAACTAGAGCAGAGGCGGCCCGAACACCCGGTTCTACGGCAGGAGCTCTTGGACGCTAAGGAGGAGGTAGCGGTGCAGGAGGAGCGACTGAGGTGCTTTGATTTCCAGTCATACATAGATAGGACGCATGCAGAGAGGGATAAAGCTGGGCGACTATTGGCGTGGCTTGCCAACCCGTCTCGACGGGGCAACAACATACTTGAAATCATGGACCAGGCGGGGAGGCCCTTACGAAGACAGGAGGAAATAAATAATCGATTCCGTGGCTACTACGAACACCTGTACAGGAGCTCTGGGCCCAGGGGGACGAGGGAGATTTCTGAATACTTGACGGGGCTTCTTTTGCACACGCTCTCGGAGGAAGAGGCAGAACAGTTAGGGGCGGAAATCTCACAGCGGGAAATCAGGGCGGCAATAAAAGCACTGGCACGAGGCAAGACCCCGGGCACTGACGGGCTTCCTCAAGAATTTTATGCTACCTATGCAGAAGAGTTAGCCCCCAGATTAGTGGAACTCTATGCTGAAGTTGGGGAACGAGGTATACTGCCACAGACTACCTGAGAGGCAGTGGTGATCCCATTGCTCAAGCCAGATAAGCCCCCATTGGAGTGCACAGCGTACAGACCTCTGTCCATGCTCAATCTCGACTTTAAAATCTTAAGTAAATTGTTGGCCACCAGACTGCTACCACACATGACCTCCTTGGTGGAGAGGTGTGGTGCAGCGGCCAGGGCAGCTGACTTCAGAGCACAGGGTTCACGGTTCGATCCCCGGCTCAGCTCTGCACCATGTGACTCTGGGCAATAGCTCACTTAATTTCCACTACGGCCCCCAGCGCCTTGAGACCCGTAAGGGTGAGTAGCTGCGCTATATAAAAACGGACTTAAATTATTATTATTTTTTTACTTACTTGGTCCACCAGGACCAAGCGGGGTTCATTCCCAGCAGGAACACGACTCTCAACATAAGACGCCTTCTCGCCATTTTAGAACAATGTAAGGAGGAGGTCCCCAGCGGCGCTGTCTTCACCATCGACATTGAGAAAGCATTTGACAGTCTAGAGTGGGAGTTCTTGTACGCTGTGATGGCGAGAATGGGGATTTGACAGGGATTCATCCGATGGGTAAAACTGCTCTATGAGTGCCCGGTGGCTAGGGTCCGCACGGGCCGCACGATTTCGGCACAATACCGAGTGGAGAGGGGCACTCTGCAGGGGTGCCCCCTCTCTCCCCTTTTATTCTCTTTGGCCGTAGAGCCGCTGGCGTGCAGGGCGAGGACTGGGACTGCGTATGAGGGAATACAGCTCGCTGACCAAACACCATATAGCGCTGTATGCCGATGATCTCCTGCTCTTTTTAAAACATACAGACTACGACCTGAGAGGGGCTAGGAGTATGATGGAGGAGTTTGGTGCCCTGTTGGGACTACACGTAAACTGGCAGAAATCCCGACTGTTCCCGGTGACGAGGGACAACCCGCCCCCTGATGACATGGGAGACCTGCAGTGGGAACCTCGTTGCTTCCGGTACCTAGGAGTGAAGATTTTTCACTCCATATCGGATGTACAGGAGGGGAATGTAGGGGGCGCCTTACGAACACTAAAGGGCAGTATAGCCTTTTGGGGGAGCCTGCCCCCGTCGGTGGCAGGGAGGATTTCCTTGCTAAAGATGGTGGCTCTCCCCAGGCTGCTGTATTTCTTTACCACGCTACCGGTGTGGATTCCGGGGGCGTGGTTTAGAGCACTGGACTCCATTATTACTGCTTTCATTTGGGGAGCTAGCAGGAGGAGAGTGGCACTGTCCACGTTGACGAGAGCGCAGATCGAGGGAGGACTGGCGGTCCCAGAGATGGAGACCTACTACCTAGCGGGGCAGCTACAGAGGTTTACACAGTGGGTGGCGGGAAGTCTAGACCTAGAACGCCGAAGACCTCCCTTTACCCCGGACAGGGCAGAAGTGTTGGGCATCCTGATGGGTACAATTAAACCGCGACAGGTCTGCTCGACCGAACATAAGGTGATATGGCGCTGCTGGGGCAGATGCCTACAAAAGACGAGGACAAAACGCCCATACTCACCGGAGATGTCGGTTGCACTGCTCGAGGAGCTCCCACACGGGGGGATAATGGAGGGGGATAGAGGACTGGATACAAGCAGGGGTAACCAAAATCGGCGATCTCTACAGGGATGGGGAACTGCTCACCTTCGAGGCATTCCGCACAGACTGGGATATCCCGCAGGGACACTTCCTGCTCTATGGGGCAATCACAGGGGCCATGCGCAGACACTGGGAGGAAGGGACGACGGAACCACCCACGCATTCCACATGCGAGTACATAAGCCTGGCAGGGGGCATAATAAAAGCGGTCACATGCCTGTACCGGGCAATCAGACGCGACTCCACGCGATCGTTGGAGGGACTGCGGATTAAATGGGAGACGGACCTGGGCAGACCTTTAGAGGGCAAAGACTGGGAAAACACACTCCAGAGGGCCATCAAGGTATCTCGAAATGCGCGATTCCGCTTGATTAGCTTCTATACACTACATCGGGCTTACATTACACCTGATAGAATCAACCAGTTCTTCCATAGGGAGGACGCAGAATGCCCGCGCTGTGGAGAGAAGGGAGCTAACTATATACACATGATGTGGAGCTGCCCCCAGCTAGCGACTTATTGGCAGGAAGTGACAAGGGAAACGACGAGAATCACCGGGAGGGTGGTGCCATGCACGCCAGAACATGTATTACTTAATATGTTCCCTCACTCAGCTAAGACTAAGGTAACAGCTAGATTTCAGGACCTGGCCTTTGTCTTGGCAAAGCGTGAACTAACCAGCAGATGGAAGGCACCCTTAGGCCCTAGCATCCCTAGATGGAGGCGAGATTTAGAGAAATGGGCCAGTTGTGAGGGCAGAATTCTGCTTAGGAACGCAAAAAGGGGCATAGGTAGACTTGAGAGAGCACAAGCCTGGGGGATGCTGATAGAAGACATGAAAAATGCTGAACAAGAGTCAGAACCCAGCACACCCATGAGACCGTCCAGACCTGGGAGCCCTGAGATTCAGGAACAAGGCGAGAGAGTGGACTGAGCGACGCGGGTGGGAAAGGCCTCAAGATCTTGATGTAATCGGGGTGATGGACAGGTCCAAGAGTCACCGGCATGCCAGGCAAGATACTCCTGACTACACTCAGAGGAAGGCAGCATAGTACCTTAGTTGACAGCAGCGCGGAGGGGTGGGGGGATAGTTGGGGTAGTTAGGGGGGGGGAATATAGAGACAATCCTGGGAACGGAGAATGTTCGTAGATATGTACTTTAAGATATGAAGGCAATAGGAGTGTCACGATGACAGAACTATTTCATAATACGATATATGATCTTGTGCTAAGAAACGTGTGGTAATGAGGACAAATCTGTTTGACACTGAATGCAAAACGACAATAAAATATGTTTTAAAAAAAAAAAAAACATGAGCCCATGGCAACCTGTCTTTGAGGTCTGCCACCTTAACCCAAAGCGCTTCTATGCTTGATTGTGTTGCCTTTAGAATCTTTGAGTCCATTCTGACGCCAATAATGTAATTTATCATTAACAGACTGTACACATTAAAACAAATCACACAGGATAAGTGTGGGGAATTCAGGATCCGTATGTTCTAGTGCAAGAAGCAAAGCTTAACCAACTGCGCAGTGCGGTCCCCTAGGGACCGAGTGCACGTTTTTTGTGGTTGGAAGTTCCCGTCCAACATAACACCAACAGTAGCACATGCCGCCGAATATTGCTGTTTATAATCTATAGCAGGCTGGGCTGAACCATCAGTATAAACAATATATTTATATTGTACCAGAGGTAAGATTGAGGTGGGCATGGGGTATGCATGCTCATACTGAAGAAATTCTTGTGTCTGTAAGGACAGGTCAAAGACGAAGCCTAAATCAACAGCTGTTAAGGATGTTGCCCATTGCATCCATCTAGGATGGAGTACTTTGGCGTTAGAAAGGAACGCTTGCTTTTGTGACAGCCTCTAAGGCTGGCACGGGAGTAACGACAATTATGCGTTTCCCATTTGCAAGAGGACGCTCTTTAAGAATTGCTATCTGCACAGCAGTCAGTATTTTCTCATTGTAAGCAAAATACATTTCTGCACACATAAATGCGATTTATATGCCATCGGAACTGTTTCACCTTCGTTAAAAATGATATAGGTAAATTCAAGTGCACCCGGTAAGACCCAGATGACTAGGTTTGTGGTATTTACACTTGTTTGTAAGTGACGTGTTTTTTTTAAAAACTTTATTTATTGGCATTTGTCTGTATAACAATACAGCAATGACAGAGTGTGGTAGACACTACATTAGACTTCGGTGAAAATATAATTTCAGCGCATATCTGTTGTTACAGAGAAAATAAAAATACAACAGGCTCGGTGCATTACAATCATCAGTAGCATGACTAGAAAACATGTGTATCACAACAGGCGTCTAGTTGGGTAGTCCCTGTCCCATACAAGTCGAGAATTTTCAGTACAGCAAGTTCTTGATAGTTACAGGGGGGGGTGTTTATGACATTGGCTATTCTTGTACGCAAGAAACCGACTAATGATCGGGGCTGAATATTCAGGGATGTAAGAGATAGGGGAGATGTCCCAGTGTTTACAGTGTGGGCCTATCTATTGGTAGTGGTGTCTCATTAGGTGGGAATCTAGCACCCTTCAGTCCCCCCGTGCGAAGCACCTCAGCGCTGCCTAGTGTACCAGCAACCCTCCGAGGTGCCGCCTCAGCTTACGTCCCCCAAAGGCCTCGCTCAGTTGTTTGCAGAATCGTATATATCAGCTGTCATATCACCTATAGTCCCTCAGGTGCCGGTCTCAGGCCTACGTGTCTCCTGAGCCTCAATAGATGTATCGATCTGCAGTGGTGTACCCTCATCGTCTGTGTCTGTGGCAGCCATTGTGAGCATATATCGAGTGAGCGGCTCCCAGATGTCACGTGGTCTGGAGTGAGTGGGTAGTAGTTCTGCGTAGATGTTATTTTGCTCCTGGCAATATGTAATGTCTGTCAACCATTCCTTAAACTTGGGCGCTCTGCCCCGTCCCCACCTACAAGCTATTTTGCGTTTAGCAATGAGTAAGCCTATCGCCAGGAATCTCTTAGCCTGACCTTTGTGACCTGGAAGGTATCCTGGGAGACACATTTCAGGCGTCAAATCCAAGTGTACCTCCAACATGTTGCCCAATGCATTGCCTATCTCTGCCCAGTACTTCGCTATATTTTTTGCACTCCCACGCTAAGTGTAGAAAGCCTGCGCTTTCCCGTCCACAGCGGTCACATCTGTCACTGTCCCGTAACCGGAGTTTGTGTAACCGTGCCGGGGTATAATACATTCGGTGGAGAAATTTAAAATGGATAATTCTAAATCTACTGCTAGCAGTGATGCGCTCGGTTTGTTGGCAACTATACGCCCAGGCCTCGTCCGTGATAGGATGGCCCAGTTCCGTCTCACATCCTTGTATAGCTTTCATGGTATTGTGTGTCCCTGCCCCGATGGAGGTTTTGTATATGCGAGACATGGCATGTGCTGCCCCTCCCCGTATAAGTTGGTGTAATGGGATCAATGTGGGGGTTCCTCTGGAACGCGGGGTGGCCGCTTGACAGCCTGTCGCAAGCGGATGTATAGGAATCTATCCATTGTGGTGGGAGGTGTGTTGCCCATAAATGTAGTAGCGTCTTTGAATTGTCCCTTATAGTACATATCTCCCCATGTGTTAAGGCCCAGTCGGAGTAGCATACGTTTACAGATTCCTTCCTGAGTGACCGGTAGGTTATGTTGGTGTAATAGGGGAAGCAGAGGGGAGTACAACATGGGAGCTTGAGATCTTTTTGCGATGGCCCGCCATGCATTATTTGTACACATCACAGTGGAGTGTCTTTCCCTGGCTGTCTTGTCATCTGCACTTAGGAATCCCCTCAGCGGTGTCGGCGCCATGGTCCCCTGTTCCACTGCGAGGTGCGTCATAAAAGGGGGGGGCAAACCAGTATGCTGCGAAATGCGCCTGTGCACTGAGATAGTATAGTTCAGGATCAGGCGCTTCGAACCCGCCCTGTATGAACGGCAGCGTGAGGGTACTCCATTTAATCCTGGGTTGTTTACCCCCCCCCATGCAAGACGTATGAGTTGACCTTTGAGTCTAGTGAAGAATGGGCGTGCGGGGGGGAAGGGAATGTTCGTAAACAAATATAAAAATTTGGGCATTATGACCATTTTCATTAGAGCTATGCGCCCCGCCATAGAAAGGGGGAGGGCGATCCACCTGCTGATCAGTTCCTCCACGTTGGCAAGGGCTACCCCATAATTGGCGCGCATTAATTCCTCCTCATCTCTGGTGACGTTTATCCCCAGGTAGCGTACCTCATCATTGCTCCACAGCAGTGGATATTCCAGTTGGAATGAGGCAGTAGCGTCAGTTAGCGGCATAACTTGGGATTTGCCCCAGTTAATGGTTATACCTGAAAAAGCCCCGAATTTTATTATTTCTCTTATCATGGCATTAAGTCCGTCGGCCGGGTTACGTACATACAATGTGATGTCGTCCGCGTATAATGATATTAAAATGGGTCGTGTGGGAGAGTCCAACGCATAGGGTTTATGATGTTGGCGGAGCATGGCCGCAAGTGGCTCCATGGCGATCGCAAATAATGAAGGCGACAGGGGACAACCCTGCCGTGTTCCCCTGGTAATGTCGAAGGCTGGGAAGCGTTCCCCGTTGAGAAGGGCTGAGGCGCAGGGCTTATTATACAGCAGTTTGATCCACAGGAGAAATCCCGGTGGAAATCCCATGTGTGTCAACACCGCCCGGAGGTATCCCCATTCCAGGGAATCGAACGCCTTGGTGGCGTCCAATAAGACTGCCACCGCCTGCTCGTCCTGGTCGATTTCGTGCAGGACAGAAAAAGAGTCCGCAAGTTGTGCGATGTTGAGCGGCCTGGTATGAAACCTGCCTGGTCGGGGCGGATAAGCCTATCCATTAGCAGGGTTAGCCTATTAGCGAGTACTTTGGCCAATATTTTGACGTCGCAATTTATCAGCGATAATGGTCTATATGAATCTGGAGATTCCGGGGGCTTCCCAGGTTTCAGTAATGAGACCAGCATTGCTTCTCGCATAGTAGGCGGGAGTGACCCCGTTTCGAAGGCCTCCTCATAAACTGCTTTCAGGAACGGGGCTAGTGTGTCTATGTATGTTTTATAAAATTCAATGCCCAAGCCATCCGGCCCCGGTGCTTTGCCACTATTGATCTGCATTATGGCTTCTCTTATCTCGTCCAGCTCCAAGCCGGCCGCCAAGAATTCCCTTTGACCATTACTAAGCCAGGCTAATTCTATTTGCTGCAAGTACTGTGGGGTCTCCTCCTGGCGTGACGCACACGATGTGTACAGCGCTTGGTAATGCGCGATGAATACTTGGCCTATAGCTACTGTATCGCGCTGCATCGTGCCATCTCTGTCTCGCATAGCCAGAACATGATTCGCTGTTCTGGGTGGTCGGATCGTCTCTGCAAGCGCTTTGCCGGGGCGGTCCCCCTCGCCATACTGTCGCGCCCTGTGATATTTGCCACGGAACAGACATTCTCGTTCTGCTTCCGCTTGATATTCAGTTACTGTTTCCCGTATCTTGGCCATCGTGGGGCCTTCATCTGTCTCCCGCATGCCCGATTCTAGTTGTTTTATCTGGCTTTCCAGTCGCGCTAGCGTCATTCGTATGTCTTTGAGGATACCCCCTGTCTTGGCCATACAATGTTCCCGCACAGTGACTTTTAGTGCCTCCCACACCGTAGCCAGGGAAGGGACGGAGTCAACATTTAGCCTTAGGTATTCTTCTAGGGTGTCCCCCAATTCTGACACAAACACCGTATCCAGCAATGCCGTGGGCTGCAAGCGCCACTGCCCAGCCTGGGAAGACATCCCCGGGGGAGTCACAGAAATAAACACCGGGGAGTGGTCCGAGTAAGTGCGCGCCAGGTGGCCTGAGGAGAGGACCCGCATTGCAATGTCTCGTGATACTAAGAACATGTCCAGCCTAGACCAGGTGTTATGTACAGCCGAGTGGAATGTGCCTTCATATTGTGACGGATGTTGGTGGCGCCATACATCCACCAGGAGGTTGTCGGTGACTATTTGTTGAAGTTGGCGCTGCGCTTTCGAGTAATGATGCGGTAGTGGGTGTGAGCGGTCAACGGGTGGGTGCAATGTTAGGTTAAAATCCCCTCCCCATATGAGGTGTGTCGACCCGATATTTGCTATGCGGGCCCAGAGGGTAATGAAATAGTCTTCGTCGTCTGTATTGGGCCCATTGCTGCATACCAATGTGACGGAAGCCGAGGCCAGTTTTCCCCATGTGATGCAATATCTTCCTTGTGAGTCTATCTCAGACCCCTCCTCTATGTATGGCACCGTTTTTTTAATTAAAATGGCTGTTCCTCTAGAGAAGGCGGAATACGATGAGAAATATCTGTGCGAAGCCCACCGCGTGGCCAATTGAGGCCGCGTCTGATGTAAGTGACGTTTTGCAAGTAAGTCAGATTGTAAAGAACTGAGTGTTTGTGTTCTGATGTCCAATGTGAACTGGAAAAATCAGGGTGTATAAACTCAAAGTGGTTTAATGCGCTGTGCATAATCAGTAATGTATGTTCTGCCAAAATTAAGGAATCCTAACAAGAATTGTGGTTTCTTTAAAGTATTTGGAAGTTGCAATTGTGCAGACTTATCCTAAAAAAGTGAGGGTCAAGACTCTTACTCTCATGCATAAATTAATATCTTAAGAAAAGGAAACTTAGAAATGTGATATGAAATTTCTTAAAGTTGAACTTCAATCAATCAATCAAACCACATTTGTAGAGCGCAGCACTGTCACCCCTAAGGGTATCTGGGCGCTCAGGGTGCTGTGTCTCAGTTGAAAAGTCAAGCCTTGCGTTTCTTTCTGAAGCCCGCCAGGGAAAGTGCTGTGCGGAGGTGGAGGGGGTAGGTCATTTCAGGTCTTGGCAGCTACTTAGAAGGAGGAGTGTCCGACGCTGCAGCTGCGATGAATGCGGGGGGTGCGAGGGCGAATGAGGCAGAGCGCAGGTGTCTTGCGGGCAAGTGGAAGTTCAATCGATGATTGATGTAGAATGGTCCTTGGTTGTGTAGAGCTTTGTATGCATGCACGAGGATCTTGAACTGGCATCTCTTCTGGATGGGGAGCCAGTGGCGGTATGGTCTGCAGTCTTTTGAGTAGTTGGTTTGAGATTCCGGCATAGAGCGCATTGCCGTAGTCAAGGCGGCTGGTGACGAGGGCCTGCGTGACGGCCTTACTGGTGTTGACTGGGATCCATCTGAAGATTGTGCGTAGCATGCGGAGGGTTTTGAAACAAGAGGAGGCGACTGGGTTGACTTGTCGTTTCATGGTCAGTTGGCTATCGAGGATGATGCTGAGGTTCCCTGAGGGGACTAGAGTGTTGTATCCTGGGGTGCCAACTTACCGGTTACTCTGGGAATGTTATGAGGGCAGGTAAGGCACTATGAGCCACAGAGAAAAACAGGGCACAGTGTTGTTCTGCCTTGTACGAAATGTTCAGACTGAATCCCAGCAGAAGAGCTGAATAATAAAAAAACGTGCAGCCTATTTGTAAAATAACAATGAGGAATAAAAACAAACGTTTCACTTCGTAATGTGTGTACAGCAAAATCGGTCTACGCCCGACTGTTAGGCTAACATAGGGGAGAACTACAGTAGATCCTATAGGGAACTAATAACACTCAAGTTGATTCTGCAGAGATAGAGCCTCTGCTTTTCCATTATTAGGGCCTGATCTGTAACAAAATCTTAATCCGAAAAAAAACGAGGGCTAAGTCGTCTAGGAATAAGTGCTCTAGCTGATTTCAGGAACTGCAAATATCTGTGATTGTATATACACTTCTATATTGTGTCTGGTCCCCAAAAAGCAATGCTTCTATTCTTTAAATGCTCTTTAAATGGCTAGAAGTTTCTTTTTAGTGATGGTGTAGTTTAACTCTGTTGGTGAACAAATGTTAGAAAAATGAGCTACCAGAGGAATGTGGCAAATGTTGGGATTACTTAGACATTAAACACCCCACTGATATATAGGAAGCATCTTTTTCAACAATAAAGAGATATTCTATACATCCTCACATGGACAGATCCTGCTTCAAATGGCCAGTTAATACCATGATAGGCCATAGATGCTCATAATAATACCAAGGATTTCTGTAATATGCCACAAATGCCCACTGTTATATTAGAGGCCCCATCGTACCAAGGTTGGACACCATAAAGGCCAGGAAGCCCCCCCACCTATCTGTTATGGCCATTATACTGAGGGTGGGGCACCATTATGTCAGGAATGGCTAACAATAGGCCAGTCCTGCTCTTAATATGCAATGACAGCTGCCAGTATGCCACAACTATACCAAGAATGCCCAAAACAAGATGACCATTATTATGGAATTGGCACTAATAACGCATGCAGGAATACAAATGTGCTAGAGATGAACCCCTGATGAGAGGTAGCATATTCCTTTGGTGATCCCCGACACTAGGCATAGCTTACAGGGAACACCTTCGAATTATTATAATCTGAGCATCTCGAAACACAGTGTATTCAACTCGGTAGCCACACTACATTAACTATAACTCAACACTCTACCATGCACTATGTTCTCACAAAACATATGCTTTGCGATGGCGTAACTTATTGTAAGCAATATTATTTTACATGGAATAACTGATATAATATAGTAGGGTATAAGCAGTGCATGGAGAAGGTGCGAGTTACAGTTAATGTAGTGTGGCTACCGAGTTGAATACACTGTGGGGCCGATTCCGATTCGGGCCGGAAATCTCTCCGACCGAGCCGGACTCGGAGAGATTTCCGACCGAATCGGACTCTAGCAGTCCGACCGAACGAGTACGATGCGCACGTATGCTATCGGACTCGATTCGGTCGGACTCCCATTGAAGTCAATGGGAGCCAGTCGTACGACGCGTACACGGGCTCCCATTGACTCAATGGGCAAGACGCGAACAAGGGCGCCCTCTACAGCGTGTTCGCGTCGGTGCGGGTCGCGCCGTACATGCACGTGTAGGGGGGACCCATGGGTCCCCCCTGTGTGGGACTCACGTGCCTACGCTTCCAGGGGGGTCCGACACGGACCCCCAAAGTGCGGCTCCGACAGCTCCTTGGAGCCGGACTGCGTGAGTCGGTCGGAGCGGTCGCGATGCGCATCGTACTTACCCGGCCGGGGAACGTCTCCATAGCGTGGTGCGAGTCGTCCCCGTGCGAGTCAGTCGGAGCGGTCGGGTCCTGCGAACGAGTCGGTCGGAGATTTCGCGAGCGCACGCATCGTACTCGCTCGCCCGGACGCACGTACGAATCGGTCGGGAAATAGGGCTCCGAATCGGATCCGGTAAAGCCGAATCCGATTCGGAGCCCTACCGGCCGAGATCGGAATCGGCCCCTGTGTATGGAGGTGCACGAGTTCTAATGATTTCAAGGTTTTGCATAAATTAAAGGTATAAGTTTAGAAATTTTTATTTTTGTGTACTTTAAATTTTGTTTGTAGCTAAAGAATAAATAAAATATAAATTTAAAGGTGGTCCATAAATTATAAAGGCTGTTATAGTTGGGTTCAGATTTTAAACACACAAAACCATAGAAATTCAACAGTAATAGTTCGAGTTATCTCAAGTATCTATAACTCGTGCATTAAGGCAACTATAACTCGCGCCCCCACCATGCAGTTTTCTCATCAATAATTTTACAACAAATATTGCACTGATATTATCAACGATGTCACTGACAATATCAAGAGTGATGTAATATGTGGGGTAATTAGCAGTGCATGGTGATGGCGAAGGATTTAAAAATGTTCCCACCTGGTGGGAGCAGACTTCTGTTTCCCATCACATACTTCTGCAGGCAGGAAAACAGACATTGCTCCCACCCTGAGGGTGCATGCAGAGAGAACTGCTTCCTCCGAGTGGGGGGCAATCCCACCTCCGCACTATGCAGGGAGCCGCAGGGGGCTTGGGCTCCCCCTGCAGCCACCAACTTGGAGTTTGTGGGTGCCCCAGGCAGGCACCGGGACACTTATTTGTGGACCCAGAGGATGGGGTCACCGGGGCCTAAGAAAGGATTGGGGGGGGAATATGCCGCTCCCCTTAATTATGGAATTTGGCTCGATGAGTTGGGGCCCCTGGGGCCTAAAAAGGCGCAGGAAGAGGGCCTCCTCGTATTTTTTATTGCCTTTGGTCCCAGGGAATTAGGTCCCAGCGGCCTAATAAGGTGCATGGAGGGGGCCACGCGGCCCCCCTCCCCTTTTTATGCAATTCAGCCCTGGGGCCTAATATGGCTCGGGGAAGGGGACTGCATACCTCCTTCCCCATACAATTCAGCCCCAGGGTATTGGGGTCCCTGGGGCATATTAAGGCTTGAGGAGGGGGGCAGCACGACCCCCTCCCCTTAATAATAGAATTCAGCCCCGGGGGTTGCTTTATTAATCGCACTGCCACTGCATATGCCAAATCATCCATCTCAGTGGCAGCCTTACACAGCACCATGACATAATTTACTTGTGTTTTACATACCATATACATTTCTTGAACATTACAAGGCTGACTTTATATAGCAATCACTACATCTGCGCATTGCATAGATAGATAGATGGAGCCAGAGAGAATACTTCGTCCATGTACTTACTGACAAACCATTTGTCCATCTGAAATTTCGTTTTATGACAATCTAGTGTTTAGGAAGGAGTTCTTTTTGACCTTTGTAGCACAGACTTATAGTGGAGGAGTGGTGGTGACTTCCTCTCCAATTCTGGCACTTCTCTCAGCTTCCATGTCTTTCTAGTGGAAATGCAGCATAGTGAGAGTTTCCTTTTATTCTGGTTGTGCTTTACCTTTCTTACAACATGCTAGTGTGTCCAAGGAGAGAACCTCTTGAAGGTGCCTTAGCTGTAGGCAAGCAAAAATGCTGCCCCAATCTGCCATTGCCTTTAGAAAGGAAAAAGAAATTTGGTTGCCAGCATTAAAATGCGTGCATCAGACCTTGGACAACTCCATTGGACAACCAGGAATTTGTTACAAACAGGTTATTCATAATTACTCCATTGAAGGCTGATTTAGTTCTTGCACGCAATAGATGATAGCAGGAGAAGACGCTCTAACATGTAAAGGACACATTCACCTTAAGTGACACAGATTTACCTGCTTTGCCAATGCTTGATACACTTTGATTTATTATTATTATTACTAAAGTGATTGGTTACTTCTCTGAGAAAAACAAAATAACAGGATTTAGGAAAAACTAGGATCTCCGCTAACAATTCTTACTACCTTTCTGAAATGCATAATATTTTTGCCAACGAAACATCAGGTTCAAATATTTCTATTAAATGACTGCACAGTATACAAAAAAAAAAGAAAAAAAAAAATCAAGAAAGCTCATCAAAATTGAACACACCTTGCAGCTATGGCTTTAAAAAGCTTTGCTAATACAAGGACAGTACTATTCAAGCTGAGATGAATACTTGATAAGATACTTAAACAGAGTAAACAAAACCGTATTCCCGTTAGGATACCTCCCAATGTCAAACATGTAGGAGGGAGGATGGTATTAGAATCAAAACATAGCCGCTAATGTCCTTTACACAATAAACATACCTCTTTTCTGAAATGCAGTTCTATTTTATGCTCAAGTCCCAGTTTATGCAGAAGTAGATATTCTGTGGGGATTCATTACCAATCATGCCAGTATATTCTTCTTGAATTCTATTTTGCATGGTTTGAAGTGACACTTCCATACTAATGCACTGCAATTTTGGTATTGTTACACATATCGCTGCTGTAATATCATGCTACTACTATTTCAGTTATTACTGCTCTTTATATGTTTGCACTCGTAATGTAACACTGTGGCAGCATTGCCCCTACGGTAGCAATTTGTCATTATAATAAGAGCACTGTGGCATTAAGTCACTTACATTCCGTTATTAGTCTTGGGATATTAGTATGGCTGTGCTTTAATTCCCGATATATTTTCTTAATTTTGCAAACTGTAAAGCAATTTTGTATATTCAGGTTATAAAAATATCTTTCAGATAATGGTTATGTAGATGTACAAAAGGGCTTTTTACCAATCATTTTTAATTATATATTTTTTGTTGTTTTTTCGTTTCCCCATGGGTTAGTAAACTAGGACATTACAAAAGATGAAATGACACTTGTGGGTTGGCTCTGTACAGCTGTATTGCCACCTTCATTTAGACTTGCACTGATTAAGGTCTGTTCCACTGAACAAGTTTCATTATGCATCAGGTTGCTTCAATTATTTTTCCCCCCTACAGTTCCTTGGTGTGTATAAACAAGAGTCATATTCTGTACAAAAAATTTCCATCACCGTCGAAAAACTCTCGACCCTTTTGCACAACTTTCATGTTTGATTTGTAGCCACTTTCTAATATGGACTCGAGTTCCTGTTCACTTAAGAGCTCCCCATCCCACACTTCATCTTGTTCTTGGTGATAAGCTGGCCGTTCATTACTCTCACAATCGCTGATGAAGGTTGAAGTGGTTGATGGAGCCAAAGGTACAGTACCAGTATTCACCAATTGTGGTGGTTGCCTTTTCTTTGTCTGTCTTAATCTCTCTTGTATAAAATGTGTTGGTGTTCCCATTATTGCCATGGGCGTGCTGGCTTTTAGTTGCAACCCCTCTGAACGCGAGTTATCCTTGTTGATATGCACGCCGGGAATCCTCTGCAGCTTCTCCATTCCAGGTTGTATTTCTACCAGGGGAGGATTTTCAGATGCAATATTTAAACGTCTTGTAACTTTTGAAGAGGCTTGAGAAATCATTCTGCTTTTAGATTTCATGGCAACCTTTTCATCTTGCTTCAATTTTACAGTCAACGGAGGAGAAAACTTGCTACGCAAAACTCTTCTTATCACATCAGTGTCCACATTAAATCCTTCAGCCAAACGGGGGATTGTCCACTCTTCTGGAAATTCGTGGTTTAAGTGCCTAGATCCAACATGAAAAAGAAAGATAAATTAGTAAATATCAAAATGAGGTAACCAGATTGCATGATTCCACCTATCCATGTCATATTGCACTGTTGCATCCAATTTCTCACCAGCAAGTGTAAAATTAACAAAGACTGGCAAAGTCAATAAGCCTGGCTATTTTTTACATTATAGTGATTCTTGATTGATTAGCAAGTATGCTTTCGTAGATGGGTGAGTTGGTGAATGTCATATGTCAATGGTTGGATGGATGAGCATCTATGGATACATGAGAAAATGCACTGTTAAATTTACAGTGAGTTCTTAGATGGGTGAATGTTTGAATAAATGAGTACACTGATGGAAGGGTGAATTGGTGAGTGCATGAATGGATTAAATGGATTAATTCATGCAGATTACATCAATCCTAAAGGCTAAGGCTTCAGACAGCAGTAGTAATAGTGTTATAAAAATGGATCACCAATATCATGCAAATGCAAGTATTACACCAACGGTGGCACTGTTCCAAGAGTGTCTGCAATATGTCACAAATTATTTTCATTATGCCACTGAGCATTAAACCAAGGGTGGGCACCATAATGCCAATAATTTCTAATAGATTTCATGAATTACTGCCATTTACATGTTCAGATTTACAACATAACTCACATGATGATTGGCAACTCCTTTCCTGAAATGAAGTGTGCATGTCAGTCTGACTGTTCGACATGTACTTCAGCTCTTCCCAACAAGTGCTGTGTACTTGGGGCGTGTGGGTAGGGGAGGGGGAACACAGACGCCGTCTCCCTGTGATTGGCTCAGATGACAAATAACATTGGTACACAATCCCGCAGGAACGCCAACAATGGGGAGGCAGACAGCACCAAGGTGTGGTTATAAAAAAGGCTTGGTTTCTGTCTACCTCCTATTCGGTGGCACTTTGCATTAAAAAAGGGCACAACTGATGGCACTGTGTGCAAGCCACAAGGGTGTGGAGTTTAGAACTGTTTTGTGCCTTGCCAATGATACAGTAGCTCCTGTCATGGTCTCAGGCACAGTGAGCACTGTTTACACTAGGCTCTGCTAAGCATAAGTTAGTCCTCCACGCTATTTCCGGCCATACGAGCCCTCAATCAACTTTGGTGCGGTCCAGACTGCGGGAAGTAGCAGAGAAGTCAATATGTAATAAGCATACTCATGGAAAGACGAGACAAATGCAGCACTAAAGAGTATTTGGCGAATCCAGCAGCGGCCTCAAAGAGAGTGTATTAGCGTGAGTGCAGCACCTTTCAGAATTGCCTCCATAAAGTGTACCCTATTCGGTCTGTTTTTTTATTTAAACTTTGTCTATTTTTAAACTTGAATGCATCAATTTAAGAAAATCTAATGCATCCAAAAGATTGCATTTCTTTCCTGTTGTGCATGACCAGGATTCATAAATAATCATTATACAATTGCCAATTTCTACTGTGTTTCGATACCCTTAACTATGTGACTCCAAAGTAAATGAACCGGCTTCCAAATCAGTAGAAGCATACTTTGGTTACTGCATCAAAAACGTTCATAAAAGCAGGTTTCCCAAACTGGTGAGTTAACTGCTATTTGTTTTTTTTCTTTGCCAGTGTCGCCTGGCATCAAATAACAAGCATTTGCAATGCAATAGGTCTCGTATTGACACTAGTTTGAGCTATTGACATTGTAAATGATAATGCCTTTTATTTTGTTTTTATTTTTCAAACATAATAAATGGCATTGACATTCATAATGCCAATAACTTAAACTCTCGTAAATACGAGAGTAATTGTGTTCGTCTTCCAACTGCAGTGGTGTAAACCCTTTGTGGTAGACATGGACTTTGGGACCCCTCCGTAACCACCACACCTTTTCCAAGGGACTCATGGGGAGCCCACCGTGTAGTAGCTGCAAAGGGGAAAGGTGGCCGCTATTTTCAGATTAGGCGGGGCGCCTCCGGTTTACCTGTGCACTCACTGATTAAACTTCTCGTGGGACCCCCGCAAAGTTTCTCTGTGGAGTTAGGGACCCGGGAGGTGCCCAAGGCGTCGTTCTCCGCCCCCTGCTGCCGTCCTACACGAGCGGGCAAAAGTAACATTACACCTACAACAAGCCAGGACTATTGGCTTTTCTAACAAAACAATTGACTAAAGAAGTGGATGAAAGAAATGCTACGTGGTTATGTCGTATGTGTACAATTATTAACTGGCGACGGATGAGTTCTAACTAAAAATAACTAGAGGAAACACTTCTTAAATACATATTAACATTCTCAGTGCAACGACCAGATGGCTTAATTCACGACACAGTACGATACAGTATGAAAATGTTGATCTAACAGTTTTATTCCAGATGCTGTCTTTGCATTCTCTTGCAGATTGGCACTGAACATTATCTGTGGCAGCCTACAGGCTAGTGCAAAGACTGTTTATCTGGGATAAAACTTTTGGATAAGCATTAACGCTATACCTTAAGTGTGCAAAATCACAACACGTTGCTGGTTCCATATAAAGTTCTGCATGTAAGTTCATGTGTAAATCTGCATCACGCTGTTGAATATACTTTAGGTTTCCATTGTGTGTTGTTTTTATGGTATTTTCCCGTTCTTTTCCTTGTTATTGTTCTTGGTTTCGAGTTATTACACTGTAAATTCGGCGAAACCAAGGGAGAGAAAGACGACAGGAACAGGACATGGGTAAAATAATACCATTACAAAAACACACACAATGGAAACAAAGTATACATAACACACCATATAGAATGTCACTTTAATGGGATAGCGGGCATTTAAGATCCAACAGGTTTATTTTATCTGTTATTTATGCTGCGAAACTGTCCACATTGCATTACAGCGCTCTACAGAGGAACAAAAAAAAGAACCAAATATTGATGAACAAAAACTAGTAGCATATCAAACACAGATGTGTTGCTGCCTGGTGTTAAGCGCTTTAACGTCTCGTCAGGGGTAGTAAACGCTAGATATATACATTTACCGGCACAGCGCTTTACAGAGGAGCAGAAAATAAGTAACACATACTGATGAACAAAAACAAGTAGCATACCAAATATAGATGTGGTGTCTACCGTTCTCTCACCTTTCCTCTGGAGAGAATTTTGAGGGACAGGCGTACTGTATGGGGGTTGGTGAGAAGACATTGGTGGGTGACAACAGGGTAAAAATCAGCCCCAACCAGTGGACGGATGAAGAGAGGGTAACCAACAAGATAGTAACGATAGCAGGAAAAATAGGGAAATGAAGAAAAGCCAATGCTTTAACGTCGCATAAAGGGTAGTAAGCGCTACATAAATGGAACTAGAATACAAGAAAATGGGAGCAACCGTGAGGAGTTTAAAGGTAAAACCATACTGGCTAGATGGAATGTTTTCCTCGGACGTTTGAAAGGAGCAAATCGGGGAGCCCTCAAAGTAGCACCCTCGTGTTCTGATATTATTTTCCAATTTCCGCATTTGGAATTTCACCTTTCCTAGCCGGTGTGCCTTCTGTTCCTAACGCGGCTGCTGCTAGGAGAGGATCCATCTACTTCCGTTTCCGTGTCCGTCATTGAGCGGCAAAACAGCCCTTACCAACGACATTTCACAGCTAGTGGCTACTTGCGACCAATTACTGCGGTAGTGAGCTAAAAGGACACTATTTGGAGAATGCGCATGCGATCTTTTTTGCTGCCCTACCAATAAGGATGTAGTTTGCTTGTTTTTTGTGTGCAATGAGGGTATCGCTTTGATTGGCAATAAGTATTTTCTTGTCAAAGGCCATGTCCAATAGAACAGCCAAAAACGCGTCCACTGGTTTTTATCCGACCAATGAATGTGCAGTGTGGGCGGGGTGTATGCAAACAGTGAGTGGGATGGAGTAGTTGGTTCTTCGCGGGAGTTTTGACAGCGAAGCAGGCAGCGGTGGTGACCTTATCTAGGGTAGCATGCCCCGATCGTGGCGGCAGTGATCGCGAGTTGAAGATGAGTGGGCCAAACAGGGAGATTGGCCGTGAGTACCGAGATCCAAGCGGCATGACTTACTGTTATTGATCCTGGGAACCGAGGTGCATGTAACAAAGGCGTGCGCATGCGCCGTAGTCAGAGCCTTTGACTGAAAGAGAGCCATTAGTCCGCCAATAATTTTTCTACGCATGCGCGGTTAACGCAGTCGTTTGACTGGGAAACAGCTGATAGAAACAAGCTAGGAGCACACCCTCCTACGTCACAGAAACAAAGATGGCGTCAGCCTGTCGAAATGGGCCGTCCTAAAATCGGACAGGGCGGTAACAAAAAAGCCCGATTTCCAATCACGCGCCAGCGTTTAACATAAACGCTGACGCAAGCCAATTAAAAACAAGGGCGTGGCTTAAAGTCCCCTTCTGAAACTGTATCGATTCCAAGAAGCCCTCGCAGAGCGAGCAGCGCATGCGCGCTGCAACGCCAGGCGAGACCTAAAAAAGAAGCACATCTCTGGTGTCCCCTTTAACTTACTTTTGTTAGACTTGCGCTGAGAGCTCCCATTATTATTTCCGGATTTGAAAACATTGGGCACTGGTCCTTGGTTTTACATGCTGATCGGAGTTTCAGCCTGCGAGCCCCTGAGACAAACCTATTGGCAAGAGAAGCACCTCCTAATCTCTTAATCTGGCCTTAACCGAGGTTTGACTGTTTCCAAAATATAATATACAGTAATACTTGTGAGTCCGCAAAATACTCTCTGGTCCAATGGAACTCTGTTTTTTTGTGTGCAATGAGATCGCAGAGCTAACAAGATGAGTTTTTGTACTTGCTAAAGTATGTGCGGGAGCCTGAGGATTAGCCAAGAATGGTATTTAAGACTAAACACCCATTTACAGATTTTGTCCTCTGGGAAATCCTGTTGGCTCTTGAAAAGTCAATGGACCTTTGCCACTGTGTTAGAATTGAGCTAGAACAAAAACAAACTATGCATACATCATCAACGGTCAGATTATTAATGTCCATCAATGATGAGGGGTTGATGAAGTTTTTAACACCTTTATTTATCTTAAAGAATTAGTATTGTTTTGTCATTTTATTCAGATTAGTGAATTTACAGAAATATCAATAAAAAGATTAATTAGTGACAGCATAAATCAATACAAAGTGTTCCATAAAGGAAACTTGGCACTAAGCTAGCTAAGGAGCCTAACCTACCCTAAATAGAACCCAAGAAGAGTTCTTTTCGGACAAAAGCAAGATTTAGAATATAAGAAGAACGACCCTTAAAGAGCGGTTCTAGAAACTCAGCCGAGTTACCTACAGTTGCAGTAACAACCATCAATAATAGTGTGATCTTTGCAGTAGCATTGATCAGGAAAAGAGTCTTTGGATAAAGAAAGAAAAAAGTCACCTTTAGCAGTAGCGGTCGGCAACAAAAGCAAAGGACCAACTCTCCAGTAGAAGAGTCGCATGGCAGGGAAAAGAGATCTGGGTGTGAGTGAGTCTCCCCTAAACAGCTAGGAACACTCATTATTATAAAATCACACAATAATGTATAGAAACTTATTAGACGTTAGCTCCTTTCATCCAATGGAAACTGCTCATTCAATGGTGTCGTCAACTTACGATGCCTCTTCTCCCGATTCCCACGGAAAACATTCACTCCGATATAGAATAAAACATTGTTTCAGGAATTTGTTACATGGAGGAAAGTTCTCATGAAAACCTTCTTACCCAAGCTAAAAGATGCAGTCTATGTCGATTGTGAATAGAAAGCAAGCTGGAAATTAGCAATAATTATCTGTGAAGCATTCAGAAAATATATCAAAATCATTACTTATTCAAGCAGTCACAGCAGCTTATTATATTAAGGTAGATGATCTAACATGGTGTGATGAGGTTAAGGAAACGTAAGTTTGCAGTCAGCACATTCTTAAGCAAGTTGCTGGTGCTAGGCAAAATGTTGTAAATAAACGCCTATTAAATTATGAGCAAGAGTTGAAAGAAAAGGCTTTTAGGCCCAACTAAAGAGGCACATTTAGGAATAATAGACTGGTACAAAAATTTCTCAACATAATTTCATATACACTTTAATAAAACACATATAATTAATATATTACTTGCAGCATTAATAAGGACTCTCTCATGTCCTAGAGCAGGCACAATTTTCGAAGTGTCATTTTCTATGTGAAGACATTACTGCAGCAGTTTAAACGCATTTTAAGGTGTAATTCCAACATGGTCTGTAAGTCGAATTTTCATTTTCGAAGTAATTTCCTCCATATGTAAAGGTCCCTTGCTTTCCCCTTATTACCAGCCGCTGCTTCCCTCTCTTTATCCTCTGCTCAACACTGTTTCTTCTCTCCCTTTCTCTCTCCTGCTGCACTCTTCTCCTGTTTGATCTTGAACTGTCTCATCTCACCCCCCAATGTATACCCCATAGAAATGAGACACAATGACCGGTGCACGTTGAGATGGGTTGCACCAGGCAATTCCAGTCACACACCGTGAAAAGTTGCAAATTCCGTACCTCTCTGGAAATGAGGTACAACGTCCAGTGCATGATGATACAGGTTTCGCCAGACTAGTCCGGTCACACACACACAGGCACAAGTTCAGCAGAGCCACATGAGGTAGAATGATGCACTACTATGGGTACATCCGCACCACCGAGGGTCGCACCCGGTGAATCAGACACTGCAAGCAATGAGCATGCAGTTGGTGTGACGCACAAGAGAAACGCGACACGATCGATTAAACGGGCCACGCAGGGTCCCGCAACCAGTGAATCCTCTCACCACCAACTAGATACGTATGAGTGTCAGGGTCACTGCAGTACAGGAACCACAGGCCTTCGATGCGGGCAAGATTTCTGGGGCTCCGCAATAGACAATCCGGTCTCGAGGCACAAGTCTTAGTTCCACGCTCACACCGCGCTACCCGTTGGAATTCAGTAGCCGATGTGGGCACTTGAGAGGGCACCGCTCTCCAGATGTCACAAGTAGATGGTGTAGGTCACCCGCGGGAGATCTTTGATGTCCATGAGATCGCCGGGAGAACAGGAGGCCCGCCAACGGGCCCTTGGAGAGCACACTTCAGTTCTCCACACTTCAGCAGGTCTTCGGCCCAGGCCAGCCACTATTCAGAAAGGGCAAGTGGTCCCATTCAAGGGCAGTAATCCTCTATGTGCACAACAGATGTGCACCACGCAATCCGGGTTCTCCGGTCCCGCGTCCCCACAAGCGGATCACACCCTTTGCTGAAGGATGGCACCAGTAGTTATACTGTTGTGTGTCTTTGAAGTTAGGGGTGGTTTAAGGGGTTTGCCTTTGAACCACAGATGTCTCCCCTAAATTGTAGGCCTGTCTGCCATGGGGCCATGGAATGTAGATTTTACTTTTTAGTGGGGCCATGTTCCAGCCCCCCCAGAGGCCAAGTGTCAAAACCTCTCCCTCCAATCTATCCCATTCAGCCCTCAAATGGCAGAGGTCTGTCGTTCTAGTGGTATGCCCATGGTTTATGGCTGTCGCTGGGGAATTTACATATGTGCTCCCCGATCCCCTAGTGTGCACTGGAGCTAGACACCAAGGCACACAAGACTCTTAGAGCATAGAAATGTCCATATTCTATAAGTGGCATTTCTACGCGTGTTATGCCAAAACCCCCGGAAAGACTTTGGCACGTCGAATACACTGATAGGAAACATCAGAAGGCTGCTCCACTGCAACCCACTATTGCAGCCCAAAATAAGGTCAATCCCTTCCCCATTTTAACCTATGGGAAGAGCAAGCCTCATAGGTAGTGACAATGCACACAGGTATTCCTCACTATCTGGGTGCACTTGCGCTAGTGCGCACACAGACCTGCAATGGCAGGTCGGACACATAACCCCCAGCACCAGGAGTGCAAGTGCGCCCGCCCGAGTCTGCAACCGCAGACTGGACACAGGTTTACTAATACGGGTGTCAGTGCGCACACGCACAGGCCTGCGATGGCAGGCTGCACACGCAATCACAGGCACCCTAAGACTGGGTGCGCACATACAGCGGCCTGCTATGGCAGGCTTCTCGTGAGTTTAATCACGATAGATGCCAGTACGCACACACCGGTCTGCGATGGCAGACCGGGCACATGTTTCAGAACATCGCGTTAGTGTCACTTCCCAACATGAGCAGGAAGGGCACACCCACTTTCACACTGTATTTACAGTGGGAAAGAGCCCAGGGCCCAGAGGCCACCCAAGAGAATCCGCAAAAGCCAGTCAGAAAAAGCAAAAAGTTTAGTGAAACGCTACATAACGAGTATCAGGTCCAACAGGTTACCTAACCAGCTGTGTTGTCTCTAGCTGGACAAAAAATGTCTGGCATGTCTACGCTGACGAGACCCTCTTATTAACTAAAACTAGGGTGGGGCTTCAGAACTTAGTGAACAGTTTCTGTACATTTTGTAAAGATTTTGGCTTGGAAGTTAACGTTGCCAAGACCAAGCTGATGGTATCACTAAAAAGAGGAGGCTGAATGGTGTGGTCACATTGAACGACGAGATACTGGAAAGGGTTGTTGAGATAGATTACTTAGGTGTTAGATTGGCAGACTCAGGATCCTGGCTGCCTCAGATAACCAAAGGTTCTCAGGCCACAAGCCACAGAGCAGGAGCCATTATAAGAATGGTAAAAAAGAACAGTGGTTCCCAGTCAATCCTGTGGTTGACATCTACAAAATTCAGGTAAGGGGAACAGCCCTGTATGGGGAGAACTCTGCGGACAGTGCAATCAGAACACTGGGTGTAAAGGAGAATAATTTCCTCAGAGCTATCACCGGGGTGGGGAAGGGGACACCCCTATTGTCCCCAACATTAGACCTTGGAATCCATCCTGTCGCTGATCTTGCAGCTTTAAGACCGCTGCTATATTGGGTCCGTATATGGACCACTAGCGAATTGCAAACCTACAGCCACATGTCTGGCCTTAGTGATGTTAGGCGGCGCAAGCAAGCAGTGCAGAAGTCTGAATAACTAAAGAATCTGAGGAGTTTATGGACTGAGCTAGGATTAGCAGGGTTTTGGGACAATCCCGATAAAAGCTGCTCCGATGGTTAAACAGAGATATTGGGAGAAGGCATTCTCTCCCAGATTGAACAGGCTAGCTGTAGAGGAACGCTGACTAAATGTTTAATGCATTAAGCTGTACCTAAGGCTGAGGAGTTCTTGTATTACATTAGACCAATAAGCGCCCGCACTCTGTTCCTGCAGTTTAGGTATGGTACCCTCCCAATTGATGCCTTCACTGCACGCTGGGCTTCCTCTGTAGATGGCACTAAGTGCTGCAAATTCTGTACCAGTATTGATGAAACAGAGGCTCACCTACTCTTTTGTCCTAAATACGTTATGCCCAGAAGTAGGTGGATTGTTCTTTTATGTAGAAGTTTGGCAATCACAGATCGAGTCAATTCCCCAAGGATCGGCAAGAGTGAATCCGTCTCAGTGATAGTGGTTTCAATTTCTAAATTTCTTTTTGCAGCCTGAGCCATCAGACAAAAAAAATGACAAACTCCAATGAATTAGGCCAAGAGGTCTTGAGAGCTATTGCAAAATGTTTATCTTTTTAGCCATTTTAACGTATCTGATTTTCCAAATGTTGTTAAGCCCGTGTTTTTAATTATTTATGTGTTCTCTTGTAAAGTTTTCAACTAACGCACTTAAATTTTGAAGCCAAGGGGCATTGTTTTTATTGTTTTGTGGCGATCAAAATAAATTATTCCATCTGTCAATAAACTTTGAAAGCTACGATACAAGATGGCAGCTACAGATGAGCTGGGCAACTAGTACCGCCATTGTTGGTAATCCTCCCTGCACCCATGTAGTGTTGCTTCCCTTTGTTTTAACAAAATAGTCCCTTTTCCAATAACTATAAATTTGTATGAAATAGAGCCAGCATGCCAACTTTTTACCTTTGTGCACTATGGCATTGATGCACTCTTGGAGATCAAAAATTTAGACCTGCTGCGTTTTCTTGTCCCACGGCACTGGTAATACTAATGCAATTGCTGCACTTAGTGATTCTAATGCACTACTAAGCAAAAACAAGCAAGTGACTTACCAGGCCTAAACAAATCATTAAAATGACCTAATTGTAATGTTCTTGACTCATAAACTGGTTTCAAATGATGTGCTCCTGGACAAATATTTTAATTCACGGAGCTGCCATTTTCTTCATTATCACATGTGAGAGCACCTTCAAATATGCGAGTTCAGCATGTCTGCTGCACAAAAATCTCTTTTGTTTGATTTAATAGACTAAACTTTTGTTTTATGTACAATACAAATCTAGTCACATATAGGATACTCATGACCCCGACTTGCCACTTAGTTCATTAACAGTATTTTCATCAGGGCGGGGGTAGGCATGTTTCTCAAATCATGTTTAAAATCCTATCACTTTTAATAACTACATAGTTAAAAAATGAAGTGGTAGCACACAGTCATTTGGAATCAGCAGATTTTACATTGAAATGGCCACAAAACTTCCCTCTGATGTGCAGTTTTAATGATAAAACTATATAGTGTAAAAACAATAATGTTTAGAAATCGAGTTTCTGTAAATATTTGTCATTAGCACATCCCCAAGTAAAGTGTACTGATTTGTTTTGCTCCTATTTAAATCTTTGTTTGCATCACACTTCTCAATTACAAAAATATGGGCTTATGGTCCTTGCTTCCAGTAATCACTCAGTAGGAGTCCCCGGATTCCAATAATGATTGAGTGGGGGTCCCCAGGTTACAACAATGAATAAGTGGGGGTCCCCAAAAGGTCAAAGAACCACTGGTCTAAATACTCTTTAAGATGGCCCACTGACAGCTGGTAGTGTGATAGAGGTGGTTAGAGTAGACTGACAGTTCAAAACCACCCTCGTTTGATAGGCCTTAACATCTCTTACCTGATCTGCTCAATGGCCTCCCAGGTGAGAGTTCTTTCAGTTGGCACACGAGGTTCCATCTCACGCTTCATTTTCTGGAACAGAATTGCCCGCTTTTGTCGCTTCAACAACCTAAATATTAAAAAAACAACATTAGAGGTGCATAAAGTGACACATTTTTTTAAATTAATTCTGAATATCTAGCCATCCTAAAAGGGTCTATACTAGATTTTCCACTGAGCTGCACCTCTGAGGAGCCAGTGCCCCACGGTCACCTTGCACCCTGAAACAAAACAGAACCTCCTTAGGATCTTGCTACCCCCCCAGAGACTTTTTGGGGTCTCTTTACAACAGAGACTGCCAGGACAGAAGTCTTGGTTCCCACCGGAGTCTGGCACACACATGGGGGCCTGCAGCAGTTGGGAGTCTGTCTCAAATCAGAAGATGTGCGATACTAGTTCATATACAGTTGCGAGGTGGGACAATTGAGTTTAAAACAGGATTTAGAGTACTAGAAGCAATAAATTAAAGTCCTGTAAATTACAAACATCACACCCATTTGCATGTCCCACATGAATTACTTAAGTTGTACTAAGTGATACAAAGGATGTAAGAGTACATATAAAAGTTGCAGATTTACACCGAAGGTGGTAGCACTGAATTGCAATTAGTGGGTGGGGACCTTTCAGGTCTTCAGTGCATGAACCCCATTCTTTTAGCTAAGAACGTCCTTGATTGCTAGCAAGTAAATTAGATCACAATTAAGACTTGTCAGTTCTGCATCATCTTGCTAATCTCTAACTCAGTTTCTTGGCTCTGTTCCCCACACAGTACATTTGATGCATTACAGCTTTAGGTCATACATCATAACCAAATAATCCATACCACACACAGCAGCAACATACACGCTTGAGATCACAATTTTCCCCACATTTCTAAACAATATAAAGACTCCACACATGCTGTACGTAACACATTATTAATACTATCCCAATCCTTCTTCAATTCAGGCGAGAACTATATTCACACTCCTCCAATACACCATAGATACTCCCCTTGCTTCCTTCCCCCATCTTACCAGCCCCTTCCACGTGTGTAACGCATTCTGTGTGAACTCTTTTGCCTCTGGCTAGGTTTGCGTTATATAATCGGCACTTGCATACTATGCACCAACAGCATCCAGAAGGGTACTATGGACAAGTAATCAAATGCACAAAACTGGAAATGTAAACATTGTGAATAAAACAGGTTATAAATTCCTCCCAGGAAATGAAAATGCAATAATTGAATCACTGCAGAACTGGTACAACTCTAAACAGATGCCTACATCTACCACATATAACATAAAACACAAAAAAACACATTTCAATCAGCACAGGTAACATATAACCCTCTTATCTACCCATGAGATATCAAATACTGTATACAATATGCAGAGAAATGAAAAATTATGATTAGACTTACTCTGCTAAAAACACACAAAAAAATATTTACCATTTAATTACTAACATTGCGTTTTAAACTTTAAATGCACATCCTAAAATATAACAAGTGGTGGCGGACAAAAACACTGCCAGGTTATGGGGGCACAGCCACTCTTGAAACGTAGGAATGGATTTGGCTTCTTGACTGGTGCATGGAGGAGGAAAGAGTGGCATATGAGGCTAGAGAATGTCCCCGTAAATTTGATAGTATGGACCAGGTAGTCAAATCTATGTAGGATCATAGACAATGCACTAATTAAGAACTATCCATAAAGGATAGCCAGGGAACTTAAGGCGAAGGCAGCAGCAAAGGTGAACAGGTGTCTCGGAAAATGAGTGAAGGTGTATACATCGTATAAAGTTGAGTCTATGTGTCAGTGGTGAGTATTGTTATTCAGCAAACTGAATTATAACTGTGTAATGTACGATTTTTCAAAGACTTAAAATACATAGAAAAATTATTTGAATACCAATTACCTTGTGTAAACAGGTCTAGGAAAGTTCACAATTTAATCTACACATTGGCACTCTGTGTAGAATATAACAGCCTTCAAGACTACCAATATGATGCCCATCAGCACTCTGGACCGTTCCTCCAGCATATAAAACATTCCACTAAAGCACCTTTTTATTCAGCGAACAATAGTCTGGAACGTGATATTGAGTAACTACCAATAGCTAAGAATTCAAGCATTCAATGCATCGCACTTATTGGTGGAACACGCATGCCGGGCTAAATTACAGTACTAGGACACATAAACCCAAAGTACAACGGTGTGTTAGCCAGCTTACAATCTTTTCACTGCAGTAATCGTTTTTTTACCACAACAGCTAAGCCCGGCATAGCAATACGATGTATGTTATCACATTAATAAAGCAAGACGTCAACATTCTCCCCCTTATTTTAACTCATTTTCAAAAACAGTACATCTCCGAATGCCTCATTCCAAACTTGATCGCTTGCCTGAGGCCTGCACTCCATACCTACCCACCTGCTCCAAGTGAGTCCCATAATCCAGGTCTGCAGCTGACCACAAGCATCACCCGCCCCCAAACCACTGCTCCAGGCTTACTCCTACTCCTGTAGTTCTATCAAAACGTGACCACGCCTGCATCCATGATGGTTAGTTTAGACTAAAATACTAGGTAACGAAGAGGTGGAGTTTAAAGACAGGACAGATTTAAAAAGTTTCATGATATTTGTTGAGTTTGTACCTTTAGGTCACGTTGAGGTTTGTTGAATCTCAATGGAAAGAAGTTGACGGGTCCGTCGTTGACCTGAGATCCCGGTATAAGCCTACGGGCTGTCTTAGTGTGGCATACACTAAGCTTTATGTGCGTTGTCTGCTGTTGATAGGGTACTAGGCGGTCGTCATACTGAAAGTTACTTTACAGGGAACTTTGTTGAATGTAATAGTGGAGGTTTATTTGGGTCACTTCAGAGGCACAACTGGGGAAGTCCCGAGAATATTCCGCCTGTAAGAGAGCAAAAAATCACGCTGGCCGCATTTCTTTTAGTGGAGCAGACAAGCTGTGTTTATGTAGTTCGTTATTGTTTGTCAAAAGACTTGAAAAAGACATCAACGCTGATTTTTGTAAAGGGAGGGTCAGTAGAAGGAGTAATACTGACATAACAAAAAGCTGCGCTGATATTGGTCAGTGGTGAGTATACGTGACCAAAAGTGCTGCGCTGCTATAGGTTATTTGGTGTGAGTCACGCTGAGATTGGACAGCGTAGAATAACATTTATTCAAAGCAGAAAAACATAATACGGAAGGGAATTTGTGGACTTATTTACTAATACGAACTTTACAAATTTAAAAAGAAAACATGAAAATAATTAAATTGTTAAAAACATTGTTTAGCAAAGATGAGCCAATAGTGATTAAAGAAGGAGTTTCTATGGCTCCTGAAAGGACACTTGCATCATTTATGGCAATAGATAGGGGAATACCATACTTGCACTTGGTTAGAAAATTTGATGAAATATACAGAACAGGATGATAATTTGGCATTTCCAGAAAATGGTACTTTTAATACTAACATTTTTGAAAATTTGAGGAGACGAATTAATAATTCGAGTCCAAATTCGAGACCTATGCAGTATGAAGCTCTTGAAGAGTGGGATTACGAAGCATATAAAAAGAGGAAGAGACAAACAACAGAATAGATACAAAAATACAGGGAGTAGGTATTCTGAAGCAAAATGGGATGCTCGGAAAAATTATGGAGAAGAGATACAGTTGCAGGAACTAGGATGTTTCCAGTTGGAGAGGCTGAAACGACAGAAGGGGGAAAAAGTAAGGAGAAAAAGAAAATACTGAGCCACAAGAAAAAGAGACAGGTCTAAATGTTAGTACAGACGAGTTTGATGAGGATTTCCTGAATGATTTATTAATGAATAGACCGCCGCCATATCATGAGGAACAGGTTAATACAAATATGAGTGATTCGAGTGTTTCACCAAATGCTCCTTTAATTCAGATTGTAGAGCCACTAAATAGGCCTTTCGAAGATGAGAGTCAGATTCAAAATGTAAATAGAGAAGAAGTAGTAAGAATGAAAACGACAATGAATCCAGACGTTTTATCGGTTCCAGTGACAATCGGTCCAATAGTCTCAATGTATAATGAAGGGCAAAAACTTACTCGAGTACATGCCTTAACTGTTCCAGTGAGGAATAATGAACTTCCTCATACAGTTTATAGAGAGATGACTGGAATAAAATGAAAATAATACTGCGAATGCAAATGTAGATGTGAGAGAAATGGGACAATTGATTGAGGTTTCAGAGAAGACAAATGAGAAACCAAAATGGGTTATACACTTAGACCCCAAGAAATTAATGCAAGTTGAAAGGAGAATGAATTCAGACACCTGATAGATCAAGAAGTGAGACAGGTGAAGATGTACAGAGATCATTAGGTCCATCGCCCAAAGAATTAAATGAATGGATAAGGGAAATAGCTCCTGGATGTAGTGGGCAAAATAAAGATGCATACATAGATGTGAGTAAATTGAAAGGAGATTTGGATGAAATGATTGCAGGTACAATTAGTCCAGAGAGATTGAGCAAATATCAGGATGATGAGTTGTTATTTTTGTGTAAAAATATTACTAGAAAAGCAAGAAGCTTGCATGAGACTTTTGCTGAAGTTGCACAGATGTATGGAGTTAATATTGAAAAGTCCAAGGCTTTACAAAAGACTTATAGGTTAGATTTCACAGACAAAGATTTAGAAAATCTGAATGTATCAGGGAAGCAATTGCAGATTAAAGAATTAATTACCACATTGAGACGACGGGGAGAACTGGATAGATGGAAAGGAAGATGGGCTAAAAAGAAGGAAGATGAGAGTGCAAAAGCAAATGCTGCTTTACCGTTGTATCCTGTGAGAGAAACAGAAAAGGAGTCAGTACTAGATGATGCTGTTTCAGCATACCCAATGAGAGAGGTACCAGGGGGTGGTTTTGTGCATGTTCCATGGTCAAGACAGGATATATTGTCATTTACGAATGTTTTCCCTAGATTGAGAGAGAAGCCTGTTGAATGGTACAGACAAGTAGAAAGATTTGTAAAAGTCTCAAAGGTTTTGTGGGTAGATTTAAAAAAAATAAAAAAAAAATCTTTCAAAAACCTTTATTGAAGGAGAAACAACATGTCACATTAAAATCTGTCATTGCAGCACATATGCAGTCACGATTACACAGCCCTTTACATTATATAACAGAAATAAGAAGGATGTTAGTCCTGAGAGGCACATTGCTAGACCAAGATACCCATGCAGAATTTTAGTGTAGGCTGTTAGGGGAATGTAAAGGCGGGTGTGGCAATGGGGGTTTGTCGGCAGCACCGCCTGTGGCGACCAGAGCGGCCATAGTGGGGCAGTCTGATTTTTTGTTTAAATCTGTTTTTATTGATTTTGATTTTACATCTCCATGAAAGGCAACTTACATTGTGGAAAGCCAACCATACACCGAACCATCCATCAATATTAAAGAGACATTACAGTTGAGCAGGTATTAAACATAACATGCATGTCAATGACATTGTTGTCGCAGAAACAAGTTGAACCTCAACGGTTAGTCCATTTCATCAAGGGTAAAGGGTACAGTACAATAGTGGCGCGGTTCCATTAGCATGTTGTACAGAGTCCTTTCAGAACATTCAGCGCGGGCAATTGAACGGATGTTATAGGCAAGAACAAACATAACTCAAAACCAATAACAGCAGCATTGACCGATGTGTGCTTAATCATCTCTCTCGTTGTCCCCCCTCCCCCCACACCCCATCATCTCGTCCCGTGGCATCAGCCAGACAGCCGTCTCCTCTCATTGACTGCGGCGATGCCCACCCAGGTGTCAGATGGTGTATGTGCGTGTACATGGTATTACGGTTATCTACTGGCGGGATACCCGTCACTCTCTGCAGGCACGCATCCCTCATTTTCGGGTTGTCCCTCAAGGCTGTCTCCTTCTATTTGCTTTAAGGTCCGGAGTAGTCCCTCCCACTGCGCCGCTATAGGCTCCTTCCGCAGCCCCAACGTTTCCTCCCACAGGATGGTAATTCCCTCTGCTTTGGCCCATGCCAGGAACAAGTACCTCCATGCCAGTATATGTGGCGGGTCCTGTGCCTTCCACCTCTTAGTTAGAAGCCGCTTAGCAACCACCAATCCCAGGTCAAGGAACCAAGATGAAACTTTTGTGGCCGGGGTTCTGCGGAAATGGTGTAACAAGTAAACAGGCCACTCAAAGGGTATGTTGCGACCTGTACATGTGTGTAGTAGCCCTTTGACGGCCCGTCAATATGTATGTAGTTTGTGACAGCTCCACAGCATGTGTACCAGTCCAGCCCCTGGTTCGGTGCAGCGAGGACATACTGCGTCCGTGCGGTGGAAGTACCTATTAATCGTCTCGGGTGTGAGGTATGCTCTGTGGACTATGAACAGTTGTATTTGTCTGAACCTCATATTTCTGGGTATTCGCACTGGGCTCTTTATTATCTTTTCCCATTCCCTGTCCTCCAGTTGTCGCTCTAGGTCTGCTTCCCATTTGCGGCGGAGTGGATCCAGACTTATCGCTGCATGTGTGCAGAGGGACGCCGCAAACCAGCGAACCAGGTGTCTGCCACGCCCCATAACGTGGAGGTACTGTATAGTGAGGTGTTGGCTCGGCTCCGTGTTCATGTCCCCCCATCTAGATGTGAGTGTCGCAATCAGCGAGCGGTGCCTCAGGAATTGCCACGGTGGCAGTCCCACCTCCTCAACCAGGGATTCATATGGTATAAGTGTGCCATCCCGATACAAATCTCCCAGGGTCTGTATATCGGCTTCGCGCCACTCCGTAAGTTCAAGAGGTGTAAGCACCCCAGGCCCGCTAGGGGAACCTTCCAATGGTATGGCCGGTGCGTAGGGGACTAGCGATCTGGTGAGATACAGACTGCGGCGGTAGCACTTATACGCCACCGCTAGGAGGAGCGGTGTCGGCGTTGCGGCTTTGGTGGCAGGGTGAAAGAGTTTGGTTATATGATCCAGAGAGCGGGGAGGTAAGGTGGTCGCAGTGTCTTCACGACCTCTATCTGCAAGCCAGCGGGCTACCCACTGCAATTGTGCAGCTAAATAGTAGTGCTCAAAACAAGGCGCAGCAAGACCTCCTTGATCAGTAGGCCGGTACAGCTTTGCCAATGCCATCCTGTCGGGCGTTCCCCCAGAGGAAGTCCCTGAGTAGTTTAGTAAGTGTGGCAAAGAAGGACACCAGAACATATATAGGCAGATTAGCAAAGTAATATAGGAGACGGGGAAGGATCACCATCTTGGATAGTGCTACCCTGCCAGTGACCGTTAGCGGAAGCGTTTTCCAGAAGTGTACCTGTGACTTGATGGCTGTCAAGGTCCTTCCCAGGTTGCCGTCAAAGAGGTCTGTCGGCTGACGGTATATCTGAATTCCTAGATAACGGAAGGTGTCAGCCTTCCATTGCACCCTTGAACCATTTAGAGTGTAACCCGGGTCTTGGGTTCCCTCCCCGAATGCATAAAGACAGGACTTGTTAGCGTTTACTCGGAGTCCCGAGAGGGCGGCAAAGTCACACAGTGTGCGTCAGCTGATCTGGTATATTTTCTACGTCTCTCACAAAGACCAGGAGGTCGTCTGCGTACAACGACACTTGGTGCACCGCATCTCCCAGGGGTATTACATCTCCCAGCGTTGCTCGCAACGCCGCCGCCAGGTGTTCGATTGCCAGCACGAATAGGAGGGGTGATAGCGGGCACCCCTGCCTGGTGCCCCAGCGTATTGGTATGGCGTCAGAAATGTACGGCCCCAGCCGCACCCGGACTGTGGGATTTTTGTATAATAGGTCATCTGGAGAAACCCAGGCCCAGCTCATATCGCAACAGCACTGCCACTAGATAGCTCCATTGTAAACAATCAAAGGCCTTCTCCAGGTCCAGCACAAGGCATCCCGCTCTGGGCCACATCCGCACACTATCCGACGCCACCCTAAAAAACCTTCGCAAATTCAGTGATGTGCTACGCTTGGGCACAAATCCATTTTGGTCGCCGTGAACCAATTCGGGGACCACCAGCGCCAATCGCTCCGCTAACACTTTAGCAAGTATCTTGTAGTCCGCGTTGAGGAGCGCCAGGGGTCTGTACGATCCTACGTTTGTGGGGTCCCTATCTGGTTTGAGCAGGGACACCAGGTAGGCCTCGCGCATCGATGGGGCAGTGTGCGTTCCTCCAGAGCTGTGGTGTAAAGGGTGTGTAGTCGTTACACCAGAGTCTCCCGGTAGGCCCTGTAATATTCGGCAGGTAGGCCGTCCGGTCCCGCCATCTTCCCAGACGCCATGGATCCAATCGCCTCCCCAAGTTCCTCTAAAGTGAGGGGACCATTGAGCGCCTCCTGGTGTGCTTCTTAGGCTGTGGGCAGCTGGACAGGCTCGAGAAATCTCTCCAGATCGGGGCCGGAGCAGCATCCCTTGGATTGGTATAGTTGCGCGTAATGTTCTGACATCACCCTGTGAATCTCATGCTGTGTGTACACCAGGGCCAACTCCGGTGTGCGTATGGCTCCGATTGGGGCGCGACTACTCTCTTGCTTCAGCAGCCAGGCGAGCAGGCGGCCCGCCCTGTCCGCTGTAGCATGTGTACGAGCTGTGTGGGCCATATAATTGTGGCACCGCAATCGCTCCATGAGTTCCGCATGTTGTGTCCTAAGACTCTCCAGATGGCCCGAATATCTGCCTCCGCTCTCTCCCTCGCGTTCATATTGGAGTAATTGCGATTCTAGGCGGGTGAGCGATAATGTTAGTTGTTTACGTATGTTCCATGTGGCTCCGAGGCAATGACCCCTTACAGCAATTTTGTGGGCATCCCATTCCACTAGTGCAGAACTTGCTGTCCCTTCGTTGAGTTCAAAATACTCGAGGACCTTCGTCTCCAATGATGAACGGAATTCGGGGTCTTCTAGTGCGGGTGGTTGGAGGCGCCATGTGGGTATGGGAGGACGATCGGCTTCCCAACTGAGCTGGAGTCTCATAGGGTTGTGATCAGAGTGTGTCCGCCCTAGGTATTCTGCTGCCTCAACTAGCGGGATTAGGGATTGGGAGCCCACCACCCTATCCAGTCGAACATGCAGGTCATGTACTGCAGAGTAATAGGAATAGATACGTTCATTAGGGTGAAGGGCACGCCACATGTCTAGCAATGCCCAATGTGAGAGCCAGTCTGTGAGCGCCTGCGCATTTGACACAGCTGGCGTCTTCCGGAGGGGTGGAAAGAATCTGTCCATGCGGACATCGAGCACCGAATTGAAGTCCCCACCTAGTAACCAGGGGAGCCCAGCGTAAGGGGTCAGCACTGTAGACAACTGTGTTAGGAACGAGGGCTGGTCTACGGTTGGGGCATATATTGAGCCCAGCAATATCGATTGACCGTTAAGTGTCCCCCGCACTAAGGTGTATCTGCCTTCAGGGTCTGTCAACGCGTCTGCACAAATGAACGGTGTGCCCGCTCTCACCCAGATTAATGTGCCCCGCGCATGCGCTGAGTATACCGTGCCATACACCTGTCCCCTCCAGCGCCTACGCAATCTGTCCAGTTCCAGCTGTGTCATGTGTGTTTCCTGCAATAGGGCAATTCCAACCGAGTGTCTCTGGAGGTAAGCGAATATGGAATAGCGTCGCCTGGGTGTGTGCATGCCGCGTATGTTCCATGTGATTATGTTAGCACGCGCCATTTCTGGTGGGTTTAAGCGACAGGGGTGTCAAGGCCGGGACGTGGCACGGGGGTCGGGGACAGATAGAAGTGTGTCGGCTTGCTGCAACAAAAGGAATAGATGAACTAAGAACAACATAACATCTGGGGTGAACATTGCGAAATGTCCGTCCAAACCTCTGTAACAACTAAGTAGTACAAACTAGGTCAGTGTGTTGCCTGATGGGGTACGCGCACTGATAATGTTTTGCTATGGCCGTCCCCCCCCCCATTCCTGTGTATGTAGTATGCCATCCAGATAATCACCTATGTAAGTGTGCGAGACCAGCACTGTACAGTTCTAAATGCCAAGTCAGGCGTATGTGTTGCCTCTGGTAATATGCAAAATGCGGCCAGTTGCGGGCACAGGGCTTCTGTGTCTTCTCCGCGTGGGGCGTGTGTGGTTAGTTACCCAGTAGACCCACCCCTCCATCCAGTGCCGTGTAAGAACACAAATGTTAACAATCAATGTTCTACTTGCGTGAGCTGCCTGCGTCTGAGTTCATCACGCCGGTACTTCATCCTATGATACCATCAGCAGTTTGTGGGGTTACCTCCAGCAGGCAGAGGTCGTCAGAATTTTCAGTTGATGGTGACGAAGAGCCTCTGACCACCAACGTGTCTCGTGTGTAGGAGTCCGATCGTTCTTTAGGATGTGGAGATCCGAGGGTTGTAACCGCTTCCAGGGCGGCTTGTCTTTCCCGTCTTATTTTCTCCGGACTCGGGGCGCAGTCCCTGATTTCGCACTTTGCATTGTCCCTCGCCGCCCGCGTCGTCTGGTTCTCCTGCCTGTTAGGTGGTCTCCATCCGGGTCCGAAGGTCTTGTGCCTGTCCACAACCCCGACTCTTCCAGCCAATCCCAGGCCTCCGCAGGAGAGTCAAAGAAGCGGGTCCCCTTTTTCGTAACCACTCGCAGCCGGGCCGGGAATAACAGCGAGTACGGTAGCTCCAGAACTGGCGCTTCACCTCCGCGTAGTTGCTTTTACGACGCTGCACGAGGGCGGTGTAGTCTGGGAAGAGCATAACTTGAATACCGCTCACCTTGAGGCTTTCCATCTTGCGTGTTTCACGTAGTACAGCATCTCTGTCCCTGTAGTTGAGCAGTTTAAAAATAAACGGTCGTGGCCTGGCTCCTGGTTGGGGTTTCTGTGTCGGCACGCGGTGGGCTCTTTCCACTGCAAACTGCATTGACAATGTTCCCTGGGGCAGGAGATCTCGCAGCCAACGCGCCGTGTATTGCTCTGGGTTCCTTCCTTCCTCACCCTCTGGCAGGCCCACCACGCGAATGTTGTTGCGGCGGGAGCGTCCCTCCGCATCTTCTGCTCTATCTTCCAGGGCGTGAATGCGGTCTATCATATCCTGTAGCGCAGCTGGATGGTTTTGAGTAACAGGTTGGAGTTCCCGGAGCGTTTGGCCCTGTGCAGTGACTTTTTCGGCCAGTTTACGATGATCTGCATTGAGTAGCGTGAAGTCCGAGGTAACCTTATCTATCCGGGTTTCCAGAGAGGTTCTGGCGTGTTCTAATGCGGCACCGATTTTCTCCACTGCTGCGAGTACTGAGTCCATTTTGGCCGCCAGGGCCGTGGTCGTTGGCTCCATCTCCCCCCCAGCACCCATGTATATGGGGTCCGAGCTGCCCGTGCGTAGGGGTCCCTGCTGCATCTTGGCTCGCATCCGGCCCATCACAAGCTGTTGCGCCGTGGGCATTCGCAACTAGCTACTAGAGGGGTTGTCACATTGGTAGTACTGTCACTTTGAAGATTCCGGGTAGGCGCCTGGTTTCCGCACCTGCATGAGCCACTTAAGAGATGCGACCAGGCGGGGCCGCCAGTGGCAGCCGCACCACTTGCCACCGTCTATACGCGAGGTCGCGTGCTCTGGCCTGTGGGTCCCATGTACAGCCTCCTCTTTAATAGTCTTCCAGTGGGGTAGGACTCCCGGATTTCCAGCAGGATGACAGCCGGCAGCAACCCTCAGCAGCAGAACGTCTGGTTACGTCAAAGTGTGTGTAGCGAGGTGCGACGTTGCGGATCCTCGCAGCTGCAGGACGATGTAGTTGTTACGGGTGTCCCCAAAGGCGGCTATCTGTGTGGGCCCTGTCTCTGCGGGCAGTGGTGTCTTTTGTGCATGAGAATGAGGATCCGCAGCTTCTACTCACATTCAGCGCCACCTCCGTTCTCCTCCTCAGCGCTCATCAGCGGTTAATACAGCGCGACTGCTTATTGAGGATCAGCGCCCCTAGGCCGCAATAGACTCCCTCGTGCGGACCTCTGCCCGCACCTCCTCTCTCTGCCTTTGACGGGGCAGGCCACCTCAGCTTCCCATCTCCGGAGCCTGCTGCTTACTTCGTCGGTGCAATGTTCGCTTGTCTCCCAGGCCCCAGCTTGGGGGTTGTTCCCTGTGTTCACCCGCTTGACTTCACTAGGCCACACACCCAGGGGCCAGACAGTGTTCCCGCAGGCCGCCTCCGCTCACTAGCACCAGCGCAGCCCCACCGAGGCCCCCCGCAGCAAGCGCCGTGCGTCTGCCATCACTTCTCCCGTTGCAGCCTCACTAGTACGCAGTTCGTTTTCCCTTCCGTAGCAGCTTTTCCCAACTGTCTGCACTCACCGGGTTGCTCCAGCGCAGGACGGCTCCAACCGCTGCCGCGCGGTCGCCAGGCTGCTCAGTGTCTCCACGGCGTCTCAGGCTCACCCCACAGGGGCCCGGTTCGCTGCGCAGTGGCCACCCACGCTCCACAGCAGCGGCAACACGCTGGGGGCCCAACTCACCAGGATTGTCACCGCCGAGACGAGTTCCCAATTGTGGCACCGCAAGGCAGAGTCTGGTATGTGGCGCTGCGCCGCTCCCGGTCCTGGTGTCTTGTAATGAGGCCTCTGGCCCTCCGCTCCGGCCGTTCTCCGCCGCCAAGGGGGGGCCGCCACCTAATCACGGGCGGCCGTTTGCCGCCCGCGCGCGGCTTCACAGCTTATGGGCCTCAGTTTTCGTCCCTGCGGTGATTGCAGTCCCGGGGGGCAAAGCAGCACAGTTCGGGGCTTTCCGTTGCAGCGATGCCCCAGCTGCCTGGCCCCACGTATTTCCAACGCGGAGGGCTGCTCTCCGCTGTCACAGGAGTCGCTGTTCAGGCACGGGTGATCGTCCCTTGCCGCGGATTGCCCGTGCGCGGTCTCACAGTCAGTAGGCCCCTGTTTTTCTTACCGCGGCGGTTGCAGCCCCGGGGGGCGAAGCGGCACAACTCAGGGCTTTCCGACTGCAGCGACGCCTCAGCCGTCCAGCCCCACTTGGTTCCGACGTGGATGACTATTCTCTGCCGCCGTAGGACCAGCCGACTAAGCGCGGGCGGCCATCTTCCGTCGCAGATTGCCAGCGCGCGGCCTCACAGCTAGCAGGCCCCTTCTCTCCTCACCACAACAGCCGCAGTTCCGATGGGCGAAACGACTCAGCTCGGGGCTCACTGGGTGCAGCAATTCCTTAGCTGCCTGGTCCCACTCGTTACCGACGTGGATGGCTCACTTTTCAGGTTTGACGGATTAAAGGGGGATATCAGTCCGAGCGCTAAGGACTCACGTCCGCCATGTTGGCTGGCTAGCCACGCCCCCCCCCTAGTGGGGGGAGTCTGATGATGGACTAGTTGGGGTAGCTTGGCGTTGTAGGTAGGAGATGAGAGGGGCCCAGATGTCAGGGGGTCTGCTGGCAGCCGGCATCAAGTCCCAAAATTCACCCAGCACTGTCTGACAGTGGGCAGAGTCATCCAACCAGTTCTTGACCTTGGGTGCCGGTTGTCGCCCCCAGTGGATTGGCACCCTGCGCTTAGCAAGAACCAGAAGCATGGCGGTCAGTTTGCGGCTCGCATCAGATATATGTTTTACATAACCCAAGAGGCACACCAGGGGATCGGGAGCAACGCGTTCGGATGTGATATCACTGATGGCTGCGCACACGTCCCGCCAGAAGGTAGAGACCCTCGGACACAGCCAGGCAAGGTGGGAAAAGTCAGCCGAAGGCGCGGAGCACCGCACACATCTATCACTTGCGATTAACCCCATTTTGTGCAGAGTCGCAGGCGAGCGGTAAAGTCTATGCAAATATTTAAAATGTACGAGCCGCAGGCGATAGTTAGGAGATAAGCGTTTGATCTGGTTGCAGCAATATAGCCAGACATCCTGGGGGAGCTCTCTAACCATATCTTCACTCCACGAAGTGCGGGCGCGATCAGTGTTAACAGAGGATGCAGCAAGCGTGAGAGCATAAATCCTAGTGACCAGTTTGTGCAGGGAGCTAGAGACATGGACAAGCTCAAGGGCAGCAAGTGCCGGATGAGCCTGAGGGAACGTAGGATTGGCCTCCCGACAGGTCGCTCTAATTTGGTAATATAGCAGCTTATCCAATGGGCCGGCATCTCCAGAAAGGGCGAAAAAGGTATTATTGGGGTAGATGTCTGCAATAATGACGAGACCTAGAAGCGCAGCGCGACGGGCCATGCCTGCGGTCTGTAATGGAGGGAACGCTGGGTTGCTGGCTAGGGGCATTGAGGGGGCGGAGAGTGGGCTGGCACCGGTATATTTCCGGAGCCCATCCCAGGCCCAGCGAAGGCACTCTACTGTGTCTATCTCGCCGCGCGGGAGTTTAGGTGGAATGAAGAGTGCGGTCTGAAGTGGCCATGGGGCAGCAAGGTCGGCCTCAACCGCGACGTGAGGTTGGAAGGGCGTGGGGTGCAACCAAAAGTGGAGAAAGCTGGCTTGGACGCAAAGCGCGTATAGCTTGAAGTCTGGGGCGCCCATGCCACCACGGGCCAGGGGGAGTGTGAGAGTTTTGTATGCTATTCTAGGTTGTCGCCCTGCCCAGACCAGAGTAATGACAAGAGAGCGTAGTTTACGGAAAAAGTGCGACGTAAGTGGGACAGGGACGTTTAAGAAGAGATATAGGAATTTCGGGAGCACCACCATTTTGGCAATGGCGATGCGCCCCGCCAGCGACAGAGGAAGTTTTTGCCACACCTGGATTCTGGTTTCCAGCCAGTCCATCGCACGGCCGAAGTTGGCCCTCCAAAGTTTATCCACGTCCCTGCTCAGCCAAATGCCGAGATACCTGGTGAGGCCAGTTGCCCAGACGAAGGGAAAGTCTGGGATGAAGGGTGTAGTGGCATCTGTAAGGGGGAAAAGGATGGACTTACTCCAGTTTATTTGGACTCCGGACAGACATCCGAATCGCACCACCTCCCTGGTCATGGGGGCAAGGTTGTCCTGTGGATTGCGGATGTAAAGTGGGACGTCGTCCGCATACATGGAGACGACAAGAGTGCGGGCAGCAAAGCCAATACCCCTTTGGGTGTGGTGTTGTTGGAGCCTGGCAGCGAGGGGTTCCATGGAGATGGCGATGAGCATAGGGGAGAGGGGACACCCCTGCCTAGTGCCTCTCGTGATGGAAATTGGCTCAGTAATCTGTCCGTTTATTGTAATGCGAGCAGTAGGGAGAGTGTATAAGAGCTGTATTTTGCGCACAAAGTCCGAGCTGAAGCCCAGGCGTGGGAGGAGATAAAAAATGGAAAGGCCACTCAAGGGTATCGAAAGCCTTAGTGGCGTCTAAGAGTGCCGCCACGGCCTAGAGGGAAGGATTAATCTGGTGGAGGACGGCAAAAATGGTCCGAAGGTTGTGGGATGTGGCGCGTCCGGGGATGAAACCAGATTGGTCCAGGCGTGCAATAAGGGGCATGAGAGGAAGAAGGTGTGTGGCCAACAATTTAGCGTAGATTTTATTGTCAGTATTTAGGAGGGACAGAGGGCGGTAGGAATCGCAGAGTTCGGGGGATTTGTCGGGCTTTAAAATAAGTGTGAGCAGGGCCTCACGGAGAGATGGGGGGAAGCACCCACGCTCGAGAGAGTAATTATACATAGCGGCCAAGTGCGGGACCAGGAGGGGCGCATATTGCTTGTAGAAGGCCGGGGAGAGGCCGTCAGAGCCAGGCGCTTTGTCCCCGGGGAGCCTGGCAATAACGGCAGAGATCTCCTCCTGAGTAAAGGGCTCGTCCAGGTATTCCCGGTAACCGTTGCTCAGCCAGAGGAGTTCGATAGTCTCGAAATATTGATCGAGGACCTCTTGAGGGGGTACCTCACCAGCGGAATACAACTGTGAGTAATAGGTGGAGAATCGGGTAACGATCTCTGTGGGGGAGGTTGTTCTATCAGAAGCCCCGTCCTGTGGTTGCCAGAGGAGGTTAGCAAGGGTTTTGCCGGGGCGGTCGCCCTCGCCGTAGCGACGGGCTCTTGCCTCCCTGCCAAAGAATGCGAGCTCTCCGTCTGCCTCATTGTGGAAATCAGTGATTTTGCCTCTAATCTGCGCCAAGGTGTCGGGGTTTGGGTCCTGGGACTGTTGGAAGTCTAGGGTCTTGATCTCTTTCTCCAGACGCTCCAAGGTGCCCCGAATAGATCGCAACACCCCGGACTCCTTAGAGATGCACCCCCCCCCACATCACAACCTTAAAGCCCTCCCAGAGTGTTGAGGGAGATTCAACCGAACCGACATTGTGTTCAAAATAGTTAACAATGGCAAAGCAGATCTCCTCGCAGAAAGCTGTGTCGCGGAGCGCATTAGAGGGCAGACGCCAAGCAAACCTGCGTCGCGGTGTGAGAGGGATTTGCAAACGGAGTCGCACGCGAGCATGGTCGGAGACTGTGCGGGCCATATGATCAACGGATGTGACCCATGCAGAGGCATCGCAAGTGGTGATCCAGAGGTCCAGCCGAGACCAGCATCCTCGCGAGCCTGTTACACATGTGGCCTCGCATCGGTCAAGCGATGGTGAGGGCGTAATATTGAAATCACCTCCCCAAAGGAGAGGGGCTGGTCCCAAAGAGATGAGCTGCCAGACTTGTATGAAAAAATCAGGGTTGTCGGAGTTTGGGCCATAGATTGCCGCTAGGATTAAGGGCTGAGTAAAGAGGGTGCCAGAAAGGATGACATATTGACCCTCCGGATCAATGATGGTCTGGGAGGTGCGCCAGGGAAGCCCCCTACGCAGGAGAATGGACACGCCACGCGAGTAATTAGAGTAGAAGGAGGAGTGGGTCTCACCCCAGTGCCTCGAATGTAACCTGGAAGAGGTGGCTGGGAGAAGGTGAGTTTCCTGAAGGAAGCAAATGTCCGCTTTGGTGTCTTACGAGGTGAGCGTGCATAAGGCGTGCCTTGTAATGGTCGTATAGACCCCGAACGTTCCAGGTCCAGAGCGTAGTGTCCGTCATTCGGGGGTGCAATGATGTTGCATGCCGGATAGTGACGGGTGTGCTGGGTGAGTGACAGCTGCAGGTAGTGTGGGGTGCGACAAATAGTGAGGTGCAGTGCACAGCATATAGCAGCAAACAAAATTAAACAGTAAAAATAACAAGCCTCTATTAGGAGGCGAAATTCCCATAAGTAGCATCCCCCCAACCCACCACCCACTCCAACCCCCCAATTAGGTTGAGCATCCAACCCCACCCCACCCCACCCAAGGAACCCCAACTTGGAGGGGGAGCAAAGTAAATTGAGGAGGGAATTATCCCAAGGAGGCATGGCTCCACCTGGCATACACCCCCGCCACAAGGACAGGGTGGCCAAGCCGAGATAGTGTACAACATCATTTGAACATTGCAATGAGATACACAAAGGCACACCCACGTCCAGGGAGATACCGCTGCAGACCTACAGGTGGGCCAAGCATCAAGTTTGAATAGCCCCCGCTACAGTAAGAAATAGGAGCAGTACGTGGAGGAGACCATATGTTCTGAGGGCAGTTCAATATGTTGCTATGATCTGGCCAAGAAGCGGGTCTTCGGCTGTCACTCAGAATTGTAGCGAATGGCGAGTAGGGAGACATCAGGTAGAGTAGCGTAGGGTCAGTGCCATACAGTAATAACCAGGGAAGGTGGCCAGAGCGGACAAAATGAATAGGAAGTCCAGAGCAGCAGTAGACCATGCTAATCATTGTCACTTGCACCATCTCCATCAGCCTGCTGCGAGCTGGAAGGAGGTATGTGCAGTTGCCTGTCCAGCTTTTTCGCGAAGGCCATGGCAGCTTTAGGGTCATTGAAGATTTGGGTTTGGGACCCATTCTTAAACGCGCAGTTTGGCCGGGTACACCAGGGAGTAGGAGACGTCGTGCTTCTGGAGCATCTGCTTGGCCGGGAGGAATTCTCGCCGGGCGGCCTGTACCACCAGCATGAAGTCGGGGTAGAAAGCTAGCATGTTTCCTTGGTGACACACCTCACCCTTCTCACGAGCGGCACGCAGGACCGCGTCGCGGTAGTTCAATAGTTTAGCGATGATCGGATGGACAGGCGCGCCCGGGGGAGGCCTCGGTCCCAGAGAGCGGTGGGCCCTCTCAGCGATGAAGACCGGGGACAGGACCTCGCCAAAGAGGTCACGCAGGAGCTGTTCGATGAAATCCTCCATTTTCGTGATGTTTGAAGACTCGGGCACCCCCGTGATGCGGATGTTGCTCCTACGGGAGCGCACTTCCAAATCTTCGTTCTTGCTTTTAATTATTTCCAGTACTCTGTCCATTTGGAGCAGCTTTTTCACGGTCCCCAGTCATGGTGTCTTCAGCATACGAGACTCGCGATTCTAGCTGCGCAATCTGTGCATCATGCGAGTCCACCCTGGCCCTCACTGTGTCCAAACTGGCAGACAGCTTGTCCAACTGGGTAGCGATGCCACTGACGCTGGCCTTGACGTCCAACATGATCGCCTTCAGGTCGTCTTCCCGCGCTGCGCCAGATTCAGTCTGAGTGGCGAGCTCTACCGTCTCCAGCATTGCCCCCTCCTGCCTGGTCTGTCTGCGCTGCTCGAACACTAGTTTGGGATCCGTCTTCCCCATGGTTGGGCCACAGCAAGCCCACACCCTGCCGCCGGAATGACCAATAAAAAGGAGGGAGCAGGTATGTGAAACACAAGGCCGCAAGAAGCGCAGGGGCAATAGACGTGATGGTGTCCGGGAGTCACTGGTGTAGCACTGCGAGTGAAGGAGCAGGCCGCCGGGACGGCAGTTGCACACGGCTGGTGGGGAGCCAGGACCACCCCAGCGGGAGTCAGTGCGTGCCGGTCGCCAAGTCCTCCAGCGCAGAACAGGTGCCTAAAGGCGCCGATGTGCTGGCAGCAGGTTCCCGGAGTGCGGCGGGGATGACAATGGGATGCAGGCAATTCCCCAGCTAATCGGCAGGCCCACAGGAGACAGGAGGAAGCGGAGGCCCCGCATGCGGGGGCAGCAATTAAGGAGTAGGGGCCTGAGGATGGCAGTGGGCCAAAGCAGCGAGGATTCTAATGCCCGGCGGGCCTGGATGCAGATGAGGCTCAGGAGGCTCGCAGTAGCCAGATGCCCATGCGTTGCACACTCCCGCACCAGAAAGCGGGGAAAGGAGGGTCGCGATGGATGCAAGGCGGCCGGAGGCAGACGGCAGCGAGGAAGGGAGGGAGGCGCGCCGCCCACGTCGCAGGGTCCGTGGGGCGCTGTGAAAGGCCGTACCCGGTCAGAGCTAGAGCGAGCGCTCCACTTAGGCCTCATGGCCCCGGGCCCTGCGGTGCGACACACACGCCCCCACCTCGCCGCCAGCGACCCCCCGCACAGCGTGTCACTCACCCGGTAGGCAGTCAGGCAGCAGGCTCCGCAGAGATGGCACCGCCGGCCGCGGGGTCAGCAGGGTCCCGAACAGGCGATGGGAGCACTCCGCTCTTGCCACGCGCCCCTCCGACACCACGCCACACAACAGGCCCAGCGGCCGCGCGCCGGAGATCGAACACGTCGGGCAGAATCCGCCCTCGTAGCGGCGCTGGATCGTGTCCACGGTAGGATCAGACAGTGCCCCTAGGTGTGGGGAGCCAGGATCACTGTGCGTGGCGAGTCAAAAACCACGCAGATCCGCAGGATTTTAACAGATTCAGGGCTTGGCCGGCAGAGCCCACTAAAGTGCGGCCATCTTGCAGCTGGCTAAGCCACGCCCCCCAGGTTTTGTGGGTAGATTTAGAAGGCCTTTTTGATATTGTTGTTACAGCAGATTTGTGGCTTGAATGTAAAATTGCTGTAGATTGGCCGAAAAAAGAATATCCAAGAGATCTAAAAACAGGAGCACCTTCAGAAGAAGTCATGAAAAAATATAATCAGGTCATTACATATCTGAAGGGGAAGATTTCTCCGAAAGAAACAGATTGGGTGAAGATTGACAGGACTACTCAAGAGTTGAAAGAATCAGTGCATGCATATTATGAGAGGCTTCTTCAAGTATTTAAACAGTACAGTGGTATAAAAAATATCACAGAGAAAGATATGGGACATTTTGTATATAGGTTTGAGTATGGATTGAGACCTGAGATAAGTGCTATGATTCAGCAACATTTGATTTGTTGGCAGAGTAAAACAATTGATGAAATACTTTGTTATGCAAAACATTGTGGAGATGACATAGAAATGAGACACAAAAAGCTGAAGGAGAAATTAATGGTGGCACAGATGAAAATAGCAAAGAAAGGGGGCTATTTAGATGCTGATTCGACAGTTGTTTATCAGGGCAATGGTCAGACTACTACTGGAATGAAAGGTGTAGTTTCAAATGGCAATGCTGTGACGCAAATGATCCCGATGGGTCAGGGAAGGGGTAGAGGTGATTCCAAAGAAAGAAGAATTGAAAAAGAAACATCCTTGTCATGGTTGCAGTAAATTTGGACATTGGCGACGCAAGTGTAAGAGTCTGTTAAATAATATAGGACAGGCTGGAAATTATGATCAAGTGCAGATGCAGAATCAGGGTTATCAGACTCAGATGAATCAGGCGCAAATGAGTCAGATACAGAATCAGAATACACAAGTAAAGGTGTCTAACAATAGAGGACAGGGTCTGCAAATACCACAGGCTCCTATGCCGAATCAGGGTGTGAGTGGTCAAATGCAAAGATACAATGCTAATGTGGGTTATCATACCAATGGCCAAGTAAATTCAAATGTGCAGGTGGCTTCAAAATATTTGATGCAGACGGACGAGAATGATTCAGATACATCACAATGACGGTGCCTGAGGGGGGAGGAAGAGTACGTTCTTGGCACATCTCTGGAGGTAGATAAGTCCGGTCATTATGTGGAAGGCGAGGTTGATGGTAATGCCATTACATTCCTCATAAATACTGGTGCTACCCATTCCACTGTGCGAACAGTGGAAATCCCAAACCTACCCCTCTCTGGAGAAAGTATCCAAGTTGGCGGAGTCTCAAACAAATTGATTAAAACGCCAATAACAAAACCAATGAAGGTTCAAATTGGTAATTTCCAGGAATTACACAAATTTGTTGTGTGTGACACAAGTCCAGTTAATCTGTTAGGAAGGGATTTGCTTTGTAAAATGAATTGTTCCATATATTGTACCCCTGATGGAATAGCATTTCATACGAAAGACGAAGATGTCATCTTCAAAATGTTGAGGCAGAGAACAGAAGTAAATTAATTATATCCACTATTTACAGCGACTGATTTGCCTGTTGAATTGAGAGATACGGTGTTGTCTGATGTGTGGGATTTTACAGGGAAAGACATTGGATTAATGAAAGGAGTTGCTCTGATTCACATTACGGTAAAGCCCAATGCAGAGTTTCCAAGAATACCACAGTACAAAATGAGTTTGAGACAATTGCAGGAGTAACACCTGTGATTGACATGTTGCTTGAGCAAGGAATATGGAGACAGATCCTTTGAAGTCCATGCAATTCACCTATAATGGGAATTCACAAACCGAATGGGAAATATAGGATCGTACAGGACCTGAGAAAGGTGAACCAAATTGTTATACCTTGTTGTCCAATTGTACCGCTGTGATCCTATATCAAATCCCATGTGATGCAGAGTGGTTTTCAGTAATCGATCTGTGTCAAGCATTTTTCTCGATACCCTTACACCCGGATAGCCAATATTTCTTCGCGTTACGGTTCGGGAACCGTGTTTTGGCATGGTGCCGAGTTTCTTAAGGGTATACAGAGAGTCCCTCTATCTTCAATCAGATATTGAAGAAATGTTTGGAGTCATTGGTAATGCCTAAAGATTCAGTTCTGGTCCAATATATAGATGACCTATTGGTCGCATCGAAAACAAGAGATAATTATGTACAGATACAATTGCTCTACTGAACCATTTGGCAGTAGGTGAGCATAAAGTGTCACCGGCGAAACTACAGTTCTGTAAAAAAGAAGTTCTCTATTTAGGCCATATGAATGAAAAGGAATTTGGAAAGTTTCTCAAGATCAGATCAATGCTATTATGCGAATAAATCCGCCAAAAACACAGAAAGAAGTTCAAATGTTTTTGGGAATGGTTGGATATTGCAGACAGTGGATAATTAATTTTTCACTGATCGCCAAGCCACTACAGAGATTGACACACAAAGATGTGACAGACCCAATACATCTTGATGTGGAATGCATGAAGACATTTTTGCAGTTGGGAGACAGTTTATGTCTAGCACCAGCATTAGGTATGCCAGATTTTGACAAAGATTTTGAGTTGTTCTGTAATGAACATGATGGTTGTGCACTGTCAGTTCTAACACAGACTCACGGAACAGCACGAAGGCCAGTGGCATATTTATCTGCTACTTTGGATCCAATCGCTGCAGCATTACGAGGATGTTTAAAAGCAGTTGCTGCTACATGTGTGAGTCTTGAGCAGAGTGAATCGATTGTAATGGGACATGCTTTAAAGGTGTATGTGCCACATTCAGTTGAGATTTTGTTAACACAAACTCGCACACAGCATCTTACAAGCAGTCGGTTAACAAAATATGAGCAAGTAATATTGGGAGCTGAGAATGTGACAGTAGCAAGATGTACGACTTTAAATCCAGCAACATTATTACCAACTCCAGGTTGTGAAGTGGTTCTGGATGAAGCGGATCATGATTGCTTGGATGTGACTGAGTTGTGTACAAAGCCGAGGCCTGACATTAAAGATACTCCATTGGCTGAGTCAGATGTTGTGTTCTTTGTGGATGGATTATGCTTGAGAGATTCAGAAGGATGTTTGCGAGCTGCGTTTGCAGTTTGCACAGTGGCAAATGTGATTGAAGCATCATGGTTGAAGAGAGTGAGTTCTGCGCAAGTGGCAGAGTTGGTGGCTCTTACTAGAGCTTGTTGCTTAGCAAAGCACATGGGGAGAGGAGTTGGCCTAACGGCTAGGGCGTTCGACCTCGGACCTGGGGAACTGGGTTCGAGTCTCGGTAATGACGCTGAACATCCTGTGATTCTGGGCAAATCACTTAATCTCCCCGTGACTAACAAAAATGAATGTGTGTCCTCATGTAACATAACTGGTGCTATGTAAAAGCGCTCTGATACCCGGTTGCGGGTCAAGTTCGCGCTATATAAAACTCTGAAAAAGAAAAGATAAAAAAAAAGAAAGTTACGATATACACTGATAGCCAGTATGGCTTCGGGGTTGTTCATGACTTTGGGCAGTTGTGGTCCCAACGTGGATATTTGACCTCTTCGGTTCACCAATCCGAAACGGAGAGTGTGTAAAGGATCTACTGATGGCACTACAATTGCCGGCACAAATTGGGGTGGTGAAATGTTCAGCACACAGGTCCGGCTGTGAGTATATCACACTGGCTAATAGGTATGCTGACGAAATTTCACAATGTTGTGCTTTGAATACATATTGGATTAATGTGAAAGAACAAAATAGTCAAACAGAATGCAGGTTGATGTTCTCATCTGTTGAAACTTGGGATGAGGTGAGAGAACTTCAGGAAGAAGCAAGTGACTCAGAGAAAGAAGAGTGGATCAAATCATGTTGCACACGCAGATCAGATGATGAAGTATGGATTTTCTCAGATGGGAGACCAGTAATGCTAGACAGTCTGTTATCACAGATGGCAAGGGTTTATCATGGTCCAACACACATAGGAAGAGATGCAATGATTAGGTTGTTTCGTCAAACATGGTTTAATCCTAAGTTTAGGGTTATTGCAGAAAGTCTCTGTCAAAGATGTGCAGTATGTCAACAACGAAATGCAAGAAGAAAAACAGTGGTTAGTATGGGACGAATTGGCAAAGCTGCAGGTCCATTTACAAGGATGCAACTGGATTTTATTGAGATGCCTCCTTGCCAAGGACTAAAATATGTTCTTGTAGTCGTTTGTCTGTTTTCTCGTTGGGTTGAGGAATACCCAACAAGACGTAATGACAGTTTAACAATTGCTAAATTGCTTCTTAGAGAGATTATTCATAGATTCGGTTTTCCAGTCTCTTTGGAATCTGATAGGGGAACACATTTCAACAATGAAATAATTCGGATGACTTGTGCAGCATTGAAAATTGAGCAGAAGTCGCACTGTGCCTATCGACCTGAGGCTTCAGGTGTAGTAGAACAGATGAATGGCACAATAAAATCTAGATTGGCTAAGGTTTGTGCATCCACAACATTGAAATGGCTTGATGCACTGCCGTTGGTGTTAATGAGCTTGAGAAGTATCCCAGACAGAAGAACAGGACTGTCCCCACACAAAATAGTGATGGGCAGGGCTATGAGACAGCAGTCAGTCCCAGCAAATCAACTGATGAACATTACTGATGATTAGGTACTGGATTATTGCAAAGGATTGGCTGATGTGGTGCGTTATGTGTCTCACCAGGTTGGAGAAGTTGTAACAACAACACGGCAAGAAAAAGGGCATGATCTGTGCCCTGGGTGCTTGTGAAGAAGCACGTGAGGAAGAATTGCATAGAGCCACGTTGGCATGGTCCCTATCAAGTAATTCTGGTGACAACAACAGCTGTTAAGTGTGGTGGTTTGCCAAATTGGATACACGCAAGCCACACGAGAAGAGTCCCAAGTCCACTTGAAAGTGAAGAACTTGCACGTGAACAAAGAAATGTTCCAAGGCGAGTTGAAAACGAAGTAGAGTGGACACAAGTTACTGGGCCTAATGAAACTGATGCTGTTATTGTCTATGCTAAGAATGAAGTGATTACTATAAGCAGCAATAACAAACAAAAAAGAAAAAGGGATTCACCAAAAGAAAACACTGAATCTATTGAAAGTGAGCTTGATAACGAAAATGGAAAAAGAATAAAGAAGGGTGACAAGTGGCCAAAAGGAGTAAAAAGAGTAAAATACACTCTTACCAAGAAAGTTCCAGAAACAGTAATTGAAATATCTAGCCAATCTGAACAAAGTGAAGTTGAAGAAGAAGAAAATCAAGTACGAAGAACAAAGAGTTAAAGTACCAAACAAGAAATACACAGCACCTGAATGAACATACTTGGTGAATGCTTCAACGAATGATTGGGAAAAGGAATTTCCTGAATTCTGTTCAAAAAGCAGTTGTTCATACAAGCCGCCCTAAATGAACTGTTTTTCTGAAAACGGTGCAGAAAAAGAGAGGAGATTTATGAAAATAAATGAAGAAAAGCGCAGAAGAATAATAATAAAAAAAAGTGTTGAAGAGCTGAAGGCTCAAAAACTATTGGGTGCACAATCTAAAACTAGTCTAGCAAAATTTAGTTTAGTAATTTTTTATTCAATTTTTGACAATTTTGTTTTTTTTAAATTTGTTTTAGAATGGATAGAACTAAAACTGAGACTGGCAAACAGAATCACGATATATTTAAGCGAAGGTGTTTTAATGTTTGTTGTTCATGTGTCCTTGTGACAATGTTCGTATGGTCGGTACTAACAATTGCGTTACCACATTTTATGTTTATTAATGTAATTAATATTACGTCTTCTAATAATAATGAGCATGTAATTATTGATGCTAAAAGAGATCTGAAAGAAGATCCAGAAACTAATATTAAAGAATTAAACAGGTAATGTACTTCATGTGGATAAATCAATTTTTCACTAAATGTCTTTACTAAACTCCTCTCTGAGTACGTTGACACTATGGCTGCGAGAGATTGTTATGTGTGCATGCAATTACATACGACTGTGTCTGAGGGGGTGACATACCATCATCTACCCTTAACTTATGGTATTTCATGTAGTGTACTAACCAGTTTATTCTATGGTAAGGATGTCTTTCAGTACTATTATTCAAATTTTGATTTAGTATTTTCAGAAGTTCCTATTAGAAAGAATATGAATATAGTGTATAGTGCAAGATATGCCGAATACATGGGAGATTTTTTCAATACTACTGAAACAATTGATACAGTATATGCACACCGATATAATCTAACTTGTAAATTACATAGTGTAGAAATAGAATTGATCAACACAGTAGAAGATAGACGTAGAGATTTTAAGCAAAGGGCTGCAGAACAGAAAAGTAAAGAACCACCATGGGCACATAAAGAAGGTAATTATAAACAGGGTGAGACTTATGCTGCAATGACTCTAGACTGGCCTCATAGAGGAAAGCTTTGCCTACTTAGGCAGAAGACAGATTATAATAACCATTTTGTTGGTTCCAGTGAATGTGAGCATACTTTTCTAATTACAGGGGGTTGGGGATTAAGAGGAGGTACTGATCCTATATTCCCTGGTGTTTATTATGTGTGTGATAAAAATGCCTACTATAGGTTGCCACCACATTGGTATGGGTGTTATATGGGTATTGTCTTTCCAAAGATACCACGTGGGAGATAAAACTGGAACCAATAAAAGAAAACTAACACGGAGTAAAAGAGGTTTGAGCGCTGCAGAAATTGTGGATGATATTTTTGGAGCATTAATACCTTCAGTTGGGGTGATTCTAAATTCACAAAAGATTTGAATATTGTCTACAGTGGTTGATCGTTTATCAACGGATACTGCTGGTGGGTTTTTGATGGTTGACACTGAAATGGTTGCTATGAGGACCATGGTTTTACAAAATAGACTTGTCCTAGATGTATTATTGGCAAAAGAGGGCGGAGTCTGTAGTATGCTGAAGATTCAACAATGTTGCACATATATACCTGATAAAAGTAGAGATCTGGAAGGATATATTAGCAACATTACTCATTTACATGATGATTTGGCAAAACTGAAGGTTGATGGTGCTTGGGAGAAACTTGGTAAGGGTTTCTCCTCTATAGGTAATTGGTTTTCAACTTTTGCTAACAGCTTGTTAGGGAGGATACTAACCCCAATAGTTGCTGTTGCTGCTGGCACACTAATGATTTTTCTGCTTCATAAATGTTGCAAGAGTAAGACAAAAGAAGATAAGAGTAAAGCGAGAAAAAGGAAGAGAGAAGAAATAGAGATGGAAGACCGAAAGGGTGCTTATTATAATGTCATGCGAGATTTAGAGGTCGTTAGGTTAAAACAGATGCGAATGAACGAAACTGCATTTTGAAATTGATATCAGATAGTAATCTGATAAGGGTAGTTATGATGGTTTCTGAAACCATCAGATGGGGGATTGATGGAGCACGATTTTTGTATTAAAATCTGCTCAATGAAATCCACCTGTCAGCATGTATTAATTTACTAATGTTTGTAAATGATAAATACTAACGTTTAACCAAATAGTGTACAACAAGTAAAGGCACGAGAACAGGATACCTTTAGCTAGTATGATGAGAAACGAATTAGAGGATTAAATGGAATTAATAATAGTTTCAATGTGTTTTCTCATGCCTATTATTCTGTCTTCCTTACTGCAGAAAAATAAAACGACAAAGAGAAATGCATTATTCTTCGCGAAAGTGGAGTGTAGGCCTTTTAGAAAATAATTCTCTCTTTTGCTAAAATAAATGTAGGCCTTAGAAATGTTAGGGGATGTGCTCCGTGCTCCTCTGCTCCTGTCCCTCAAAATGTATCAAGTGTTTCCTTAGAGTTTCTGTCCTCCAAATGTTTCAAACGCTTCCTTAGAGTGCAGATATTTAGCCTATTTCTGAATAAAACTTTAGATTTCTTTCCTGTCTAGGCGAGGGTTGTAGAACACATGAATGTAACTGTAACAGAAATTGAACACGTTAGTAGCTAGACTATTTCCTCTTCCTCCTAAGGAAGTTGTATAGAGATTTAGACAGAGTGTTTAGAAATATTAGTTAGGTCATTGTCAGTAGACTGTCACACCATCGTGTTTAGCCAATGAAAATGTTTGTGGAGAGAAGAGAATGCAACATTTTAACCAAAGAAAGGAAATAGCGGTGTATAAGAACTCTTGTGAGAAAGTGTTCATCGGCTCGTTCATAAGATCAGTGACCTGTCCCTGCATTTGTGGTGTGCTGATTCCTGATACTCTGGCTGGCGTTACCTACAGAAGACCTAAACTTTCCTAGAGACTTTGCACATCATCGGCTGGTGATGCTGCCTCTGCTATTCCCTATCGGCAGTGGGGTTCGCTTTTCAGACTAATTGCACGCTGTGCATTATTATTTTTCCGCTACGTAAGTGAAAGTGTTTCACTGATGTTTTCTCTCTCTCTCACTCCTCTATACCGGATGTACTGATGTTTCAAGAATTTCTGATGCTTATTGTGATTTAACCTGTAAACTTTGAGAAACTAAAGTAATGACATTCTATTTTGTACTTGTGATTGACCATTCATATTTTGAATAACAAAGAGAATTACTTTAGAAAAGAAAGGTGTTTGTTTTTATTCATGAATTATTGAGTTATTTGATATGACAATATTATTTACTGATTGTTAGACTTTGCATCTTTTGGCGTGTTTCCCCTGACTTTTTGCTTTCTGACCTCCCGGTTTTGACTCTGTTTTTGCTGGTGTGATGATTCTGCGCACTTTCCTCACTGCGGTCCAGTGGGAAAGTGCAAGTGCTCCTGTATAAAATGTGTTATGGATTGGTGTTTCCATGATTGGCCTATTTGGTTTATGTGTCAGTCCCTTGTAAAGTGCACTGCGAGTGCCAGGGCCTATAGACCAAATGCTGTTGGTGGGCTGCAGCACTGGATTGTGCCACCCACGCAAACAGCCCGTAAAATGTAACTCGGGCCTGCCAACGCAGAGCCTGTGCGCAGCCTGGGGCTGCCATGTCGACTTGGCAAGTGCACACCCTTGCAAGTCCCCAAACCTTCCCTTTGCTACATGTTAGTCACCCCTAAGGTAGGCCCACGGTACCCCTGTGGGCAGGGTGCGGTGTCTGCGAAAGGTAGGACATGCCCGGGTGTGTGCGGCATGTCCTGATAGTGAATTACAGCCTAGTTCGTTTTTCACTATTGCAAGGCTACCTGTTCCCCTAGGCCAGAACGGGCAGTTTTGATTATTACAGCTTATAATCCTAACTGACCCCGGGAACATGGTAGAAATTCGAGTTTAGTATGCCTGGACTCAGAATGATAAAATGCAGCTTTTAGTGAAGTCGGTTTTAACATTCTGTGTTTGAAAATACCACTTTTAGAAAGTGGGTATTTTCTTGTCTAACCATCCAAGCCTGCCTCTGCGAGGTTGTGTATTCCGTGTCTGGAATGTGAGTGACAGGGGCTGGGGGATACCAGGAGACAGGGTGAGTCAGCACAGGGCTGAATAGCAAGATCTACATGTAGATGGGTGGGAGGGGTCGCACCTGGGCCCTGAATAGGACAGTGCCTTCCCTCCACAATGCTGGCTCCACCTCCTGTGGTGCGTCTGATGTCCCTGGCCTACTCACTGAAAGAAGGGACGGAGACTTGTCAACAAAGTGCTCCAGAACTGGTTTAGACTAGGCAAAGGCCTCTCTGCCTTCAGAGAACAAAGGAATTTGGGATATAAATATTGGGGCCCTGACCCCATGATTTTAGATCTCGCTGGAATCAAGGAACCTGCCAAGACGAAGAGCTGGAAGAGCTGCCAGGAGGAGTACTGCCTCTTTGCTGTGTTGTTGCTTTGTTGGGTTGGCCTGCAGCTGCTGCTTCTGCCTTGGGCAGTGAAAGGAAGGAACTTTCTACAAACTTGTGCTGAGTATCTCCAAGGGCCAGGAACCGAGCTGGCCTCCTGTTAAGAAGTCTCAGGGACTACAAAGACTTCACAAGCCTCTGGGTACCGCTTCTGGAACGCTGTTTCAGTTGCCACAGAGGAAGGGAACCGCAACCGACTCCGTCAACCGAATCCATCCCTGGCCGGTGACCTGTTTGCACCGCAGACCGCATCGCCCCGCTTCGCAACCCTGGTCTCACCGTGGGCGACGTCCGACGCCGCCAACATCGAGCCGCTGCTTGCACCGTGACCTGTGGGCACCGCAGTTCGCATCGCATCGCTTCACTGGGCCAGCCGGACCAGACCGACACTGTCGCTGCAACTGGCTCAAGAGTCGAGACCGCACCGCATTTGGGGCACCGCTCGCACGTCTGCGACGCACCGCTCCGACTCGCACCGCTGTCCGACGCCAGCTCCCGCACTCCGGCTAGGTCGCCTGCATCGCAACCTGTCAGCACCGCATCGAGCATCATCTCACCCTGCATCGCACGCCTTGGACTCACCGACTCCGTCTGCACGACGCTCATCGAGCCGCTGCCTGCACCGCATCGAGGGACACCGCACCTTGCATCGCTCCGTCTTGCACCGCAACCGCGATGAACGCCGACCGGCTCGTACACCAGCCACAACGAGAAGGTACTGTAACCGAGTCTGTTCATGACTCTGCTGGCCCGTATCGACGCGGTCGGCTGGAACTGTTAGACTCTGGGGTTTTCAGCATCACGGTAGGCTCGGACGGAGCTACCGACTCGTACGAACTTTGCTTTTGTGCTATTCCTGCAAAGAAGAAGTTAACGTATCAAGTATTCATTCGTAAAGTATAGTATTGTGGATTTTTGTCGTAATTGGTCTTGTCTTGAGTATATAAAATATTGGTTATTTTTCTAAACTGGTGTGGTGTCCGTTTGTAGTGCTTACACTGTATTACTGTTGGTTATGTGCAAATGCTTTACACACTGCCTCTGAATTAAGCCCGACTGCTCGTGCCAAGCTACCACGAGGGTGAGCAGGGGTTACTTCACGAGTGTAACACCCTTACCCTGACTAGGAAGAAGGGTCCCTACTTGGACAAAGGTGCAAGCCCTTGCCAACTAGAGATCCCATTTCTAACACTGATGGTCACCGTATTTCTTCATTGTAGTCCCTCATGGGGGAATAGCATTCCGTTCTTTCATTATTTAGTCCCTTTTAGCTCTACCAAAGATCCATTGGAGGACCTTTGATATTGCGGTGTAATAATGTCTTATGGGCCCGACATTCGAGTTACGTTTCCGTTATTTAGTGGTTGGTGTGGATATTAAGTGACAAAATCCCCTCCCTGCTTCTTCACATGCCAATCCGTATGCTTCCAAGCACTCCTGAGAGGGCTGCCCTCCCCTCTGAATTTCACCCTGTACTTGACGACCTATCCCAGACTCTGCACTACTGGCACTATCACAAGACTGAAAGTGGCGTTTGCTAATCCATGCGTTGTATAGTACAAAGGGTGTCGAGAACTCACAAAACACTGGCAAAGAGCAAGCATAAGGGAAATTACATTTCCTCAACATTGCTCTATATCACGTCTGGGGCCCGGGTGATGGCGACCAGAGTTGCTAAAACGATTTTTCCTGTGTCTACATTAGTCGCAGGGCCAAGATGGAAACTGGATTACTGCACTAAACTACTATTTCAAGTCGGCCGAAGAAAAGGGTCCAGCCAGGAAGGGTGCTCTTCATCTCCACTTTGCTGACAAGCACACAAACTCTTTTTGATGTTGCCCGACACAGGTGCTGATAACTAGGATGCGGCAGTGGCAGACCTTGATGTACATTTTGGGGCTAAGTGCATATCCATTATATGAAAGGCATTCTGCTGCTAGCAGGTTGATGGTAAGTCGATTGAACACTATTATGCACAGCTGCAAGAAACGTGGCACATTTACACCCTGCTCTGCCCAAATGCTGATTCGAATACCAATAGGTGGTCATTTGCAAACTTGAGGCGCTTCATAATCCTGGAGCTTAAATGTTTATTCCGCAATGGTCTTCGAAAGAGGCTTTATAAGCTCCTGAATGACTAGGAAATGCAGATGGAAAATGCCCTGATAGCTACACCTTCAGACGCCATTGACTGGTTGGTGACCTGAGTAAGGCATAAGTCTGGACAAAGGAATAAACCACCATATGGGTATCAGCTGGCCTAAAGTAGGAAGTGGTCAGTATGTGATTAACCATAAAACAACACTAATCTCACAAGAGCACAGGAAACCAGAGCATAGGATGTCAGAGTACGAGAAGTGAGGAGTGGCGATGAATCAAAGCATTTCTAGGTGCTCAAAGAATGGAATGGAAGATGATCTTGTGCTACTACTGCAGAAAGACACTAAAAACTGCCAGTCACATCTCAAGACGACTATGCTCATTGACACTGACGAGTCTGTCATTGTCATGTCAGGAGGGCAGTTTAAAAAAACAAGGGCATTTTTTCCATACTGAGGTGCTACACTGCTACTGCTGAGAGGTACGTTTCCCAAGTGCACTATGGATACATCCAAGTTACTTCTAGAATATTGGCCACTGAAAGAAGCACTATTATGCCTCTTAGCTAGTGCATGCCAAATGTATTAGAAATGATTCAGTGTGCAACCAGAATGTGCTTATGTCAATCAAAAACAAATCTTCAAGGAATAGCATTGCATCTTCAACAGAACAGGATGTCCCAAAGAAGAGAACCTTCATGTTGTTGCCATAGACAATAGCTCTGCTACGTTGTCGAATGCTGTTCTAAACATGAACCAAAGTTGAGACTTTGCTAGAAAAGCTGGAGCCAGTGGGGATCAATGAAAGTCAAAGGTTCTATCCCCTCAACAACACCAATTGCAGTGCTCCAAAAAATCTCAAACAATAGGGCTGTTAGAATGTGCTTGGATGTGAGGCTCCCCAACAAAGTCCAGAAGGGGGAGTGGCCAGTTATGTTCTCCTTGAACATGTCTTTAATTAGGGTCAGTTTCATTTTAAGCAATTGGGCATGGAATGAGATATCAGGGCAGATGTGCAATTTGCAGACATCACCTTGGCATACACTGATGCAAGTGACAAAGCCAGATGTGTTAGGTCCATGTCGTCTGGGATTGTTTGGCTAGAGGATTACCAGAGAGTATAGAATGCCCCAGTTGCATTTGCCAGCTAGGTACTTACTTCTACTGAGCAATCGCACTCAAGTAGTAATGGCAGCCCTCTGTGGGAACTGGTAGAAGAACTTACTGTACCTCAACCGCCATTGCAACTTTAAAATGAAGTTCTCCAAAAAAGCTATCAAATTCTGATGCTGAAATCACCAAATGTAAAATATTTGCAGTTTGCCTGTGGGCCACAGCGGTGTTGTTAAAACAAAGGCCCACCTATAAGAGACAGTTTGGTTCCCATGTGTGTGTGCCACCGTTAAAGACATTCTTCCCATCGCTCAGAGTGTAGGTTAAGGGGACCAATCGCTTTCACACCACAGATGAACAAATCACATGCCTTGGGGAAAAAGTCAGTGCTAGCTTCTGCAGTGCCTGAGAGGACAACGGCTCTTGCTAGTGAAAGTCAGGTCTTCCATGTATCCCGAAGTAAAAGTAGAATGCTTAATATCGTGAGAAGACGCAATCACCAAAGTGGAACTGATTTTGGCATCAATTTATCCCAAGAGCAAAAACGTCCTCACACCAACTCTCGTATGGGTAAGGCACCATTTTACCCCACTGCCATCAAGCTGGGCTGAGCGTGTATATAAAAGAGGTTCACAGGCACAAGCAAACACTCGAAGGGAGAAAGGCACAGTTTATCAGAGAGAAAAGTGAGAGGAGCAAGGTCTTCTTCCTTTGCTCAGCACCGTATTTGTATACTCTGGGTAAAGCTGTGACAAAGTCTCCTCCCGGATGCAAAATGCAGGCACCTTCTGAGGACTTATCTTGCATATCACCATTGCTAGGAAGGACCAATCCTTCAAATACTGACAGGAGAGATTAACAGAAAATCCAGCAAACTCCCTACAGATCAAGCAAAAGGAACAGAGTGGGAGAAACAAGAGGACTACATTGACTACAGCTCCTGCCTATTCCCAGCAGTAAAGTCAACAACACATGCCACACTGCATCCAGCACAAGAGACTGAGAACCACTCTGAAGGCTGACAAACTGCCAAGGATTGTGTTATAAAAATACTGCGGATTCTGGAAATACTACAGATGAGTCTGCTCTACCTCCTGTCTGATCTTGCAGAACATGGAAATGCACGAGGATCTTGAACTACAGGAGCCACACTGTACTTCCAGTTTCACAATTAAACCATGAAGGGGGACCATAAAATCACTCAACACCGCGGATGACTCCAGTGTGTTACCAATGTGCTCACCTAGCAGAATCATGAGGCGTATACTTTTTGTGTTGACTCGGGTGTAAGCATGTTTTGTCATCCGAGGACTGCCAAATGCATTCCTACAATAAAATTCTCATTACTTGACAGAATTGTAACTATCCGTGGCAAATGTTGCACAGACTGCTTTGCCGGCTAATTACAATTAGTTCCCACTGTTCTTAAGATAAAATCACGGCTGGCTTAAAAAAATGAGTCTCTCGCTCTAATCGGGAATGTTGAATTGTATGGTAAGGATAGCAATAGCTACTTCTTGCTTTATACGAGCAGCAGACTTTCACAAGGAGCTAAGTGTTGAGACGCAGGACAGCCACCTACTTAAGCTCAAGAAGAAATTCCATGAAGGACTCGACTAAGACTGACCAAAAAACCTATTGACATTACTGGACACTCATGATTGTTACCCGCTCAGCGGTCGATCACTACCCCGGACCATGTCAAAAACAACACCACTGTATCAATGTATCACAAATCAACAGAAATGAGACAATTGATTCAACAAAAGAACACTGCGTAATGAGGCTCAAGCCTCAGTATTCGAAATCAACACGGACAGCCAGCTTGCATCTACAAGCCAAAGACCCAAAACCATTCCCAAGTTTGGCCGCTGCCCTGTGAGAGGTGGAGTGCCTGGATCTCAAATCAAGGGCACGCGTTCTAGAGCGGATCACCTTCTTCACAGCTGTATCTGCCATCCCACCCAAAAGTGACAACCGAAAGTTCTACTGCTTGCATTTTGCCACTTATCTGATTGGCCACAGCAGGTTGATTTTTTTCCCAGTTTTATATAGCGCTAAATCGACCCACGCTGTACATTAGCACCACATTACACAAGGACACATCCATATGTTTCCCTCATAGAACCACCTGATTCTTACGCCTGCACCAACCCACAACCCCCTTGACTACCGATCGTGATACCTTGCCACCTCCTGCATGTCCGGACCTTCGTCGGCCTCCTCTTCCAGCTCCCAGTCGATACTTTCGTTCTCCGCAGCCTTGTGTCGAGCGCCTCGCGTGCGTGTCCCAGGAGGTGCAGTGTGCACGAGCGCTTGGACCGCAGCATTCGAACGGATAATTATTGGACCCCAGAGAGCAGTCCTGACGTTCCTCAAAACCAGAGCGACAGCCATCATCGACGGGCTGCGGCGTTCTCTACCGCGGCGTGCGGCTGTATAATGTCTGAAGTGCAGCCACCGGCAGGACCTCAGAAATTAACTACAGCTTCCGCTAAAGTGAAGCGACACAATGGAAATAGAAGAGGTACTACCCTCCCCGAGATCATGGAAATAACATTAAAAAAACAAGCATTGGCAATGCCAATATGTCGGATTTAAAATAATGTTGTATGGTGATGTTTGTGAAGCATTACAGTAAATAGTTTGGGAATAGATATAGATTTGTGTGGAAGCAAAGGTCTGTAGAATAATATTGGTGTAGGTTAAAAGGTCAGGTGACAGTTGCACTGTCAAGCCAGAACTAAAAATCCATGTAGTTTTATGACTGCCAAAGAATAAACAACATAAATTCTATGGTAGGACCGGTGGCTCGCGTTATGCTACTCATTTCTTTACTGGACAACAGCAGCAGCCAATAAGTGAACAATAACATCTACATTGCTGTGTATGGATAGATGAGCGAATCACCAATTGCTTCCTGTTCCTTTTGGTATGTGATACATTTGTTTTGATTACATTCCTGTGGTGCTCGCTCTGTGCTGCAAATAGCTTACAAGTACGCATGTTTTTTCATGCAGACTGGCCTTCCGTCTGCTCTCCTTGTGACCAGTGGAGTAAGAGACAGTGTTGCCAGATTTTTAAACCTGTCCCAAGTCCAAAGCTGTCCAAGTACAAGCCCAAATTCAGCCCAACGCAGAGCAGTATCATCACAAAAACCAGCCCAAAGGTCAAACTCTCAAATTATGCAAAAATAGCATTCAGAAAACATTTTAAAGTTAATTCTAAAGTCTATTAAAAAAAAATATATATTTATATATTGTTGGAGGAGGTACACTGGGCACCAATGGGTTTCTGCAATCATTCCTAAATTCTATTAAAAACACTTGTTTTGACGACCAGTCCCCTCTGTGACTTTTTAATCGGCACTTCTGTCACCACAAATACAAACTCAAGCCTGGTACTCATGACTCTACATGAGCAGATTATAATCGACCTTAATGAAATTTAAGAACTGGAACATCAAATCCATTTCAGCACTGTGGCTCCAATAAAGAACATTGAATGGATCTTGCAGAAGAAGCAGCACACAATGATACATGTATTAAGAAAAAACCCTTGTGTTAAAGTAATTCCAGTATGACTAGTCTGGCAAGGGTCGTATTCTATGTATTTGCCTGAAGATATTCAAACAAAAAAGCTTTTTCTTTTACAAGGCATTCATGACAGTATGGGACAACAATAAATGTAAACATTGTGGTAGACAATTAACAAGTGTGCTTAAATATGAAGCCACAGTGTAAAAACGTAAAAGATTAGAAGAGGAGTCCTGTTTGACAGCTGTGAGGGTCACTGCAGTAAGATGAGATTCCAGAAAAGAGACATTCATTTAGTTTGACCAATTCTCTTCCCTACCCTCCACTCCAAAGTTCTTCACCATGACCACATAATCTGGCACAAAGTGTAATACAGTGCCTGAGTTGTTGGATCGTGTTGCAGCACAAACTAGACTAAATCTCCCAGTGTTGGCATGAAGCAGATGTGTTTGTTTGGGGTCTAAAAGACCCCTTTTCCCAAAACGTTTGGCAACACCTTCCCCCTCAACATCTGAACACTGATGCTCTCTCAGCTCTGCTGACAATGTCATCACCCCAATCCATTCCCCTTCATCATTCGGACTGTCCCGCTATCATACCACCGCTGACCTAGGCAATCTCATGAGTCCTTGCAACTGCTTTATGCCGATCACTTACAATGAACTTTACATGGGGTTGGTCCTCAAACTGACTTTGAAATAGCTACCTATATTCATGTACTTAACTTAGAGGGCGAAAACACTTATTGATTTCTCAACAATGACTGTAAAAACCCCAAGGCAATCTATGTCAGCAAAGCAGTCCCTGTTTACGTTTCACATGGTTTACTTCATCACCAAGAACATTTGCTTTTTTCAGATGCTGGGTTTCTGCTGTTTTATTTCATGCAACATATGGCTATAGTATAGTACATACTATGGAAGGAGTCGCCTGCTGGTGTCTGGTGAGTTCAGATTGTGGATGGGTGTTCAGGATGAGCACAATGGAGAGCCCTGAGGCTGAAAGCAGTACAAGTCTCTTACAGTGCCTGCCACACCATCATAAAGGATTTCAAATTAAATACACATGTAATCTGCAGAGCACACAGATCGATGGTCATATATATGCCAATTGCAAATTAAAGCATCACTACACATTTAGAGCAGGAAGCTGGGTCATGACCAGTTTTGCATGCCTATCTGGGCAAGGTGAGGCCAGGGCTGTAGGGCCTGTTTATCCCCACATCTTTCTGAAATTCTGCGTTTGCACACTTCACGTCATCTCTTTCATCTTCAGCACCAGTTTCCACTTTTTCAGGGGCAGATCCTCTGCTAAAATGGAGGAGCATCGCCCACTGCTTTTCAGCAGTGCAAAAAAGGAAAAAATAAAATGGTAACACAATGTTATTATCATTTTATTTTTCCCTACTGAAGCCAGTTTCGGGGCGGGGCTCGGCTGTCGTAACAGCCAGCAGCGGGAGGAGTGATGAGTGCACTTAAGTGCGCATGACAGTTTGGCCAGCCGACTTAACAGTAATTACTTATTAATTACTTTACAGTAATGCTAGTAACAGCAGTGTTGTGATTGCCTAGGGGAGTCTGGGAGCCTGTGTGCTTCCGGTTTACAGATGGAGAGGACAGGGGAGAGAATGGAGGAGAGGTGGCGGCCGGCCAGCTGGCTGGCCGGCAGGTAAGTGATCTTTTCTTTTTTGTTCTTTTTTTTAACCACCCCTCTCTCCGCCACACCATTACTGTCTGGGAGCAGCCTCCACTGCACTTTCTCCTTCTGTACATATGTCTTTTATTCAGGGCAGGAAGTGATGGGGATCTGGAAGCTAATATTGACCTGGATCTCGGATCGGGGGTAGCATAAGTGAAATACGCTGAATTTGTCTCAGTGTAATCTGCTGACTCCAGGACTCTTTCAGCAGCAGCCGGACATTGTCTGCTTTACTTTTAGAGCAGCAACCTGTAAGGGGTTTTTTATTCTCACTTCCCCTGGCCCAAAACAAATACCTCAGTTAAAGGGCTATTAGCCCTCCTTTTGTTGGAGTACCATTCTCGCTGAACGCTATCTGGAGCTTAACACCTAGATATCTATGTAATGGAGGGAAATAAACACACTCAGCTTGTTAACACTTCAAAAGTACTTAAACAACACTATGATTTGGTTGGATTAGTACTGGCATAACCTGTAATTGACTGTACTAGTCTGTAGAAAAATTAGCAAAATTGCCAAAAGGTAGTATTTTTCCCCAATCAGTACATACTTTAAACAATAACAAGAAAAGCACTCACTTAAAATGTGTTCTAGAGCTGCCTTAAGGATACCTGACTGATAATTAGAATAAAGAAAGACAGAAAAGCCATGTTGAAAATGAATGCTAGGGATTTTATGTAAAGTTATAATTAAGTATTATGCCCAGGCCTTTACGGAATCTTCAAACGTGAAAATAAGTCGAATATTTTTCTCTGGAAAAGGTGGCGAGTGGTCTTTGCAGCAGCCACATTGACCCTCTGCATTATTTTATAATGAGGCAAAATTATCACTAGACAAAACAAAGCTCTCTCCGGCCAGAGTATTAACCACCAGCGTTATCTTACTGTTGTTTTATCTCTTGAAGATGACAGGACACGCACGGGCTCTCAGCATGACAACAGGCTGGTAGGCGTGCACACCAGTAACCACACGTGCTTGACTCTCTAGACAGCCGAGGCCTCTTCAAACCACGAGGCAATACATAAAAAAAACATAACAGGCCTGCCCCTGATGACTGCATTGGTCCAGTCACTCTGGGGCAGGCCAGCAGCATGAACCAGGCCCGTCATATGTAGCACTTTTGCTCTATGAATGATTGACAGCCCAGCTCTGCTGAGTTCATGAGCTGTGCAACGTTTTGATTGGTGGCGCGCGCCGCATTCCGGAATCTTGCGCACACCTGGCATAATAGAGGCCAAATTTGTGCACCTCGCCAGCAGAGTTATTTCCTGCACAAGTAGGAAAATTATCGCCTATTTGTGTGGGATTTAGCCAAATCTGGCAACACTGGTGGGAGACATGGACCCGGGCGACTGCACGACTGAGGGAGTACGGCACGCAATCCCCATTCCATGCGTGATACACATGTGCGCTCTAGCCCAAGAAGTGGCAAGTGAGCAGAGCGTGGACTCCGGTGTCAGCCAGATTGAATTGGTGTTTTTGGTACAAACTTTTGGCATATTATAAGAGCGCCGAGCTCTCAGATGCCTTACACGTGAAGTGTAGGGCAAGAATAATTATTTAGGAGGAGGATTTCCTAGGGGCAGGGCTTCTCCTTCCATCTCAGAACTGTAGTTATAACTTATAGTGTTTTTGCTGTGTCTAAGTATTGTGGGTTGCCCCCCCCTTATTTATTTTGGTTGAATTGAGAATCAGATAAAATGGCGCACTCTCAACCCTTTGACTGAGTTGAGTATTACCGATTTTATGATGAGGAGGGTGCCAATGATCAATTGGAAGAGGACATTGTGGAAGCGATGGACAATTCAGTCCAGCAGTCTGTAAATAGAGTGCTGGTAGTGGCTCTCTAAAAACCCCAAAAAGGTATTGACTGGGCATGGGAGGCCCTCCAAGATAAACTACTAGAGACTTATCCGGACACGTGATTAGGATCCTCAAATTAGCTTATAAAGCTATGGAGTCCGTCGACACCATTGACCTTGTGTTGGAAAGTGGGTTATTAGTAGTGGTAAATATGCATCCACTACTGGAAATAGGGCCACTAACATGGTGTAGGGCTCAGTACAGGTCTCAATAAATTATTCCCATGTTCAACCCTGGGTAGCTTGGCTATGAGCAGGCAGCCTTAACTTAGGAGACAGCTAAGTAAAGCATTTAAAAACACAAATTCAGTAAATAATTAAGACGCAACACACAATAAAAATACCACACCAATTTATAAAAATAGGAAATATTTTATCTTTAAAATGACCCCAAAATGACAAAAATCCAATGTGGGGAACAGGAGATATGAATTTCTTTTAAAGAATAAACACTTTCTAGCACTTAGTCACCTTATGGAGTTTTTTCCAAAGTTTCTACAAACGTCTCCCAACATCTGGAACTTCTTCCTGAAGTTCCTCTTGAGGGTCCAAAGGTTCCAAAACACAATCCATGGGTCTGGAAGCTCCAAAATGGCCCTGGAAAGTTTGGGATCACAATTCCCACAATGCACCTGTCCAAAACCCTTAAAGGTCCAGTGGATGCACTACAGGCAGGGGACTCTTGGTCGAGTTGATGCAGGTGAGCTCTGTTAACCTGTAGTTTGCAGGGAGTCCACTCTTTAATCCTTTTGAAGCAAGCACCTCCACATGGCTGTAGTTCCAGATTGTGCAACAGGCACTATCAGTCAGAATGCAGGGCCCGATGGTACAAATCAGCTTTACAGCATGGTAGTCCTTCTTATTCTCTTAGTTTCAAGCAGCAGATCTGAGAGGCTCGGCACCTCTCACCTATTTATTCAGTGTTCTCTGGGGTCAAGCAGGAGAGCACTTCTGTCCAATGGGGTGCAAGGTAACACCCCAGAGCATGGCCACTCCCTCCAACGTGTGGCATAATCTTCTCCCAGAAAGCACTATTCTTCCAAAATTCAACATGGCTGAAATCTTCGCAGAGGATTAAGAACTAGTTAAACCAACCTCTAGTATGACTCATTTCCATAGCTCTCCTACCCCTAACACCTGAAGATTCCTTCCTTATGCTATCTGGCTGGGTCAGAGGGGATGGGGGTAGATGGACCTGGCATTCCCTGCCTGTCCTATTCCTCCTTTGAAGCTTAATGCTTTATGAACCCTCCCCCCGCTCTGGCATTCCTGTGTTGCAGAGATCTCTCCAACAGATAGCCTCTCCCTGGGTGAGCCACATATCACGTCATCAAAGCAGCCTGGCTAATCCTGTTAACTCTGACTAATCAGGGATGACTGCAGAAAGGCTGAATTTTGGCTTACAGACAAAAAGAAAACGAGTTACTTACCTGTAACTTCAGTTATCCAGTATTGGTATCTTTCATAGATACACATGCTTGAATCATCCCCGCCGTCGAGGTGGGAGTCTCACGGTCAAATAATAATAATAATAGTAGTAATTCATATAATTATAGGCAACAATGCATTGCACAGTCATTGCAGTAGCCCATCCATATCTTTTTGTAAAAAAGAACCAAAGTTGAAACACATCCAATCAGGCACCAGCACCCTCTAGAACACTCCACAGAGAGGCAAGACCCTCAGATTTTCTAGCACAAGCGACAAGAGTATTTATAATAATAATAAGGGAAGCCTGTCCGGGGAGGAGGGTGGGTCACATGTGAATCTATGAAAGAGACCAATACTGGATAACTGAAGTTACAGGTAAGTAACTCGTTTTCTTATCCAGTATTGGATCTTTCATAGATTCACATGCTTGAATCAGAATAGCCAGCAGTTATTGAAAGAATAATCATTCAGACTTAATTCTAGAGGATGGCGGGTACCATATAAAGAACTAATAAATATCTAAATAAATAGATATACATGTACACATCTACTCATAAGTATGAATATATAAATTATATAAGCATGCAAATAAATAGTAATAACATGCAAATCAAAATGCAGTGAATTAAAATTAATTAATGAAACACCTCCAAAGCAGAGGCTTACCTTATTGAAAAAGATTACGTAAGACTGCTTGTCCTTTTGCCACTTCCGCCTCCGTAGCCAAATCCAAGCAGTAATGCCGTGTAAATGTATGAACATTTTTCCATGTTGCTGTGCGGCAAATTTTATCCAATGGCACTCCAGCAAAGAGCGCCGCTGAGGATTATACTGCTCTCGTAGAATGAACCTCAGGTTTGAAAGTAAGAGTTCTGCCTGCTTTAGAATGGCAAAAATGAATAGTAGTTGCAATCCACCTGGCAATCGTTGCTTTAGTCACTGCAGTACCTGGCTTTTGCGAACCATAGGAAATAAACAGCTGATCAGATTTTCGGATGCATTTAGTATGTGATAAATAAAACTTGAGACATCTTTTTATGTCCAATGTATGAAGAGCCTTCTCAGCCGGGGAAGAAGGATTTGGAAAGAATATTCTCAAAATAACAGGCTCATTAAGGTGGAAAGCAGATGATACCTTTAGAATAAATACTGGATTTGTTCTAAGCAGTACATAGTCATTTGTAAAGCGAAGGTAAGGTTCTTCAATCATGAAGGCTTGAATTTCGCTGACTCTCCTGGCTGATGTAAGAGCCAACCATAATGCCACTTTCCAGGAAACATATTTGAGCTCAGCTCTGTGTATAGGCTCAAAGGGGTGTTTCATAAGTTGCGCCAGAACTAAATTAAGTCTCCACTCCAGAAGAGGAGCTCTTATAGGAGGGAACACTCTGAAAAGCCCTTTCATGAACTGTTTTACCAGTCAACATGAACAGAGATAAATTTCCAGAGGAACGTCTGTAAGTAGAGATAGCATCAAGATGTACCTTAATAGAAGTGAACATAAGGCTGGATTTAGCCAGAGAGAGAAGATAAGGCAAAATTTTATCTGGAGAAGACTCAAGTGGTTGTACATTGTTACGAAGGCACCATGAACAGAATCGTTTCCATTTGAGACTGTAAGTTATGATAGTGGACGGTACCCTTGCTTTAGAAAGAATGTCTCTACAGTCTTGCAGCAGGTCTAGGCCTTTAAATTCAGCGAGTTCAGTAACCACGCATGCAGCTGTAGTGGCGCTGGATGTGGATGGAGAATCTGGCCCCTGTTAATTGTTAACAGCGTTGATGATACTGGAAAGCGATAAGGTTTGCATTCTGAGACCAGAAGAAGTTCTGTGAACCAATTTTGGTGTGGCCAACATGGAGCAATGTGGATCAGACGGCATGGCTCCCTTTGAATTTTTCATCAGAATCCTTGGTATTAACGGGAAGGGAGGAAAGGCGTAGGTGAAGATCTCCGACCACCATATTAGAAAAGCGCTTCCCCATGATCCTCTTTCTGGTTCCCAGTTGGCGAAGAATTGGCATTTCCGATTAATTCCGGAAGTGAAGAGATCCAAGCTGGGCTTGCCCCATATCTGGAAGATGAAATTGAGAACCTTCTGATCGAGCTCCCATTCGTGGCAAGAATTGGAAGTCCTGCTTAGAGCATCCGCCAGACTGTTGTTCACCCCTGGAAGATGTGCCACCTTGCTAGAGATGGGGTGTGAGAGAACCCCTTTTCCAGATTTCCTGTGCTTCCAGAGATAGGATATGGGAGCGGGTACCTCCTTGCTTGTTGAGGTAATGCATGCATGTAGGGTTGTCTGTTCTTATAAGGACCGAGGCACCTCGTATCCTTGGAAGGAATGCCTGTAAGGCTAGAGAAATAGCATGTAGCTCCACGAAATTGCTGTGCATCCTTGAGAGCGCTTTGGACCATTTGCCTCTTATCCGGAGGTGTTGAAGGTGAGCCCACCAGCCTTCTAGAGAAGCGTCCATAGTGAGAATGAAATCCGGCATCTGAGAAAGGAAACTTAGCCCTGTCGAGAGATTCCTGGAGCACTGTCACCAAAGAAGTGCTGTTTTCATGACTGGAGTTATCTCTACTAGGTCGAACAATCCTGTTACTTGGAGCCATTGATTGTCCAACTCCTCCTGTAATGGTCTCATTCTGGGACGCGCACAAGGAACCATTAGAATTGCTGAGGACACCACACCGAGCAGAGATTTTATCTGTCTCACAGAAGCAAACTTTTTCCTGTTAGCCTTGTCGCTAGAGAAATAAGGTGTGTTTGCCTTTCTGCAGATAAGAATGCCTTGTCTTGGACAGTGTCTAGGATTGCTCCGAGAAAAAACTTTCTCTGAGACAGTTGCAGAACTGACTTTTGATAATTGAGAGTTAGCCCCAGGGAACGAAACATTTGTAAGCAGATTGAAGTTGCCTTTGAGGCCTGCTGAAAAGACGGTGCTTTCACTAGCCAGTCGTCGAGGTAAGGAAACAGTTGCAGACCCTGAAGCCTGATATGAGCAGAAACTGGAGCCAGACATTTGGTGAATACTCTAGGAGCTGAACGAAGACCAAAAGGGAGGACTCTGAACTGAAAATGAGCACCTGCCACAGTGAAACAGAGACATTTTTGATGTTTGGTATGAATAGAAAAATGGAAAAACGCATCTTGCAAATCTAGAGTTGTCATAAAATCCGCATGATTGAGAAGTTGAAGAATTTCCTGCAGGGTGACCATGCGGAAAGACTTTTTCTGCAGATATTTGTTTAGTTTTCTGAGATCCAGAATTGGCCTCCATTCTCCCGACTTCTTTTTTTATTAGAAAGAAGCGGGAATAAAAACCTTTTCCCATCTGAGAACGAGGAACTTTTTCTATAGCCCCTTTCTGGAGCATAACCATGGCTTCCTTTCTGAGCAATTTGAGATGAGGTGGAAGCTTCTTTAGAGGTGGATGAGGCGGTGGGACTTTTACGAATTCTAGAGTATGACCATACTTTACGATGTCCAGGACCCATTTGTCCGTTGTAATTTTGTTCCATTGATCGTAATGTAGGGAAATATTTGTCGAATTGAGGTTGGTGTTTAGCCAAAACACAGCAGGTGCTGGGAAGTTGTCACTGCTTTCTAGCATGGTCTCTGGTTTGAGCAGGTTGTTTTCTTCTGGGTTGCTGTCTGGAGTAAGCGGCAGACAGTGGGCTCAATATGACTGCTGCTGTTGATAGCCATATCTATATTGATGTGATTGCGGTTGGTACTTTTGATAGTTCCCTCAAAACGAATATGACCCTCTGCCATGTGCTCCTCGAAAAGGTGTCTTCCTATATTGCAGTGTACCTAATGCTTTAGCTGTATCAGTATCCTTCTTTATTTCTTGTAAGGCGTCATCGATATGCTTCCCAAATAGTGCGTCTCCATCAAATGGCATATCTAAAATTTTTACTTTGTACCTCTGGACGGAAGGTAGTAGACTTGAGCCATCCTTGGCGATAGAGAACTGCTGCTCCTGCTAGTTGTCTAAAAGCCAGAGAAGCCATATCCATAGATATATCGATGATCTCAGAGGCTGACCGTTCCCCTTCCAGCAAAAGTTTTCTTGCCTCCTGTTTTTTATCATCCGGCAAAAAATTGAGATATGAAGCCACATCAGACCACATTTGGTGGTCATATCTTCCTAGGATTGCTAGGGACTTTGCGGCACGCACTGACGCACCAGCAATAGTGGTGAACTTCTTCCCAATGTTGTCTAAACGTCTTCCATCTTTATCACGTGGAGCCGTAATGGGTACAGAAGGATTCCGCGATCTTCATTGCGCAGCCTGAGTAATAACAGTATCTGGCCTAGGCTGTCCCACTAAGCATGCAGGTGCATCGTCAGGGGCTTTATATTTTTTATCAATCCTAGGAAGGATTACAGGCACCGAATATGGATTCTTCATGATTTTAACTCCTTCTTCCCAAATATGATCTATAATGGGAATTGCGCATACAGATTTTCAATATTGATCCTTAAAATCATATAAAAAACAGTCAGACTGTTTAACAGGGATTGGTAGGTGAAAACGATTTGCCACTTTTTCCATTAATGCATGGAAGCCCCCAATAACTTCAGGCGGAGAGTCAATCACTTGAGGAGCTGGCGGAGAAGGTGTAGGAATTAAATAATCTTCCTACTCGTCTACAATAGTAGGTATTTTAGGAATCTCACCTTCCTCGACGTCATCATCGTCATCCTGTGGCATCTGGTCTCGTGGCACAGGTACAGAATCTTGTGACTCAGAGGTGGGCCAGAGACTGTTGCTGAGTCCAAAACAGGCAGAGGAGACCTTTCTTTTTCCACAGTTCCAGCTGCTGTAGGGAAGCGGGTGTGGTAATCATGCAGCATAGATGTGAGATCCTGCACTAATGCAACAGGCATTTGTATCATAGGCTCCTGGCGAGGCATCAACACCTGGGACCTTTCCATGGGCTGATGATAATGTGGCCAATAATACTTATCATCATCCTCCTCTTCCTGAAATTTCACATGAAGTTGAGAAGGGCTGCGGGCCGGACTAAACAACCCATCATCCTCAGATTCCTCCAAAAATTGACTAGAAGGCAAAGGGGAGATGTATGATGTGTCTTGGTAAAATCGTCTCGACGACGGGATCGTTGACGAGAATCTAGAGAACAAGACCAGAGTGAACTGTAATGAAGAGGGCCTCTTTTGTTGAGGCATCAACAAAATCCTCATCGAAGGTGAAACGGACACCGCCGATGTAGGAAAAACATTTGTCAATGACGGTGTAGTCATCGTCGATGCCGTCAACGGCAAAACTACCGCCGATGAAGAAGTTGTCGTTGACAAAGTAGTCGTCGACGAAGTAGTCATCGTCGATGGTGGAGGTGTCGACGATGGAAGTATCATCGGCGATGAAAGTATCGTCGACGATGAAAGCGCCGTCGACGGTAGAGACGCCGACGGTGGCGTTGTTGGAGGCACCGTCGGCAGTGCAGACACCAACGTAATGGCTGTCGTCGACAACGGTAAAGTCTTCGTCGAAGCTTCCGTCGACGATGCAAGCGCAGATGACAAATGCTGAGGTACAAAATCCAACGGTGGTTTTGTCGTCGACTAAGTCTTTTTCGACAACGAAGAGGTCTTGACAGACTCTGAGTGAGTCTCAGGCTGCTTAGAAGTAGTTTTTGAGGCAGTTTTTGAAGCAGATTTTTCCCTGGAAGGGAATGGAAGCTTCCCTTTTTTTGAGGCAGTATGCTCACACTCATGATGGGTCTTTTTTATAAAGTTTCTTATGTCACTCACGGGATTCTGCAGATCTGTCTCTTTTCTTAGATAGTTGGGTTGAACCGTGGGAACTAACACTGCCTTCCTCATCAGATAAAACAGAGGTTTTTGATTTTAGCCTTTCCAGCCAGATTCGCAATCTGCCTTCCCTGTCTTTCAGAGTCGTAGAGGAGAAGGTTCTACATATTCTACAGTCCTTTACCTTGTGAAGAGGGTACAGGCAATAAATACAATCCTTGTGAGGATCTTCAAAATGCAGCAATTTCTTCCCATATGACCCACAAGGCCTGAAGAGTCCTTTTTTTTTAGAAGAATCAGACATCCTGTACTCACAGAAATCCAAATGAAGAGAAAAACTGAGCAGAGCTCAGGGAGACTCCCTGTCACAACGACGTGCAGTAGAAAATCTGAGGGTCTTGCCTCTCTGTGGAGTGTTCTAGAGGGTGCTGGTGCCTGATTGGCTGTGTTTCGACTTTGGTTCCTTTTTACAAAAAGATATGGATGGGCTACTGCCATGACTGTGCAATGCAGTGTTGCCTATGATGATATGAATTACTATTATTATTATTATTTTACTGTGAGACTCCCACCTTGACCCTGGGGATGATTCAAGCATGTGAATCTATGAAAGATCCAATACTGGATAAAGTCTTATAAATTCTTCTCTGTACATTTTAGGATAAGTTCAAGAATTGTTGGATTTATCAATACCAGTCTCCTAAATCCTTGAATGATGTTTTCATTTAATTCGTAGCAATGTGTATGCGTTCATAAACTATTGCAATGTTATAATATGTGGCAGGGGATCTACAATGGGGAAAATGAAATGTGCAATTTCTCCAAAACCAGGGCTTATAAAACATCTTTTATTAGGGCCCTGCTTATAGTTACATGACCCCGCATCCCTGGGACACCTAGAGGAGACCTTGGAGGTTCTGAATATGCAAAACGAATGTAGATCCACACTCCACAGGGCTCATAGCACCAAAGTCGATTTTGGGAGACATTTTTCTACTATGGGGGAAGTGAAATGTGCAATTTCTCTATCACCAGGGCATAAAAACATCTTTTATAAGGGCCCTCCATATAATTACTTGACCGCCACCCCTGGGACACCTAGGAGAGACCTTGGGAGTTCTGAATATACACAAATATTCTAGATTATCACTTTTCAAGTGCCTCTACCACCAAGTGGAGTTTGAAGTAAATTTACTTTAAGAGCAGAACTGCAACACAGGGCTGCTTTTAAAATGACCTCAGGCGCTCAGCAGTGCACACATGCAAGTGCAGAAAGGGCTGCCAGCCTCTAAACTACCATGCCCTATTATATACTAGAGACTTATAGGTAGCTTTAATCCCCCTGCCCTATCATCTACTAAGGTTTTATAGGGTAGGTCATGCCAATTGTAAGTATACCCTAATATATAGTATACCTTAATGCATGTGGGTGTTCACGTACCTTGCAGATGTATCACAAAGATCTCAGGCATGCCTGTGCAAATTATTATGCCCGACAAATTGAACATTTGAAAAACTCAACCAGGAAACTCTTTTAAATATTTAAGTCTCTAACCTTGGAATGCACAGCAGCTACAATCCCTCCTTCTGTGGACCGCTGTGACCAGATTGCACAATTCTTTTTAAAAAAGGTCGACAACATCTATATCTCCTTTCCTGAGAGTGCTTGGACCTTTAAAACGTCTTATCCTAACTGTATGCTACCCGATGCTCCGGGTAAGCTCCATAATCTGAAACCTATCCTAGAGACTGACACATGCGGCCTAATGCTTAAAGTTAAATCTGGATCACCTTTAGACCCTGCAGCCCCATCCATTCTGGAACAGGGCAGATCTGCCATTGCACCAGTGCTAACGGAGTTGCTCAACCTGTCGTTTCGCTCTGGCCTAGTCCCAAAAGAGTGGAAACATGCCATGGTTATCCCTCTACTTAAAAAGCAGACCCTAGACCCACTACTGCCTGAGAATTTAAGACCCATCTCACTTCTACCCTACTTTGCCAAAATCGCAGAGAAATTTGTCAATCAGCAAGTAATGCAGTTTGTGGAGGAAAATTATCTCCCCCATGAGACACAGTCTGGTTTTAGACCTTCCTTTAGCACTGAATCAGCGCTACTTCTTGCATCAGACTCAATCTGCAAAATCGCTGATGAAGGTCAAACAGTGGCTCTAGCCATGCTCGACCTAAGCGCCGCATTTGACACGGTCTCTCATGGTCTGTTACTTGACAGATTATACCACGCAGGGGTAGGCGGCCCTGTACTGGGCTTGCTGGCAAGCTTTCTGGAGGATCGCACTTTCCCAATCACTCTTCAACCCTATGTTTCGTAAACTCAACATCTGAAACAGGGCGTGCCTCAGGGCTCAGCATTGAGCCCGATCCTTTTCAACATATATATGTGACCGCTGGCAGACCTTTTGGACAAACATGGGATGCAGATGGTGTCATATGCAGATGACACGCAGCTAATCCTCACCTTGGCACAGGACAACGGTCATGCGACCGAGGACTTTAAGCTCTGCCTAGAGAACATGGCAAACTGGATGAAACATAGCTGCCTCAGACTAAGCACCAGCAAAACAGATATTTTAGTGGTAGGGAAACAACTTTCCAACTGGTCTTCGAGTTGGTGGCCTAGCACGTTAGGATCTTTACCCTCCCCGAGCCACAAAGTCAAAAATCTTGGAGTTGGTTCGACTCAACATTATCCTTCTCCCAATAAATCACTGCCCTCACAGGCACTTGTTTCGGGATTCTAAAAAATGGTTAAAATAATTCTAGGACTCATCCCCGACAGTGCCAAAAAGACAGCGGTACAGGCGCTGGTGACATCCAGATTAGACTATTGCAATGCTCTATATCTGGGGGCATCAAAAAGGAGCATACATATGCTCCAACGGATGCAAAAAGCAGCAGCTCGGACGCTTTTAAACATCCCCAGATTTGCACCCACTGGCGAGCCCTGGAAACTCTCCACTAGCTCCCTATTCAGAAGAGGATCTCTCTTAGAGCCTATGTTATGTCCACAAAACACTACAGAGCAAGGGCCTGAAATATCTCCACCCTATGATACACTCCTACCACCCTACACATTGTCTGAGATCTGCTGGAACTGGACTGGTTAGCATTCCAAAATACAACAGAAAATGCTTTGGTGGTACTTCCTTCAGGTATCTGGCGGCCAAGCAGTGGAACTCTTTGCCTCTGCATCTCAGACTGGAGACATCAGAGGCAGCTTTCAGGAAACATCTTAAAACTTGGCTGTTTAGGAAAAATACTTTGCTCAGTCATTGCCTTACGAGTTCAGCCTTGAAGGAATCCAGCGCAGGGACACTCCGGAATAGAGTAACTATGCGCTATACAAGCTGCAATAATAATAATAAATAATAATATGTTACAGTTGAAACCCCAGACAGGCGTGTAGCCCCTCCAGATAGATTATATACTTTGGATATACAAACTGAGGGTAACACACAGCGCACTATTCGGGTTACATTCTGGGAAAATATTACATCATCATAAGACATTCTCTTAGCGGAGGTTGAGTGGCCCCCGGACTTTATATGACAATCCCCACAAGGTGAGGATGTAATACTACCATAATTTTCTGCGCTTGTCCCTGATGATGGCAAACAAGCTTATGCCACAGAATAATCCTCTTTTTCCTATCTTAGAACAGGATCATTCATATTGTATAGTCTTGGACTATAGACAGTTAAATAATCATACACCCTTGTTCGCAATACAAAATAAAATACACAGTATGGCACTCATAAATAATATAGTCTGTAAAAGATTTAAAACAACCTTGGATATTGCCAATGTTGTTTTCTTCCAGAATATAGCGGCTGAAAGCAAAGATTGGACTGCCTTCTCGGCACTAACCTTTCAGCGTCGCTTTACTGGAGTCTCAATGGGGTATGAGAACAGTCCAGGTTTGTTTGCTGCCTGCACTGTGTCAATTCTACATGATATTGACCCAGACACATTGTCCTATAAAGATGTTAGCTACCTGATGAATGATGAGTTAAACACACATTTGGCCAGAGTAAATCAAATAATATTGGGATTTACTGAAACTGGCTACAAGTTCAACTTTAAGAAATCTAATATAGCATTTCTGAGTGTTCTTTTTCTAGGATACAAATTTACCCATGAGGAAAAAAGCCTTGCACCACACTTACTAGAGAAGTGTGCCCTGCTACAACAACCAAACACTCTTCGGAATCTACAATCCCTATTAGGGTTCCTTAATTTTGGCAGAACTTACATACCTGAATAAGAACAGTGCATTAAATCATAAGATAATTTAATTCATCCTGATTTTTCCAGTTCACATTGGACATCAGAACATACAGACACACCCAAATCACTACAATCTGACTTGCTTGCTACACAACACTTACAAACACGTGTAAATACTACAAACCTGGTCATCCGTATAGTTGCACGTGCCATTGGCTTTACATATATCACCTTTAATGAAGGTGAACCAGTGCTGAAAGCATATAAATCGCATTTATATTCCCATGTGGGAATACATTTGGCATCCACTGAAAAAATACTGACTGTGGTGCAGATGGCTATACTTAAAGAATGACCACTTGCACAAGGAAAACGCATTATTGTCGTTACTCCCATTCCAGCCTGAGAGGCTGTCACTAAAACAAGCGTTCCAAATGCTAAAGCCCTCCATCCTAGATGGATACAATGGGCAACATCCTTAACATCTACGGATGTAGACTTCGTCTTTGACCCGTCTTTGCAGACACAAACATTTCTTTAATATGAGCATGTCTATCCCATGCCCAGCAATGTTTTGCCTCTTGAACAGCATAAATATATTATTTATTTATTTATTTATTAATTTTTTGGTTTCCAAAACCTTTATTGAAAAAGAAAAACACGGTAAGGCATGTTACAGGTTATCACTTCATCAATGATCATGGTAAAGGTTGCACTTTCAAATAAGGTCAACATTACAGAGCAGTTGGTAATTAGACGTTAACAGGACACAATACATATTCATTGGAGCGACAATGGTCGCATTATGGAGGAGGAACAAGAAGTCGGGCCCTGGGTATGATCTGGGTCCGTAGGGTCAGTGCAGGTGGACGGAGCGTCAGAGATGGGGGAGTCAGTTGCAGGTTCGTCAGGGGTGGCCTGTCATTGGAGGTAGGAAATGAGATGGCCCCATATGTCAGGAGGTCTACTAGCCGCAGGCATCAAATCCCAGAATTCGACCAGAAGCGTCTGACAGTGGGCAGCATCATCTAACCAGTGTTTGGTCTGGGGCGCTGGCTTACGGCCCCAGTGAATGGCCACCCGGCGCTTGGCAAGCACCAGGAGCATCGCAATCAATTTGCGATTAGCATCTGACACATGTTTAACATAACCCAAGAGGCACAGCAAGGGATCGGGGTGATGCATTCAAGTGCAATTTCACTGATGGCGGTGCACACCTCCACCCAGAATGAGGAGACCCCGGGGCACAGCCAGGCCAGGTGCGCGAAATCTGCGCGGGGTGCCGAGCAGCGCATACATCTGTCGTTGTCCCTCAAGCCCATCTTGTGTAGTGATGCAGGGGTACGGTAGAGTCTGTGTATGTATTTAAAATGAACAAGCCGCAGGCGATAGTTTGTGGAAAGGCGTGTAGTTTGGTTGCAACAATATTGCCAGTGTTTGGACCTTTCTAAGTCTGCACCCCATGCATTGCGGGCGCGTTCCGTGTTGATGAGGGAAGCAGCTAGTGTAAGAGCATAGAGTTTTGTAACCAATTTCCGTGGAGAGCTAGAGGAGTGAATAAACTCGAGCGCGGCGTTGGGCTGGGGAGCAAGTAGAAAAGCGGGGTTGTCACTTCTGCATGTTGCCCTAATCAGATAGTAGAGTAACTTGTCGAGTGGAGCAGCATTTTCTTGAAGTGAAAACAAGCTATTATCGGGATAAATGTCGGCGATGGTGTGGATGCCCAGGTCAGCCACACGGCGGGCCATTTCCCCGCTGTCTGCAGTGGGGGAAATGACGGATTACTGGCGAGGCGCATGGATGGTGCATAGAGAGTGCCGGCACCAGTGTATTTACGCAGCCCATCCCAGGCCCAGCGCAAACATTCGACCGTGTCGACCTCGCCGCGGGGAACTTTGTGCCGCATAAAAAGTGCAGTCTGCAGTGGCCAAGGAGAGGCGAGGTCCACCTCAACGGCCACATGAGGCTGGAAGGGTGTGGGATGAATCCAGAAGTGGAGAAAACTTGCTTGACAGCATAGCGCGTAGAGCTCAAAATCAGGGGCCCCCATACCACCCCGAGCCAAGGGAAGTGTTACAATGTTGTAGGCAATTCTGGGCTGGCGACCGGCCCAAATCAATGTGATAATGTTAGAGCGTAGTTTTTGAAAAAATTGCGATGTGAGAGGGATAGGAATGTTTAAAAAGAGGTACAGGAATTTAGGGAGCACCACCATTTTAGCGATGGCGATGCGCCCGGCCAACGATAGGGGGAGTTTTTGCCATGCACGTATCTTGGTTCCGAGCCAGTCCCTTGTCCTGCCAAAATTGGACCTCCATAATTCATTCACATTCCTACTAAACCAGATGCCCAGATATCTAGTAGGGCCCGTCGCCCAAACGAAAGGATAATCAGACGTAAACAGCTTAGTCGCGACTGTGAGTGGAAAAGGACAGATTTGCTCCAGTTAACCTGTACTCCAGAGAGGCCGCCGAAGCGGACAGCCTCCCTGGTCATGGGTGCAAGATGCTCCCGAGGCTCGCGGATGTAAATCGTGACATCATCCGCATACATTGAAGTAACAAGGGCACGAGCCGAGAAACCGATACCCCGGTGTGTGAGGTGCTGACGCAAACGCGCCGCCAGGGGCTCCATGGCAATAGCAACAAGCATTGGCATAGCCAGTAGGTCTCGCCTTTGGGACCTTATAAGTGTTTAGCAATGCAACAGTTGATGTTGTTGCACCAAGGATATTGTGCTGCATAACTAAATACTTATAAGGTCCCAAAAGCGAGACCTATTGGCTATGCCAATGCTTGTTGTGTCTGAGGCTGGAAGTGATGCACAAGGTGCTGAACTTGTGAATACAGTTAGAAGTATGATCAATCAATCAATCAATCAATCACAGAATTTGTAGAGCGCACTACTTACCCGCGAGGGTCTCAAGGCGCTGGGGAGAGGGAAGGGGGGGGATGCTGCTACTGGTCGAACAGCCAGGTCTTGAGTAGCCTCCTGAAGGTCAGCAGGTCTTGGGTCTTTCGTAGGCTTAGTGGAAGGGTGTTCCAGGTCTTGGCGGCGAGGTGTGAGAAGGATCTGCCGCCGGTGGTTGTTCTTCGAATGCGGGGGACGTTGGCGAGGGAGAGGTCGGCGGAGCGGAGCTGGCGGTTGGGGACGTAGAAGAAGAGTCGTCTGTTGAGGTAGGCTGGGCCAGTTTTGTGGAGTGCCTTGTGTGCGTGGGTGAGGAGTTTGAAGGTGATCCTCCTGTCGACGGGGAGCCAGTGCAGGTTCCTCAAGTGGGGGTGATGTGGCTGTGGCGTGGTACGTCGAGGATCAGTCGTGCGGAGGCGTTTTGTATGCGTTGCAGTCGCTTGATGAGCTTGGCCGGGGCTCCCGCGTAGAGGGCGTTCCCATAGTCCAGTCTGCTACTGACGAGGGCCTGGGTGACTGTTCTTCTTGTGTCTGTCGGGATCCACCTGTAGATCTTGCAAAGCATGCGGAGGGTGTTGAAGCAGGAGGAGGAGACTGCGTTGACTTGCTTGGCCATGGAGAGCGTTGAGTCGAGGATGACTCCCAGGTTGCGTGCGTGGTCGGTGGGTGTCGGGGCTGCTCCCAGCGTCGTTTGCCACCAGGAGTCGTCCCAGGCTGAGGGGTTGGAGCCGAGGATGAGGACCTCCGTTTTGTCCGTGTTCAGCTTTAGTCGGCTGATCTTCATCCAATCGGCGACGGCCTTCATTCCTTCATGGAGTTTGGCTTTGGCGGCGAGGGGTCCTTGGTGAGGGAGAGGATCAGTTGAGTGTCGTCGGCGTAGGAGATAATGTTGAGGTCGTGTTGTCTGGCGATGTGTGCGAGCGGGGCCATGTAGATGTTGAACAGTGTTGGGCTGAGGGACGATCCCTGGGGTACGCCGCAGATGAGCTCGGAGGCTTCGGATCGGAAAGGTGGGAGGCGGACTCTCTGGGTTCTGCCGTCGAGGAAGGAGGTGGTCCATTCCAGGGCCTTGTCTCGGATCCCTGCGTCGTGGAGGCGTGCGCGTAGAGTGCGGTGGCAGACAGTGTCGAAGGCGGCGGAGAGGTCCAGCAGGATGAGGGCTGCGGTCTCACCATTGTCCAGCAGGATCCTGATGTCGTCGGTGGCGGCGATGAGGGCAGTCTCAGTGCTGTGGTTGGTGTGGAACCCTGATTGGGATGGGTCCAGGATGCTGTTTTCTTCGAGGTATCGGGTTAGCTGTTTGTTGACGATCTTCTCGATGACCTTGGCTGGGAACGGAAGCAGAGAGATGGGCCGGAAGTTCTTGAGGTCTCTCGGGTCCGCCTTGGGTTTTTTGAGTAGGGCGTTGATCTCTGCGTGTTTCCAGCTCTCTGGGAAGGTCGCGGTCTCGAAGGAGAGGTTGATGATGTTGCACAGGTGGGGTGCGATGGAGCTGCTGGCTTTGTTGAAGATGTGGTGCGGGAAAGGGTCTGATGGGGATGTGAGCATTGTTTCATACTTGTGCCTACACAAGGAGTAAAAGTTACAGGACTGCCCACTCTGTCTCCTGATGACAGCTGCATGTATTATAATGGGGCCTCTTGGAATCCCTCCAGACTTTTAGAAAACACAGCCTCCAGCTTGCGGGAGCGAGCAGCGGCGGCGCGCAGGGTGCCATCTGGCCCTTGTTATGATATGCCAAAAACATAGCATCGAGCCATCAATGCAAGTGTTTTGCGCTTTCCTCGCATTCACAGCTTCACATTCTGCTACATACACGTACTGCATTAAAATGATTAATACCTAAATGTGTAATATGCATTTTTTCATAAATTGGTCCCTGCTATCACCCACGTAATGCAACGTATCGTAAAACTGACGCGTGCATTTAAAACCCATGTTAGTTGTGGCACCAAGCGGGCGAACATGAGAAGCAACTGCGTGCGGTTTCTACGAGCAGACGACTGCCAGGGGTCACGCGCTGAAAGCCCCGAGCCAAATGAAATGCAGGAACCCACAGCATTTCCGGACAGGGGGCACCGCAGGAACAAAACGTCAGCTGCCGCTGTCCTCAGAGAACACTGTTACAGCAAACAAATGATGGACGGAATGCTGACAATGCAAACATTCTCCCCCAGTCAAAAGATCTGGGTTAAATCCATCGTTCTTTTGCCCACTACGCCACCCCAGTTTGGACCCAGCCATATGCAAATCAGTCTTGACATTGTGCCCCATGGGAACAGTCCAGACCGAACTGCCAGGCCAGGTCCTCCCTGGACTGGAATCAAGCATCCAGGGACCGGTTTCAGGGTATGTCACCCTTCTTCAGCCAGGCTAGCTTGAATCCAGTGGCACAGTGAGCAAGGGACCCACGTCTGGGCATACCCATCCCACTTAGGGCGAAAAGTGTTACAGCAAACAAATGATGGACGGAATGCTGACAATGCAAACATTCTCCCCCAGTCAAAAGATCTGGGTTAAATCCATTGTTCTTTTGCCCACTACGCCACCCCAGTTTGGACCCAGCCATATGCAAATCAGTCTTGACCCTGTGCCCCATGGGAACAGTCCAGACCGAACTGCCAGGCCAGGGCCTCCCTGGAATGGAATCAAGCATCCAGGGACCGGTTTCAGGGTATGTCACCCTTCTTGAACCAGGCTAGCTTGAATCCAGTGGCACAGTGAGCAAGGGACCCACGTCTGGGCATACCCATCCCACTTAGGGCGAAAAGTGTTACAGCAAACAAATGATGGACGGAATGCTGACAATGCAAACATTCTCCACCAGTCAAAAGATCTGGGTTAAATCCATCGTTCTTTTGCCCACTACGCCACCCCAGTTTGGACCCAGCCATATGCAAATCAGTCTTGACCCTGTGCCCCATGGGAACAGTCCAGACCGAACTGCCAGGCCAGGTCCTCCCTGGACTGGAATCAAGCATCCAGGGACCGGCTTCAGGGTATGTCACCCTTCTTCAGCCAGGCTAGCTTGAATCCAGTGGCACAGTGAGCAAGGGACCCACGTCTGGGCATACCCATCCCACTTAGGGCGAAAAGTGTTACAGCAAACAAATGATGGACGGAATGCTGACAATGCAAACATTCTCCCCCAGTCAAAAGATCTGGGTTAAATCCATCGTTCTTTTGCCCACTACGCCACCCCAGTTTAGACCCAGCCATATGCAAATCAGTCTTGACCCTGTGCCCCATGGGAACAGTCCAGACCGAACTGCCAGGCCAGGTCCTCTCTGGACTGGAATCAAGCATCCAGGGACCGGTTTCAGGGTATGTCACCCTTATTCAGCCAGGCTAGCTTGAATCCAGTGGCACAGTGAGCAAGGGACCCACGTCTGGGCATACCCATCCCACTTAGGGCGAAAAGTGTTACGGCAAACAAATGATGGACGGAATGCTGACAATGCAAACATTCTCCCCCAGTCAAAAGATCTGGGTTAAATCCATCGTTCTTTTGCCCACTACGCCACCCCAGTTTGGACCCAGCCATATGCAAATCAGTCTTGACCCTGTGCTCCATGGGAACAGTCCAGACCGAACTGCCAGGCCAGGTCCTCCCTGGACTGGAATCAAGCATCCAGGGAACACAGCACGTGTCGCATTCACAGCTTCACATTCTGCTACATACACATACCGCAATAAAATGATTAATACCTAAATGTGTAATATGCATTTTTTCATAAATTGGTCCCTGCTATCATCCACGTAATGCAACGTATCGCAAAACTGATAGCCGCCTCTCAAATCCCCTGGGGGAATCTTTAAATAACATCAGAGCCGAGATTACGCGTGGGGTTTCCGAACCCACCAATGAGGAAGCCTCCGGGCGGAGCGGGGCCTTCTGTGTTGATTTAATGCCGTCTCCGCGCCCTCTTGAAATACAATTCGGTCTTCTTTGACTGTAATGCGCACTAGCGCGTGCTGCAGCAGGCACACTCGGCGCGAGATTAATTGCTGCTGCTGGAGTGTAATGGACGTGAAGTCATGCTGAACGCTGCAATTTTTATTGTTGTTCTGTGCGGCCCTTGGTAAGATGCTAAACAAGCCCGCGAGTGGTGCGCGCGCACACGCGCGCTGTAAGGAATGCAGCTGCCATCGTGCCCGCCGCTGCACGCGAAAGTGAAAGCTAATTGGAAACCTGATGCAGAACAGATGGCACCCTGCGCGCTCCCGAGACCCCTAGGCCATGGGAGTGAAAGTTTTGAGGAAAGGCGGGACTTGCACCCGTCTTTGGCCATTTGCGTGCTTTCAATTATTGAAAGCCACACGCAAAGGCCAATGGGATGTGTGGGAGGAGGCACACCCACACGGAGAAGGCTCTTGGAAGTCTGAAGTGATTCCAAGAGCCCGCTCCTAGAGCAGCGCATGCAGCGCATGCGCGCTGCGCTAGGCGAGACCTAAAAAGCATGGGGGAGAGGGGACAGCCCTGCTGGTGCCCCTCGAGATCGTGATGGGATCAGTGACCTGACCGTTTACCCTGATGCCCGCCGTGGGGAGTGTGTATAATAATTGTATCTTGCGCACGAAGTCCGGGCTGAAACCCAATCGAGGGAGAAGATAAAAAAGGAAGGGCCACTCCAGAGTGGCAAAGGCCTTAGTGGCATCCAATAAGGCGGCAACGGCCGGTAGGGAGGGGTTGATCTGGTGAAGGACCGAGAAGATAGTGCGCAGATTGTGCGAGGTGGTGCGCCCCGGGATGAAGCCCGACTGATCAGGGCGAGCGATTAGCGACATGAGCGGGAGAAGGCGGTTGGCCAGCAGTTTTGCGTAGATTTTATTGTCCGTGTTTATTAGTGAAAGGGGACGATACAAATCGCAGCTCTCGTGAGGTTTGTCCGGTTTCAGGAGGAGGGTGAGCAGGGCCTTGCGGAGGGATGGGGGGAAACTACCCTGATCAAGAGAGTCATTGTACATTTCGGCCAGATGCGGGACTAGAAGGGGCGCGTATTGCTTATAAAATGCAGATGTGAGCCCATCTGAACCGGGGGCCTTATCACCCAGAAGCCCTGCAATGACTGTAGAGATTTCCTCATGGGTAAATGGCTCGTCCAGGTATTCCCGGTGACTATTTCCAAGCCACAGCAATTCAATAGAATCAAAGTATTGGTCCATAATTTCCCGAGGGGCTGCCGTTCCAGCAGTGTATAGTTGGGAATAGAAGGCGGAGATCCTGGCAAGGATCTCCGTAGGGGAGGTAGTCCTACCTGCGGCATCCTCGCTCAAAGCGGTAATATAAGAAGAAGCGTGCGGCTTCCGGAGGAGATTCGCTAGGGTCCTACCGGGTCGGTCACCCTCGCCATAGCGACGAGCGCGGGCTTCTTTGTTGAGGAATGTGACCTCTCTATCAGCCTCCTCGTGAAATTCGGTGAGTTTGGCTCTGATCAGTGCGAGTGTAGCAGGACTAGGGTCTTGAGATTTTTTGAGGTCTAAAGCTCTAATGTCTTTCTCCAGTTGTTCAAGGGTGCCCCATATAGACTTCAGCACCCCAGATTGCCGAGCAATACATTCCCCCCGGATCACCACCTTGAAGGACTCCCAGAGGGTTGAGGGCGACTCGACGGAGCCGACGTTATGCTAAAAATACGCAATGATGGTGCTGCGTATGTCTTCGCGAAAGGCAGCGTCGCGGAGGGCATTAAGAGGAAGGCGCCAAGCGAACATGCGGCGAAGTGTGAGCGGGAGTCTCAGACATAAGCACACGGGGGCATGGTCGGACAGGGTGCGAGCCTCGTGGCTCACGGAGGTGGTCCAGGAGACAATATCGCAGGTGGTGATCCAGAGATCGAGACGGGACCAGGAACCCCGCGAGCCCGTAACACAAGTTCCCTCGCGCCGACCAGGGTGTGCATGTCGCCAGGCGTCCAGCAAGGAGTTATCAGCCATAATGGAGTGGAAGAGGGAAGTGGCCTGCGGGTGTTGGATGCGGTCTCCAGAGCGGTCTAGCGCCTGCGAGGGAGCTATGTTAAAGTCACCCCCCCAAATCAGGGGATGGGGCCCCAGGGAGGATATGAGTTGCCAGACATGTGTCAGGGTCATCAAAGTTAGGGCCATAGAGTGCTGCTAAGATCAGTGGTTGATTATAAAGTGTGCCAGCAAGGATCACGTAACGACAACTCTGGGTCAATGAGAGAGTGAGTGTTGTGTCAAGGAAGGCCCCTCCTGAAAAGGATAGAGATGCCACGTGAGTAATTAGAATAGAAGGAGGAGTATGAGTCGCCCCAGTGACGAGAGAGCAGCCAAGAGGAGGTAGCAGGAAGGAGGTGCGTTTCCTGAAGGAAGCAAACGTCAACTTGATGCCTGAGGAGCTGCGCATGCATAAGGCATGCCTTACGGTAGTCATTTAGACCCCTGATGTTCCAGGTCCAAAACGTGGTGTCAGTCATGTAACGGCATGGAGGAAGTGAGTAACGTAATGCCAACGGACCATGGAGAGGATGTCGAAAGTGAGTGCAACCATGTACAGTACATTGCAAAATGCATACCACATTAACATGCCTAAATTCAAACAGAACAAAGAACGGTGCAAGCCTTTTGCAGAAGTCACCGGAGTCGGAGCCCTGCAAAGAGAAACCCCAGCCCACCCTCTACCCACTCCAACCCCCCAATTAGGTTGAGCATCTAGACCCACCCCACCCTGGGAACCCAAACTTGGAAAATTAGGTGCCAAAATGGGAATCATCCCTGCGGGGTGCATGGGCACAGCCATTCCATCCAAGCCATATAGGCAGGGTGGCCGAGCATGGTGTAGCTCAGCTGGAGGCGACTTAGTTGAGAAATGTTGCGCTCATGGGAATGTTTCTTGATTGCAAACAGGCTGGACATGACATGTCAAGTGGCCCAGGGATCCCAGTCCGGGAGAGTCAACGTGTGGCTGTCCACAGTTAGTCCTCAAAGGATACATAGATTGTGGGTATTTGTACTCAGTGTAGGAGAAAGTGAATCAGGGCACTCTCAAAGCAATACTGGGCTGTGAACAGAACAGGCGGGGTATTTAAACTGCCCAGGGGACCCACAAATCCTGAGAGGCCCTATGCTCCCAACCACTACTTACCATCATATCATACAGAGTGTCCAGTGCCCATATACGGTAAAAAAGGCCTAAGACATAATGTCAAACAGAGAACATATGAAGAACAACATGAGGCTTCCAAAAAACAGAGGGATAGAACCAGGCATGAAAGAAGTCAGTCATTGTCACTTGTGCGGTCTGCCTCAGGGTTGGCGTGGCGGTCCCATGGTGACGATTTTTGCAGCTGCTTCGCAAAGGTAAGGGCGGCCTTCACGTCTGTAAAAAATGTAGGTTTCTCCCCAAAGTCGACGCGAAGTTTGGAAGGGTAGAGCATCGCATATGTGATGTGGAGCTGTTGCAGGATGCGTTTAGTAGGAAGGAAATCCCTGCGGGCCTCCTGGACCGACAAAGTAAATTCAGAGTAAAAGGACAACGTGTTCCCCTGATGGTTGATCACGCCCAGCTCCCGGGCCCTGCGTAGAATGGAGTCTCGGTCCTGGTAATTCAGCAGACGGGCAATGATTGGCCGCGTTGGGGCCCCAGGGGGGGGGCCGAGGGCCAAGCGACCTGTGTGCTCGCTCGACAATAAAGTGGGTGGACAAAACCGGGCCGAAGAGGTCCCGGAGCAGGGATTCAAGAAAGTCCTCCATCTTCCCAGTCGCGGTGGATTCCGGAAGACCCACGACCCGAATGTTGTTCCTCCGGGAGCGTGCCTCCAAGTCCTCGTTCTTGGCACGAATAATTTCAAGGATTTTGTCCATTTTTAGAAGCTTCTGCGCTCCGGAGGCCCCGGCGTCCTCGGCATCTGAAACTCTTGTCTCAAGCTGGTTAATGCGTGCGTCGTGGGAGTCCACCCTCTGTTTTACCTGGTCGAGGCGGGAAGATAGGTGGTCGAGTTTCGCATCGATGTTCTTTAAGCTGGACTTCACATCTAGGAGAATGGTTCTTAGGCTATCGTCATCTTCGCCAGGAGGGTCGGTTTGGGTAGATTGCTCACCAGCGTCGGGAGGGGACTCACCACTCTTGCCCGCGCCGCGTCCAGAGAAGTAAAGTTTAGGCTGCCTGGTGTCCGTCTTCCCCATGGCAGTCTGCGACAAAGAGATAGTAGGCGCAGTGGAGAGCAGAAGCCCGGATGCGGACCCGGCGGTCCCCCCAGTAGGCGGGACTCCAGGAGGGCACAACAAGACAGTCCACGAGTAGGCGCGCGCGGGCCCCCGCAGGTCTTGAGGATGCTGCAGGCAGGACTGAAGACTGGCTGTGGGTAGGGCCGCAGGCGTAGAGCGGGGGCACCGCGCGCCGCACTGTCAGGGGCGACCCAGCGCCGGAGCCCCACCAGCCACTGTCAGCGCCCACAAAGCAGTCACGCCTGCATGGTCAGAGGTGCGCCGCAGGAGCCCCACTCCGCCGGCGCAGATTCACGTACCGGGCGAGGCAAGATGGAGGAAGAGGAAAGCTCCCAGATGTAGGCCTCCCCAGCACCAGTAGGCCAAGATGGTGGGCGGTGGAGAGCCCAGGGCAGGCCGCAGCGTCACTCCCGCACAGGACGGGCCAGAAGGGGAGCCAGGAGTTCTAGTGCCCCGTCCCCAGACCCAGGATGCAAGCGGAGGAAGGACCCCCCGGGCCCCCGCCGATGCAGCCCAGAGGAGCCGCTAACTAGGCTACAGAGCGGCTCCCCATGCACACAGCAGCCTTACTTGGGGATTAAAGGTGCTGGAGAACCTGGCGCAGCAGCCGCTTCGACCGGGCGGCCTCCGTGACAGATCAGGCAGCAGGTCAGGTGAGCGGGCCTCCAGGGACCCCGCCCAGCTTCAGATCCGCGGCAGGCCCCAGCCGCCTCCAGGCCGCAGCACTCCGCCAGACGCAGGTCAGGGCCAAGGGGGCAGAGTATCACCGCCACGTAGACAGGCGGGTACAGCGGGTCACCGTGCAGGTCCAGACCAGATTGCCACCGGGCAGCCAGCCCCACAAGACACAATCGGAGGGATCCCCGGGAGGCAGGATAGGCCCCAGCAGGCCCCGGGACCTCGCGGGCCGGGCAGACAGGCAATCACGCCTCAGCGCGGAAAGCGCCCCTGATGCTGATTCTTCTCGGCCCTCTGGCGCCTCAGTGACGGCTCAAGGTTACCGGGCGTTCTTTTTCATGGCTGAATATCTCTCACAGATGACGGATGCTGCGGATGGAATGGCTCGGCCGGCAGAGCTCGCTCAGCGCGCAGCCATCTTGCCGCTGGCGAGACCACGCCCCCCCATAAATATATTATTTATACTGATGGTTCAGCCCAGCCAGCTATAGGGACCAAGCACCAATATTCGGTGGCGTGCACCACCGTTCTTGGTGTGATGTTGGATGGAAAATTCCAACCACAAAAAACTCACACACAGTCCTTACGGGACTGCACTGCACAGTTGCCTGAACTAAAAACTTTACTTCTTGCTCTCGAACATACGGATACTGAATTCCCCACACTTTGTGATTCACATTATTGTGTCCAGTCTTTTAATGACAATTTGCATTATTGGTGTCAGAATAGATTTTAAAAAAACAACACTATAAAACATAAATCGCTTTGGGTGAAGTAGGCAGACATAAAAGATAGGTTGCCACAGACTCATGTCATTCATACATTGAGTCATCAGTGTGTGGGAAAACACGTTGTAGGGAATTTTCCGGCAGATGACGCAGACAAAACCATTGTTTCGACTGCAACAGTTGCTGCAAATGCTCATTCACATACAAGGGTAGATGACGATATACTGGCTGACGTTAAAGCCACATGCAACGGCACCCCTTTGGGGTGCTTTCCAGCTAAAAATACATTTCATTTAAGCTGAACAAAAAGTTCTCTTTGTTATGATACTAGGGGTGGGTGATCGCTTGATTCCCAACCAAGAACCCAAGCTAGCCTGAGTAATAGCTGCACATGAAGGTGTTGCTTCTGTACTTGCAGGTGTGGCGGCCACAATAGTGTTTCTACAGCAACGTTATTGGTGGCATGGGTTATATATAAACAGGCCAAGAAATATGTCCTTTGTTGTGACATTTGTCAACAAATTAAAAGTTCTATCATGGCATGCCCACTGCAGACACACCTGATGGCATAATATCTTTGCCAATTTCAACATTCCAGTTTACATGTTGTATGAAACATTTCCTGATAGGTAGAAAAGAAGCCCTGGGTGGGAGCTTAATTCACAAATTGAAGTCACTTCTTTTTGATTATTGTTGTGAACGGGCAGACAGAGAGGCATTCCTTAATGGAAATGAATGCGACTCTTCTGTCGGCCACTCACTTGTCTGTAAACACATTACCATTCATGGAGCATGTAATACTTCAGTAGCGAATATGGCCTGTTTTCTAAAAGTAATACCAACCCCTTCAATTCTCTCCCTCATTACTGTTCTTTCCAATGTCAGTTATTTAATGTTAAGTGACCAAAACTGTTGTGGAATGAAGGCTGGAATCCCGTATGTACTTTCTGTTTCCCAAATAGTGACCTGCTGGAATAACATGCTTTTCCCTCCAATGCATGCAGTTTCTGAACGTTTGTTATTGTCTTCAATTCCAACTTTGAAGGCAGATTTTAACAAGCTAAGTAGACTCGAAACCTTATTGTTTCAAAAAGATGTGGCATTAAAATCTGCCCAGAAACCTTTTAACTGCAGGTTGCAAGGACATCCAGCAAAATACAGTCACTTTTAAGCACAAATCTCCCACTGTTTTTCAGCAAGCTTGTACACTGCATCTTTAATGCTTCCAATACCGCAGGTATAGCACACTTTTTAAAAACAATCAGGACTGGCTTAGTCAGTATCGTCCCAAAAATCTTTGGAGTATGTTTTTTTTTGTTACCGCCCTTTATTCGTTCCCTGTTTTCCAGTGTTTTCGGGGGCCTACCCTTGTGCTAGTCCTCATTTGCAGCATTTTGCTTCAATTTTTTTTTTTATAAATCTTTTTATTAAACAGTTGTCAGCATCCATCAGTGGTCACATAATCATAAAGTTGGGTACAAGCATTAACAACGGCATACACATACTACGATTTAGAGACATAATGCAGAAGTAACGGTACCTCTGGCTCCCATCTACAGAATACAGTTAGTTCTCGCGATCAGCCCCACTATACGTTCAAACCCCCCCGAATCCCCTGTGGGCCTCCCATCGCTGCCAAACTTTCTCCCATTTCTCGGGGCATCCCCGACTTTCATAAATGGTCTTTTCTGCCGCACAACACCAATCCATATCTCTTTTCCACTGAGACGCTTTCGGCGTCTGAGTTGCCCCTCATGCCCCCGCTATGTTCCTTTTAGCAACCATCGCCGCCACCTGCAGCCAGATTTTCTGGTATTTAGTCCATGTCTGTTCCCCAGAAACACACAATATATGCCACCTAGCGTCTAAGGGGATTTCTTGCTCTAACACCTCCGACATAGTGTGCGCTACCTTCTTCCAGAATTTCTGTATAAGGGGGCAATCCCACAAAATATGGAAAAATTTACCCGTCAAAGTACACCCTCTCCAACATTCCTCATTTGGTATGCGCCCCAATTTAAACATAAGTGTGCTGGTGTAATAGGACCTATGCAGTATCCGCAGCTGGACTAGTCTAAATTTTGCCCGTATTGCCACCTCCCTCGGACTCTGCACCGCCTCTGCCCAATCGTCCTCCTCCAGCAATCCCACATCGGATTCCCACGCCTCCCACAATTTGAGTAGTAAATTTGGTGAGTTATTTAAAATGTTCCTATATGTGCAGGAGAGTGCCTTCTCAAGGATTGGATCTAGTAATAGTCGATCTTCCAGCGGACTATACTCGGGAATCTGGGCCCCATCTTTAAGGTGTCTACCCAGCGCATGCTTCAGTTGTAAATATCTATAGTGTTCCGTGGGCGCCAGTTGAAATTCTGTCTGTAGTTCTTTAAACGACAGCACAACCTGCCGCCGCCTCACGTCGCCTAAGCGTACTATGTCTATTAGTTTCCATTTTGAAAAACCCTGTAGCCGCCCCACCTCCCGCAACATTACACTAGTCCACAGAGGAGTCTGGTCCGTCAACCGGCCCTCCCAACCCAGAAATCGAGTAGCCTTAGTCCATGCCGTCAGAACTATTTGAGTATGCGGGGGCATTCCACCCTGCTTCCCTCGGCCATATAGAGCCCTTAAGTATCCGTCTGCCCCCATCTCCCAATGATCAACCCTGTATGCTGGATCGTTTCGGTCCTTAAAAGCCCAGTCGTTAATAACCATCAGGTGCGATGCCCAATAATATTTTTGAAGATCTGGGATGGCTAAACCACTCTCATACACCCCCTTATGTAATTTGGCTAGTGCTATCCGTGCACCCTTCCCATCCCACAACAACGTTCTCAACTCACTGTTTACGTCCCTAAAAAACTTATCTGGTATGGGACATGGAGTGTTTTGTATAATATACAACATCCGGGGTAAAGACATCATCTTGAAGAGGACTGCCCTCCCCATCAAGGAAATTGGTACTTTCCTCCAATGTGCGACATCTCTCCACAAACGATCTAACTGCGGCTTTAAGTTCCCCGCCAGGAATGCTGCATCCGTCTTTTCTATTTGTATGCCTAGATATTTAAAACTATCCTTGACCTGGAGTTTGGAGTTGATTCCCAACTGCGAAGGCGGACCATTCGATAACATGTATAAGAGGGACTTATCCCAATTGATCTGATACCCGGAGTATCCTTCAAAAAGCTTGAAAATCTGGAGCAGCCGGTTGATTGTGAACCGCGGCGTTGTTGCGTATAGAAGGACGTCGTCTACGTTCAGCGATATCCTTTCCTCCCACTGATCGCCTCCGTAAATATCCGATATTATTGGGTCCCCCCTAACCCATGCAGCCAGTGGCTCGATCGCCAGTGCAAATAAGATCGGCGAGATAGGGCATCCTTGTCTTGTGCCCTTCTGTAGAGTGAAGGAGCGAGACACCGATCCATTAACACAAACTCTTGCCATAGGCTGTGTGTACAACAACTTGATCCAGGAGAGAAACTGGGGACCAAAGCCAAATCTTTTCAGGACTTCAAACAGATAGTTCCATTCAATACTATCGAACGCCATGCGGGCGTCCAACGATAAAAGAGCTGCCTCCACTTCCGGGTTGTTCCTCACTAAATGCATTACCCCATACAAGCGACGTAAGTTAAGTCGTGTACTGCGGTGGGGCATAAAGCCCGACTGATCCGGGTGGATCAGAGTCGTAATGGGTACCAGAAGTCTGTTCACCAGGACCTTAGCCAATATCTTAACTTCTATATTCAACAGCGAGATTGGCCGATACGAACTTTTTGCTTCTATTTTTGCTACTCCACAATGGATGTTCTGTTTAGAAACCCACTGGTAATGGAACTACCACCGGTCCAGCTGTGCCATGAGCGCATGATATGATTCTTTGGCATCCCTCTGCTCCAGGAACTGAACACTGACTGGTCATTGTCATTCTGACCCACCTGGTTTGCCTGCGTACAACCCGATTTTCATTGTCTATCGTGTCCCTGCGAGTGGGCACTTGATGTTTGCCTTACGCTGCAATTGCCTGTTCCTATTGACATGAACTTGTTCATGAGTCTGATAACGTCCCATTTTCAGAGTTGTCCCATGTACTTGCAGCTGCTTCAAGATGCATGGTATGAGCTGCTCCCTACTGGGGAGATGAGTGCTTCAGCACCAGGATTTCCAAACTCTGACTCTAATAATACGGATGCAGGACAACAGACCACTTCCTCAGCATCAGCTGATAATGAGGACCATGTCTGGTCTTTGGAGCTTTTGAATGGGGCAATTGAGGAATCGTCGTTCTGTATTCACTGAACATTGACCTTGTGGAAGAAATCTTGGGTGCCCGACTCAACCTAATTTGGCCACCTTTTCAAAATGTTCTTGTTCCATTAATATTATGCCTATAAATTAGAATATTATGCTTATTGGCATTGCATTGAATTTGCTTAGCTTATGCCTTTTATTATTTTGTTAGTCGCTAAGTTACTCTCCCGACCAAGGAGGGGGTATAGTGATTTTCCTTCTGGGCCCACTTTGGTTCTCCCTGAGTTTTGCGTATTAGATGTTTTTGGCTGCCTCTGCTTTGCACAGCTGTACATAACACATTTGTTTTCGTGACATTATTTTAGGAATACGCTGTACATGTTGTTTGTTAGTCAGTGATTCTTTTTGGGATTCAGTCTGCACATATTTGTCCAAGGTTGCATAGAATACATAACAACATGGTGTACTGTTTTCTTTGTCCTGTCAGCAACAGTCCCTAACGTTTTAGACATAACCCGGTAGCACAGCTGCAGCCTTCCAACAAAGTAGTTTTTGTCATATAAACTGTGTCTCGTTCCCTTGGGGGCAGAGAGGAGAATTCCAGCAGAGAGACCGGTCCTGAAAGGAACGCCTGCAGAGCCTGACATGCAGCCTTTCGTAAACTGAGTTTACACTCATGATGCGGATCACTTAACTACATACATCAGGTATGGGGTCTGTTGCCAATCCCAGAGATCACTTATATATCCCTGTGCTCACACAATAAGGGTAGGCCTAGACAGATAGATAATTTTCCATGGTGGGGATGGTTATTTTATACAGCCTGATAGTAATGCTAATTACGTTGTTTAGTTGTATCTGCCTAATAATCGCAGCACATTTGCTTCATAATAGACTATGATAGTTTCAATAAATGCATTGTAAACTTTCTTTGTGTCTTTCTGTTGTTTACTAAGGGCATGCATGAGTGAGTGACGAAAAGTGAGGATCTGTTTCCACAGTTCCCTTGGGGACTAGAGGGTCATGTTCTAGTTTGCCAAAATCTCCTGCCACTCTGGGAAGGTTAGGAGTTCAGGTGAGACACTGTGAGCTAGAAAGGATTTGGGCCGACAGATACTGACGTTATAGAGAGACTACATTCTGACCTTCTGTCATCACAAGACACAGTTCTGCTTTACAAGCAGAATCACTGCAACAAGGGTAAATTGAAATTATTGAACTCGAAAGAGCACACTATTTAATGGAACAGTTGGACAGGGAGTCTTTGAGGAAAGCAACAACGCATGTCAGTTGCGAGCTAACTTACTTTTAGAGGACATATGTGGAACTGATGGGGCAAGTCAGTAGAGAGATAGGTTTGCAATATTTTTTAGTGACCTTTATGGAGGATAATACACAGCAAAAGAGAGTAGGCATGCTTACCACCGTGGGGCAGCTATTTTATGGTCTCTGCTGAAGACCGGACCCAGTTGAAAGCATCTAAAACTAAGGGTGTGAACAAGTTAGATTCTTAAATCAGCCTAAGCCTGAGGGGGGATTGCTTTTTGACTGCATCTTCTAAAAGTGTTTGGCCCACTACAATATCAAGGCCTAAATATCGAAAACAAAATTATTGACAGGTAAGTATATATAGGTAAGTAAATGTTTAATGTACTTTAACTTCACGTGTATGTACCTTGACGATTTATATATTTATCTATTTTGCAAGTTTTGTCTACTGCATACATGTCCTGAAGTTATTAGAACACTTTACATTAAACAGACAATTTATGTCATTATGCCCCCTATCGGAGTTAAATACTGTGCAAAATATTTAAACAGAAAGATTATATCGCTTTTTGCCCAACAAGAACACTCACATTCATCAGTAACAGAGCGCATCGTATTGGATAGTCCCGCTTTATGCTCCCTGCATTGAAGTTAAAGCCTCTGTAAAACATGATGCAAAAGAATCACATCCCTTTACACCTGGCAAGATTCTCAAACCCGTATTTCAGAACAGAGTGCAAAAAGTTGTTTGAGGTTGGTTCTCCAACCACAGGTAGAGTTGTAGAAGATATAACCTCAGTTACGTAGTTGTGGATATAACAATTAGTTTTCAGTGCTGCGTACTCTTGGCGTCAGGGCCCCTGACTGATCGGAGTTGGCATGGGGGTACATTACTTGGCTATTGTGAGCAGAGGGGGTTGTTCAGGGAGAGTTCTATCTGTGCGATTTTGTCTGAGAAGAACTTGGCAAGTTTATTCCGAAGTATCGGATGAGATCAATTGTAAGGGTGTGGTGGTTTGTTCTTTTATGATGTTGTAGAGTTCTTTTGGGGCGACTTTTAGCTTTTTTCAGTTGAACTAAAAAAAGGAGGCTTTTTTGTCGAATATGTGCATTTTTGTACTTGTTACGTCCCAAGAGTAGGCAAGTGAGGTGAGAGGTTGATTGGTTGTGTCTCCATCTTCTCTTCTTATCTGAGTTGTCTCCCCTCTCTGTTTAGCTCTTTAGTGACCAAGATCTTGTTGGGATGCTTCTGAGCATTTTAAGTTTTAGTGGGGCTACGTGGCCAAGTATGTTTGTCATTTTTGTCTTATAGTACTTTGTAAGATCTTCTACTGAGCGCATTCCTTCAGGTGGTTGTAGCTGATCGTCAATTTTTTTTCCAGATCAGTCAGGGAGATTTGATTAGTGTTCCTTATCCAGCGTTTAGGCATGTGGGCTTAGGTGTGGTGTTTTCTGGTGCTTGAGTTTAGTTGAAATAGGACAATATGGTGGTCAGACTAGCCTACTGGTAAGATGGAGTGAAGTGAGACTGCATTTTCTTTAGTTACGATTATATCATGAGTAGATCCCTTTATGTGATCTGGTCTTTGCAAAGCTGTTGTAGGTTGTTACTTTCGATAAGGTCATTTAAGTTTTGCATTAGAGCATTGTCATTCTCATGCCAATGTAGGTGTAAGTCCCCCAGGAATATGTCATTAGTGCCCAGTAAGGAGTGCTAGAATATCAGGTCTGTTAATTGTTCAGAGAAGAGTTGTTTGTTACCTATCTGGTGATAGATGCTATGAACCTTAGTTGGTTTGGAGCTCTTTGATGAGAGTTGTTTAAACGTGTGGATGTGAAAGTTGTTCTTGTGAATGATTGCTATCCCACCTCCTGTACAGCCTTCTTGATCCAGCTGGATGATGGAGAGGTCTGGGGTATGAGTAGGCCTAATATTGGAGTAGCAAATTTGTTGAGCCAAGTTTCCATTAGAAATGTGATGTCAGTCTCATGCATTTCAAATTAGGTGTGGCAGTCAGGTTGACTTTTGTCAGTAGTGTTTTAATGATGTTGTAGTGTGTTGGCGGTCTGTATGCTCGACTTGTTGGATAGTCTCTGCTGAAGCCCATGATTAGAGGTATATTGGATAGTGTGGCTTGTAGGAACTGCATGAACCTGGTATTGTAGGATTCAGCTAGGGTTTCTGCTTTTTTTGGAACATCTTGTTGTTAGCTCGCTGTGGTCTGTGAGGAGGGTGACAGTGGGGCACGGTAGGCAAAAGATTCGACTGGGCTGTTTCAATGTTGATTTGGACCACTGGCATAATGTAAAATGATGGTACCCCCTGCAGAATGTGAAGGGGGGCCCCTGAATCTCTCATATCTCACAGATATTCAATGGTCTTGGGTGGAATGGGTCCCCTTTGAAGGGCTTGACTGCCCCTGAAGGGTTGGGGCCTCCCCTGCACCGCAGGGGCTGAAGGGGTCTGTGTTACACTCCTGGTTTTGAGTTGGAGCTTGGGTTCTTCCATGCAATTTCATTGTTGGATTGTTCTATAGTTAGCGGCGAAGTTCTATATCATGGTACTAAGTTCCTTTGTTAAATCGTCTAGTATGGCTTCTAATCGGGTTAGCATATCTACGATAGACAAGTGGAAATGTTTTTCAAGGAGGGGGAGAGTTTGAGTGTATTCGACTGTGTTGTGGGGAGTGGATCTACAGCGGGCTTGTTTAAGTATCCGTGGTACCTGTTTTTCACTTGGGGTTTTGTAGTTTGAGGCGTGTTGTTCGAAGGCATATAGATATATATATATACATACATATATATATATATATATAATAAAATATATCTTCAAACTACGCATATGTGCAGTTAAGAATAGTAAATCTATACTCCCCTAATGCACTTACCTCCTCGATATTTTTGTCTCCGATATTTAGACCTTGATATTGTGCTAAAACGATATATACAATGCGTTATTCCAGAGTACAACCCTGCATCAATGATAAGGAGAGACAGTGGACAGCAGCGGCATATGTTCAGTAGTGAAAATAAAACTGTTAGCTATATACCACTAAACATTCAAAGGTGAACAACTTCATTATCCTTGCAACAGTACTTAGGCTTATGTACCTCATAAGGCACATTTGTTTGTGCCTCGAGGGGTCTTTTTGCTGGCACGATAATCAAGGATTACATCAATCCCAACTGGATCAGGTGAGCATGTGGTAGACTTTGGACCTGCTATGAAAAGTCATTTTCGAAAATAAGCACACTCTTGCTGAAAACAGGTCACAGGCATTGTCTTGTATCAGGATTTACACCTGCCCTACTAGTTTCACAAGAGCTCTCAGTGAAACACTCTTGAAAAAAACAAAAAAAAACTCCAGAAATGAGAAGGGGTGCTAAAGGTTGAAGCAAGAAACAGTCCACAAATTAATCACCCTTTCTCCCAGTTATTCTGTTAACAGTTGTGGTTCAGGGCCAAGTTCTGTCAGGCCAGAGATCTCATGTGGGACCCAAAGCTGTTCCATACCAAGTCCACAGCCATGGCTCAGACGGCAGGTGCTTATTGTTAAGAAATTTGGTGGAGTTAAATTCTATGAACTTGATGCTTTGTTCAATAGAAAGTGATTTCTAGGCTGCACCGTTCATCTGTTAGACAATGGCGGCTGGTGACTTTTAAAAGTGGTGAAACGATAATGTTGATGACAAGTTCCAAAGAGTACCTGAACGAAGTAAGCGAGTGAGACCACCGACAAAGTGGGTGCATTAAAACTTAGAACAATACTGGGTAAAATAGTGTAATTTTCAGAATTAGGTTTAAAAGAAATTATTTAAAAGGCAATTGCGAAGGGGAACTATGCCAGTAATTATTAATGGCATGGAAGATGTAACTACAAACTATCATCACCATTATAACGAGATCAGCATGTAAGCCCAAGAGCCATTGCTCAATGTTGAAAAAAGTCAACAATTATAATAGGAACTATCAGCGCTGCGCAAGCAAAAAATAAACTACAGTAGACACTAGAAACCTGCTCTTTTTTTAATTTTGTACCAGCCAGTGTAGTGTCTTGTGTATTATAAAGTGCGGGACCACTTCAGTCCCTAACAGACTCCTTAGTCTAGTGACGTAAGTTATTGGGTGTGGTTAAAAAAAGTCATGACGCAGTACGTTTCAGTTACCGTTTACAATCCAGAGAATAAAGACGTGTAATACTGAGCTCCGTGTATGGCATAATTCATTTTCATGCTACCAGGCAGGTAAACCCCGCAACCTGAAGAGTCGAGAGTGCTCTCCCAGAGAGTTTGCCGAGGTCCAGCAAACAGCTCGTGCATGCCACGTGCACCTCATTCGAAGTGAAGGATCGGCGGTTGGCGTTTGTGGAGTCAAAGTGCAACTCCATCCAGTACAAAACCTTCAAAGCCAGTGAAGGCCCCACAGAAAGTTTCATTTATTGTCGGTCAGAAAAGTGCTAATATGCCCAAGATAAGAAGTGCAACACCACAACTTAACACAGAGTCATCATTCATACAGTACAGTAACGCTAAAGGCAGTGACCACCAGGCATAGAAAGAGCAACAAGGGGCGACAGCCAAGTGCAAGAAAATGCTGTGAGGGGAAGCAGAGAAAAGCAAAGGAGCGCCAAAGGAGGTGAAAACCAGGTACAACGCAGAAGGTTGAGAGTGGTGATGAACAAGAGGGAGAGACAAAACCGCTACTCAACGTCAAAGAAGAAGATGGTGTCTTACCACCTCTGGGTGGGCATGACAGTGTGAGCTCTAGACAGCAGGCTGATGCACGCAACTGTGACATTTGGCCAGAAGAGACTGAAGGTCAAATGCAGCCTGAACAGCATATAATCCTGGCAGCAGCTGCAAAAAAAACGCACAAAGTACGATGCCGCCGTTTTTGTAAAAAATCGCCATCTTCATTTGATACCGCTGATAAGCAGAGTCTTGGCGCCCGATGGACAGCTTGGATTAAAACCTTTGATGATCCTTTGATGAAGAACATAGCAGAAGAAGGAGTAAAAGAAGTGATAAAGAAGAGACCACAGGTGGACAGAGTATTTTACCAGGATGTCAAGGTGGCATTGAACAATCCAATGCTGAACGTTGATTACGAAAGGTACATCTTCAATCAGGAGAGACACAGACATGGTGAAAAGATGGATGAATTTGATGAAAGACTTGAAATGTTCATCAAACACTGTTAGTTCAAGGAATTCAGTGACGCAGATTCCTTACTTTAGAATCAAATGCCAAAGCCATACTATCCCTGGAGGAACGTCTGCGAACTGAGACCATGAAAAGTCTCTTACTAGAACAATCCCGGTCCAGAACAAGAGAAAAAGACCTGATATTCATAATAATTTAGGTGAGCAATAACATACTCTACCACATTAAAAAAACCTGGACAGAACCACAGGTAAGTAAAGTCGTAAGATATTTAAACCATGGGAAAAAAAATACCCATGTTAGTTTGACTAATCTGTGTCAGAAGCCAACCAACGATATGAGTATAAAACTATTCGCACCCCTAACGAGATCCGTACCCATGCATTCTCAACCCACAATAACTGTGGACAGGACCACAGTAACAAAAGTCATAAAACATTAAAAGCATGGGGATAACATTACCCCTGACAATAAGACAACGTCACCAAATGGCCCCATGAATATAAACCCATTTGGTCTTATAACCAGGCCTGAACCGCATGTTCGATACTTGTGGAATAGTGAGCAGCAGGCCATGCCACTAAACAATACCTCTATGCCATTTAAAGTCCCGTCCTATTCAGGACTGCCCTGTCAATCACACAGAGAAAGATTTATCGCCCATGAAGAAAACATAACGAATATTCCTAATAAAAAAACAGAAGTTGAAGACCGCAATAGCAACTATTGGCATAGAAGCAGTCTTTCCATAGGAAAAAGAACTAGAGATGATACAAATACCTCTAGGATATCCCTAATATATATATAGTGACATAGGAGTAAAATAAATGAACGCCTATGTATCAACAAAAGAAAATTCATATATAACGATATGAAAATAAAGCCAAATAATTAACAGACAATACTGACATAACAGTATGGAATTATAGTGGGATCATACCACTTAGGAAAGCAACAGACATCCAACCCGTTAGAGTAATGCAAGTTGCCTGAGACACCACCATTAAGCAACAGTAGTATAAAGTTAAATAAAATATTAAGTATGAAAAAGAAACCTTGATAGCCTAGCGACAACCAAGGTTAGTAAGTGACCCTACTTTATGAATAGAGACCCATCTACAGATGATCTAGAAAAAAGTCCCCCATACTGAAACAGAAATTTTAAAGGATTCCATAATAAAAGAATCGGACTGATCTATAAAATAAATGTCACTTTGTTTATGTCATCTAGGGAACCACACTTCCCAAAGTGTGAACCCACCCACCAGCACCTAGAGACCGTTAAATGATGAAAAGAGTTGTCCCCTAGAGGAGCAACAATCCTATATGATAGGAATAAAAGTAAATCTACAAAAAGTAGAAGCTATGAGGCCAACGCCTGTTCTCCTCATGGATCAACGTATCTGAATACCTTCACAGAGAAGAAAAAGTACACCATTAGAGGGAAATGTCCTTCAGAACAGAAGAAAATCTTTAGTAATAATGCAAAGCGTTATAACAACCCCAAAAGAGTCAGAAAATGTAAGTACCCTTGATAATAGAAGGAATAGGATCGCCCAGGAGACTATGTCTGCCAGGAGACCTATAATATCATGACATAATCCCAGGAAAACAAACAAACATGCTCAAGGAACATTTACAATCGAACAATGTCTACACGAAGGGGCAGAAGAGCCAATCAACAGCACTGGCTACAAGACAGAACCTGAAGAGCAAAACATATTGTGTCTTAAGGGTCACAAGATGATAAGTTTTTGGTCAACAATGTTCTAAATCCAGCAAAAGTAGAGAACTTTTACTATCAATCATAAGTAACATCATCTATCATCTAAACGTAAGGCAAGTACCAGGGGAACGGCAAAAGCCGCATAAACTAATAATGTAGGTTACCAGCTACTTTCTGTGAAAATACCAGAAGGAATTTTGAGATAGACCCTCTTAGTGCTGTACTATCCCATCAACGGCACCTTAGTCTATTGACGCATGCTCATAAAGGAAGCATAAGGTCACACAAATACCATATAAAAGTATAAGAGAAACTTCATCATATTAACCAAGACTAATAAGTTGATCACTGTAAATAAACCCCTTATCAAAGGGCAAATCATATACTGTGAGACTCTCATAGGGGTACAAATTTCAAAAGTACCGAATAAGGGGTACCAAACGTCCCAAACAAATGATATCATACATCAGAGAAATAACCCCACACAGGGTGGAATTCTGCACTCTAAAATGAGAGTCTAATAGTGCACAAGCTGAGAAATCCCAGCTCAACACACACTTGTGTGTGTGTGTGTGTGTATATATATATATATATATATATATATATATATATATATATTTATTTAGAAATGCTCACCATAGCATATAAACGATACTCCACACAGAATATGGTACATACCATGAAGGTATCAACTCCTGAGCTTGAGCTCTTCTTCAGAGTAAAGCAGACTGTAAGACCTGTGTATCAGGTCTCAATTAAAAACTGCCACTGCAGTAGAATATATAAATTTTCATTAACTGAATCAGGCTTTTGTTGGGGTTACAGTTCTACCTCGGATATGTTGATTGTTTATTTTGGAACTGGTTAAGATTAGTGACATTTTGGAGTGATGTAGGTGAACATTTGGAATTGATAATTGGAAGCACTTCATTATTATGTAAAAAAAACAAGGAAAAAGTGCCTTCTATGGGGCATATTCTCAAGAACGTGCGATAAATATCGCCAAAATAGGTTAACACAAGTTTCCATATCGCCGTCTATCGCAGGAAAATAACTCCGGTTTAACGTCGTATTCTCAACACGGCGGTAACATGCGATAGTGTCCCAATAACGCGTCAAATGTCCGCGATAAAATCACCGGGACGGCGATAAAAATCCAAAGCCTAACGTGAAAAAAGTTGTGATGGGCCCAACTGCGATAAAAAATACAGCGATAAGCAGCGCCAGGCCTGCAAGTCCCACAAGTCAGGCTGCAAAAAGCACAATAAAAGCGGCAACACAAAACACAAACAACTGCGAAGCACCATGGAAGTAGCCGGAGCAAGCACAGAGGACAACCAGAACCCCACAAGCCCCACGGAGGACCAGCCTGGGACCTCGGGGTCAGGGAAGGGCAAGGAGAAGAAGAAGAGGAAGACGCGGTTCAGTCCGCAGGAAAACAGGATCCTGATCACGGAGGTGATAGAACACCATCAACAACTGTACGTCACCTCCACTGCGTCATTGGCAACAAAAAATACAATATGGCAGTCCATCCTGGACAAGGCGAATGCAGTCGGAGTGCTGAGGAGGACAATGGAAGAGCTCAAGAGGCGCTGGAATGATGTGAAGCGCAAGACCAAGCAGAAACTCGCAGACAACCACAAGGCAGCAATGCAGACTTGAGGTGGGAGACCAGCGCCACAGGTGGAGCTGGATGAGATGGAGGAAATGGTGACCACAGTCATCAGTGTGTAGACGGTGGCAGGAGTTGGGGGACAGGACACTGCTCAACATGCCCCGACACAACAGCAACAGGGTGAGTAACCACCAGGGACTGGGGGGACGGGGGGAGATGGGCACAATGGCACACATGCACAATTAAGTAGAGCACATCTGCGGACAAACCATGCCCAAGAGTCACAACACCAACCAAGAGCCCAATTTACCCAAGTCTGCAACATCACAGCACTGCATAAGCACAGAAGTGAAAGCCACACCGCCTGAAAGGGATAAGGGCCAGCCAAATCAGAGCTGAAGGGGCAACTCACCTACAATGCAGCACACACACATAAGATCCAGAGCACCTCAACATTTACAACAATGTTTAACAAACAGCAACACCAGCACAATAGAACAGAGGACACAACTGCTGCCGCTCGTGTGCGGAAAATGGCCATTCGCATGTGGCACAACAGGATACTGTGAGATGATAATGTACTAGTACAACCCCACATCCCTGATGGTGCAGTAATGCATGTATGGCCGTGACCCAGATAGGCAGTGAGACACACATTGTCATGCAAATCAACCCTCATCACAGTTGAATACAAGTGAAGGTGCGTAGACTTTATTAGCATATGCGTGTCAGTATGGCCAAGATAAGTGCCACAACATGCAGACCAATGCAGCAGTATGTCAGAACGTGGAACATTGCCAAGCGCCGCTGTCCACTCCGGGGGAGTGCCTCACCTTTCACAGGTGTGTGTTAACCCGCGTTGTTGTCCGCTCATGTATTCGGAGTCCAGGCGAATGCAGACATGTCCACTGTCGCCGTGGGAGATGTGACCAGAACCCCAAGTTCCAACAAGTTGTCGGGACTTGTGCAATGTGTTCCAAAATGTCGTGTCTGCAGGTACGCAGTTACACGTCCATGAAAGCTAGTGCAGCCTCGTAGTCAATCATTTCCAACATGAGGTCGTCGTCGACTTCATCGAACAGGACGGCAAGGCTAACCATTAGCAGGTCCGGACAGATGTCCTGCGTCCACCCCTTTCACCAATTAGCACTACAGCCCAATAGGGGAGCGGCTCAATTTGCTCACTGCACACGAGGAGTTCTGCAATCTCCCAGGTCCAGCTGCCAGCATGTATGCCAAGTATCCAGGCATCCCATAGACGGGTGTCACGGTGACACTCATGGTCGTGGGCCAACAGGGGGCGCACACACATGTCGAAATCCAGTTCGGCTACCGTCCTGTTGGATAGGCAGACATCCATGGGCCACTCGAATATGCACGAGCGACAATGCAACACAGGCTGCACGCAGGTGACGCTGGCAAGGCGGAAGCTCAGCTGGTAACTGATCCGCAGCACTACCAATGGCAGTGCCCCCAGTAAATGCAGCATACGTGCACGGTACAGTTCCACCTGACAGGGGTTGTGCAAGTGTCCGTGATGGTCTGCCATTGCGTTAGTGGCTCTGGTTGAAGCGGCACTGTTCTGATCTGCGCCAGTTCTGTGGATGAAATGCCACAGCTCGGAGCAATGAGTTGTTTTAGTGTGCAACGGTTGTACGCCTGGGTTAATGTGGGAGTAGGTGTGAAGGCCATTCCATGCAAGATAACTTCGAGCAAGGACTTCTGTGTGTGGGATGTGTATACGTTGGTCTCTCGTAGGGCTGTGCGTAGTGTGGGAGTCGTCATCAGCTGCCATAGTATCTGTCAGGGGGTGCCGGGCACATGTAATTCCCAGGTCGGAGGTGCAGATGTGCTTCCGCCTGATAGCACAGACAAAGGAGCATTCATCCCTAATGTTAGTTTCTCATCTGCTTGCATTCAGGTACTGTGAAGTGGCTTGTTGGGGGTGGGGTGGGATGTGTGCGACTTTGGGATTCATGTTCGACATGTCTTGCATGTGGCAAATGAGCGGCATCACTGTGTGTAACGTTGCCTCACAGCTGCTCCTCCCTCCCCCCGAGCCTAATTACTTGTGTGCGCTGCGCGGTTGCATCACTGGCACTCCTACGGCACACCATTGTCATGCCTGTCTGCGCATGTCCACAAGCCTGACAACGACACTGTGATGTTGGCGGTTGGAGGTGGGCGGCCACGTGAGTGTATGCCTGTGGGAAGGATAGGGCAGACGCAGACGTAGAGTTCATGCCTGGCTGAACTCGCGCTGCGGTTAAGGCTAGGCATTTGGCTCATGCTGCGGCAATACAGATACACACAACACTTGGCATGTATGAGCCAAGACCCCGAGCGGTCTTGCGCTCCTTCATGCTACATTGCAACATTGTCGATTGCGGACTGGGTGGCGCCGACACACAACAGAGACACACGCATAAGTTACTTCCTCGTCCAGGCCAGAGCTGAACCACGGCCAGAGCCCCGGGCAAATCCTTCACACCCCTACGCTGGCTTGGCGTACGCCGGCCCAGCCCACTCCGCTTACGCTTACAGGGGGGACGACAAAGCTACGTGTCCAAGGTCTTCCCCACTGCCTGAGATGACATTGTTGCGTCCGCTGTCCACAGCACAAAACTCAATCATGAAGGGTCCATGTGTTGTGGTGCACTGAGTTAGTGGCACCTGAAGAGCTGAGCAGGGGATCAAGCTGATGATGGCATCCAAGACAGGTGTGAGCAACTTAGATGGGCTGGCTGTGACACTCCTCCGACTCTGGCAGTTGTTGGTTGGAGGTGGTCCTGGCGGTGGTGGCGGGTGTGCAGCCAGCGATGATGGCGTGTCCTTGCATGTCAGGATTGGATTTGGTTTGCGAGCCCTGCTGACCGCAGTGTAGGCCGGAGGCAGCGGTCAGAAAGGGCACACAGCCACGTGACGATGACTTGTGGTGCACTGAGTTAGTGGCACCTGGAGCGCTCGGCGGGTGCGCGGCCTGCGCTGATGCGTCGTCCGGGCGCCTGCCCTGGTAGCAATGTTTGTGGCCTACTGTACTCTTCAATACAATAGAGACCTGGCTATGAGAGAGTTTCTTCAATGTTACTCTTAGGAGCTGCTTCTAACGTGGGAATCCCTTTTTCCACCCACTCTCTGGCACCCTGTCCAATTTTCCCGCTTTCCCAGAACTCTCAAATTAATATTTTTATAAAAAATGAAGAACCGCTGTCAGTCAAGTCGCCCAACCATGCATATCCCCCCCACAGCATGTGAGTGAAGAACACTTACTAAAAAATAAGTGAAAGAGTGGGAGGGCACCTCACGTATGCAACACCAGGGAGGCTACCAGCAGGTTCTCGCCAGTATGCCCACGTATATCATCATCGGTTGCCCACTCACGAAAACAAAGAAAATAGTGTCCAATAGAGAGACAAGAAGAGCAGAAAAAAAGAGTTAACTGTCCCAAAACATAAACCCCGTGATATGCAGAGAACAGTGTGTTCCATGCAATTAAAATCGAGTTAAGACTCACTGTTAGGTTACCCTCTTTATTTGCAAATGTGAGCTTACTCGGGTTAAAAGCACTGCATGTTGCTAACCTTTTCCAAGAAGGCCAACATGTTTCATTGCCAATTACGTATGTTGTGGCAAATTCGTCAGGGCGTGGGGTTCAATCACTCGCCTCTCTGGACAATACTTTGTGTGATGCGGATAGGCTGACGAAACAAAAAGAACAGCGGTTCTATCTCAATAAAACTGGTCAACCAGATAAAATTAATTTACAACGTAATGTATATTCTTTAATCTTTGGTCTTCAATCGTATATAGTTACCCGGTGTCGGCAGAGGGCTTTCATACCAGCCTACACCAGACCAACAGGGGTGTGTTCATCACTCTTGCCCCTGGATTAGAAAATACTACCGTTGTTTATCGTTACACCTGTGGAAATAATATCAAACCTTACATCAACACTAAAAATAATGTGTGCCTTTCATCTTCGTCAACTGTATAACGACCCTATCTCAATGCCATCGTGTGCCAAATGTCGTGTTCATGAAAGCTAACAATCAGTAGACCGCTGTCATTTCCATGTGTGCGTATCGTTACCCACTACATGCACATCGATGAGAACTCTGACCACTATGATATGCCCCAGCAGTATTGCACAACATCTCTGATTTATTTGGGCCATCTCATCAAGTTCACGCGTACAATCTCCCTTCATTACTCCCTTATACAGGACTTATCCCCCGCTCTTAAAATCCTTTTTGCTCATGGAGAATAGTGCCGGCATAACAATATCGCCGGTAGCTCAGCCCTGGTAGCCTGTAAGCATGCTCTTACCGCACCCGCGTTTACACCAAGCAGCGTCTCGTCCCAGCTTCGAAACGCGCCGGCCGCCGGAGCAATATCTACCCGTAACTGTTCTCCGCGCCCATTGCGTGTAGACCATGTGACCACGCAATGATGTAAAAACCGGCTGATTTTCCACACCACTGCGGCGGCCATATTGGAACGCACATAAATTCAAATATTCTTATAGCTCTCATTTATCAGATGCAATGTGCTTCTCCTTAAAACTTAACCATTAGTGCCTAGGGTCAATATTTATATTAACTTCGCTGTCAAGTACATTTTTATGTCCTGGCTCCCCGGTACGTCATCCAAAAAGGACGCTCATCACGAAGGTCATTGTAATATTCAAATGAGGTATACTCATTCATTCCTCCCGATATTGCCTCAAACAGTCCTATTTTCAATGTTCTGGGATAATGCCAAAAAGGATTTGTTAAAAATATCGAGTCCTTATATACTCGTAGTGCACTGCGTTAAAGTCTTATTACATCCAACAGTGCCACTGCTCCGATGTTGCTCAGATCTTGTCGTTTCAATCAGTGCAATAGCCATGATGTTATACAATCCTTATTCACATTTTGACTTAATATCTTATTGCTTGCATCAGTACAAGCACCCTGATGTTCTACAGATCTTATAACTCACATCAGTGCACATACATTGATATTTTACAGTGCACTTACACACCTCCACCCCCAGCTATCTCGGAAACTAGAGGGTTCTGTTCCCTATATTTAAGAGCACCCAGGATATTAATCTCTTGTATGTTGGAGTTCCTACACAGTCCAGACCCCAGCTTAGTGCACAAGTCAGTTGTAGAACCCTACAATCTACTGACTTTGTTCCATTCAATGTGGTCCTTCAATCCTGTTTGATCCACTCTCTCAGAGAAGATCCAGCGGGCTTCTTTGTTTGCCAGTATACTTTCGATACTGTCACTGCCAGCCATTACCCTCTCCAGAACAACCCACCTCAGTGCTCGGATGTCATGTTTGTGTTCATTAAAGTGCTGTACCAAACGCGTAGTGAGCTTGCCTGCCTTGATGGTACTTAAGTGCTCTTGAATCCGCACTTTTACTTTCCTGGTTGTTAAACCAATATACTGTAGCCCACACTGGCATGTTAGTCGGTATATGACATTAACTGTATTACAGTTTGAGAACTTATTCAAATGCCATGTTCTACCGTTGTGCAGCTGCACAGTATTAGTTTTCTCTGTTAATTCACATACCGAACACCCCCCACACGGATAGTGTCCGGCTGGCATCGTAGTAACTTTTGATTTCTGTACTTGTCGTGTATGCACAAGTTTGTCTTTCAAATTACTCGCACGTCTGAATGCGAATCTGGGTCATGGCATTTTAAAGTCAGCAGTGGACAGCAATGACCAATGTCTCCTCATCACATGTCTTATCTTAGAGGCTAAAGGGTCGAATGTCATAACTACTGGTAGGCAGTCACCTGCTTCTCTTGTGTTCTTTTCTAATAGAGCCTCCCGGGGAGTATTACGTGCTCTTTTGCGAGCCCTGTTAACTATCTTTTTGGGATAGGCTCTTTGCATCAATTTGCCCGCCAAATCTTCGGCTTGCTGCGAGAAAGACTCAACAGTCGTGCAATTGCGTCGGTACCTCAAAAATTGGCCTACGGGCAAATTATCCCGCAGGGATCTCGGATGATAGGACTGATAGTGTAACAATGAATTCCTATCAGTCCCTTTCTGATGGACCGTAGTACACAGTTTACTCTCTTGTACAGTGATGTCAAGATCTAGGTATACAGCATGTTCGTTACTTTTCGTCCACGTGAACCGCAGACATGTGTCAAGGCTATTCAACCAGTCCAGAAATTCCAAAGGGTGCTCTCTTCTCCAGTCCATATACACAAACGTCGTCAATGTACCTCTTCCAGAGACCAATGTGTCTCTGGAAGGGGTTTGACGAGTGGTACAAGAAGTGTTCCTCAAACTGGCCTACATAAATGCAGGCCAGACTGGGCGCAAAAGTTGCACCCATTGATGTACCGGACACTTGCAGGTATAAATCATCTTTGTAACAAAAGTAATTGCGTGTCAGGGCAAGTTCAATGCATTGAAGCACGAACGACTGAGGGGTGTCATAGAAACATTCTTGTTCACCCAGGGCTCTTGCTGCTGCCACCAGCGTAGCTTCCTGGGGGATACTAGTATACAATGACTCTATGTCAATTGTACCTAAAAATTGTTGCGTGGAGTCAAATGCCAAATCATTAAGGGTATTCAGGATATCTGTCGTATCCTGTACATATGATGGTTGCTTCAGGACAGACTCTCTTAAAAAGAAGTCCGCAAATTGGGACAACGGCTCAAGGACGGAAGAGATTCTTGATACTATTGGGCGCCCCGGAGGGGGCCGCTGTGCTTTATGCACCTTAGGTAATATATAGAAGGCCGGAGTTCTAGGCCTGATGTTAACAAGAAACTCGGCCTCCTTGCTCGTTATCCACTTCTTACTCCTGGCTTCCGCCACCATCTTAGTGATCAGATCTTGGAGTTCACACAGGGGGTCTCTAGGGAGGGGGTGATAGTTTTTACGCTCACTCAACAGCCTTAACACCTCGTTGTCATAATCGGTGGTATTCATAACTACAACCGTCCCGCCTTTATCGGCGGACTTTATAGTTATGGCGTCATTGTCCTGTAGTGTCTTTACTGCCTCCCAATCTGCATGGCTCATATTATTAAAACCATTTCGTTGATCAAGTTGTTCCAATTTCGAGATCTCTTCCAAGACCTTCTGTTCGAATACCAGGACCTCAGGTCCTACTGATGAACTGGGAGGACAAAACTGGGAGGGACGTCGAAATTAGTCGAAAATATCGACTGTGGTTCTACAACTTTATTGGCAAAGAATTTTTTAAGTTTGATTTTCCTCATTGTTTCATGGAATTCAGTCCTACATTTGAAGGCATCATGTCGTGGGGTGGGGACATACCCCCAATCCTTTATTAAGGACCCGGATCTCGTTAGATGTCAATTCATAGTCTGATAAATTCATGACTATATTATTTAGAGCGGGGTCCTGCCCCGACTGCGGGTTATGCGCGGCGAGAACATTGGCCATTGCTGTCCCTGGTTCTGTCGGGCACGCCCTTGGCCCCTCTGTGCCCCTCCTCCTCTGTTGCCCCTGTGAGTGTGTCCTAAAAAAGAACGCAACAGAGCGCCTAAATCCTCGTTGGACTTGGACTGTGGGTCAAACTTTACTCTGCCTCCGACTCTGGCAGTTGTTGGTTGGAGGTGGTGCTGGCGGTGCTGGCGGGTGTGCAGCCAGCGATGATGGCGTGTCCTTGCATGTCAGGATTGGATTTGGTTTGCGAGCCCTGCTGACCGCAGTGTAGGCCGGAGGCAGCGGTCAGAAAGGGCATACAGCCACGTGACGATGACTTGTGGTGCACTGAGTTAGTGGCACCTGGAGCGCTCGGCGGGTGCGCGGCCTGCGCTGATGCGTCGTCCGGGCGCCTGCCCTGGTAGCAATGTTTGTGGCCTACTGTACTCTGCCATAAATGAATCAAGACTCAATTTGATTAGCGAGCCCTGCTGACCACAGTGTAGGCCGGAGGCAGCGGTCAGCAAGGGCCCACATCCACGTGTCGTCGGCTTGTGTTGCACAGGGTCAGTGGCACCTGGAGCGCTCAGCGGGTGTGCAGCCGACGATGATGCGTCATCCGGGCGGGCCGCACTGGGGGCAATGTCTGTTGACTGGTGGTTTCCTCCATTAACAGAAATGTGGCACGATTTGAATTGTGGGACCTGCTGGCCGCAGTGTAGGACTAAGGCAGTGTCCGCATACACATGACTCCGTGTTGCTGTGCCGCTGGATGCGCTGGGGGCCTGTGTCGCGGAGTCTGGAGGTCACGGCGGCGGACTCGTGGCAGGGTGAGGTGTGCCGCCCTGGCAGACGCGTTGCCCATCACAGAAGAGAACCACGCCCAGGGCCCCGGCCTTTTTATCAGCACTCCTACGCTGGAGTGGCGTACGCCGGCCCAGCCCACTGCGCTTACGCTTACAGGGCGGGACGGCACAGCTACATGTCCAGGGTCTTCCCCACTGCCTGAGGTGGCATGGTTGCATCCACTGTCCACAAAAATACACACACCAGCAGTATATGACCACATGGACATGTCTGTGCTCTGCATTCTGTGATCTGTCCAGCACATCACCGCCACACTTGGCATTGGGGACATTCTTATTCATGGGTGAGTTGCCTCCTTCACACATACTTGGTTCCCACCTCTCCCCACATTCTGCAATTGTGTGGCTGAGGGGCCATGGCGTTTTCGGACGGTCCGCTGTCTTGTCCTACGCTGCCTCGGTGGTAGTCCGGGGCGGGGGTCCGGAGGGGGGAGGGTGGTCCTGGGGGTGGTGGCAGTGGGTGTTGTGGCCCTCTTGGGTCTCCGGGCTGCATTTTCATTGTCTCCATGGCATCTGTGGGTCTTCAGATGTGGCTCTGGGCTGGGCTCCCTTTCATACTGCATGTAGTCGTCCTGCTTAGCACCAGCAGCAGGCAGGTGTTAATTCCCTGCTGCTAACGCGCCTCATCGCCTGTTTTTGGGTCGCATCGCAGATCTGGCTGGTCGTTGGGAATGTCGCGAAGTGGTGTTGTTGTGTGTTTTTGCACGGGAACGCCTGCTCTGCATATCATTAGCGTTAGTTGTCTCTCTCATCCGTGGCGATGTTTTTTGCGGCAGCTATCGCTGGTAAACTGGAGATATGGGCAGTTTGCACCAGCTTGTGAATAGGGCGAAAAGTCTATCGCCACTTTTGCGATGCTAATGTGCCGATAAATCGGCAATGAGTCCTTGAGAATATGCCCCTATATGTTTAAAAATTACCACCAAAGGTGTGGTATGATTACATATGGTTCACCTTTATTGTTTTTCCTTTTCACTTTGTGCCTTTTTATATATAATTTGGATGTTGTACTACTTTTCAATTATTTAAAGAGGTATGTAGGTATCTTATATTAGGTATTTCAATTGTGTTAACCACCTTGTGCAGCTGCTCTTTGTTATTCATTTATAGGGCACACACTACGTGTTTTCAGCCTTTCACTTTGTCTACTTAGCCCACAGCTGTTATTGCCCCAAGATGCTCAGTGCGCATTTTCGTGTTAATTCAATTTGGCACCAAACAGTATTGTTTCACAGTGTAAAGTACAAGCCTGGATCACGGGCTCAGCCCGGAGATGTTCTCATGCCAATTAAGGAAAGATTTAGAGGTCAGAATGTCTTAAAGTGTTTTATCTCTTTCACGCAGCACATTTTAGTTTGTTAGCACTACCTGAGGGGGTTTGCGCTAAACACTGGGGGGCATATTAGCAAGACCCACGTTAAAATTATCGCCGTTTTAGCGGCAGGAAACTGCCGCTAAAACGGCGATAATGGGCTTGCTAATATGCGTTATGGAATTCCAATAGAAGCCCAGGTTAGATGTCCTGCACATCTAACCTGGGCTTCTATTGAATTCTATAACGCATGTTAGCAAGCCCATTATCGCCGTTTTAGCGGCAGTTTCCTGCCGCTAAACGGCGATAATTTTAACGTGGGTCTTGCTAATATGCCCCTGGGTTTTTAATGGTAAAATAATAAAACATGTTCCAACACAAGTAGGTGATACATTCCCTGTGTATTAGTTAAATTTTGTACATATGGTACAGTGGTTCAATGATGCATTATGTATTTATTGTGTATATTTTAATGCACTATGCGAGTTTATGTTTTCAGCTATAACTACATCCACTAGCCATACCTAATGTTTGAAGGTGAATGTATTTCCCTGGTTTTATGTCTAGTCTGCGACTTCTCATTTTGTGACAATGGAATTCTTCTATGTCTATGAATGTTTTCTATGCCTATGAGTGGGACATGTATAAATGTTTTAACTAAAATGGCGCTCACCAGATTGAGAAAGGATGCTGCGCCAGCCGAAACGCGTCTCTCCTGTCGGTGGAGGCCCTATAAAATAAAGAAGCCTTAAACCAGCAGCTCTCTTCCTTGTGGAGTAGGGGTTGTTTGGATGGAGATATATATATATATATATATTTATTTAGAAATGCTCACCATAGCATATAAACGATACTCCACACAGAATATGGTACATACCATGAAGGTATCAACTCCTGAGCTTGAGCTCTTCTTTAGAGTAAAGCAGACTGTAAGACCTGTGTATCAGGTCTCAATTAAAAACTGCCACTGCAGTAGAATATATACATTTTCATTAACTGAATCAGGCTTTTGTTGGGGTTACAGTTCTACCTCAGATATGTTGATTGTTCATTTTGGAACTGGTTAAGAGTAGTGACATTTTGGAGTGATGTAGGTGAACATTTGGAATTGATAATTGGAAGCACTTCATTATTATGTAAAAAAAAAAAAAAACAAGGAAAAAGTGCCTTCTATATGTTTAAAAATTACCACCGAAGGTGTGGTATGATTACATATGGTTCACCTTTATTGTTTTTCCTTTCAACTTTGTGCCTTTTTATATATAATTTGGATGTTGTACTACTTTTCAATTATTTAAAGAGGTATGTAGGTATCTTATATTAGGTATTTCAATTGTGTTAACCACCTTGTGCAGCTGCTCTTTGTTATTCATTTATAGGGCGCACAGTTGCCAGAGGCACCATGAAACCAAAAACAGAGACAGCCCACAGCGCAAATAGAAACATGAACAAAATACAATAATTAACAGAAAAGGTAGGTCTTTGGTGTCCTAGGAAAAGCACCATACTCCGATATTAAGCGCTGCTGAAGAGTTCCAGAGTTGGACCACCATGACTTTGAAGGATTTTCCACCACAAAGTGCCTTCCTGCAAATCAGGATCATCAACAAGGCAAGCAATCCAGATCTTGAGAATGTACCTGAACATTAGGAGCAAAAAGATCTGAAAGCAAATAGCTTTCGGTGGATCTGTTGCTTAATAGGCAGCCAGTGTAATGATCTCTGAGCTCCTGAGACATGGTCAAAGGTTTGCACATCTACAACTAGGCAGAAAGTCATATTTTGGATATATTGTACCATTCTAGGTTGTTTCTCAGGGAGGACGAGGTACACAGCATTCCCATTATCCAAGTGGGATAGAATTAGTGGCCACAATTCTGAAGCCTGCATCTCTAAAGAAATAGAAGGGAGAATTTTCTATTCAGTACCAAGAGAAAAAGCAGGATGTCAATGATCAGGTTATTATTGAACTAGACCATTCTAATTTTTCTCTTGAACGGTCGGGATTGGCAGGTCATCGAGCGAGGGAGGGCAGCATCTTTCAGACCGACTGATGGGTCATCCTCTAGCAACAAGAAACCTTTATTACTGCCGTTCAGTATAAGGAAGTTATCCAACATCCACATATTCCCACTTGGGAACCTTATCAGCTGGGCCGCGGAGAGTCGGATCTCGCCAGCACGCCTGCCAGCCGCGACCTCTCCTGCCCCTGGGCCAAGATGGAGTCCTACAGATCGGTGGCGCGGGGACGGTTGCTGCACTAACGACGCGGCGGGTCCGCTGGGCACACGCTGACTTTGGGCCCTCAGAGCGGATGTGCCCCCCACGCCAACTCGACTTGTTCAACTGGGCTCCGTGGAGTGGGAGCTCGCCTGCCTTACAGCCCCATCCTCTCCTGCTCCTGGGCTATGATCGAGTCCCCCCTGCCTTCTGGAGAGGTTCCCAAGTTGTACCTTGGCGCCGGGAGTTGGAGCCTTCACATGGTGTGGCGTGACGGCGGAGGACGCCCCATCAAGGTTCCCACCGGGGCAGACGTTTCACGCCTTGCCAGCTGCTGCAGACGCCGGTTGTGATGCCTACTGTGCTTCGCCTTCGGAAAGTGTGGTGGGGTCTGTGATGACTGCTCCGGGAAGCAGCTGAGGGATTGCCTCCTGGTTTGGTTTGCTTGCTACAGAGTTGTGGCTGTGTGCGGCATGACGGTCCACCCCCGGCCCTGTCTGAACTGGGCGTGCTGGTCGGAGCTTGGGGTCCGTTGCCGCTCGTGTATGGTGGATGGCTTGGCGTGGCCCGATCTGGAGGCTCTTTGTTGCGATTGGGGGGGGGGGCAGGCTAGAGGTCCTTGAAACACGAGAATTTTCGACGTTCCCCTCCGCTGCAGCCTCTTTATGCTAGATATGGGGATGACTTGAACTCGGAGCGAGCTGAGCCAACCCTGCCGATCTCGGCACGCTCGTAGGTGTGACCAGTCTGTTCTTGAGCCGCCATGCGACTGTTTGATGACTGTTTGGAGACCCTGTCTTGTTTCTGGGGACTCTGACTGGGCAATGGTCCTTAAACTTGGGCGCCCATTTTGTTTGGTTGTTGTCCCGTGGAGGTAGTTTGGTCGCCATTTTGTCCTCCCTCCTCAGTCCTGGAATTGACCCTCCCTGGACCTGATGCTCTACTGAGAAGGGAAAGAGAAAAAGGACTCTCTACCCCGCTCCTAGGATGGCCATCTTGTAATGGAGTCAGTCGTGAGGATAAGCTATTTTAACATGCACCTTTATTACTGATACTCTTGTCTAAGGACATTTTGTCCTTGAGCTTCATTAGCTATTCACCTCGCCCTTCTTCACTCTAAATGCCTGCCCCCTTATGCGATTCTGAACTGCTAAATGATACTCCAAACCTTATTTAGGGGGCCGACATAACCATCCCACATCACCTTGGTTGCATAATATTTTTGATTTCCATGGTACTCATACATTACCTTGTTGACCAATTTTGTACCCTCCTTACTTTAGTAAGAGTCTTTCTTGGCCGAATGTCCATCCTATAACTTAACCTGAGCAGCTGCAGGATATCATTAATCTAATGCGCTATTTGCGCCCAAACGTATCTACCGCTATTTCTTGCATTATGTTCATCCTCACCGATTTACCTCATTTAGATGCTTTTATATTTGGAATGTTCCTTTGTCCGCTGCTCGAAAATTCGTATTTTATTCTGAATAGTTGCTAGTTGTTATTTATCTTATGCACTACGTGTACCCATACTGATCTACCTCATCTTGTTTTTTTGTTGTTGTTTTTAATTCTTTGAATGTTACATTGCCTGCTGCTAGAGAAGACGCACAGCTGCACTTAGTACTTTCGTCTCTTTGTACTCAACTGATCGGTTTATTATTATTGCTTCCCTCTGTTTCATTCTTCCCCCTTCCTTTTTCCTATTTCGCTCTATTGTTTTATCTCCCCAACTGGTTGCTACCATCTCATGCTCCCCTATTTCATGATACTGACTTTGCCTATTGACTCTACTCCTGGATTCCCCCTTCTCCCATCTTCCTTTCCCCCTAACGCCTCCCGCTTGAGCCACCACATCGCACGGCCCTTGCCCTTGTTTGGGGATATTACCATTCACTGACTTCCCCCCGCCCCTCCCTTTCATTCCCCCTCCTCTCTTTGCTCCACTCCAATCTCCCTCCCTGCATATCTTTCCCTCTCCCCCTGACCACTTTAGTTGAATCACCATGCCCTCAATCATACCCTCGCTGCACTGGACTCACCCATCACTAGGCATGGCCCCAACTCTTGGACCATCCTTTACCCCCCCAACCTTTCCAAAAAATGGCAAGAAAAACTTCAAACACAAACTACTAATACATCACCAAGAAACCTTATTTGTTGATAACTACCTTAGCCTCACCTCCATTATAAAAACTACCTACATCTTCCACTCCAAACGCCCCTCCAAATGGAAAAGTATCTTCCTCCACCACCTTCCTATCACGAAATCCTGCAAAATCCCATACGGTTTGAAACTATCCACCACCCCTTCCCCCACTTTTCTAGGCGAAATCGACATCTCTATTTTCAAATCAGGAAATATCCTCATACAAGCTTCCGAAAACCACCTCACCATCTTTGAGCACCACTTCAGCACCTTATCCTACTACCTACTACCTGCACTTACCTCTAACCTCTCAGCCTCCCAATCACAGGATGCCCTTTTGTCCTCTCCCTCCTTGACCCCAACCCATCCTCTCCCTGACTTGGCAACCATCAATGAAGTCTCCCAATCCCAGACGTATTTTCCCCCCACCTCGTTAACATCTCCTCCTCCTCTTGACATTCCTACAACTCTCTCAGCCACCCAAACCCTCTCTCCTACTCTTGTACCCCCTCACCCTGATCCCCCGACTGCTCCACTAATAACTCCAATCTCTTTCTCTCCTAATGACCTCCCCCCCATAACCAAGAGGACAGCCCTCTCCACCCCCCCTTTGCCCCCTTTTCTTCTCATGACACCCATTCGACCGCCGTGAATGCTCTCTCACACCCTTCAATTCCACCTCTATCTAGCAACCCAAACACCACTCACTTCCCCCCACCCGATTTCCCACCCTGTCCACAACCTAGACCTCTCTCTCCGACCAACATGGAACATACCCCTCTCCCCCCCCGACCTCCTAGCCCCCTTCCCTATCTCACTTCTTACCCAGTCACTTTTCAATATAGAACTCCACCTCTCAACCCTCGTGTTAGAACTTTCATCTCTCAGAAATGACTTCAACTCCCTCTCCTCAATGAATCTCTCCAATCACACCTATCCCATGGGTTCCGTACAAACTAACACCACACTCCCTCACCAAGGGAATACTTCCCCTTGGGCAATTCTTCACCTAGACCACCTTGCTGTAATTGTTCACTCAGACCACCCCACTCTCCGAGCCATCTCCCCTCCCCTGACCTCCTTGACCTCAATAAATCCCACCCCCTTATCGCCACGACTACGGACCCCCTTTCACCTCACTCATCTATCCCTGTGATCCTGGGGACAAGCAGGATCCCTTCCTCCCCAGTCTCGCCCAGACCCCCACAGCAACTCACCACTATCCATTCTTGCTCCCCGGATAAAAACTACCCTAAACCCCTCAACTGCATGCTGGTCAACTGCCGATCAGCCGCCTGTCATGCAACAGAAATCGCGGAAACTATCCTTAGTGAAGCCATTGACATCGCCTTTCTTACGGAAACCTGGCTCAATGCCCACTCGTCATCTATCCTTGACCTGCTCTCTCCCCCTGGTTACTCCATCCTCAGAAAAGACCGACATGACAAAATTGGAGGGGGCCTTGCCATAATCTATAAAGACGAACTTCAACTTTCACCTGTTCAGCACACCGATCATACTACTTTTGAATACCTTGGAGCTGAACTTAGAGTTCAGGGTTCCCCCCCTATTCGTCTACATAACATCTACCATCCCCCTGGTAACCCTCTTTCCTTTGTGGAGGAATTGTCTGATCTTCTTACCCAATCCTCGATTTCCAATTCTAAAAACCTCTTCCTCGGAGACTTTAACCTCCACTGGAACAAAAAGGATGATCCCTCGGTTAATCTTCTCAATGACCTACTCGATATTAGTGACTTGAAACAACTCTGCCATTCTCCCACGCATTCCAAAGGGGCCACTCTTGCCGCTATCATCACTAGCAAGGATCTGGCTTCCCTGTCCCACATCGTCCCCATTGACTGGTCTGACCATCACCTTATCCTCTTCACGATCTCCAGCTTTGTGCCCCCCTTCCCCTAAAACCATCAAACTTAGGAAATTGACCAGAAATCTTCACCTTATTCCTCCGGGCGAACTGGAGACTAAGATCAAAGCACACCTACGGCTTACTCCTCTCTCCCAAAGTGCAAATGACCTTACTGAACACTACAACAAATCCATCGTTGAAGTCCTTGACCAAATTGCCCCAGCCAAATTAAAACTGCAAAAACACACCCCTCCAAATCCTGGTTCAACGCTGATCTCAACAATGAGAGACGCGCTCTTAGGCTGACCGAACGCACGTGGAGGCAATACCCTTCCCCCTCAAATCTTGTCCTCCTCAGAGCTGCAAGGCCCAAATTACAAAAAACACATCCTCAATGAAAAGGCCTCCTTCTTCCATTCACAACTTGACCGGGCTAAAAATAGACCCAGGGAATTATATAGCATTGTCAAAAATCAAACTGCTTCTGCCCCTCCCCCCCCAAATTGATGGCCACGATCGAGAGATGTGAAGAAATTGCTAGCTTCTTTTCGGAAAAAATCGCTAAGATTGATCAATCCTTCGTCTTAACTCCCCTCCCGCATAGCCTATCACCCCTCCTTGACACTCCCCCCAAGTCCCCATCCACACCTACTCCTCCTCCGAACTCTTCCCAACTCCCCCCCGTTGTCGCCCCTCCTGAACCCTACGCCACCAGCCCCCAGCTAAAAAACAATGCATCCTGGAATAATTTCCGCCCAGTTTCCGAACGTGAAGTCCTCAACATCATCACCAAGCTTAAACCATCCTCGCATATCAGAGATCCTCTCCCTGCTTACCTTGTCTAAGACTTAAAACACATTATTGACCCATATTGGACCACTATCATCAACTCCTCCTTGGCCACTGGTTGTGTCCCTGCTTCCCTCCAGCTTGGGCAAATCACTCCCCACCCTCAAAAACGCTACAGCCGACCCTAATGACTTAAACAATCTGCGCCCTATTTCTAACCTTCCTTTCCTATCTAAGGCCCTTGAAAAATGCGCCCTGCTCCAGTTGGACAAACACATTGACTCATTTAACCTCTTGGACGCATTACAGTCAGGCTTTAGAAAGGGCTGCAGCACTGAAACTGCCAAGCTCAACATTATTGATGACATCCACCACTCCCTAGACAAGGGAGGGTCCTCCCTTCTCATTCTCCTTGACCTCTCTGCTGCTTTTGATACTGTTAACTACTCCACCTTACTCAATACTCTCAAAGATTATTTTGGCTTCAATGGTGCTGTTCTCAAATGGTTCACCTCCTTTTTCCAACACAGAACCCAACAAATTAAAATCAGCGATTGCCTTTCTGAACCTTTGCCGGTCTCCTTGGGTGTCCCCCAGGGTTCTATTCTCTCTCCTACTCTATTCAACTTCTTCATGGAACCCCTCACCCTCATTCTTAAGCAAGCGAGAATCAGTTACCACCTCTATGCCGATGACACCCAACTTTATTGTAAGATTAAATCCCATGCTGACGTTCTACGCCTCAATGATGCCTTGACTAAGATTCAATACTGGTTCCATCACAACCACCTCAAACTCAACCCTAAAAAAACAGAAATCATTCTATTCTCTTCTAAAAACAATTTGTTCCCCATTCAACACTGGATCTCTGACCTCAAAGCTCTCAACTGTTCTCTTTCCATTTCTAACTCAGTTAAATCCCTCGGAATCAGCACTGACCAGAGCCTCAGTCTTACTCCCCACATAAAAAATTCGGCCAAAGGTGCTCTCTTCACACTCCATCATCTCAAGAAAATTAAACCCTTCATTCCTGCTGATAACTTTAAATTAGTGGTGCAATCACTGGTCCTGTCTAGACTAGACTATGGTAATGCCATTCTCTCTGGAACTCCGAAAGTCCACCTAGACCCAATCAAATCTGTTCTTAACCTCGCTGCCAGGCTTATTACTGATTGCAAGCGGTTCGATCACATCTCCCCCGTCCTCAAAGACCTTAAATGGCTTCCTTTTGAAGGCAGATCCACTTACAAGACTGCTTGCATCACGCACAAAGCCCTTCATCAAAACACCACATCGTACCTCTCTGATAAACTCCACAAAGCGGGCTGTGCTAGAGCAATGAGGAGCACTGACGCTCTCGTTCTAGTCCCTCCCTTGTTAAACAAGAAATCTACACAATCACGCTCTTTCTCCGGAAACGCGCCTACCGTCTGGAACTCCCTCCCTAAAGATCTACGTTGCAACCCCTCCTACCTCAGCTTCAAAAAAGACCTCAAGCTGCACCTTCTCAACAAATACTGGGGTCCTTAATTCCTTGTCACTGGACACTTATTCTTACCCCAGCCCCGACTGTATAAGGTTCCCTCTACTTATTGTGTGACCCCCTTTCCCCCCCCCTCCTTTCAATCTTTCATTTACGACTACCTTTCCCCCTTGAATTTTTCTGGTAGTTCCCACCTATTTCCACCTGCTTTCCCCTTACCCTTCACTCTCCACAGTTGCCCTCCACTTTCACTCCCTCCCCCTCTTCATCACTAACCAACCATGCTAGTTTTGCTATCTATTACCTGCTGTTGCCTAATGTATTCCTAGTTAATTTACCTCATTTAATAATGGTACTGTTAAAATTTTCTAATTGTCTTGTTTACTACCTCAGTGTACAAATGTTATATTGCAATTTTCTATTACCAAACCTTGTAAAGCGCTCTGATACCCTTGGGTCCAGCCAGCGCTATATAAAACCTTTTAAATAAATAAATAAATAAATAAATATAGACTGCAGACAAGCATTCTTTCAGCCTACCTATGTTACCTGAAGAGCTGGAGTTGAAATTTAGAAGCAGTTGAGTATTGCCAGCATATCATATGCTGGTATAGCATATGCAAACCGTATCTGCAGATCAATTCACCCAGGAGCTGAACAAAGATGTTGAATAAGATTGAAGACAGTGATGACTCCAGTGCTAAAAGAGGCGTTCATTGCATGTACATATATTGTATATTATCGAAGTTGTACTCTTTAAATTCTTCGAGATTTTTTAGAGTAACCTCATCTCCACTTATGTTCTTTATGCCAAGCAAGAAGTCAACTTTGCCTGAGTTCCGGAGTGCACAACCTATTTGCAGACCACAAGGGATCAGAAGGTGGGATGGTTGGACAAGGCCACCAAGTGCTCTACCACTGGGTTATTTTATTGTTGAAATGATCAAGCGCCTCAGATGCGTTTTCATTAGCACCGATAAATGTGGCATCATTGGCGCAATCTGTCTGAACAGCTAGAACATCCAGTTTACGCCACGTTTTGTTTCATTTCGGGCCCATGAGATTTATCTCAGATAAAGAAGAGATTAGGGAGCAATCAGACCAAAGGACAGGCTTCGTAGTAAGACCAACGATGTCAGTAAGGGGGTGATTGTACGAAAGACAAAGTTAAACGTGTGATCCGCCTTGTGACCAGGGGTGCTGGCCCACTGCAGTGATATTCAAAGGGGAGGGGAGGTGGGGGGGACCGGCTGCTAGACTGGTGTTGTTTCTATTAGCCAGATCATCAGAATAAAAACTAAAGTTACCTAGCATAGCACATGCAACCATATCAAACACGCAGGCTAGGTCGATATAATTCTCAAGCCATTCAGCGTTGGAATCAGGAAAATGGTATGCAAGGACTATGACCTGCGTCTGTGACTAGGAAACTGACAGCTGACGTACCAATGTGTCAGAAAGGAATAATGTAATTGAATCTACTACAATGACATTTTTAAAAATAATAACCACTCCACCTCCCCTCGGTCCTTTTGAGCCACAAGATCTTAAATACCATGACAATTGATGCACAGGGACATCTTAAGTATTTTGGGGGCCCAGGGCCGAATGTATTTTAGGGGGCCCCTGTTCGGAACAGCTTTGAATTTATGATCCAATTTCAGCTCTTTCATTCCGTCTTTAGCAAGGCCATTAGCAGTGCACAGGCGCACTCGTCCAAATTCTAAAGTTGTTACATCTAATATTCAAGGATAGTGAAGTGTGTTTTCAATATTTAACATAGCAGCAGCTCGCTAATATTACTGTAAATAATCTCTGTGACACCCTCCCATTTCTTATATGTGAGGTCCTGTTTTGATCTAAAAGAAACTTTTTTATGGATTTAGCATGAAACAAACATTTCTCTGCAAAATGTCTGTAATAGACTTTCACACACCACACACATTAAAAATAAATTAAAAGGAAACAGTATTTACAACTATCTGTTTAAGAATTATTTAACGTCATCGGGGCAAGACCCTCTGCAGAACAGAGCTGGCACTATCAGGGGGCCCACTGAAAGGCTAGGGCCCTGGGCCAGAGCCCACTTTGCCCATGCTTAAAAACGTCTCTGTCATTTCAGGATCAGGACTAGAGCTATCACCCAGCCAAGATTTCAAGATTAGGAGCATGTCCATGTTAACTTCCTCCAGACTTACAGTCTGAATTCCCATATATGTTTGGGCATTGATAAAACACCAGGAATCCATATTTTGGGGCGTTCTTCTAAGGGTCTATAGCATGGACCCTCTCTCCAAGTGCTCAGCCTCTGTAATCGTACCCCTTTGCCTGGCAGCTGCTCTGGCCCACTAAGAGCAGCTTTACCTTGGAGACAGCCCTCCCTGCAGGTGCCAGCATTAGGTGAGAATGATGAAAGAGACAAAGAGTTGTGAGCAAGAGAAAGAGGTTTCTAACCTGAGTAGCAAAGCGACAGCTAGCAGAACTGACCATCAGCATGGCTCGCCGACCATGTAAACTTAGCTTCTAAATAGGCCTCTGATGGCCTGCACATATGAACAGCTGATTGGCAGGAAAGCAGAACAAAATGAACAGGACTCCTCCTAAAATGGCAGAACTTGCATGGAGGAAGGGAGAAGACGGCCTGGCTCAAGTGAAAGTATTCCCCGAATACCGGCATGCGAAAATAATTGAAGGTGAACAAAGTATAATTTAAAATTAATTGCTACAAAGGGAAAATGCAAAAAATGTAAAATTAAGTAATGAACAATAAGCGCCCACTCACACTTCGGGAAAAGCCTTGTAACCCACAGGTAAGCGAATTCTCAAAACTCATGAGTGGTGTTACCAAGTGTTACCAAGCACACGCAGATCTGACTAGAATTCACTTAAAATGTGCTTAAAAAAGCAATGACAAAGCATTGGCTTAATATGGAGAGTTAAGGATGTGACAGCAGGATTCTGGGTTAGTTACCCATATTTATGATATCTTTTATTTATCTTTTCAGCATAATGTTAAAAAACATAACTCTGTTTGGCGCCATTGCTCTTTTCATGAATTGTATTCCCCAAAGGGCGTAGGGCTGCAGTTTGCGTGTGTGGGAACTATTTGCATATAAAAACATGCAGCATTTTTGATACATACAACTATCTAAGATAAATCGCCTTGAATCTGCTTTAAGTCAACCTCAAATTACATTCTTATTCTTTGTAAGAGGAATACTCTTTAAACTGTTTTATTGGTGCACCCTATAATATTAAAATATCAATATAACTGCCACAAGATATGGCATATTTACTGTATTATTCCATCACACACTCCCCCAGACTACTGTTCCATCCAAGTGACTCATAGGCAGATTCACATAAGATGGTGCAAAGCAGGAAACTCTGGCAACACTTGTTCTGTTGATTAAACCTCCATTGGACAAAAATAATTAATTGTCAAAATAAGTAAGGCTATGTCTAAGAGCATTTTAATATAAAACAAATTAAGTCTTGCCTAACAGTAAGAGACAGTAGTTCAATAACCTAATCTATCCTGGAATTGAATATTTGTATAAAAGGCTACCATGTCCACAGTGATAACATTTGGGCTAATAAGAATGTAAGGTTAATGCAGGCTGTACATAAAATGTTGTGCTTTTAGGAGGCAGCTCTTATCCAATGGCTTAAACAGTTCTCGGCCAAATGGGTTCACTTTGAGGATTTTTTTCTGTTTACCCCTTTCTGGTGGGAGCAACACGGAAGTATAAGGATTTAGCATGAGTGGGTTTCTAAAACAAGAAGAGAAGATAAAGCTGCAACAAAGTTCTCTGTACCATGCTGTTCACCTGGAGTTCTACTCACTGTGGAGAAGAATGCAGAGTCTAAACATATTGCAACAAGGCTTAGATTGAACTTGTTTCCACTACTGTTAAAGCAACTCGGTAAACAGGGAAACGTCGTTTACCCCGCATTTTTTATTCCGCATGGCTTTACCCCGCATTTTTTACACCGCAATAACTTTTACAATGCAGGGCTTTACACCGCAAAACTGTTACAACGCATTCCCCAAAGTAACGCCCCCCCTGGAGTTAGAATAGTAATTGTGTTGGAATGGGGAATGCGTTGTAACGAATTGCGTTGTAAAGCCCTGTGTTGTAGAAGATTTTGCAGAGTAAAAACTGCAGGGTAAAGCATGCAGGGTAACGTCACATATCCCGGTAAACAAGCCCCAGGAGAGTATTTGCAATGTGCATTCTCATTCCAGTAACTAATTTTTACAGCTTTACCACACAACAGCACTGTCAGCTCCAAAGTAAGCACGTCAAAGAAACAAATGGTCTGAGACAAACTCATAATTCTGTGAAAAGTTATAGCTTTTCTCGCTGAAGCTGACTCTAGAACAGCTGTAGAAGCCCTGGCATCTCAATCATACCACCCACCGTGCTGCAGCCTAATGGATCTAGAGTCTCAGCTACAAAGTGTTAAATTTGTGCACCACCACATCTGGCAAATAAGGGCCACACTGCCGGTGGGTTATCCATCATTAGCTGTAGAGACCTCAAGAGGCTAGATACAAAAAATGCAGCAAAAGACAAGTCAAAAAGCCTCCTCTTGTTTTGATTCTAGGATCTGCAAATTTCTTTAACCCAAATGAAGCAAGCTCCTTTACTCCTGCCTTTCAGGTAGAAACTGAAGACCCTCAACTTCAAGCAACACATCATCCATGTGGATGTAACCCTCCAGATGATGGATTGCACTTGTCCTGCCTACATCCCTCTTGTTGCTAGGATTTGTAAACCACGAATGCCAGAGTTATAAACCAATGTTGTGCTGTGAACAGTCTGGTGTGTGTGTGTGTTTTTGTGCAGTTCTGAGCTTCTTCACAAGAGTATTGATCAAAACAGATTGTTGTGTATGATTTCTTGAGCGTTTGAGTACTGGTGGTCATGGTTGGTGGTTAGATCCAGAAGTGTTTATTGTGTCCAACATGTGCAGCTTGTTGGGTCGATGAAAAACCCTTGGTTCAAAGACTGAATAACTCAAAGGCATGACGCACTCTGATTGGCGCCTAATTCTACACATGCTAGGGGCAGCCAAACAGGTTATCGTTCTGCACTGGAAGACGTCCTCAACCCCTCCTGCGTTGTTGTGACTCACTCGCCTGTGGCACATCATGGCAATGGAACTCTTAACCAGATGCATCACACATACTGACGCTCACTTCACACGAGTATGGCAACCCCTAATACAATATCTATCTAAAATAGAACACTGCCATTCCCTCCCCCGCACTTGCGTGCATTGCAGCTCTTCGAAGATGCTCTGCTACCACGAGGAGATGCACCCTCAGAGTGAAGCTTCACATGTGGCTTTCGATGAGAGACCCTGTGTCTAGCTGCCCTCCCCACCATCTCACTAGTCGTATATTTCTTAGTCACTGCTTAAACACCCTTGACGTCTATTGGCCACGGCCTTGTCCCAAGTAAAGACACCCCAGGGGTCCCTCCCCTCCCCTTCATTCTCTTGTTTTCTTCAGTTAATATGTTCTCATGGACACTGGCGGACATATACTTGTTGTGTGGTGTATCACCCTCTGTTACCGGGGCTAACTACCGATAGCACACACGCTATCCTGTGATATATCTCAAACGCATATGTATGTGGTGTAGGGCCATGGCCCAATGGGCCTTATTGCCTCGCTGGAAGCGAAACTCCTGGATCCGCCAGAGTGTTATCTGTCCATATGGTTGATAATTGCACTTCATGTATTGTGTATGTGTGCACAGGTTTATGAAAACAATAAAACAGATTTAAACAAAGACTGAACGAGGGGTGATCGTCTTGCGTCTTGTCTAGCTTTGGCTGCTTTATTCCCTTCAAGTATGATTGTGTTTAATTGAGTAAAGTTGCACTGAATTAAAAAGCGCAGCAAGCTTAAAAACAATTATTGGTATTCATGATTTCACTTACCTGTGGTCATGAAAGCATTAGATCATGCAGTGAACATAATAAACCCAGTCGAATATTTCTCTCAATTCGAAACTTTGCATATATTTGCTTGGCTTGTACCACACGGCAGGGCAGACCTTATCACTTTAGTTCAGTGGTGGTTTATTTCAGTACACTAGGGTTCTGAATTGAAAGGTGCACTGGAACTGACAGATATTAACTTAAAATATGGACTTTATTAAAAATGTTTATTTTAATCACATAAGAAAATGATTTCCCTGTATTGTGTTTAGCTCTTGTGCTAATTAACATTCTGCGTGAACTGTGCTTGTAGATAAAAAGAGACAACAATACTGTCCTGTTGTGCAGTATACTAATTACAAACGTGATATTCCTTGTTAGTGGCAAATTAGTATAAAATGTGCTCTATTATTTATACTCCAAGGCCAAGCGCCATCTTGATTTTCCCCCATGTTATAGGCGTTTTTTTAGTTGTCTTTGTAGTGTGAACAGTGTCATTACATCACGCCTTTCCTCATCTTGACTTCCTTCACCGGCGCTCTGGTGAGTAGCTTGCAGTTTCTCTCTTGCAGAAAATACCCTGGGTCTTTATTTGGCACAGGTACCATATTCCACCGCTTTAATCTCAGATTTCCAGAGTTTCTCTGATATCTTCCCGGCATAAAACTATTGGCTGTATATTCAGGTCCATTTCCTATGAAAGAAGAACGGCATCATTAACTCTTACTGGTATAAAGTGCCTTCATCGGTCACGTGCACCTTTTAAGCACTATGAAAGAAGGGCTTGGGCTAGCACACAATGAAAACACGAACATGGTACTCAGCATCGTGCTGAACACTAAGTATGCACTCAAATGGTGGATTAGCCTATTATAAAAAAAGGTCGTTTGAAAAACTAAAAGTGAAAATTATATAAATATTATTAGCATATTTATTGATTCCTAACCATAGAAAAATGCGTTCACTTAAGGGAACACCCAGTAGTACCTTTATGGCTTTTATTGGCGAGCATTCCTTTGTTTTTACATTTATAAGCACAGAAAAACAGTGGAAAATATTTCTCAAATATCTCTTTTTATGGAAGAAAAGTTTCTTGTTAAACGGTGCCTGTCTCTTCAATGGCCGACACGTCCTTTGAGCACAGCATGTAACTACTTCTGACTAACTAAAACATCATTACGAGTAGTCCGACAGTATGGTTTGCACCAGGGATTCCCAGCTGCAGTATTTCTGCATTTTTCTTTTTACCAACCACAAATCCTATAGATCTTACTCGGAGGACTTTGTCCTTGCTAAAAAAAACTGTAATTATGGAGATACATGCGCATGTTTCCTCATGTTATGCCTCGCTCAGAATTAGCAACACCACCAGAGTTGGTAACACCTGGTTCGGTACTAGTGCTCCAAAATACCGAGCCATTCAGAATGAGCGCCTGAGTGAGATGATTTGCATGTTCTTATTTGCAAATCATACTTCTCCTAAACCACGTGTATTGATTGCCAGTTGCTGTCTATATATGATTTTATCTCTGATGCCAGAGACTTCGTTGTTGCACAGAGAAGCTCCAAACCGCAGTGAAGCGACTATATGCAAGCGCGTCAATGGAAAACAGAAACAAGAGTTGAACTAAGATTGATCATCAACTACGGTATTGAATCCTGAGAGATACACCTTATATTTAAAACCTTGGACACTTCTCGCGAATGACAGTGATGCAAAAAACATGCACTTGGCATTTAACAGTCATTAACTTTCAGCAAAACAAGACCTATGAAGAGCATGTTAGTGAAAAGTCGGTTATTTATGTAGGAAATTATATTAGGACCCCACAATGCATGAAGAGGGAAGGAAAAAAGAGAATTGAGTACAAATAAAACATGTAACCTTTTACCAACCCACACTTTTAGAACCAAAGCATGGGATGAAATCCCTAAATGGGCCAGGCCACCCTCCAGCTAGTTAAAAAAACTAACCACCCAGGAACCCAGTAAAACACATTCCCACCACAAGAACAAAGGAATGGGTAAGAGGGGTACCCAAAAGCGCCCACCATTCTGTATAAAAATGTTTCACCACTTTTCATTGGCTGTAACCACGTGAGCTCAATACTCAAAGTCAGGCCGCAGGTGGTCAGGCATGATGGATGGAGCCTCTCTAACACAGACACAACACAGTGAATGGATATAACTCAGTGGACAATGAAGATTGATACATAATACAGAGGGATCACACCAATCAAGCTAGGACAAATCAACCTACTTAGAGATCCCAACAAATGTAGGAAAGAAAGAACCAACAGATCACAACAGACAGTATCCCATTTACATGACATGTAGTCCATGCATTGAATTGTCCCCAACTCATGTTTCATCAGGTTGTCAGGTCTGTGTCTGTATCTGTTGAGTAAGATACGTCATGGGAATCGTGATCTGTGTGTCTCGTTTCAGCTAGTGTCGAAAGGAGAAGCAATCACATACACCAATTTTTCTGGTTGTAACAATCGTTATTTATATATAAAATAATATACAGTTTTTTACAAAAACAAAGAAATGGTGCGTGGTGTCCCCAGTGAACATGGAACCTAAAACATTAGTGACATATTCGTGACATACACACTTGGTTTCCAAAATTTTATAAAGTCGACCATTGTTGAACAATAAAGAAATGAGATCAGCGTCTTCAGAAAATAGTAAGCGCTGAGTAATGGTTCGCTTTAATTTTTGACGACGGCGTTTCAACCCTTTGTGCAATGAAGGGTCTCTTCAGGACCTAAGGATGTAGGGACATCTAAAATATAAGGAAAAGGAAACTATCAATGTGTGGCCGGAACAGTGGCAGCGTTACCGGAATTGGAGCGCAAAGGATCGTCCTGTACCTGAGGAAATGATTGTGCAGCCGCGTGATCAGCGCGAATCACAGGGAAGTGAGAAGCAAAAAAGAGGATACTCACATGGGACCCAGCCGTGTGCTGCGCATGTGTAGAGAAGAAAAGAGTTTAAGGATGAGATCTGATGTGTTGCTAACAAGATAGCCAGTAAAAGGAAATTAGAGTTGCAGTATGAGAACTTACCCCAATGTGAGGGGAGGGAGGCTGACAGCAAGAATAATGGCACTGTGTGGTGAAGAATGCAGTTAATGACACATGAGGTACGGAAGCTTTGATCAGCGGATGTTCAAATTTGTCAAGTGACTCAATCAGTCAGTGTTGTTGGTTCATGTTTCTACAAGAATGATAAACACTGGGAAAAATGAGGCCAGGGGATGCACATGGACTGTAACTCCTGTAAAAGGGGGGGGGGGGAGATGGAGACAAGCTCTTACCTATTGAATGATGTTTTCAGAGACGGATAGCTTGTGCGTCCGCTACGCGCTCGTATAGACCAACAAGACTGACTGATTGAGTCACTTGACAAATTTGAACATCCGCTGATCGAAGCTTCTGTACCTCATGTGTCATTAACTGCATTCTTGGTAAGAATACTTCTACCACAGCCCCCGTATATGTCCCTACCCAGACACCGCACGTTACTCATGTGTACTACTATTCCACAGAGAACACGAAGGACTGCACGGACCGTTGTGCTCCCATCTCGTCGGATTCACCACACAGTGCCAGTGCCATTATTGCTGTCAGCCTCCCTCCCCTCACATTGGGGTAAGTTCTCATACTGCAACTCTAATTTCCTTTTACTGGCTATCTTGTTAGCAACAGATCAGATCTCATCCTTAATCTCTTTTCTTCTCTACACATGCGCAGCACCCGGCTGGGTCCCATGTGAGTATCATCTTTTTTCCTTCTCACTTCCCTGTGATTCACGCTCATCACGCGTCTGCACAATCATTTCCTCAGGTACAGGACGATCCTTTGCGCTCCAATTCCGGTAACGCTGCCACTGTTCCGGCCACACATTAATAGTTCCCTTTTCCTTATATTTTAGATGTCCCTACATCCTTAGGTCCTGAAGAGACCCTTCATTGCACAAAGGGTTGAAACGCAGTTGACAAAAATGAAAGCGAACCATTACTCAGCGCTTATTATTTTCTAAAGACGCTGATCTCTTTTCTTTATTGTTCAACAATGGTCGACTTTATAAAATTTTGGAAACCAAGTGTATATGTCACGAATATGTCACTAATGTTTTAGGTTCCATGTTCACTGGGGACACCACGCACCATTTCTTTGTTTTTGTAAAAAAACTGTATATTATTTTATATATAAATAACGATTGTTACAACCAGAAAAATTGGTGTATGTGATTGCTTCTCCTTTCGACATCAACTTAACCCATTTTTATTGCGATTGCGCACACAAACACAATCAAAGATTGTTATATTTTTCCACAGGAACCATTGTTTCTGTTTATACTTAGACTACCCTGGTTCCGTGTGAGTAGGGGCCCCCTTGTTTCCTGTTCTCGTTTCAGCTAGGGCCGCTGGTCACCTTTACAGGATCAGCATCTGTGTCTCTGAACATTTGGTCATGCTCCTATGCAACCAGCGAAATGCAGAGGACTGTGAAAAATGGGGCATTCACCTATGTTCTTCCTCACTGTCACCCAAAACCACACTGCATTGAAAGTTACAAAGACAAAGAACTTGGAGTCAAAGAGGTATACACAAATGTGATGGAACGCTTGCAAAATTGCTGGGTTTGCGACCTAAAATGCCTTTTTAGGTTGAGCCTAGATTAGCGCGCAAGCGCTGCTTCTGGCGAAGCATTATGTAGGGGATTCCAAAAGCTGACCAAACGCTCGTGCGTCATGGCCTTTTTCGTGCGGTTACCAGCGCGGCCGACATCTGTTTCCCATTATCGTGCCCAGACGCGTGCGCGATAATTGGAAACACATGCCGGCCGTGCGGGGAAAAGGCCATGACGCACGAGCGTCTGGTCAGCTTTTTTTGACTGGTGGCTGCCCGTCGTTGAAATGTCCTGCGCAAATCCGTGCAGTTTGAAAGGTGAATGTTCGCAGTCACTAGGGGCTGCTGCAGCATCTGGCGCAAGCTCCAGGATTTATTCGACTGTCTAGCAGGTGTGTTTGTAAACGGGTCGAGGGTGATGAACGTCCATCTCTTTCTGGCACCCTTCTCTTCGTAGGCGGTGGTAGCCCTTGCACAGAACAGCACTCGTCTTCGTGAGACTGCTGAGAAATGTTGAGTTGTGTAAAGTCTTCACCAGGCGGCCCTTCCTCGAGGGTCTGCATCCCCGGGCCCCCCTGCATGCCCGGGCAAGAGAAGGGTCACGTTACAAAGGCACTCGGGCTCGCTTCGGAAATTTACTGTGAATTCGGCGGAGTTGGTGGCCTCAGGGAAACCTGGTGCAGAAAGTGAAATGTTTCTGCGTTGGAGGAAGACGCCGCAGGGACATTTTTTTTTCTGCTGCTGAAATGTTGCAGTGTAAACATTGGAGTCGGAGTTCGTGGTGGTGGTGGTGGTGGTGGTGGTGGTGGTGGTGGTGGGGGGGTGGGGGGGGGTGGGGGTGGTGGTGGGGGTGGGGGTGGGGGTGGTGGTGGTGGTGGTGGTGGTGGTGGTGGTGGTGGTGGTGGTGGTGGTGGTGGTGGTGGTGGTGGTGGTGGTGGTGGTGGTGGTGGTGGTGGTGGTGGTGGTGGTGGTGGTGGTGGTGGTGGTGGTGGTGGTGGTGGTGGTGGTGGTGGTGGTGGTGGTGGTGGTGGTGGTGGTGGTGGTGGTGGTGGTGGTGGTGGTGGTGGTGGTGGTGGTGGTGGTGGTGGTGGTGGTGATATGGTTACTCTCAGAGCTGAGAGGATGTGGTCTAACGGCTAGAGCTGCCGACTTTGGTGCTGGAAACCAAGGTTCGAGCCTCGGGGTCGCGTCCACATCCTGTGATTCTGGGCAAACCACTTAATCTCCCCGTGCCTACCCAAAAAAATTTTTTTTAAATTAATTGTGTCCTTGTGTAGTAACCGGTGCTCATGTAAAGCGCTCCAATACCCTCGGGTCGAGTTCGCGCTATATAAATCTGCAAAAAAGCTGGAATAAAAAAAAATGGCAGCAAGGAGAGACGGGACAGTGAATCTGTCGTGGCTTATTTAGTTGGTCACACAGAGGCAGAATTTTAAAATATCTTACAGAAAAAAGCCATCTGCAGCAGAGATGTTGTGTGTCCAACAATTGTGAGGGGATATCCCTTGAGTAGTTGCCTGGTTTCCGCATTAGACATTTTTCGTGTTTGTCAGTTAGCTGTCATGTGCAGAAACGAAAAAGACAATATGTTTGGAAGGAAATACCTGAGAGGATAACCTCCCTTTTGAGATTTCTAAAATTGGGGATGAGGTTTCTCGGATATTATATTGCCTTTGCTCGTTTATGGTAGACTCAGATGTATTGATTGACAGAATAAATTACAAGTTCCTGAGAATGTCTAGTAGTCTGCTGTGGTTAACCGGTCATTATAAACTTTTCTTTACCGGCTGCTGGTATCAAAAGCTTAAGGTTCCATGTTCTGTGGTTAGATGATGGGAAAAAATAAACCACAAATCTTCCAGCTTTGGGGGAAATAAAAACATGCATGGCCTTATGACATAGATCGTACTTTGGACGTGGCCCATGTTTGCACTGCTTGACTGTACTGAAGGCGGCCGAAAGGGCCAACAGAAGAAGAAGGCAGGAATCACCTGCCTCCAGGAGGCAGAGGGAGCGGTCCACAAAGGAAGGAGGCTGGTTTACGAAGAGTACTCGGAGCTGTTCGCTCCTAAGGACGCAGGTTCGATCCTGACCCCCTCCTCTTATGATCGTTTCAAGTAAATATGTGAAACATGTCAGGGCGCCTCCTAGTGAGATGTTTTGCCTTCTTAGGTGTCAGTGCAGCCATCGCAACAAATGCTCCCTCCTCCCCGCCCTAGTACGGTACATTTGGAAAATCAATTGACGTGTACCTCAAGGGAGAGGTGCGGGAATATTAGTGACTTATTTTGTAGGTGCTGCTTCATGACACGCTTCTGCAGTGTATAAGCGCTGTAAATAATAGGTCTAATTATGCAGCGCTGTTGCAGCGAGCACAACACCTCTCATAACCCCCTTAATAAAAGGCAATAAAGCCATTCACCCTAATGGGAATACCCCTGCTTGTAATTCTAACATTTGAGTACTTATCACAGTACCTGCAAGCCTCACTAAATAAAGCATCATTCTTGCAGGGACCTCAGTTGGAATCTGAAACGCCTTTTGAACGTTCTAAGATGAATATCATGTACTTCTCTTCTGTGTAATATTAATGCAGAGTTTCCTGGGTGGTTTGGTGGCATCGTTCTGTGCAGCAGGGCGTTTTGTCTGTATTTAAATCGTGATGGTTCTCAGCTCCATCTGCCTTTAGGATGAATCTTTGCTGCCCACTGCTACAGACTCTCGTCGCACAAATGCACCCAGGGGCCGATGCAAGCATTGCTACCTCCCCGGAAGTTGCATTGTACTGCATCGCCCCTCCCCAGGCAATGGGCTCTCCTTCGATGCTTTGAGTGGCAATGAGCCAGAGAGGTAGGCTGTGAATCAAAGAAAGCTAAGGAATATGTAGGTCAATGGGCGAGAGAGTATGTGGAAGAAATGGGGGAGAGGGGGGCTGCGAAGGGCAATTTTGTTCAATTGCTGACCTCAACAACTTATTACAGAGATGAAACGAGGTGAAATAAAAGGCAACGCCTTAATGTTCAAGGTGAAGTCTAAAAAACGCATATAGCATTCATTGAGTGGAGAGGTGTGGTGCAGCGGCCAGGGCAGCTGACTTCGGAGCACAGGGCTCACGGTTCGATCCCCGGCTCCGGCGGCAGCTCAGCTCAGCACACTGTGACTCTGGGCAATAGCTCACTTAATTTCCACGACGGCCCCCAGCGCCTTGAGACCCGTAAGGGGTAAAGGGCGCTTTACAAATACGGATTTAGATTTATTGACTGTAACTCGCATCCAATATGTAGCTTCGGTACAAATTCTAATGATCTATGGTGGCAGATTGGCAAAATAATATAGTTTAAAAAAAAATATTTGTATTATACTGAGAGAGAACACAAGTTTGAATCGTAAAAATCATTCGGAGTCCGTCTGCTAGTAATGGACGGCTTTTTCGGAAGTATAGGAATTACTTTATGCTTTTTGCCGGCTATAAATGATGTCCTTTGAATTTACTTAATTTACTTTAAATATTGTAAACCAGTATTACATATGCATTGTTAAATTGTGTTATAATTTTAAAAGGTTGTTTCTAACCGCTGACTGAGACAACACTGATGATGGAAGCGAACTAGGTTGACTGGTGATTAATGCCAAGCTGTCAACTCTCCAATCCCTTTGCTGACACCTACTGGCCAAAAGGGAAATCACTCTGTATTGGAGCTAAATGTTTTCAGACAGCCTAGCTCAATGGATGTATGATGCTACATCGCAAACGATAACATCGCATACCTTTACATCGGCGCCTTTACATCGCATGCAGATTTGCAACGTAAGTATTCACCACGCAAGCCATTACTTCGCTTGCGTATTGAAATGCATTCAAATCACATTTACAACGCACACAAACACTCCGCATGCTTTAACATCGCGATTTCCCCCCAAATACCCCCCTACATAACACAGTACCCTAAAGCCTAAAAAAGTACCCCACACTCCCCTGAGCCCTAAGACCTAATACGCTACGCTTAACACACTGCCCTACATAACACACACTACCCTAAAGCCTAAAAAAGTACCCAAAACTTCCCTAAACCCTAATACAGTACGCCTAACACACTGCCCTATTCTACGACCACCATACACTGCCCTAAACCCTAAACACTACACTGTAAGCACAATCTCCAGACACTGTCCTAAACCCTAACACACTGCCCTACACTACGACCACCAGACACTGCCCTAAACACTACACTGTAAGCACAATCTCCAGACACTGCCCTAAACCCTAAACACTACACTCCAAGCATAACCCCCTTTACCTCTTTCTCCTCGCGTTGTCCCGGTGCTCCTCCGCCTCTGTCCCGGTGCTCGTCCGTGCCGCCCGCCTCGCGTCCATTACACCACATACGATTTAAAAGCGTATGCGTTTTAAATGCGCATGCGATGTAATGGTACGCGGCGTAATGGGCCGCGTCGTAGCGTCGCTTGCGTTGTAACGCTTGCGACGTAAACGCATGCGACATAACGCATGCGTTGTAGTGGGTGTTCTCCAGCTCAATCATATATCATCGTTACCAATCTTATAATAGAAGAGAAAACGGAAAAGCAGCACAATAAATGTGAGGGAAGGGGAACATAGCCGAGTGGTTTAGCACATTTAAAACTTAAACAAGCATTGGCATACCAATTGGTCTCGCCTTTGGGACCTTATAAGTGTTTAGGTATGCAGCACATTATCCTATATATTGTGTTGCTAGGCATTGAATAGTTGTACAATTACCATATATTGGGTTATGCAGTCTGACTTTTGACGAAATGCTTAGCTCTGCCAATGTAAGATACTGTGTTTAGTCACTGCTTTGCTCTTTTTAGCCCAGTGAAGCCACAAAAAAGCTGGTCATGAACTCTGTACTATCGTGTGTGCTACATGTAATGGCGCACTGCACGCATGCGATCAAGATTTTGCATATGTTCATCTCATTGTTTGGATATGGTATCCTGCCTGTAACTACATGAAGCATCCTCGATTGAATTTAATATTTTCAGGAACGTACCACAAGACGAGCCACCTATTGTAACCGTTTAGTTTGAATTGTAACATGCTGAATTATAAATGCTTCTCAGAGGAAAAAGCAAGAAAAAAAAATCATTGATTTGCTAGAGGCAATCCTCAATTTAGAATATCGGTTTACAACAATCTATTTTCATGTTCACTGTAGAAACCATATCATTACAAGTTTCAGAAAGCAAAACACATCTTTGCGGGCAGTAGTTTAACTTCATGTTGTCGCGATTGACTCTACAAAGTATATTCCGCATGTTTTGTACATGAGAAGGTGATTGTGCTGTTGGTGCACATTACACGAGCCTTAAATGAAAACCTGTGATATAGATATGGAAGTCACTGTGGCTAAACACTTATAAGGTCCCAAAGGCGAGACCTATTGGCTATGCCAATGCTTGTTCTAGAATGGTACGTATACAATAGAGGGAACCATGGAAATGTACAATAGGGGGTACAAAATGTGCACACTCATTATGGACTACTTCAGACAGTTCTAGGTTGTTATGGGCACACATATTTGACAGATTGCCATTTTAAGCTTATACTGATAATGATAAAAACAAAATGACAAATCCTAAAAAACAATGTTCGCTTGACTAAATTTACAGAACTGTTCACAGGTGTCAAGCATGACATTAGATAGTTGGGCGCTACAAACATTAACTGACACATACATTTCCAACTTAAAACATATTGATGTGTATGGCTTGGTGCTTTAAAGGCTACTCCACTTTTCTGGTTTCCTGCACTTTGAACAAACAAGCATTTGAATGCTATGTCTCGGTTTGCTAATGCTTCTTCGCTGCAAGTTTTGGAATTGTCTATTGTGTTGAACTGCGGCACGAGGATGTGGCAAGCACTGGCAAAGACAATACCTGTGGGCGGCCATCTTGAAATGTTATTTTTTATACTTCCAAGATGTGAAGTGAAGTGAGACTTACATAGCGCATGGCTACCCTGAGGCCTCCCAGCGCTGCGGACGGAACAAGCGGGCCAGGAGCTAGTGCTAGAAAGGGATGTTAAAGAGATGGGTTTTCAAGAGTTTTCGAAATGCCAACAAGTTGGACTCCTTCCGCAGATGGAGGGGGATGGAGTTCCAGGAGTTTGCGGCATTGAAAGAGAAGGAGCGCCCGCCCCATCTGGCTCTCCGTATTCTGTGCGTAACGGCAGAAAAGGTGAGACTGGAGCGGAGGTTCCTGGCTGGGTGATAAGGTATAACCAAGGATTGGGATATGGCTGGGCCATACTTCCAGAAGGCCTTGTGTGCCAGACACATGGCTTTGAACAGGATCCTTGCCCTGATGGGGAGCCAATGGAGGTTCCTTAATGCTGGTTTAGCGGATTGTCTGCGGGGAATCTGAAGGAGCAGATGAGCGGCACAATTTTGGATGATCTGGAGCTTATAGATGGTGGATAGAGGGGCTCCCAGATAAAGAACATTTCCATAATCTAGGCGAGAGAGGATGAGGGCCTGGACCAGGATTCTTCTCGCCTGAAATGGGAGAAGGGGGAGGATCTTACGGAGCATCCTCAGCAAGCCAAAGCAGGAGGCTGAGAGCTTGGTAGCCTGATAGTTGAAGCTAAGGGAGTGGTCAAGCCACATGCCAAGGCTCTTAATCTGGTCCTTGGATTCTGGGGCCGGGCCGAGACAGGGAGGCCATAGCAGTGCAGGGTTGAAGGAGGGAGAATTGCCGAGAAGCATAAGCTCGGTTTTGTCTCCGTTCAGTTTGAGACAGGAGAGTTCCATCCACTTGGCAACCTCCTCTAGGCAGGGGCCTAGGGTGCTAGATGACGGCTCGGGATGATTAAGTGCTACCACGAGTTGCGTGTCATCTGCATAGGTGATGATCTTTATGCCAAATGGATGGACAATCTCCGCCAGGGGTCTCATATAGATGGCCATCACTTTGCAATTAGGAGAAACGTGATGGACATCTTGGAACAGTTTTTCAATAAGTATAAAATAAATATACAAAATAACACTTATTGTGTTCCAAGATGGATACACTCAATCAATCAAAAGCACGGTGAAACCTAAGTGCTACAGGGCAGGACACATACAAGAATGGGGATGAAAGCCATTGAATCAGGAGCAGGGACTTGAAATAGAAAAGAATGCCATTGAACTATGAGCAAGGGGCAGCCCCAAAGCCTTTCTAATGTTGCTAGTGACAGACAGCTACAGCTGATTGCAGAAACCTTAATGAAAATATGTCTCAAGAATTATTATTACATATTTTATTTAAACTGCACATGTGAAATACATTCTATCCAAAAATTATATATCACTCCACACAAAAAATGTGCCTTTGCAAGAAATCATTGTTATATGATGTGTGAAACAGACTCACTGAATCCTATTGCTGACCCAAATAATTTTTGTGAAGACTGGATTTGTTTTCTACCAGCACCAAAGCAATGAAAACAATAGTAACTGAACATAGCCGAACCAATGAAAACAATAAATGCTGAACACAGCCAACAAGAAAACCTCCATTCTTGAAGTATGACACCCGCAGCTCAACCAATCGCAATGCCAGGGATTCCACTTCTTACATCACAGTCCTTAATATGCCATTACTCATTAATAAAGACAAACTTATAACCTGCACTCTGAGTTGTCCGTAATACCATTAGCCATAAAGAGAAAACATGCAAATGATAAAGACTCATTTTGTTCAACATTCTTGATATAAATTATGCTTCAAACCCCATGAGGTAGTTTTGACCAGAGCTCTCAATGAAATCTAAATTACAATTGTTGATCTGGGTTGGGCTAAAGTGAGGATAGTGACGGATAAGAATGGACAAGCCCTGTTGTGTAAAACTGTCTTATTACAGACCTGATTTAAACACTGTGTTTCATTTACTCAGGATTACAAGTCTGATCCTGTGGAATTCAAAAATAAACATGTTCTATTGATGGTCGTGGACATCAAATTTGTCCCATGACTGTTTTTCTATGTTTGATATAGTTTTAAACAACAATGGTATGTTAAGATTAACTAGCGACTGACTGAATGCAACAAAGAAGGTAATCACAATGTTTTCTCCTTTGGAAATGATTGTAGCTATAAGGTGGTTTTAGTAGGGAATAGACTTCTCTGAAAAGCAGAGAGGAAGAATCAGAAAGGAGGGTAGATTCTTGTTGGGAATGAGAACATAGCATGAACATTTTAGATCCATACATTTATTGTTACGGCACATTACAAACATTTGTATCCCAAACAAAATTGTGTCAGCACTAACGTGTACAAGCTTAAAAAACGTTTCTCCAACCTGTGTATTATAGTCTCAAAACCTAGTATACAAATGTTTAAAACTGATGTTACCATGCTGTCATGTTTATTATTTATGCAAAAACAACAATTGATGGACAGAATGCAGAACAATGTCATACATTCACCCCAGTACTGAGATCTGGGCCTAAATCCATCGTTATTTTGCTCATCATGCCATTCCAGTTTGGACCCAGCCATATGCAAATCAGTCTTGACCCTGCGCCCAATGGGAACAGTCCAGCCCGAACTGCCAGGCCAGGTCCTCCCTGGACTGGAAACAAGCATCCTAGGACCGGTTTCGGGCTTTCAGCCCTCATCAGCCAGGATAGCTTGACTCCAGTGGCATGGAGAGCACAGGACCCACGTCTGGGCATACCCATCCCACTCGGGGTGACGAATGCAAAAACAACAATTGATGGACAGAATGCAGAACAATGTCATACATTCACCCCAGTACTGAGATCTGGGCCTAAATCCATCGTTATTTTGCTCACCATGCTATTCCAGTTTGGACCCAGCCATATGCAAATCAGTCTTGACCCTGCGCCCAATGGGAACAGTCCAGCCCGAACTGCCAGGCCAGGTCCTCCCTGGACTGGAAACAAGCATCCTAGGACCGGTTTCGGGCTTTCAGCCCTCATCAACCAGGATAGCTTGACTCCAGTGGCATGGAGAGCACGGGACCCACGTCTGGGCATACCCATCCCACTCGGGGTGACAAATGCAAAAACAACAATTGATGGACAGAATGCAGAACAATGTCATACATTCACCCCAGTACTGAGATCTGGGCCTAAATCCATCGTTATTTTGCTCACCATGCCATTCCAGTTTGGACCCAGCCATATGCAAATCAGTCTTGACCCTGCGCCCAATGGGAACAGTCCAGCCCGAACTGCCAGGCCAGGTCCTCCCTGGACTGGAAACAAGCATCCTAGGACCGGTTTCAGGCTTTCAGCCCTCATCAGCCAGGATAGCTTGACTCCAATGGCATGGAGAGCACGGGACCCACGTCTGGGCATACCCAACCCACTCGGGGTGACAAATGCAAAAACAACAATTGATGGACAGAATGCAGAACAATGTCATACATTCACCCCGGTACTGAGATCTGGGCCTAAATCCATCGTTATTTTGCTCACCATGCCATTCCAGTTTGGACCCAGCCATATGCAAATCAGTCTTGACCCTGCGCCCAATGGGAACAGTCCAGCCCGAACTGCCAGGCCAGGTCCTCCCTGGACTGGAAACAAGCATCCTAGGACCGGTTTCGGGCTTTCAGCCCTCATCAGCCAGGATAGCTTGACTCCAGTGGCATGGAGAGCACAGGACCCACGTCTGGGCATACCCATCCCACTCGGGGTGACAAATGCAAAAACAACAATTGATGGACAGAATGCAGAACAATGTCATACATTCACCCCAGTACTGAGATCTGGGCCTAAATCCATCGTTATTTTGCTCACCATGCCATTCCAGTTTGGACCCAGCCATATGCAAATCAGTCTTGACCCTGCGCCCAATGGGAACAGTCCAGCCCGAACTGCCAGGCCAGGTCCTCCCTGGACTGGAAACAAGCATCCTAGGACTGGTTTCGGGCTTTCAGCCCTCATCAGCCAGGATAGCTTGACTCCAGTGGCATGGAGAGCACGGGACCCACGTCTGGGCATACCCATCCCACTCGGGGTGACAAATGCAAAAACAACAATTGATGGACAGAATGCAGAACAATGTCTAAACTGGGGTGGCATGGTGAGCAAAAGAATGATGGATTTAACCCAGATCTCTTGACTGGGGGTGAATGTTTTGATTTGTTCTGCTTTCCGTCCATCAATTGTGTGTCTTTGCTTTCTCGCCCTAAGTGCGCCAGGTATGCCCAGACGTGGGTCCTGGGCTCACTGTGCCACTGGAATCAAGCTATCCTGGCTGAAGAGGGGTGAAACCCGAAAGCCGGTCCTAGGATGCTTGTTTCCGGTCCAGGGAGGACCTGGCTTGGCAGTTCGGGCTGGACTGTTCCCATGAGGCACAGGGTAAAGACTGATTTGCATATGGCCAGGTCTAAACTAGGGTGGCATGGTGAGCAAAAGAATGATGGATTTAATCCAGATCTCTTGACTGGGGGTGAATGTTTTGATTTGTTCTGCATTCCGTCCATCAATTGTGTGTCTTTTGCTTTCTCGCCCTAAGTACGCCAGGTATGCCCAGACGTGGGTCCTGGGCTCACTGTGCCACTGGAATCAAGCTATCCTGGCTGAAGAGGGTGAAACCCCGAAACCGGTCCTTGGATGCTTGTTTCCGGTCCAGGGAGGACCTGGCTTGGCAGTTCGGGCTGGACTGTTCCAATGAGGCACAGGGTCAAGACTGATTTGCATTTGGCCAGGTCTAAACTGGGGTGGCATGGTGAGCAAAAGAATGATGGATTTTACCCAGATCTCTTGACTGGGGGTGAATGTTTTGATTTGTTCTGCATTCCGTCCATCAATTGTGTGTCTTATGTTTATTATTTAAGCATTAATAACTGAAGGGAGAGTAACTGAACCGTATTTACGTTGGGCCCATACTACTTAATTTGCAAGAACACTACTAAAAGGGCATTTTTGTTTTGATTTTTCTTGATTTATGTGCCAAACTTTTGAAACGAAACTTTAAAAAATGTAACCAACTTAGTAACAATTGTTTGTAAAAATGAAAATACAACATTTAGCGAATCAAAGAACAGTACAAAAAAGTGTTTAACTAGGAGCACAAAACCTGTCAAATCTCCCAAAGAAGGCATCCTTGTAGGACTAGTAGTCAAATTAAATGTATTCCAAATAATTGTTAAGATTAGATAGTTAACACAATAAAGATATCAGTACTCAAAAATGTACAACGCAATAAAGAACAAGAACTTACCTTTGGTAAGGCCTTATCTGGTAGAGACTCTACCTAGTTGCAAATTCTTTACCTTAGATTATTCCCCAGACAGGAGACTGGTTCAGGAAACATTTGAGCAGTATCTTTGAGCACTGGTAGATGGTACTGATTGGCTCTGTGTTGGTGTCGTAGGCATCCTCCACGCCGGAAGTGACGTGCGCGAGATGCAAATCACAGTTCGCAGAGCAGGGAGGATGAGAGGGTCAGTAAGGAATCTGCTACTATATTGAGTCTCTACCAGATAAGGCATTACCAAAGGTAAGTTACTTGTTCATGTGACAGAGACTTCTATTCACAGATTACTTACCTTAGAATAGATACCCAAGAAATACCTCCCCGGGGCAGGGTCTGCAAACTGGTTAGACTGAAAAGTCCTTGCAGGCCGAATGGGCGAAATGCCCATCACATCACACCATACCTTACTGTCTAGACAGAGCTTGGCCAGTGATGCCCACGTGGCTGCCTGAAAAGGTATTCAGAACGGGAACAGCCCTTGTGGAATGAGCCTGCAAAACTTCAGGGGATTGTTTCTTGGCCAATCCATAGCAGATTTTTATGCAGGGTATAATTCATTTGGAGATGGTTCTCTTTGTAGGGGATGACCCTCTGAGTCTGAAGGGGATAGTCACTGAGGGTCGCTGGCCTAGGAATGAGATGCAGGCCACACCATATATGTCTCATCATCAGGGTGTACTATGTCACTGACCTTTCAGCCCGCCCTAATTTATTTATACAGTCACATTACATCATGAAGGACTCTACCACCACACAGTACGCACACAGGTGCATTCTCTCCTACCAACCCAACAAACTTGGTGAGGTGGAACATTACATTCCTCCCCAACTACAATAATATTGATAACACAAAAATAAACCTTACAACTCAGCAGACCAATCTACTGTACCAAAATAACCCAAACGCCATCGTCATTCTTTGGGCACCCCAGAACTATATCAGGAAGACAGCCTGCCTCGATAATGGTGCTGGGTTACCTTTCAGGTGGTACCGGGAGCAGTTGCTACGACCAGACACAATCGGAGAGCAACTTCCAGTTTCTGCTGTTGCAGGTGAGTCAGGATGAGTGGGACTTGACAGCATCTGTTCATCATCATTTCGGTTAGAACAGTCCACAGAAACATCTAAGCGAGGTGACGAAATAGATGACTCCAAGTGTTCATTGTACCCATTGGGGATACTATACTGTTCACTGATCCCTTGGCCCTCTTTCCAGACTCTTTAGAAAAAGGGAATGTTGCGGGTGATCTCCTCATCTTCTTGGCGGGCAGTGACCATTGTACCTTTGTGAGACACTACCGTCCAAGGTCGTTGTTCAGGGAAACGGAACTTGCTACATGGGTAGCGGTTTTTGAGACAGACAGAATCTCCTGGTTGAATCTCGGACAGGCGAGCCCTTTGACAAGCACTGGATCTGTCATCGGCGGCATTTCTCCTGTTGAACACTTCAACGTCATCTATGGGATCAGGAACCCAGGTGGGGTGATGTGGGATGGTATCTGCAACGATACACCCCATGCAGGCATACCCTGGAGCACGACCATAGTCACGTGGGGAGTCTGTCGGTAGTCCCACAGAAATCCGTAAATGGCTTGTACTATCGATTGGTTGTCCATGTGGGCTATGCAGATTACCTTGTTGAGGGTCCGCATAAACCACTCCACTTTGCCGTTTGCCTGCGGTAACCTCAGAGTCACTTTTTGATGATGGCTATTCCATGACCTCAGATAGTCTGTGAATTCTTGTCCATGAAATGGAGGTCTGTTATCAGTCCTTATAACGTTTATGATTCCGTGCGTGGCAATGACTTTTCCAAATTTGGTGATGACTTCCGTCGCAGTCTGAGAGTTTACAATCTCCACTTCCGGGTATTTGGTGTAGTCATCAATAATGACCATCGTATGTCGCCCGTCAAGCAGATGACTGAAATCCAAACTGGCCTGCTCTCAGGGGGTTTCCGGGCCTTCTTCCATGATGACTGGGGAGAGTTGCTCTGGGGATCAGGTAACCTGGCATCAGTGGCACTACTTGACAGCGTTTTCCACCATTTCATCCATTCCCGGGAACCACACAATAGCTGTAAGCCTACTTTTGGTTTTGACCATGCTTTGATGGCCATGGTGGGCCAGGTGCCCTACCTGAGGAGTGAGGCTCGTTGGTACCACCAAATGTGGTCCTCGAAGGAGGCACCCTCGATCATCCCTTGACAGTTCATGGCAGACATAAAATAGGGAGTCAAATATCTTTTCTGCCTCCAGCATTCTTCCAGATCAGTGCTTCTTCAAACTGCTTCAATCATTGGAAAGAACAGCTGCAATCACCACGTGCAAGCATTCATCTCCCTGCGTGGCTGTTATCAGAGTGTCCAAAGCCAGTGGAAGTGGGCCGGATCGTTCTGTGACATACCTCACGTATACCTCCGTCGCCTCAGCTTCCTCTGATTCTTCGGAGGTGGCATCATGGGAATTACGGGAGAGGTAGTCCACGGGGTTGGAGAAGCCTGGGTGGAATTCTACCTGACAGTCATATTCCTGCAGCTGTAACAGACACTTTTCGATAAGGGGCGGTGGCTTCGACGCAGACCCTCTGAATAAAGGCAACAGCGGTTTATGGTCTGTGGAAACAACGGGGTCCAATTGGCATCCTTCTGTCTTTGTAGCAGTACAGCTAGAAGGCCATGAGGGCTCGCATCCACCGCCACATTGGTGGCTTTCCTGGGATCAAAATAGGATAGTATAATATTCGCCGATAGACCTTCTTTGGTTCGCTAGAAAGCTGTCTCTTGTTCGGGTCCCCATTGCCATGGGGTGGTTGCCTTAGTCAATTTGCGAAGAGGTCGTGTAAGACCGGTGAGATCAGGGATGAATCTTCCACAGAAAATCACCATGCCCAAAAAACTTCTTACCTCCGAGATGTTGCGGGGTGCCAGAGCTGCTTGCACATCTTTCACCTTCTCTGGATCCAGGGCGATTCCTTGCTTGGAGAAAGTGTAACCAAAGAAACTGATCTTTTTTTTTTTAGGAAGTTGAATTTTTCTCGATGGAGGGTGAGCCCCGCCTCCTTGATCCTCTGTAAAACTCCGCGAAGGAGATCATTATGCTCCTTTATTGACTTGGCGTATACAAGGATGTCATCGCTTACATTGATGCTGTCTGGTAGGCAACTGAGCAGTTCCCGTATGGTATTCTGAAAAACTTCTGCTGCACTGGAAACACCGAAGCTGAGGTGGCAGTATTGACGCAACCTCAAATGAGTGGAGAAGGTGGTTGTATGCCTTGAATACGGGTGCAGTGGTAGCTGATGATACCCTGACTTGAGATCCACCTTGGAGAACCATTTTGCGTTGCTCAATTCACCTAGTATGTCATCTACTGTGGGGGTCAGGTGCCTCTCGCGCTTGATGACAATGTTGGGAAGCCTCATATTCTTGCATATGCGAACTTGCCCTGGTTGTTTTGCCTTCTAGGTGACTACGACTGGGGACACAGACGGAGTGGGACCCGTGACCTTTTCAATGATGCCGGCACTTTCGGGCTTCTCTAGCTCTTCCTTCACTTTCGGTCACAGGTGGAATGCAATGCGGCATTGTTGCAAGGCTACTGGTTGGATAGACTTGTCTATATGAATTTTGACCTCCTTATTCTTCAAGCAGCCAATACCAGTGAAAATGGATTTGAACTCTTCCAGTATTGTCGAGAGCTCCTCTTCCTATACTTCCAAAGCAAAATAACTCAGCCCTAATGCCTCAGTGGTCGCACCGCTCACCAGCATGCCGTGACCCTCTTCTGCTACATATACGGTCGTATCCGCACTTTTCCCTTGGTGCAACATCTTGGACTTGAAACAACCCAGGAGTGGAATTGGGGATTTCTGTCCATGGGCAAAAACTTAAATTTTCGCTTTTTCCAGCTTGGGACTTTGGTCCATGGGTTTGTAATTATTCGCTGACATGACCTCAATGGACGCCCCTGTGTCGATGGTAGCTGTGACCTGTTGGTTGCCTATGGTGATTTGACACCGGGGTGAATGACAGCGGATGGAAAGTGGCGCTCCTACTGCAAAGACATAGTGGACCGAGTATTCGTCAGTGACATCGTCCATGCCCCCTTTGTTTTCTGGCTCCCTCCACCATCTGTGCCGTTTCTTTCTTGACTTTCAATGACCTGCACACTTTTGCAAAGTGGTTGTACTTCCTAGAGCTGAATATCATTTGCCTTTGGCTGGGAAGTCACTCATCTTATGCGGGGACCCTCCACAATATCTGCATTCTTTTCTCCTCTCCTGGAAGGAGCCCTTGGTGCGGGACATGTCTTCGTGGCATTGACCTGTTCTGTTTTGATGGGTCAATTTAGGGCTGCTTTCATGTGTGACACTCAAGCTTTTGCCAACTCTTTAGATTGTCCTATCGTCAGAATGTCCTGTAGAGATTTCCCTGACACCTGAAGAATTGTTTCTTGCAATTTTGCAGACTAACACCCTTGGATGATCTGGGCCCGAATTTCTTCCTGCTGATCTTGAAACCCACACATGCTGGTGAGTTCCTTGAACCGTCCATGTAAGGTGTCTAAGGACTCTTCTGCCTCCTGATGGGCTTGCCGGAAGACGAACCACTCATAATCTCTATTGGCCATTGGCTCAAAATGAGCATTCAGGGCATTCAGAAGGGTATTGTATGTTTTCGGCATTGCTTCTACCATCGTTTTATAGATTCTATTAATGTCTTTACCTCCCAGGTAAAAACAAGGAGATGATGGACCGAGCGCTGAAACTTTTCAGACACTCATCCCCAGTCACAGATCTGGGTTGAATCCATCATCGTTCTTTAGCTCACTTCGCCACCCCAGTTCAGACCCAGCCATATGCAAATCAGTCTTGACCCTGTGCCTTATGGGAACAGTTCAGCCCGAACTGCCAAGCCAGGTCTTCCCTGGACCAGAAACAAGCATCCTGGGACCGGTTTTGGGGTAACACCCCTCATCAGCCAGGCTAGCTTGAATCCAGTGTCAAAGTGAGCAAGGAACCAACGTCTGGGCATACCCTGCCAACTTAGGGCAAACAAAGCAAACACAAGGAGATGATGGACAGAGAACAGAAACTTTTCAGACACTCATCCGCAGTCACAGATCTGGTTTGAATCCATCATCGTTCTTTAACTCACTTCCACACCCCAGTTCAGACCCAGCCATATGCAAATCAGTCTTGAGCCTGTGCCTCATGGGAACAATCCAGCCCGAACTTCCAAGCCAGGTCTTCCCTAGAACAGAAACAAGCATCCTGGGACTGGTTTTGGGGTAACATCCCATATCAGCCAGGCTAGCTTGAATCCAGTGGCTAAGTGAGCAAGGGACCCACGTCTGGCCATACCCTGCCAACTTAGGGCAAACAAAGCAAACACAAGAAGATGATGGACGGAGCGCTGAAACTTTTCAGACACTCACCCCAGTCACAGATCTGGGTTGAATCCATCATCATTCTTTAGCTCACTTTGCCATCCTAGTTCAGACCCAGCCATATGCAAATCAGTCTTGACCCTGTGTCTCATGGGAACAGTCCAGCCCGAACTGCCAATCCAGGTCTTCCCTGGACCAGAAACAAGCATCATGGGACCGGTTTTGGGGTAACACCCCTCATCAGCCAGGCCAGCTTTAATCCAGTGGCAAAGTGAGCAAGAGTCCCACTTCTGGGCATACCCTGCCAACTTAGGGCAAACAAAGCAAACACAAGGAGATGATGGACGGAGCGCTGAAACTTTTCAGATACTCACCCCCAGTCACAGATCTGGATTGAATCCATCCTTGTTCTTTAGCTCACTTCGCAACCCCAGTTCAGACCCAGCCATATGCAAATCAGTCTTGACCCTGTGCCTCATGGGAACAGTCCAGCACGAACTGCCAATAGCAACTGTGCAATAGCAAAGCATGCCTTCTTTCTCGAGATATGCCATTCCCTTCGAAGCAGAACTGTAACCTCTCTGTCCAGTCCTTCCATTTGGGTGCAATTATCGATGGCACACCATCCACCACAAATGGTTCAATTGCCGGGATTGCTGCCATGATAAACCACTGGAGGACTCTCACTCTTCCTCACTATCTCGTGGAATGAGCACTGTCTCAATTCTGTGGTGTCTGGGACTGGCGCCAGGCTGAGGTAAAAGAGCATGTGGGACAGGTAAGTCGACGTCTGTGCAGAAGGACAAAATATGCCTCCAGGAGCCCTTGAGTGAGTGAGGCTATGCAAGCCATAGCAGGACTTAAGCTTTATTGAACTTTCTTTTTTAAAATTTTTATTCTTGAGGATGCACACTTTGTGAGTTCCATGAGGACAGCACATGCAATAAGGATGAGAGACAGATTCCCCCCACAGATTGAATGAGAACACTGGGGAGATTGCACAGTCTACTCATGGGAACAGTCCCTCGCTGGTCGGGGCCCTTCGGCAGTGCCACTGTTACCACAGTTGAATGGGCGAGGCAGGGCAAGCGTTAGAATAACCACACAGTGTTGTATATTAAAATTGAATGTGTTTATATCATTTATAACCCAATTGAGACATGTAAAATGTATAAAGGGGTAATAAGTTAAAAAATTAGAAATAAGCAAATTATCTTGGCATAAGGAGTATATGGTTGAATTTAGTAAGAATTCACATGTGGCCAGCCTTGTGAGGTATGTGTAGCCCTTCGTGGGATATGGCATCATATTTCAGTTCTTAGGAGGTGATTACACTGTATTTGTATTAGAAGCACATTATATCCTATGGCACTTGTAGAACAAGTTAATTACCGTCTGTAACACATTATCTGGTAGAGACTCTATCTAGCTGCAGATTCCTTACCTTTGAACTTCCCAGGCGTCAGGCTGGATCCAGAAACTTTTGTTGAGCAATACCCCTTGGGCGCGCCATCAGGTGATTCCATTCGGCTCCACGTGACTGCGTTGGTAGCGTCGGTTATGACATCGCGGTGCCTATATAGGCACCACACAGGCGCGATGACGTCACAACTTTTCGTTTTTTCCATGCCAGAAGCTCAGAGCCACGAAGTCACTGACGTAGTCGTGTGCAAATCTAGGGCCCTGAAAAGGGGAGTAACCCTAGCCCTAATAAGATCAGTCCGCAAAGCGGGGAGGCATGGGTGGGGCTGTAAAGAATATGCAGCTAGATAGAGTCTCTACCAGATAATACGTTACCGAAGGTAAGTAACTTATACATCTGATAGAGACTTCTAGCTGCAGATTCCTTACCTTTGAATTAGATACCCAAGCCATACCATCCCGGGGGTGGGTTGCGGACCAATCCCTTACACTAGGAAGTCCTGCAGGACCGAATGGGCAAAATGCCACTCCCAGCAGACCTGACTGTCCAGGCAGTAGTGTTTTGCAAACGTGTGCAAAGATGCCCATGTTGCTGCCCGGCAGATGTCCAGGACTGGGACACCCGAGGCAAGGCCTAGTCGCAGCCTTTCCCCTGGTGGAATGGGCCCTTAATCCCTCAGCGGGCTGCTTCTTAGCCAGGGCATAGGAGATCTTAATGCAGAGAACGACCCAGCGAGAGATGGTCCTTTTCTGCACTGCCCGACCCTTCTTAGCTCCCATGTACCCCACAAAGAGTTAGTCGTCCACCCACAACACTCTTTTGTGCGGTCAAGGTAGAACGACAACACTCTTTTTGGGTCCAGTCTGTGGAGACGCTCCTCTTCCTTAGAGGGATGCGGGGGAGCAAAGAAGGTGGGCATCGTGATGGATTGACTCAGATGGAATGGGGGTCACAACTTTAGGTAAGAATGATGCACAGGTGCAAAGCACCACTTTGTCTGGAAAGGACATAAGGTAGGTAGGCGTGCAGGATAATGCCTGCAACTCACTCACCCTCCTGGGCAGATGTAATCGCCACTAAAAAGGCTGTTTTGATGGTCAACAGCCGGAGGGGACAGTTATGTTAAGGCTCAAAGGGAGCATAAATTAGGTAGGTAAGGACCAAATTAAGGTCCCACTGTGGCATAACAAAGGGAGTGGGTGGAAACAAGTGAGCTGGTCCTTTTAGAAACCTATGTACAATTGGAGACTTAAAGAGAGAGGGCTGGTCTGGCAGCCACAAAAAAAGTAGACAGAGCAGATAGGTAACCCTTGAGAGTTCCCAAAGCAGAGCCCTGCTGGGCAAGGGTCAGAATAAATAAAAAGAAAAGTGGAAAGAGTAGCAGAAAGAGGGTCAATAGACCTTTCGGTACAGTATAATACAAATTTCTGCCAACAGCAGGCATATACCATCTTAGTGGAGGGCCGCCTGGCTGCCAAAATAACGTTACATACTTCGGGAGGAAGGTCAAAAGCCATCAACTGCTGCAGCTCAATCTCTGCGTATGGAGGCGCAGAGTTGACAGGTTTGGGTGGAGAACCCTCCCCTGCTGCTGCGAAAGAAGATCCTCCCGAAGACGCAGACTGATCGGAGGATCGATGCTCATATTCAAAAGCTCTAGATACCAGACTGTCCTTGCTCAGTCCGGCGCCACAAGGATGACTTGGGCCCAGTCGCTCCTGATCTTCTTCAGAACCCTGGGCAGGAGTGATATGGGCGGAAAGGCGACTGCAAAAAAAAGGGAACCCCCTCTAGAAGGTAACTGAGGTCAGGGAGAAAGAGGGGAATAAACAATGAATACAACTGAGCAGAAAAAGCTCCCCTTTGACCTATATTACTTTACAAAACAGATTGTATCTGGTATGGGTATATACAAAAACACAAACACAACTACACAATTGTAAGATACAAATCTAACTATTTATTTTTGTTTTTATCTTTTACTTGTTACTCATAGTGACTTTTTTCATGATCAATGTATCATTTAAAACATCATACAACATTTTTTTAATACATTTTTTTTCCTTTTGTACAAATTATAACCTTATATTTTTTTTAAAAATAGTACAAAAATGCTTACAAAAATAGTGACCTCCTTTCAATTGTCTGTGTGAAAACCTAAACCTAACTTACAATTGTGTAGTTGTGTTTATGTGTTTTTGTATATACCCATACCAGATACAATCTGTTTTATAAAGTAATATAGGTCAAAGGGGAGCTTTTTCTGCTCAATGGGCGGAAAGGCGTACAACAGGCCTGAGCTCCACTCGCGACGAAAAGCATCGCCGAGCGACAGGCGCCTTGGAAACTCTAGCGCGCAGTATTGCTGACACTGCGCGTTCTGTTTGGAGGCGAACAAATCTAACCAAGGTTCTCCCCACTGCTGGCAGAGACCTTGTGCCACCTCCGCTTGGAGATGCCACTCGTGTTCCGCTAAAAGAACAATTGATGGACAGAATGCAGAACAATGTCATACATTCACCCCAGTACAGAGATCTGGGCCTAAATCCATCGTTTTTTTGCTCACCATGCCATTCCAGTTTAGACCCAGCCATATGCAAATCAGTCTTGACCCTGCTCCCAATGGGAACAGTCCAGTCCGAACTGCCAGGCCCGGTCCTCCCTGGACTGGATACAAGCATCCTAGGACCGGTTTCGGGATTTCAGCCCTCATCAGCCAGGATAGCTTGACTCCAGTGGCATGGAGAGCACGGGACCCACGTCTGGGCATACCCGTCCCACTCGGGGTGACAAATGCAAAAAGAACAATTGATGGACAGAATGCAGAACAATGTCATACATTCACCCCAGTACAGAGATCTGGGCCTAAATCCATCGTTTTTTTGCTCACCATGCCATTCCAGTTTAGACCCAGCCATATGCAAATCAGTCTTGACCCTGCTCCCAATGGGAACAGTCCAGTCCGAACTGCCAGGCCAGGTCCTCCTTGGACTGGAAACAAGCATCCTAGGACCAGTTTCGGGCTTTCAGCCCTCATCAGCCAGGATAGCTTGACTCCAGTGGCATGGAGAGCACGGGACCCACGTCTGGGCATACCCGTCCCACTCGGGGTGACAAATGCAAAAAGAACAATTGATGGACAGAATGCAGAACAATATCATACATTCACCCCAGTACAGAGATCTGGGCCTAAATCCATCGTTTTTTTGCTCACCATGCCATTCCAGTTTAGACCCAGCCATATGCAAATCAGTCTTGACCCTGCTGCCAAGTGGAACAGTCCAGTCCGAACTGCCAGGCCAGGTCCTCCCTGGACTGGAAACAAGCATCCTAGGACCGGTTTCGGGCTTTCAGCCCTCATCAGCCAGGATAGCTTGACTCCAGTGGCATGGAGAGCACGGGACCCACATCTCGGCATACCTGTCCCACTCGGGGGGACAAATGCAAAAAGAACAATTGATGGACAGAATGCAGAACAATGTCATACATTCACCCCAGTACAGAGATCTGGGCCTAAATCCATCGTTTTTTTGCTCACCATGCCATTCCAGTTTAGACCCAACCATATGCAAATCAGTCTTGACCCTGCTCCCAATGGGAACAGTCCAGTCCGAACTGCCAGGCCAGGTCCTCCCTGGACTGGAAACAAGCATCCTAGGACCGGTTTCGGGCTTTCAGCCCTAATCAGCTAGGATAGCTTGACTCCAGTGGCATGGAGAGCACGGGACCCACGTTTGGGCATACCCATCCCACTCGGGGTGACAAATGCAAAAAGAACAATTGATGGACAGAATGCACAACAATGTCATATATTCACCCCAGTACAGAGATCTGGGCCTAAATCCATCGTTTTTTTGCTCACCATGCCATTCCAGTTTAGACCCAGCCATATGCAAATCAGTCTTGACCCTGCTCCCAATGGGAACAGTCCAGTCCGAACTGCCAGGCCTGGTCCTCCCTGGACTGGAAACAAGCCTCCTAGGACCGGTTTCGGGCTTTCAGCCCTCATCAGCCAGGATAGTTTGACTCCAGTGGCATGGAGAGCACGGGACCCACGTCTGGGCATACCCGTCCCACTCGGGGTGACAAATGCAAAAAGAACAATTGATGGACAGAATGCAGAACAATATCATACATTCACCCCAGTACAGAGATCTGGGCCTAAATCCATCGTTTTTTTGCTCACCATGCCATTCCAGTTTAGACCCAGCCATATGCAAATCAGTCTTGACCCTGCTCCCAATGGGAACAGTCCAGTCCGAACTGCCAGGCCAGGTCCTCCCTGGACTGGAAACAAGCATCCTAGGACCGGTTTCGGCCTTTTAGCCCTCATCAGCCAGGATAGCTTGACACCAGTGGCATGGAGAGCATGGGACCCACGTCTGGGCATACCCGTCCCACTCGGGGTGACAAATGCAAAAAGAACAATTGATGGACAGAATGCAGAACAATGTCATACATTCACCCCAGTACAGAGATCTGGGCCTAAATCCATCGTTTGTTTGCTCACCATGCCATTCCAGTTTAGACCCAGCCATATGCAAATCAGCTTGACCCTGCTCCCAATAGGAACAGTCCAGTCCGAACTGCCAGGCCAGGTCCTCCCTGGACTGGAAACAAGCATCCTAGGACCGGTTTCGGACTTTCAGCCCTCATCAGACAGGATAGCTTGACTCCAGTGGCATGGAGAGCACGGGACCCACGTCTGGGCATACCCGTCCCACTCGGGGTGACAAATGCAAAAAGAACAATTGATGGACAGAATGCAGAACAATGTCATACATTCACCCCAGTTCAGAGATCTGGGCCTAAATCCATCGTTTTTTTGCTCACCATGCCATTCCAGTTTAGACCCAGCCATATGCAAATCAGTCTTGACCCTGCTGCCAATGGGAACAGTCCAGTCCGAACTGGCAGGCCAGGTCCTCCCTGGACTGGAAACAAGCATCCTAGGACCGGTTTCGGGCTTTCAGCCCTCATCAGCCAGGATAGCTTGACTCCAGTGGCATGGAGAGCACGGGACCCACGTCTGGGCATACCCGTCCCACTCGGGGTGACAAATGCAAAAAGAACAATTGATGGACAGAATGCAGAACAATGTCCTCCATCGTTTTTTTGCTCACCATGCCATTCCAGTTTAGACCCAGCCATATGCAAATCAGTCTTGACCCTGCTCCCAATGGGAACAGTCCAGTCCGAACTGCCAGGCCAGGTCCTCCCTGGACTGGAAACAAGCATCCTAGGACCGGTTTCGGGCTTTCAGCCCGAATCAGCCAGGATAGCTTGACTCCAGTGGCATGGAGAGCACGGGACCCACGTCTGGGCATACCCATCCCACTCGGGGTGACAAATGCAAAAAGAACAATTGATGGACAGAATGCAGAACAATGTCATACATTCACCCCAGTACAGAGATCTGGGCCTAAATCCATCGTTTTTTTGCTCACCATGCCATTCCAGTTTAGACCCAGCCATATGCAAATCAGTCTTGACCCTGCTCCCAATGGGAACAGTCCAGTCCGAACTGCCACGCCAGGTCCTCCCTGGACTGGAAACAAGCATCCTAGGACCGGTTTCGGCCTTTCAGCCCTCATCAGCCAGGATAGCTTGACTCCAGTGGCATGGAGAGCACGGGACCCACGTCTGGGCATACCCGTCCCACTCGGGGTGACAAATGCAAAAAGAACAATTGATGGACAGAATGCAGAACAATGTCATACATTCACCCCAGTACAGAGATCTGGGCCTAAATCCATCGTTTTTTTGCTCACCATGCCATTCCAGTTTAGACCCAGCCATATGCAAATCAGTCTTAACCCTGCTCCCAATGGGAACAGTCCAGTCCGAACTGCCAGGCCAGGTCCTCCCTGGACTGGAAACAAGCATCCTAGGACCAGTTTCGGGCTTTCAGCCCTCATCAGCCAGGATAGCTTGACTCCAGTGGCATGGAGAGCACGGGACCCACATCTGGGCATATCCGTCCCACTCGGGGTGACAAATGCAAAAAGAACAATTGATGGACAGAATGCAGAACAATGTCCTCTATCGTTTTTGCTCACCATGCCATTCCAGTTTAGACCCAGCCATATGCAAATCAGTCTTGACCCTGCTCCCAATGGGAACAGTCCAGTCCGAACTGCCAGGCCAGGTCCTCCCTGGACTGGAAACAAGCATCCTAGGACCGGTTTCGGGCTTTCAGCCCTCATCAGCCAGGATAGCTTGACTCCAGTGGCATGGAGAGCACGGGACCCACGTCTGGGCATACCCGTCCCACTCGGGGTGACAAATGCAAAAAGAACAATTGATGGACAGAATGCAGAACAATGTCATACATTCACCCCAGTACAGAGATCTGGGCCTAAATCCATCGTTTTTTGCTCACCATGCCATTCCAGTTTAGACCCAGCCATATGCAAATCAGTCTTGACCCTGCTCCCAATGGGAACAGTCCAGTCCGAACTGCCAGGCCAGGTCCTCCCTGGACTGGAAACAAGCATCCTAGGACCGGTTTCGGGCTTCCAGCCCTCATCAGCCAGGATAGCTTGACTCCAGTGGCATGGAGAGCACGGGACCCACGTCTGGGCATACCCGTCCCACTCGGGGTGACAAATGCAAAAAGAACAATTGATGGACAGAATGCAGAACAATGTCATACATCCACCCCATTACAGAGATCTGGGCCTAAATCCATCGTTTTTTTGCTCACCATGCCATTCCAGTTTAGACCCAGCCATATGCAAATCAGTCTTGACCCTGCTCCCAATGGGAACAGTCCAGTCCGAACTGCCAGGCCAGGTCCTCCCTGGACTGGAAACAAGCATCCTAGGACCGGTTTCGGGCTTTCAGCCCTCATCAGGCAGGATAGCTTGACTCCAGTGGCATGGAGAGCACGGGACCCACGTCTGGGCATACCCGTCCCACTCGGGGTGACAAATGCAAAAAGAACAATTGATGGACAGAATGCAGAAGAATGTCATACATTCACCCCAGTACAGAGATCTGGGCCTAAATCTATCGTTTTTTGCTCACCATGCCATTCCAGTTTAGACCCAGCCATATGCAAATCAGTCTTGACCCTGCTCCCAATGGGAACAGTCCAGTCCGAACTGCCAGGCCAGGTCCTCCCTGGACTGGAAACAAGCATCCTAGGACCGGTTTCGGGCTTTCAGCCCTCATCAGCCAGGATAGCTTGACTCCAGTGGCATGGAGAGCACGGGACCCACGTCTGGGCATACCCGTCCCACTCGGGGTGACAAATGCAAAAAGAACAATTGATGGACAGAATGCAGAACAATGTCATACATTCACCCCAGTACAGAGATCTGGGCCTAAATCCATCGTTTTTTGCTCACCATGCCATTCCAGTTTAGACCCAGCCATATGCAAATCAGTCTTGACCCTGCTCCCAATGGGAACAGTCCAGTCCGAACTGCCAGGCCAGGTCCTCCCTGGACTGGAAACAAGCATCCTAGGACCGGTTTCGGGCTTCCAGCCCTCATCAGCCAGGATAGCTTGACTCCAGTGGCATGGAGAGCACGGGACCCACGTCTGGGCATACCCGTCCCACTCGGGGTGACAAATGCAAAAAGAACAATTGATGGACAGAATGCAGAACAATGTCATACATCCACCCCATTACAGAGATCTGGGCCTAAATCCATCATTTTTTTGCTCACCATGCCATTCCAGTTTAGACCCAGCCATATGCAAATCAGTCTTGACCCTGCTCCCAATGGGAACAGTCCAGTCCGAACTGCCAGGCCAGGTCCTCCCTGGACTGGAAACAAGCATCCTAGGACCGGTTTCGGGCTTTCAGCCCTCATCAGGCAGGATAGCTTGACTCCAGTGGCATGGAGAGCACGGGACCCACGTCTGGGCATACCCGTCCCACTCGGGGTGACAAATGCAAAAAGAACAATTGATGGACAGAATGCAGAACAATGTCATACATTCACCCCAGTACAGAGATCTGGGCCTAAATCTATCGTTTTTTTGCTCACCATGCCATTCCAGTTTGGACCCAGCCATATGCAAATCAGTCTTGACCCTGCCCCCAATGGGAACAGTCCAGTCCGAACTGCCAGGCCAGGTCCTCCCTGGACTGGAAACAAGCATCCTAGGACCGGTTTCGGGCTTTCAGCCCTCATCAGCCAGGATAGCTTGACTCCAGTGGCATGGAGAGCACGGGACCCACGTCTGGGCATACCCGTCCCACTCGGGGTGACAAATGCAAAAAGAACAATTGATGGACAGAATGCAGAACAATGTCCTACATTCACCCCAGTACAGAGATCTGGGCCTAAATCCATCGTTTTTTTGCTCACTATGCCATTCCAGTTTAGACCCAGCCATATGCAAATCAGTCTTGACCCTGCTCCCAATGGGAACAGTCCAGTCGGAACTGCCAGGCCAGGTCCTCCCTGGACTGGAAACAAGCATCCTAGGACCGGTTTCGGGCTTTTAGCCCTCATCAGCCAGGATAGCTTGACTCCAGTGGCATGGAGAGCACGGGACCCACATCTGGGCATATCCGTCCCACTCGGGGTGACAAATGCAAAAATAACAATTGATGGACAGAATGCAGAACAATGTCCTCCATCGTTTTTTTGCTCACCATGCCATTCCAGTTTAGACCCAGCCATATGCAAATCAGTCTTGACCCTGCTCCCAATGGGAACAGTCCAGTCTGAACTGCCAGGCCAGGTCCTCCCTGGACTGGAAACAAGCATCCTAGGACTGGTTTCGGGCTTTCAGCCCTCATCAGCCAGGATAGCTTGACTACAGTGGCATGGTGAACACGGGACCCACGTCTGGGCATACCCGTCCCACTCGGGGTGACAAATGCAAAAAGAACAATTGATGGACAGAATGCAGAACAATGTCATACATTCACCCCAGTACAGAGATCTGGGCCTAAATCCATCGTTTTTTTGCTCACCATGCCATTCCAGTTTAGACCCAGCCATATGCAAATCAGTCTTGACCCTGCTCCCAATGGGAACAGTCCAGTCCGAACTGGTAGGCCAGGTCCTCCCTGGACTGGAAACAAGCATCCTAGGACTGGTTTCGGGCTTTCAGCCCTCATCAGCCAGGATAGCTTGACTCCAGTGGCATGGAGAGCACGGGACCCACGTCTGGGCATACCCGTCCCACTCGGGGTGACAAATGCAAAAAGAACAATTGATGGACAGAATGCAGAACAATGTCATACATCCACCCCAGTACAGAGATCTGGGCCTAAATCCATCGTTTTTTTGCTCACCATGCCATTCTAGTTTAGACCCAGCCATATGCAAATCAGTCTTGACCCTGCTCCCAATGGGAACAGTCCAGTCCGAACTGCCAGGTCAGGTCCTCCCTGGACTGGAAACAAGCATCCTAGGACCGGTTTCGGGCTTTCAGCCCTCATCAGCCAGGATAGCTTGACTCCAGTGGCATGGAGAGCACGGGACCCACGTCTGGGCATACCCGTCCCACTCGGGGTGGCAAATGCAAAAAGAACAATTGATGGACAGAATGCAGAACAATGTCATACATTCACCCCAGTACAGAGATCTGGGCCTAAATCTATCGTTTTTTTGCTCACCATGCCATTCCAGTTTAGACCCAGCCATATGCAAATCAGTCTTGACCCTGCTCCCAATGGGAACAGTCCAGTCCGAACTGCCAGGCCAGGTCCTCCCTGGACTGGAAACAAGCATCCTAGGACCGGTTTCGGGCTTTCAGCCCTCATCAGCCAGGATAGCTTGACTCCAGTGGCATGGAGAGCACGGGACCCACGTCTGGGCATACCCGTCCCACTCGGGGTGACAAATGCAAAAAGAACAATTGATGGACAGAATGCAGAACAATGTCATACATTCACCCCAGTACAGAGATCTGGGCCTAAATCCATCGTTTGTTTGCTCACCATGCCATTCCAGTTTGGACCCAGCCATATGCAAATCAGTCTCGACCCTGCTCCCAATGGGAACAGTCCAGTCCGAACTGCCAGGCCAGGTCCTCACTGGACTGGAAACAAGCATCCTAGGACCGGTTTCGGGCTTTCAGCCCTCATCAGCCAGGATAGCTTGACTCCAGTGGCATGGAGAGCACGGGACCCACGTCTGGGCATACCCGTCCCACTCGGGGTGACAAATGCAAAAAGAACAATTGATGGACAGAATGCAGAACAATGTCATACATTCACCCCAGTACAGAGATCTGGGCCTAAATCCATCGTTTTTTGCTCACCATGCCATTCCAGTTTGGACCCAGCCATATGCAAATCAGTCTTGACCCTGCTCCCAATGGGAACAGTCCAGTCCGAACTGCCAGGCCAGGTCCTCCCTGGACTGCAAACAAGCATCCTAGGACCGGTTTCGGGCTTTCAGCCCTCATCAGCCAGGATAGCTTGACTCCAGTGGCATGGAGAGCACGGGACCCACGTCTGGGCATACCCGTCCCACTCGGGGTGACAAATGCAAAAAGAACAATTGATGGACAGAATGCAGAACAATGTCATACATTCACCCCAGTACAGAGATCTGGGCCTAAATCCATCGTTTTTTGCTCACCATGCCATTCCAGTTTGGACCCAGCCATATGCAAATCAGTCTTGACCCTGCTCCCAATGGGAACAGTCCAGTCCGAACTGCCAGGCCAGGTCCTCCCTGGACTGGAAACAAGCATCCTAGGACCGGTTTCGGGCTTTCAGCCCTCATCAGCCAGGATAGCTTGACTCCAGTGGCATGGAGAGCACGGGACCCACGTCTGGGCATACCCGTCCCACTTGGGGTGACAAATGCAAAAGAACAATTGATGGACAGAATGCAGAACAATGTCATACATTCACCCCAGTACAGAGATCTGGGCCTAAATCCATCGTTTTTTTGCTCACCATGCCATTCCAGTTTGGACCCAGCCATATGCAAATCAGTCTTGACCCTGCTCCCAATGGGAACAGTCCAGCCCGAACTGCCAGGCCAGGTCCTCCCTGGACTGGAAACAAGCATCCTAGGACCGGTTTCGGGCTTTCAGCCCTCATCAGCCAGGATAGCTTGACTCCAGTGGCATCGAGAGCACGGGACCCACGTCTGGGCATACCCATCCCACTCGGGGTGACAAATGCAAAAACAACAATTGATGGACAGAATGCAGAACAATGTAGTACATTCACCCCAGTACAGAGATCTGGGCCTAAATCCATCGTTTGTTTGCTCACCATGCCATTCCAGTTTGGACCCAGCCATATGCAAATCAGTCTTGACCCTGCTCCAAATGGGAACAGTCCAGCCCGAACTACCAGGCCAGGTCCTCCCTGGACTGGAAACAAGCATCCTAGGACCGGTTTCGGGCTTTCAGCCCTCATCAGCCAGGATAGCTTGACTCCAGTGGCATGGAGAGCACGGGACCCACGTCTGGGCATACCCGTCCCACTCGGGTTGACAAATGCAAAAACAACAATTGATGGACAGAATGCAGAACAATGTCGTACATTCACCCCAGTACAGAGATCTGGGCATAAATCCATCGTTTTTTTGCTCACCATGCCATTTCAGTTTGGACCCAGCCATATGCAAATCAGTCTTGACCCTGCTCCCAATGGGAACAGTCCAGCCCGAACTGCTAGGCCAGGTCCTCCCTGGACTGGAAACAAGCATCCTAGAACCGGTTTCGGGCTTTCAGCCCTCATCAGCCAGGATAGCTTGACTCCAGTGGCATGGAGAGCACAGGACACATGTCTGGGCATACCCGTCCCACTCGGGGTGACAAATGCAAAAACAACAATTGATGGACAGAATGCAGAACAATGTCGTACATTCACCCCAGTACAGAGATCTGGGCCTAAATCCATCGTTTTTTTGCTCACCATGCCATTCCAGTTTGGACCCAGCCATATGCAAATCAGTCTTGACCCTGCTCCCAATGGGTACAGTCCAGCCCGAACTGCCAGGCCAGGTCCTCCCTGGACTGGAAACAAGCATCCTAGGACCGGTTTCGGGCTTTCAGCCCTCATCAGCCAGGATAGCTTGACTCCATTGGCATGGAGAGCACAGGACCCACGTCTGGGCATACCCGTCCCACTCGGGGTGACAAATGCAAAAACAACAATTGATGGACAGAATGCAGAACAATGTCGTACATTCACCCCAGTACAGAGATCTGGGCCTAAATCCATCGTTTTTTGCTCACCATGCCATTCCAGTTTGGACCCAGCAATATGCAAATCAGTCTTGACCCTGCTCCCAATGGGAACAGTCCAGCCCGAACTGCCAGGCCAGGTCCTCCCTGGACTGGAAACAAGCATCCTAGGACCGGTTTCGGGCTTTCAGCCCTCATCAGCCAGGATAGCTTGACTCCAGTGGCATGGAGAGCACGGGACCCACGTCTGGGCATACCCGTCCCACTCGGGGTGACAAATGCAAAAACAACAATTGATGGACATAATGCAGAACAATGTAGTACATTCACCCCAGTACAGAGATCTGGGCCTAAATCCATCGTTTGTTTGCTCACCATGCCATTCCAGTTTGGACCCAGCCATATGCAAATCAGTCTTGACCCTGCTCCAAATGGGAACAGTCCAGCCCGAACTACCAGGCCAGGTCCTCCCTGGACTGGAAACAAGCATCCTAGGACCGGTTTCGGGCTTTCAGCCCTCATCAGCCAGGATAGCTTGACTCCAGTGGCATGGAGAGCACGGGACCCACGTCTGGGCATACCCGTCCCACTCGGGGTGACAAATGCAAAAACAACAATTGATGGACAGAATGCAGAACAATGTCGTACATTCACCCCAGTACAGAGATCTGGGCATAAATCCATCGTTTTTTGGTCACCATGCCATTCCAGTTTGGACCCAGCCATATGCAAATCAGTCTTGACCCTGCTCCCAATGGGAACAGTCCAGCCCGAACTGCCAGGCCACAAGCATCCTAGGACCAGTTTCGGGCTTTCAGCCCTCATCAGCCAGGATAGCTTGACTCCAGTGGCATGGAGAGCACGGGACCCACGTCTGGGCATACCTGTCCCACTTGGGGTGACAAATGCAAAAACAACAATTGATGGACAGAATGCAGAACAATGTCGTACATTCACCCCAGTACAGAGATCTGGGCCTAAATCCATCGTTTTTTTGCTCACCATGCCATTCCAGTTTGGACCCAGCCATATGTAAATCAGTCTTGACCCTGCTCCCAATGGGAACAGTCCAGCCCGAACTGCCAGGCCAGGTCCTCCCTGGACTGGAAACAAGCATCCTAGGACCGGTTTCGGGCTTTCAGCCCTCATCAGCCATGATAGCTTGCCTCCAGTGGCATGGAGAGCACGGGACCCACGTCTGGGCATACCCGTCCCACTCGGGGTGACAAATGCAAAAACAACAATTGATGGACAGAATGCAGAACAATGTCGTACATTCACCCCAGTACAGAGATCTGGGCCTAAATCCATTGCTTGTTTGCTCACCATGCCATTCCAGTTTGGACCCAGCCATATGCAAATCAGTCTTGACCCTGCTCCAAATGGGAACAGTCCAGCCCGAACTACCAGGCCAGGTACTCCCTGGACTGGAAACAAGCACCCTAGGACCGGTTTCGGGCTTTCAGCCCTCATCAGCCAGGATAGCTTGACTCCAGTGGCATGGAGAGCACTGGACCCACGTCTGGGCATACCCGTCCCACTCGGGTGACAAATGCAAAAACAACAATTGATGGACAGAATGCAGAACAATGTCGTACATTCACCCCAGTACAGAGATCTGGGCCTAAATCCATCGTTTTTTTGCTCACCATGCCATTCCAGTTTGGACCCAGCCATATGCAAATCAGTCTTGACCCTGCTCCCAATGGGAACAGTAAAGCCCGAACTGCCAGGCCAGGTCCTCCCTGGACTGGAAACAAGCATCCTAGGACCGGTTTCGGGCTTCCAGCCCTCATCAGCCAGGATAGCTTGACTCCAGTGACATGGAGAGCACAGGACCCACGTCTGGGCATACCCGTCCCACTCGGGGTGACAAATGCAAAAACAACAATTGATGGACAGAATGCAGAACAATGTCGTACATTCACCCCAGTACAGAGATCTGGGCCTAAATCCATTGTTTTTTTGCTCACCATGCCATTCCAGTTTGGACCCAGCCATATGCAAATCATTCTTAACCCTGCTCCCAATGGGAACAGTCCAGCCCAAAACTGCCAGGCCAGGTCCTCCCTGGACTGGAAACAAGCATCCTAGGACCGGTTTCGGGCTTTCGGCACTCATCAGCCAGGATAGCTTGACTCCAGTGGCATGGAGAGCACGGGACCCACGTCTGGGCATACCCGTCCCACTCGGGGTGAGAAATGCAAAAACATCAATTGATGGACAGAATGCAGAACAATGTCATACATTCACCCCAGTACAGAGATTTGGGCCTAAATCCATCGTTTTTTTGCTCACCATGCCATTCCAGTTTGGACCCAGCCATATGCAAATCAGTCTTGACCCTGCTCCCAATGGGAACAGTCCAGCTCGAACTACCAGGCCAGGTCATCCCTGTACTGGAAACAAGCATACTAGGACCGGTTTCGGGCTTCCAGCCTTCATCAGCCAGGATAGCTTGACTCCAGTGGCATGGAGAGCACGGGACCCACGTCTGGGCATACCCGTCCCACTCGGGGTGACAAATGCAAAAACAACAATTGATGGACAGAATGCAGAACAATGTCGTACATTCACCCTAGTACAGAGATCTGGGCCTAAATCCATCGTTTTTTTGCTCACCATGCCATTCCAGTTTGGACCCAGCCATATGCAAATCAGTCTTGACCCTGCTCCCAATGGGAACAGTCCAGCCCGAACTGCCAGGCCAGGTCCTCCCTGGACTGGAAACAAGCATCCTAGGACCGGTTTCGGGCTTTCAGCCCTCATCAGCCAGGATAGCTTGACTCCAGTGGCATGGAGAGCACAGGACCCACGTCTGGGCATACCCGTCCCACTCGGGGTGACAAATGCAAAAACAACAATTGATGGACAGAATGCAGAACAATGTCGTACATTCACCCCAGTACAGAGATATGGGCCCAAATCCATCGTTTTTTTGCTCACCATGCGATTCCAGTTTGGACCCAGCCATATGCAAATCAGTCTTGACCCTGCTCCCAATGGGAACAGTCCAGCCCGAACTGCCAGGCCAGGTCCTCCCTGGACTGGAAACAAGCATCCTAGGACCGGTTTCGGGCTTTCAGCCCTCATCAGCCAGGATAGCTTGACTCCAGTGGCATCGAGAGCACGGGACCCACGTCTGGGCATACCCGTCCCACTCGGGGTGACAAATGCAAAAATAACAATTGATGGACAGAATGCAGAACAATGTAGTACATTCACCCCAGTACAGAGATCTGGGCCTAAATCCATTGTTTGTTTGCTCACCATGCCATTCCAGTTTGGACCCAGCCATATGCAAATCAGTCTTGACCCTGCTCCAAATGGGAACAGTCCAGCCCGAACTACCAGGCCAGGTCCTCCCTGGACTGGAAACAAGCATCCTAGGACCGGTTTCGGGCTTTCAGCCCTCATCAGCCAGGATAGCTTGCCTCCAGTGGCATGGAGAGCATGGGACCTACGTCTGGGCATACCCGTCCCACTCGGGGTGACTAATGCAAAAACAACAATTGATGGACAGAATGCAGAACAATGTCGTACATTCACCCCAGTACAGAGATCTGGGCCTAAATCCATCGTTTTTTTGCTCACCATCCCATTCCAGTTTGGACCCAGCCATATGCAAATCATTCTTAACCCTGCTCCCAATGGGAACAGTCCAGCCCGAACTGCCAGGCCAGGTCCTCCCTGGACTGGAAACAAGCATCCTAGGACCGGTTTCGGGCTTTCGGCCCTCATCAGCCAGGATAGCTTGACTCCAGTGGCATGGAGAGCACGGGACCCACGTCTGGGCATACCCGTCCCACTCGGGGTGACAAACGCAAAAACAACAATTGATGGACAGAATGCAGAACAATGTCATACATTCACCCCAGTACAGAGATTTGGGCCTAAATCCATCGTTTTTTTGCTCACCATGCCATTCCAGTTTGGACCCAGCCATATGCAAATCAGTCTTGACCCTGCTCCCAATGGGAACAGTCCAGCTCGAACTACCAGGCCAGGTCATCCCTGTACTGAAAACAAGCATCCTAGGACCGGTTTTGGGCTTTCAGCCCTCATCAGCCAGGATAGCTTGACTCCAGTGGCATGGAGAGCACGGGACCCACGTCTGGGCATACCCGTCCCACTCGGGGTGACAAATGCAAAAACAATTGATGGACAGAATGCAGAACAATGTCGTACATTCACCCTAGTACAGAGATCTGGGCCTAAATCCATCGTTTTTTTGCTCACCATGCCATTCCAGTTTGGACCCAGCCATATGCAAATCAGTCTTGACCCTGCTCCCAATGGGAACAGTCCAGCCCGAACTGCCAGGCCAGGTCCTCCCTGGACTGGAAACAAGCATCCTAGGACCGGTTTCGGGCTTTCAGCCCTCATCAGCCAGGATAGCTTGACTACAGTGGCATCGAGAGCACGGGACCCACGTCTGGGCATACCCATCCCACTCGGGGTGACAAATGCAAAAACAACAATTGATGGACAGAATGCAGAACAATGTAGTACATTCACCCCAGTACAGAGATCTGGGCCTAAATCCATCGTTTGTTTGCTCACCATGCCATTCCAGTTTGGACCCAGCCATATGCAAATCAGTCTTGACCCTGCTCCAAATGGGAACAGTCCAGCCCGAACTACCAGGCCAGGTCCTCCCTGGACTGGAAACAAGCATCCTAGGACCGGTTTCGGGCTTTCAGCCCTCATCCGCCAGGATAGCTTGACTCCAGTGGCATGGAGAGCACGGGACCCACGTCTGGGCATACCCGTCCCACTCGGGGTGACAAATGCAAAAACAACAATTGATGGACAGAATGCAGAACAATGTCGTACATTCACCCCAGTACAGAGATCTGGGCATAAATCCATCGTTTTTTTGCTCACCATGCCATTCCAGTTTGGACCCAGCCATATGCAAATCAGTCTTGACCCTGCTCCCAATGGGAACAGTCCAGCCCGAACTGCTAGGCCAGGTCCTCCCTGGACTGGAAACAAGCATCCTAGAACCGGTTTCGGGCTTTCAGCCCTCATCAGCCAGGATAGCTTGACTCCAGTGGCATGGAGAGCACAGGACACATGTCTGGGCATACCCGTCCCACTCGGGGTGACAAGTGCAACAAAAACAATTGATGGACAAAATGCAGAACAATGTCGTACATTCACCCCAGTACAGAGATCTGGGCCTAAATCCATCGTTTTTTTGCTCACCATGCCATTCCAGTTTGGACCCAGCCATATGCAAATCAGTCTTGACCCTGCTCCCAATGGGAACAGTCCAGCCCGAACTGCCAGGCCAGGTCCTCCCTGGACTGGAAACAAGCATCCTAGGACCGGTTTCGGGCTTTCAGCCCTCATCAGCCATGATAGCTTGCCTCCAGTGGCATGGAGAGCACGGGACCCACGTCTGGGCATACCCGTCCCACTCGGGGTGACAGATGCAAAAACAACAATTGATGGACAGAATGCAGAACAATGTCGTACATTCACCCTAGTACAGAGATCTGGGCCTAAATCCATCGTTTTTTTGCTCACCATGCCATTCCAGTTTGGACCCAGCCATATGCAAATCAGTCTTGACCCTGCTCCCAATGGGAACAGTCCAGCCCGAACTGCCAGGCCAGGTCCTCCCTGGACTGGAAACAAGCATCCTAGGACCGGTTTCGGGCTTTCAGCCCTCATCAGCCAGGATAGCTTGACTCCAGTGGCATGGAGAGCACGGGACCCACGTCTGGGCATACCCGTCCCACTCGGGGTGACAAATGCAAAAACAACAATTGATGGACAGAATGCAGAACAATGTCGTACATTCACCCCAGTACAGAGATCTGGGCCTAAATCCATCGTTTTTTGCTCACCATGCCATTCCAGTTTGGACCCAGCAATATGCAAATCAGTCTTGACCCTGCTCCCAATGGGAACAGTCCAGCCCGAACTGCCAGGCCAGGTCCTCCTGGACTGGAAACAAGCATCCTAGGACCGGTTTCGGGCTTTCAGCCCTCATCAGCCAGGATAGCTTGACTCCAGTGGCATGGAGAGCACGGGACCCACGTCTGGGCATACCCGTCCCACTCGGGGTGACAAATGCAAAAACAACAATTGATGGACATAATGCAGAACAATGTAGTACATTCACCCCAGTACAGAGATCTGGGCCTAAATCCATCGTTTGTTTGCTCACCATGCCATTCCAGTTTGGACCCAGCCATATGCAAATCAGTCTTGACCCTGCTCCAAATGGGAACAGTCCAGCCCGAACTACCAGGCCAGGTCCTCCCTGGACTGGAAACAAGCATCCTAGGACCGGTTTCGGGCTTTCAGCCCTCATCAGCCAGGATAGCTTGACTCCAGTGGCATGGAGAGCACGGGACCCACGTCTGGGCATACCCGTCCCACTCGGGGTGACAAATGCAAAAACAACAATTGATGGACAGAATGCAGAACAATGTCGTACATTCACCCCAGTACAGAGATCTGGGCATAAATCCATCGTTTTTTGGTCACCATGCCATTCCAGTTTGGACCCAGCCATATGCAAATCAGTCTTGACCCTGCTCCCAATGGGAACAGTCCAGCCCGAACTGCCAGGCCACAAGCATCCTAGGACCAGTTTCGGGCTTTCAGCCCTCATCAGCCAGGATAGCTTGACTCCAGTGGCATGGAGAGCACGGGACCCACGTCTGGGCATACCCGACCCACTTGGGGTGACAAATGCAAAAACAACAATTGATGGACAGAATGCAGAACAATGTCGTACATTCACCCCAGTACAGAGATCTGGGCCTAAATCCATTGTTTTTTTGCTCACCATGCCATTCCAGTTTGGACCCAGCCATATGCAAATCAGTCTTGACCCTGCTCCCAATGGGAACAGTCCAGCCCGAACTGCCAGGCCAGGTCCTCCCTGGACTGGAAACAAGCATCCTAGGACCGGTTTCGGGCTTTCAGCCCTCATCAGCCATGATAGCTTGCCTCCAGTGGCATGGAGAGCACGGGACCCACGTCTGGGCATACCCGTCCCACTCGGGGTGACAAATGCAAAAACAACAATTGATGGACAGAATGCAGAACAATGTCGTACATTCACCCCAGTACAGAGATCTGGGCCTAAATCCATTGTTTGTTTGCTCACCATGCCATTCCAGTTTGGACCCAGCCATATGCAAATCAGTCTTGACCCTGCTACAAATGGGAACAGTCCAGCCCGAACTACCAGGCCAGGTCCTCCCTGGACTGGAAACAAGCACCCTAGGACCGGTTTCGGGCTTTCAGCCCTCATCAGCCAGGATAGCTTGACTCCAGTGGCATGGAGAGCACTGGACCCACGTCTGGGCATACCTGTCCCACTCGGGTGACAAATGCAAAAACAACAATTGATGGACAGAATGCAGAACAATGTCGTACATTCACCCCAGTACAGAGATCTGGGCCTAAATCCATCGTTTTTTTTGCTCACCATGCCATTCCAGTTTGGACCCAGCCATATGCAAATCAGTCTTGACCCTGCTCCCAATGGGAACAGTAAAGCCCGAACTGCCAGGCCAGGTCCTCCCTGGACTGGAAACAAGCATCCTAGGACCGGTTTCGGGCTTTCAGCCCTCATCAGCCAGGATAGCTTGACTCCAGTGACATGGAGAGCACAGGACCCACGTCTGGGCATACCCGTCCCACTCGGGGTGACAAATGCAAAAACAACAATTGATGGACAGAATGCAGAACAATGTCGTACATTCACCCCAGTACAGAGATCTGGGCCTAAATCCATCGTTTTTTTGCTCACCATGCCAATCCAGTTTGGACCCAGCCATATGCAAATCAGTCTTGACGCTGCTCCCAATGGGAACAGTCCAGCCCGAACTGCCAGGCCAGGTCCTCCCTGGACTGGAAACAAGCATCCTAGGACCGGTTTCGGGCTTTCAGCCCTCATCAGCCAGGATAGCTTGACTCCAGTGGCATGGAGAGTACAGGACCCACGTCTGGGCATACCCGTCCCACTCGGGGTGACAAATGCAAAAACAACAATTGATGGACAGAATGCAGAACAATGTCGTACATTCACCCCAGTACAGAGATCTGTTCCTAAATCCATCGTTTTTTTGCTCACCATACCATTCCAGTTTGGACCCAGCCATATGCAAATCAGTCTTGACCCTGCTCCCAATGGGAACAGTCCAGCCCGAACTGCCAGGACAGGTCCTCCCTGGACTGGAAACAAGCATCCTAGGACCGGTTTCGGGCTTTCAGCCCTCATCAGCCAGGATAGCTTGAATCCATTGGCATGGAGAGCATGGGACCGACGTCTGAGCATACCCGTCCCACTCGGGGTGACAAATGCAAAAACAACAATTGATGGACAGAATGCAGAACAATGTCGTACATTCACCCCAGTACAGAGATCTGGGCCTAAATCCATCGTTTTTTTGCTCACAATGGGTCCAAACTGGGGTGGCGTAGTGGGCAAAAAAACAATGGATTTAACCCAGATCTTTTGACTGGGGGAGAATGTTTGCATTGTCAGCATTCCGTCCATCATTTGTTTGCTGTAACACTTTTCGCCCTAAGTGGGATGGGTATGCCCAGACGTGGGTCCCTTGCTCACTGTGACACTGGATTCAAGCTAGCCTGGCTGAAGAAGGGTGAGATACCCTGAAACCGGTCCCAGGATGCTTGTTTCCGGTCCAGGGAGGACCTGGCCTGGCAGTTCGGTCTGGACTGTTCCCATGGGGCACAGGTTCAAGACTGATTTGCATATGGCTGGGTCCAAACTGGGGTGGCGTGGTGGGCAAAAAAACGATGGATTTAACCCAGATCTTTTGACTGGGGGAGAATGTTTGCATTGTCAGCATTCCGTCCATCATTTGTTTGCTGTAACACTTTTCGCCCTAAGTGGGATGGGTATGCCCAGACGTGGGTCCCTTGCTCACTGTGCCACTGGATTCAAGCTAGCCTGGCTGAAGAAGGGTGACATACCCTGAAACCGGTCCCAGGATGCTTGTTTCCGGTCCAGGGAGGACCTGGCCTGGCAGTTCGGTCTGGACTGTTCCCATGGGGCACAGGGTCAAGACTGATTTGCATATAGCTGGTTCCAAACTGGGGTGGCGTAGTGGGCAAAAAAACAATGGATTTAACCCAGATCTTTTGACTGGGGAAGAATGTTTGCATTGTCAGCATTCCGTCCATCATTTGTTTGCTGTAACACTTTTCGCCCTAAGTGGGATGGGTATGCCCAGACGTGGGTCCCTTGCTCACTGTGCCACTGGATTCAAGCTAGCCTGGATGAAGAAGGGTGACATACCCTGAAACCGGTCCCAAGATGCTTGTTTCCGGTCCAGGGAGGACCTGGCCTGGCAGTTCGGTCTGGACTGTTCCCATGGGGCACAGGGTCAAGACTGATTTGCATATGGCTGGGTCCAAACTGGGGTGGCGTAGTGGGCAAAAAAAACGATGGATTTAACCCAGATCTTTTGACTGGGGGAGAATGTTTGCATTGTCAGCATTCCGTCCATCATTTGTTTGCTGTAACACTTTTCGCCCTAAGTGGGATGGGTATGCCCAGACGTGGATCCCTTGCTCACTGTGCCACTGGATTCAAGCTAGCCTGGCTGAAGAAGGGTGACATACCCTGAAAACGGTCCCAGGATGCTTGTTTCCGGTACAGGGAGGACCTGGCCTGGCAGTTCGGTCTGGACTGTTCCCATGGGGCACAGGGTCAAGACTGATTTGCATATGGCTGGGTCCAAACTGGGGTGGCGTAGTGGGCAAAAAAACGATAGATTTAACCCCAGATCTTTTGACTGGGGGAGAATGTTTGCATTGTCAGCATTCCGTCCATCATTTGTTTGCTGTAACACTTTTTGCCCTAAGTGGGATGGGTATGCCCAGACGTGGGTCCCTTGCTCACTGTGCCACTGGATTCAAGCTAGCCTGGCTGAAGATGGGTGACATACCCTGAAACCGGTCCCAGGATGCTTGTTTCCGGTCCAGGGAGGACCTGGCCTGGCAGTTCGGTCTGGACTGTTCCCATGGGGCACAGGGTCAAGACTGATTTGCATATGGGTGGGTCCAAACTGGGGTGGTGTAGTGGGCAAAAAAACGATGGATTTAACCCAGATCTTTTGACTGGGGGAGAATGTTTGCATTGTCAGCATTCCGTCCATCATTTGTTTGCTGTAACACTTTTCTCCCTAAGTGGGATGGGTATGCCCAGACGTGGGTCCCTTGCTCACTGTGCCACTGGATTCAAGCAAGCCTGGCTGAAGAAGGGTGACATACCCTGAAACCGGTCCCAGGATGCTTGTTTCCGGTCCAGGGAGTACCTGGCCTGGCAGTTCGATCTGGACTGTTCCCATGGGGCACAGGGTCAAGACTGATTTGCATATGGCTGGGTCCAAACTAGGGTGGCGTAGTGGGCAAAAAAACGATGGATTTAACCCAGATCTTTTGACTGGGGACGAATGTTGCATTGTCAGCATTTCGTCCATCATTTGTTTGCTGTAACACTTTTTGCCCTAAGTGGGATGGGTGTGCCCAGACGTGGGGCCCTTGCTCACTGTGCCACTGGATTCAAGCTAGCCTGGCTGAAGAAGGGTGACGTACCCTGAAACCGGTCCCAGGAAGCTTGTTTCCGGTCCAGGGAGGACCTGGCCTGGCAGTTCGGTCTGGACTGTTCCCATGGGGCACAGGGTCAAGACTGATTTGCATATGGCTGGGTCCAAACTGGGGTGGCGTAGTGGGCAAAAAAACGATGGATTTAACCCAGATCTTTTGACTGGGGGAGAATGTTTGCATTGTCAGCATTCCGTCCATCATTTGTTTGCTGTAACACTTTTCGCCCTAAGTGGGATGGGTATGCCCAGACGTGGGTCCCTTGCTCACTGCGCCACTGGATTCAAGCTAGCCTGGCTGAAGAAGGGTGACATACCCTGAAACCGGTCCCAGGATGCTTGTTTCCGGTCCAGGGAGGACCTGGCCTGGCAGTTCGGTCTGGACTGTTCCCATGGGGCACAGGGTCAAGACTGATTTGCATATGGCGGGGTCCAAACTGGGGTGGCATAGTGGGCAAAAAAATGATGGATTTAACCCAGATCTTTTGACTGGGGGAGAATGTTTGCATTGTCAGCATTCCGTCCATCATTTGTTTGCTGTAACACTTTTCACCCTAAGTGGGATGGGTATGCCCAGACGTGGGTCCCTTGCTCACTGTGCCACTGGATTCAAGCTAGCCTGGCTGAAGAAGGGTGACATACCCTGAAACCGGTCCCAGGATGCTTGTTTCCGGTCCAGGGAAGACCTGGTCCGGCAGTTCGGTCTGGACTGTTCCCATGGGGCACAGGGTCAAGGCTGATTTGCATATGGCTGGGTCCAAACTGGGGTGGCGTAGTGGGCAAAAAAACGATGGATTTAACCCAGATCTTTTGACTGGGGGAGAATGTTTGCATTGTCAGCATTCCGTCCATCATTTGTTTGCTGTAACACCCGCACGCTGATGGCCAAGAGTATGTAAGACTCTCTTTGAGAACTGCCACTTGAACCCAAAGCGTTTTATGCTTGATTGTGCTACCTTTAGAGTCTCAATAATCATTCTGAGACCAAAAAAATAGATTGTCATTAAAGGACTGTACACAACAGAAAGAATCACACACTATAAGTGTAGGTATATCTGGATCAGCGAATTCGAGAGCCAATACTAAAGCCCGCAGCTTAGCCAACTGAGCTGTGCAGTCCACAAGAGACTGTGTGTGGACTAAGGAAGACTTAAACACACTGTCAACCATAGAGCCCGCCACAATAGCACAGGCGGCCGAGTAAGAATGTTTGGAACCAACGGCCGGCTGCGCAGATCCGTCGGTATAAACTATACATTTGTATTGGTCAAGAGGAAGCAAAAACTGCGGCGCAGGTTGAACCTGTTCATACTGTAAAAACTCCTGCGTCTGCAAAGATGGATCAAAGATAAAAGTGACATCAGCCGATGTCAAAGAACTCGCCCACTGAATCCAATGCGGGTGTAAGGCTTTAGAATTCAGTACGCTCGCCTTTGTGACTGCTTCTAGAGTAGTCACCGGCGATACCATACGAATGCTTTTATCCTGAGCCAATGAGCGCTTCTTCAGGATCGCCATCTGTACTGCTGTAAGAATTTTCTCAATGGGTGAAAAATGCATCTCTTCAGAGGTGTAGAAATGCGATTTGTAGGCAATGGGGACCGTATCTCCCTCATTGAATGTTAGGTAAGTGAAACTCACTGTACCCGGTACAATCCGTATGACTAAGTTAGTTGTGTTGTCATGAGTTAACATGAAGTTAGTCGCAAGCACATCAGACTGCAAGGACCAAAGAATTTCTGTATGTTCCGGAAGCCAGCTGGAAGACGAAAAAGAGGGTTGTATCAACACATATAGCGGTTTGCAGCCGCGGTCCGTGCAGGTAACATGGGTGGGGCCAGGTAAGGGGGGATTTCGAGGGACGATGCAGTGGGAAAATTAATTATTTATTTAATTTTCCCTCGGCATCGTCCCTCGTAATCCCCCTTACCTGGCCCCACTGCCACACCGCTGTTACCTGCACGGACCGCGGCTGGCGGTTTGATACGCTGAGCCTAATCAGGAATGTATGTCCTCCCGAAATTATAAAAACCCAGCAAAGTTTGTAACTTCTTACGAGTGGAAGGAGGCTGTAATTGAGCCCATTTTTCCAGAAAGTGTGGGGCCAACTCCCTCCCCTCATTTTTGAGTTTGTAACCCAAAAAGAGAACCGTCAAATATGTGATGTGCGACAAGCAAAATTAAATTTGTATCCTAAGTCTGTGAAAGACAGGATGATGCGGTTAACACGCACCAGATGCGGAATCAATTCGTCATAAGTCAAATAAATGTCATTGACGTAAGAGAAAGCATCAGGATCTATGTTGTGCAAAAAGACACAACACGCACAGCAAACACACCAGGGCTATTCTTATAGCTCATAGGCAATCTTTTAAATCTTTTCTGATTGCCGACCGCAGTAAATGCGGTCCAGTCACGGCTCTCAGGAGCCAAATTGTGACTGTAAAATCCATTGGAAATGTCCACAGTGGTTTAATACTTTTTACAAACAATGTGGTTTATTAACGCAGAGCGGTGAGTGTTTTGTACGGCAAACATTCGAACATGACTGTTCAAATTTCTATAATCCAAAACAATGCGATATGAACCGTCCGGTTTAGATATCGGATAGAGAGGGTTATTCATTGATGAAACAAAGGATATTGCGCTTGAGGCTGTGGCATAGATCGCAAAGGAATGTCATGTGCCGGTGAATCTCTATCCCAGCCCACCTGATTGCAATACACAGCCGGCGCTAGGGCTATAGCCCATTCTGATGCATAAGCCTGTTTAGTCTCCTCCAAGACATAATGCGAAAAACTCTGAAGTATCACGTCTTCACCTCGAGAAGAAGCTAAAACAAATGGAGGAGGCCAATCCGCCTCCGCCAACAAAATGTCATAAGACGGGGTAAGGTTATCCCAAAAGATACCTTTAATTATACATTGTATATCACCTTCAATTTGGAGGACTATCTCATAAAGTCTATCTGGGCATGCAACTCGTGTATCAGCTGTTTCCACTGTAATGAACGTATCAGTTGCTCTCGCCTCCAGACAAGGACGGAGAACCTCTCGTACTATGGTAACTTCCGCAGCGCTGTCTCCAATCCAGGAGCAGGGTTCTCACCATCTGAGGCATACCTCGCTGTTAAAGCGGCAACTTTTTTCTTTTGAAACGGGGCACGATAAGGCAGCTGTCCCTCCGGTCTGGCTTTTGCGTCAAACTGGCGTGGCGGATCACGTCGTTGTTGCGTGGTCTCGCCTTTTCTATGATCTTGACACTCCCCTCCACCAGACTGTTGATCCGACGAGTCCTGCAAGGAACGAGGAGAATGAGGATCAGGAACCTGAAACCTCTCTGGCGTCTTAAGCTTAGAGTGGTCATGCAAATCATACCGACACTCGGAAGCATCAGGTGTTGGTGAACCAGCACGCAAACCTGGCTTCTGTTGCTGTGGTTGTTGTCGTTAATTCTTATTCTAATTCTTTTTAGGAAAGAATGGGCGCCCCTCCTTTTCGGGAGGGGGTTTATTCTGTGGCTGAGTAAAAGGTTTAATCCCCAAACTATGACTCCCTAATGCTTTTACACCTTAGCGATAATCTTAGGCAATTTGAGTTGTTTATCAACGTCTGCTACTGCCTCAAGGCGCTGGCTCACTTGCAAGCTAACCGCTTCTCCTTTTATATTGGCAAGTATCATATCAGAGACAATAGAGAATACCCCTACCAGCCTCTTCCCCAACTCCAGGGCGGCCTCCGCCCCGTGCTCTTCTTGAACTTTCTTAAGAACTGTCGGAAGCACTGTATTGGAGGGGGTGCCAAAGCAGATAGAATACAGAGCCGCAAACACCTTCCCACCAGGTGGTGCAATCAGCCAAATTGGGAATAAGACCTTTTGGTAAACTCATTGTAATGATTCTATGCTTAACCAAAGGAGAAGTATTGGGAAATACAGCTTCGAGTTGCTCAAATCGCTCAGCTAACCAGAACGGCAATTCATCCCTATTTTGAGGACGCTTTCCCATCACAGAATTAATCATCATTGGGCTAATCACCATTCCTCCATGACCTGGTTGCTGAGGACCATGCGAGACACATATTGTATCACGCTTCTATGTATATGAACTAAAGTCTCATGTAATTGATGCAGCTCTGCATGTGTAACACCACGGTAATTTGGGTGTGGTGTAAAACCCGCCAACACGGGCCATGTGGCTCCGTCGACCGATAAAGGGCCTAAACGGACTTGTGTAACAGGGTGAGGTAGGGCGCCATTAAACCAGATGGTGTGCTCCCAAGCCGAAATCGGAACTTCAAGTGCATGATAGGGTTGATAATCCCGGGGAACCGCGGCTTGTTCATATTCATGAAAGAAATTATCAGTCCCATCTACCGCCGGGAACTTAACCCAAGAATATAACACCTTGAAGCGAAAAGCAGCATTCGCTTCAACCACACAGATAATGTCTGCTCCCGTAGCCGGGACTCCATGTTGAGTCAAATGAGCAGTCAGCGCCGCCGGATTATGAGCAGCGACTGCAATAGCCATTATCTATCAGAAGGGAAAAGAAGGAAAACGGTAGCGCAACACTGGGCATCAAAGACGAAACCCAAAACCTTTTAAAATCCAAGCTTGAAAAACCTATAATCTCTAATGTAGGAGGTAATTCACATACACCACGGATGTCTCTGGTAATTGGTGAGAGGGTATTATGGACAGGCACAAGTGCTACTCAGGGGTCTTGCGAATAAGAACCAGACCAAACGTTGGGCGCCATATGTATTGAGAACCGCTACCCTCCTGTTCTTTTGCGTCTGAATCTAGGAACCACCAACAGATTCATATGCTTAGATCTTAGAGTACGCTGTGGCGCGTATCTATGAATTCTTGAAGATATATACTTAGGACCAGTACCATGTATAGCTTTGAACAGTATACATCCAGTTTTAAACATGGAACGATGCTCCACTGGAAGCCAGTGGAGCTCCTTTAGCAGTGGCTTGATGTGACCACGTCTGCCTTGTTGATAAACAATTCTAGCTGCTTGATTTTATATCAGCTGCAAACAGTGTTTCTGGTAGCATGGAAGGCCAAGATAAGTAGCATTGTGTAATCAATTTTAGATAAAATCAGGGCGATGGTGATTTGGATGCAGGCCTCTCTGGTGAAAAACCTTCTGATTTTCTGCAGTTTCCGAAGTTGGAAAAAACAGGACAAAGTGAATGAGCCGATCTGCGAGTTCATGGAGCGGTTCGAGTCGATTTGAATGCCTAGGCTCTTAATCGAGTTCTTAGGAGTAGGTGCAGGGCCTAGCTCCGAGGGCCAGTAGGCAGGAGTCCAGTGCGATAACTTGTTAGGAATAACGATTTCAGTTCTTTCGGAGTTTAATTTTAATTGTTTTTTGTTCATCCAATTTTTGATGAATAACATAGTGTTCCTAAGAAACACCTTGGAGATTGTAGAATCATCGATGGAAAAGATCAACTGCATATCTTCACTTAAAAATGCTCAGAGTGTGGAATGTTGGCCACAGCTATGTCTATTGGAGGTAAAGATGCTGTAGAAAAGATAGTATTGACAGGGACTTGGGTCTACCAAATGTGGAGATTACTTGGTTTGGCCAGAGAGGGTTAAAGTTTCATCAGTTGCAGGCTTTGGTTAAAACCGTTGTGGATTGCCGAGCTCCTCACCTCATGATTGTACACTGTGGTAGCAATGACCTAGTCACATTGACTGGGGTTGGGCTGGAAATCCTAATGAAACATAACTTTGCAGAACTAATGTCGGTTTTTTCTCACACTGTCTTGGTGTACTTTAATATATGCCGAAGACAGAAATGGAAGTGGTTAAATCAATTCTGTCCATAGATTGACAAAGCCAGGAAACATGTTAAAACTGTTTCTGCATTCCTCAGAGACCATAACATGGGCTCAATCTATAACAGTAATGTGCGTTTTGACATGCATGGAATTTATAGAAATGATGGGGTGCACTTTACAGAGGAAGGCTACACGGTGTTTCTAAGTAACCTGAAACTCTGCATCTGGTATTATGTGTAGCTATCATATACACACAATCAACACAACGGCTCTTGTCAGAGCCACCCTAGTACCCGAAATAGTGTTATTTATTTTCTAAAGATTCTTTTTTTAAAGATTTTGAGAATTTTCATGACAACGTCGCAATGGTCACGAATACATTGCAAAATTCAATGCCCACCAACACATGCAAAAATAATAAGTAAAAAAATCTATTCTAAACATTGTGCTACACATCTTACTATATACATACTTCTGTAAAAAACATGTTTAAACTCAAGTTTTTGTACTAAGTTTCTTTAAAAACCGTTTTAAAACCAATTTTCCATTTTCAAGGTTATTCAGGGCATCACAATGACGTCGTTAACCACGACGATCGTGACTCTTTCATAAAGTGTAAAATGCATATATGCACACATATTATAGTATTTTTGGCACTAGGGGATTATTACTGTACAGTTCAAACTCATGTTTTTCTAGTGAGTTTCTATAAAAAGCGTATCTAAAACCTATTTTCTGTTTTCGCAGTGACGCCAGGAGTCACGATGACATCGGTACCTGCAATCATCGTGCCTTTTTTACAGACAGAAAAAACACATTTATGTACAAATATTATAGTATTTTTGACAGTAGGGATTTATTTAAGCCTGGGCGGAGTTCGCTTAGCGGTGCTATGCGGAACGCCGCGAAGTTGAAGAAAAACTGCAGCGCTACGCGGAGTTCCGCTAGCGGGCGGAGTTACTTGTCCCACCCGTTCATGTGACGGTTCAGCTGTACGTCAACACAGATTGCGTGTTCGGGTGGAAAAATCGTGCGAACTGCACCACGCGTTCGCACATGGGTGTGGCCATCTTGTTTCTTGCTCTGTTTATGGTGCTGGGGTCTACTTTTCCATCCTTGTTCAATCTTTGCTCTCTAAAACGTTTTTTTCAATTGTTTTTATTTATTATCTTACCCTTTGTCTTTCTAAGTGTGTATTTGTGTTTTGTTCTACTTTACTGTGTGTTTTTGGTGAGTTTTGTCTTTTTTTATTTTTTATCTTTCCTACTTCCTTATTACCTAGTCCTTCCTTCTTTTTCCCCGTTCATTTTTTTTCTCTCTTTCCCCCCAGCCCCATGACAGATAAGGTTGCACCATGGCACGCAAGTAGCAGCCGCCTTCCTTGTGGAAGGTGGCGCCAGGCAGGGGTGCAGCCCCGTGCCCTGTTTTCTGAGGTGGAGGTGGCAGCACTGGTTTTTTATATCCAGCGCCACCTCCCCTTCACCCTGGCAGCAGGTGGCAGGCCTGGGTACGGGATGCGGGAGCGCCAGCAGCGCTGGGCGAGGGTGCGCCAGGCAGTTTACCACTGCTCTGGGGTGCAGCGCACCCATCAGCAGTTGGGCGCACTGCTGGTCCGACATCCTGGACCAAGAGCAGGACCTGATGGACCTGCTAGGAGTTGAGGTTGCTGGGCTAGGTGAGTAATTATTAAAATTATTAATTTTTATTATTACTTGCGTGTTCTATGCTATAGCTAATATTATTTCCCAAATAATAGAAAATATGCTGCTCACATGCAGGGCAGTTAAGTTTTCAAATATTATGTAACAGTCTGTTATTCTATACAGGTGCTTAGCTTACTTGGCGGTACCCACCTAAACTAGTTATCAAATTCTACTTGTTGCCGCTCGCTTGGGCTGATGTGATTAGTGATGATTATGTAAGACGTTGTGTAATTCTTTATTTGTAATTTCGTAACCGTATGGTGCATGCCACACGGGTGGTGCAGGGATATTTGTGAACAACAACATCCATTTTTCAATGGAAGCTTGTGCTGCAGGCCTTTTTCGCCTGCCACACAAGCTTCTATTGACAAATGGAGGTTTGTGACCGCCCTATGGCCTATGGGCGATCGCATCGATTCGTAAAAGACTAGTGCGGTCGTCGTGACCGCGGCGCAGACCTAAGGGCAGGCGGTTCCAGACCCACAATTGTGTCCGCCCGACATCGTTGTAATCATTATAATAAGGCCCTTAGTGATTAGTGCATTGGCAAAGGTGGTTGACTTGAGACTGAGAGATTACGAATGAGATTTGAGAAGAAGCAAACATCATTTGTTGCAATTATTATTAGTAATTCCAAAATGCAGTTTACTAAATTTGGAATAGGAATGGACTAGGTAGGTAGGTTTTGGAAATTGTGAATAGGATAGGTTGGTCCGCGATATACTACTACTGGTTGATATGATTTAGAAATGTTCAATGTTCAATGTTATTGCGATTGCTTTGCGATTGCTTTGCCTGTAAAAATATATTTTGGGGAGATATTATTTATTGCCACTACTCTTTTTTTGTCTTTATGTTTTTACATCAGCATTCAGGGGCAAGAAGAGGGCTGAGGCGGGTGAGGGTCCGGGAGCTGGAGGTGCCTCCCAGAGTTCCTCGGCCGATGGCTCTGCTGGCCCAAGTAAGTCCTCCTGGTGTTAACATTAATATATTTATTCCACTAATTTTTCTGCTCCTTTTTGAATAATGAGGAGTTTACCTGTTTTATATTATTTTTCCAAATCCTCTTCGATCTATCCATTTCTAAAATCTTGTTATCCCTGCATTATCCCATTTACTTATTTTCTATATTTCAAGTTTCTCTACTTTACGTCAAACTGTCTCTAGTTACTAGTCTGTCTGTAGCTTCCTTTCTTCCGCTTTTTCAGTCAGCTTTCCCTTTTCCCTTTTGTGGACTGCCTAGTGGTGCTACTCTAAGACCCAGAGAACCCATTGGTCACATGCTACTACTACTACTACTACTACTCCTCTGCGGTGCAGAATGCATGTCCATTGCCCAAGTAAGGTATTCTACGCATGTATGTTGAGATGAGAATGCTCAATCACTAAAACAAGAGACTGGCAATGGTCACGTTGGACACACCAAAGTTGTGTCTTCTTAGTAGCTAGGCCTAGTATTATTAGAAGCAGTTGGTGAACTGATGACTGTGCACCATGTCTGGGAGGAGGTCTGAGGAGAACGGCCCCATTGCATTTGCCAACCAAGGCCATATGCTATTTTTTTCTCAAAACATAAGATTCATCAATCAATAGCTCCAGCCACCCCTTAACAGTTTGTCTCTTGTCTTGACTTCAGGCTTTTTTTTTTAACTTTCCACCAACAAAATGCCCAAACTTATATTTTTGATAAAAGATATTGTCTGTAATGTATCCAAATTAAATGTTGTATGTGGTGTTTTTTAATTTTGCTATTTAACAATTAATAGGGGAAGGTGTATCTGGCATCTAAGAATTGCATAATCTTTTTTTTCTAGCCGCATCAACCACCAGTGCCGGGACCAGCAGTGACGGCGCCATCCAGTCTGCAGATGCGGCAGCAGAAGGGGGTGAGCCAGCGGCAGTGGCGGGCGGTGGTAAGTCATATTGCTTCTTTATTGACAATTAATTGTAATTATAAGCTCACTGTAAAGATGTAGTCTTGTTGACTTGTGAACTACAGGTGAACACAGCAGGAGTTGAAGTTGAGCTGAGTAACTAATGGCCACTCCTATCTTCAACTCAGCAGAGAACATTTCATGAACAAGACCTTTAACTATGGGTTGATGGAAAAGGGAAGGATGGAAGGGGAAAGGATGGATGAAATGTAATATATATGACTGAAAGAGAAGGATGCGTGGGTGAAAGCGCCGGATGCATAAATAGTACTATAGGTGGCTGATAGCTAGGATGTATGGGTGGGTGAAGGATGGATGAAAGGTATACGGGTAGGAAGCTTGCCTGAGTGGTTGAAAGTGTATGTGTGAAAGGATGCCTGGGTGGGTGATTAGAATCCTGTGGTGGTTTCTTTTGATTGAAATAAACTTAAGGATGCATAGGTGGGTAAATGTCAAATGACAAATGTATGTTGCTCAAAGTTTTGTACTTGAGATCATGAGACTAGAGTGAGACAGGGAGCCATGTTTGAATGGATGGCTATATGGATGGATGGGTAGTTAGAGTTTCAATGGTGGAGAGTGGATTGAGAGAATGTAAAGCTTAAATGGTGGTGAGTAGCAAAGCCAAGGGCGAAGAATAAAAAACTAAAATTCTCGAAGAACAATGCAATGATGAATGGAAAAATCCTTTGGAAGGAGAATAAGGGACTAGGGTGCTCCTCTGTAGTGGTGTTCTTCTCATTTTTGCTTGCCTGGAATGTTTTTTTCCAGGTTTTTCTTTATTCAAAGGGTTGAGGATGTGGTATTTCAGACTCCTCCCTGGACTCACAGTAGTTTTCAAGTGCAACATTATGTACCTTTTCTACCCATCCATCATCAATCACCTCCCTCCATACCAATGGCATAATTGTCTATGTGTTTTACTAAGAGATTTGTTTGCAATTTGTCTTTTTATTTTCTTGATATGTAGCTACTCCTGCTGCTCCAAAAACACCAAGCAGGCATGAGATTGCAGCCTGGACCCGGCAGCGTAAAATGGAGGCCATCAGAGCCGTGTACCAGTGGCTTGGAGGATGAGGCAGAAGCTGCTGCAGATGCCCCAGGCCTCAACCAGGCCATAACAACCACCCCACCACACCATCGCCGTGGTCCAATGGGCACCCGCCGGTGCCACCATCATTCCACCAGCACTATTGCTCCCCCTTATTTCCGCTGGTTTGAGCGCCACATCATGCAATGGCTGGCAAATATTGAATCCAGGCAGGAACGATGGACAGGCACCTCAAGAAGCTCCTAACCCACCGTTAGTGCTCTCTTCAGCCCCTTTTTTAATGTCTTTTTGGGTGGGTGGGTGCGAGCTGGGGGATTGTTGGGTTTTTCTTTATTTATGGACATTTCTTGGACACTACTTGGACATTGGTTGGGGTTAGGGAGAGGGGTGGGCCAGTTGTGGGTTTGGTTTAGATTTGTTCAGGGAATAAACTTTTCAATCTTTTACATTTTATGATTATGAATGATTAAAAAAAAATTGGTGGGGTTATTGATTGTTTGTTTTACTTTGCACTGCTGCCGTTGCCACAGCCAGTTTTAAAAATCTGCTGATAGTGTAGACAAAATAGTGATGCAGTACCCTCCCTTGTCCTACTACTCTCTCCTCCTAGTCTCTGCAGTCTGCTCTGCTACTATGTATTATTATTAACCCCTAAGGACTCGGAGGGTGGTGAGTTTTTATTGTATAGAATGATTGCCGTTCAACAATGATCAATCAACCACAGTTCACTTCTCTTACCTGATTAGATGAAGTGTGGGCTCCATGGTTTCCCAAGGTGCCATCATGGTGGTGGTAGTAGTAGCAGCATGCATTGCTAGTGTTTCTTTTGATATTGAAGGCAAACTCAACAGAACTGAAGCGAGATCCCACTCCCTCCTAGGCAAACTAGAACTGTAGGATAAGGACTCAGAGACTGGGACTAATCATCGAAAGGGAAGTTAACAAATTGAAATAAAAAAAACTAGAATAATGCCGTTATTACATGCAAGCTTGATGACAGTCACCAGAGACTAGACTACTAGAACAGACTCAGTCTCAGACACAGGAAAAGAGTATGATTGATAAGCAATGAAAAATAGAATTACTCAGAACAATGTTGAGCTACTACGAACTGTATGAAGTGGACAAGCTTAACCTTAGAAGCAAATCAATACAGTGCCTGAATGATGATGCTGGCAATGAGATGTTACTCTGAAAAAAATATCATACACTGGGCTGGGGTGGATAATATAATATATACTGCCAGTGTGGGCTATATGAGCTTAAGAATAAGAACATCCTCACCCTGCACTGAGTTGTGTTGATTTCACCACATCCGCCCCACCAAGTGTGTGATCAATTAATGGTGTAAATTGTTAAGTCACACCTCAATAAATCACACAGCCTGTGGGAAGAGGGTTAGGGGTTTGATGAATGGCTGAGAAGGGGGATTTGAGGGAAAGGTTTGACAAAGACAAACACTACACATGGACAACACTCATCTTGGCAGCCGAGGATCATAAATCTGTTATGGGAGGAAAAGGAAATGCATGCATGATGATGAGTGGTACTAGACTAGTACAGGGCAGTATATTAATTATGCAATTGTCTGTCTGCCCCCAGAGAGACCCAAGTTACATACATTATGTTTATGTTCTGTTGTACCGGGCTTAGAAAGATAGCAAATACAATGAAAATATCTGTAGGAGTAAAAAAAACATAAACAACACACACAGTCGTAATGACTGAAGACAAAAAAAAAACTGTATAAATTGGGGGTTGCATCTCCGCATTCCTCTTGGACTGTCCGCCCGTCAATCTTGAAGACTTTCAGAGGCAGCATGGCTAAATCAGACTCTGTTTACGGCAGTTACTTCCGACAACAGGCCACCCCCACCCAAACTCCACTTAGTTTCGGATTTGAGCCACACAGCACTGAGCACACATACATATACACAGCAACATAGCATTTTCCAAATGAAGTAAAAAATCAATGCACCACTGTCAGACACACCACACTCTCCACCCACCACCACTACACAGACATGTAGGTCTTGTCTGTGTTGTTGTTTACCTTTAGGCCACTTCAAAGTCATCATCAATCATCCAAATTGGTTGGTTTCAGTGAATGTGAAAAATTCCATCTTCTTCTGGTGGCATTTCTCTAAGTAGTCACGCTCACTCCCTGAGTTATTCCATCAATCATCTCCGATCCTCCTGACCTGACTGCGAGTATGGTGTCCAACTCCGAGTCCGTACCAACAGTTTCCGACTCCCGAGTGAGTCCTCCAGACTTGTCCCAACTCAAAATGCAATGGATTGGCCTGTAGTAGTACAATTTTGTTATTGAACAACAAGAAGGGAAAGATTGACTTGAGTCACTTTGTAGAATAGTAGACATTCACAACAAACAACAATCACTCAGCATGCAATGCATGCCATCATTTACCTGTTCTTCCGGGGCAGTCCCTCTAGGTTAGGAAAGGATAGATAGATAGTCAGGGCCCAGGGTTGGAGGCAGGCACACATTTGTTTGAATTCTCCATCCAATATCTGGCTTGAGGGAGATGGCTTTTGGGCGAGTCAGGAGTGGACTTTACTTCTTCACTGACTGCACACAGTTGCAACTCCGATCCGGCAATAAAAAGAGTAAGACTGTGGGGATGGAACTGTGATTCAGAAAGACAGTGACACACACAAATAATAAAGTAAATAATGTTCCGTAGCTATATCTTTCTTTGTTTTTGGGGGGGCGTCAAAGAAAGAAAGAAAGTAACTGGAAAATGAAAGAGCCTATTGTCAGCGAAGTAGAGCTCATCCTCAAACTATAGTAGTTCGCCCAGAAGTAGGTCACCTAACACACTACTTCCATGACCTGAGTCGCCGTCATCATCTTCCTGCTGTGCTACTTTAGGCATGGTGTAAGCCAGTGGTATAAAGTGCTGATTCATTTTTATCATGATTAATCTCCCCACATTTTTGTGGTGAGCGACTGATCCTTCTCACTGTCAGAACGGCACCAGCAGCACTGAAAACAAGCTCAGCAGCGACACGTGCTATGAGGCAAGCCAGATAGTTTGTTGCAAACCTGCTGAGCACTGGCCATTGGTGCCTTTTCCCATACAAATACAGCAATGGGTTTTGATCAAAGTAGACCTCTGTTGGGTCATCCAGATAGGCCTGGACCATCCACACAATGGTCATGGGTGCTCTGCTTGGCCTCTTTTGCCTTTGCCTGAGCACTGGACTTAAGCCCTGCCTGTAGAAACCATTTTTGTGCCGATTTTGGGGCTGATGCTCCTGTTGTTGTTGTTGTTCTTGGTGTTGTTGGTAGGTTTGGCTGCTGTGAGCCAACCGCACTGCCCTCAGGCTCTGAAGTTGAACTTGAAGGCTCCCCTGCAGTACTTGTTGTGCCCTGGAGGAGCGGGCCTCTAATTCCTGGCCATTCTTTTTCTAACTGACTGGCTTGCACAGCTATCCAAGTTTTGTAACTGGCAAAATCCCCATCTGAAAAAGGAATGAAAGTGTGCAGTAATGGTTTGTACAGTGGATCAAGAATTGTGGCACAAATTTAATGGTTGGATGACATAATGCCTCTTTGCACCCTTGTATTTTCAGATAAGCGAAGGGTTAATCTCTCCACCAACTCATATGCTTCTTTTTTTTCTTCCACACCTGCGTGCATTGCAGACACCTCCTTTAGCTGTTCCTGTAGCATGTGCAACAATGGGATAGCTTGGACCATGGTACAGTCCTCCTTGCTGACCTCAAAAGGGAGCAGCATCTCTGTCAGGCATTTAACTAGGCTCCATTGGTCCATCTCAATGATCATGCCTTTCACAGTAGCATCCCATCTTTGCATGACATATTCATTGATTGGTCTGTACTGCTCAAAGAGACGTTCAAGCATGTAATAAGTTGAGTTCCAACGTGTTGGCACCTCCTGGATGAGTGCTTTCTATTATCTCGTTGAATGATCCTCAGCTGCTTTCGGGCTTTAAAATAATGGCTGAAATGTGTGCAGCTTCTTCTGCAGGTGGTCAGTAAGTTGCTGACTCTGTCTTCTTTTTTCAGAAAGTCTTGAATAATAATGTTAATGCAGTGCACCAAACGCAGGACCCTGAAATAGCCACCATCGGCCATGGCCTTAACTATATTACTGCCATTGTCCGTGGCAACAAAACCAATGTTAAGCCCTCTTGGTTGCAGCCATTCAAAGACCTTGTTGTCAAAGTCTTCCAAAATGTTTGCAGCAGTATGAGATATCTCCATGGCGAACGTGGCTACTGTTGCATGTTTCCGAGCAGCATTAAAAATCTCAGCAGTGTCAACACCTGCAGATATCTTTTCTCTAACCCCCACAAAAGAGATGCAGTATGCAATAATGCACATGTAATCGGTGGCTTGGCATCTGGTCAACATGTCTGTTGTCAGGTGGATAGTGTGAACAGCACTCTGCTGCAAAGCTTGTCCAAGCAATTCAAGCAAGTTGTGACGTAGTGCTGGAACAGCAACTCTGGCAAAACAGGGCCAGCTGGGAACCTTCCATTTCAGGCAGATGGCTGCCACAAATTCAAGAAAAACACTGTTTTCACAATAGAAAAAGGGAGGAGGTCCTGCGCTAACATTTTAGCCAGCTTCGCGTTGTACAAACGTGCTGTTGGGTGGTTGCGTTCATACTGCCCCTCCGACCTAAACATGCTGAGAATAGTAGCCTGTTTTTTTTTCTTTTCTGGTGCCACTGTTGCAGGTGACTTCTTGACACCAGATGTTAGGCTCAATGCACATTTTTTCGTTGCAGTACACTCTTGCCTTGGACCCCGTGGTGTCTCAGCCTGACTCTTTTGCCATTGCGATGTTGAGGATGATGATGTGGGTGGTACCACTGTACTGCTGGGGACAGGGCTGCTTTGTGTACCTGAGAAAATGTCTCCCACTTATTCACCTTCCACCGTGATCGGATCTTCTTCATCCCCTCCACCGACAACACTTGCAGTTTTCTAGCCGCTAAGGTGCGCCTCCCACTGGATCAATTGGTGTTTTCTGAGATGGGTTGTTTGGCCTCCGGTGCCATAGTTTGTGCCAAGCTTATCCCGACTAACACCTGCTCCACAAATGGAGCATATAGCAATGTTCACCCCCTTCCTGCTAACTGAAAAGAAGTCCCAAACTGGGGAGGTCAACTTTCTGACGCTGCTGGTGCCACTTGCAATGTCGAATGAACTGGTAGGTGGGTGTGACGCTTGACTCTCTGCAGTACCTACTTCTACTGAGGTGGTTGTGGTGGATGTAGGTCGCTGCCGGGACTTTGTAAATATGGCAGCTGGAGGTGGTGTTATCTGTGTTGGTGGTATCCATGCCACATCCCTCACAGCAATTTGGGATGGGGTAATGTCGGTCTCCTCTGGGGCGGGGCTAATGTCTATGATGACTGGCTCATCATCATCCTCCTCTTCTACATCTTCCTCCATAACTCTAAGGCTTTCTGGAAACTTCCTTTTCCCTAGCCTTGTCTCGTGGCGTGTCTCACTCTCACACTGAGGTGGGATCCAAGTGGCGTCTAGATTATCAGAAGGGGGGCTTGGAGAAGAAGTTGATGGACCCTCCTTTTCCTTGCTGGGGATCTGGAAGATAATGGATATTCTGAAAGAGTGGCTTGCTCTTCTTCTTCCTCAACAGGAAGCTCGATCTCTTCGGGAGGAACAACTACTATTGGGGGTGGTTGTGGCTGTTGTTGCCCACTTATCTGAGTTTCCTGCATTGATTGTATACTACTTTGCGATAACGATAAGTCAATTTCAACATCACTGCTCGTCGGCGTTGTCGTGATTAGACTGTCTGCCCCATGACAGACATGGGCTTGGGCCTAGGTTGGTGGGGTGGGTCCACTGATGAGGGATTGCTGCTCCCAGCTTGCTCCCGGGCACCGCTGCTGCAGGTGCAATTTTTGGTTTCCCGAAAAAGGTCTTGGGTGACATACCGGTGGTGGTATGTGGCAGTGCCTTCTTCTCACTGGCAACTTTCTTGGTACTGGACCTGGTACCTTTATTTGGTGCCATCTTGAAGATGTCAGGTAGCACGCAATGGCACAAGTTGAAGAGATGTCTGTCTGTGGTCACATGTCCTGTGACATTGTGCGCAGGGCACAGGCCTTCTGTCTGGCAGTACAATGGGTGATGTTGCTGTCTCCTCCTCTTTTGTGCACCTAAAAGCAAAGAAGCAAGAAGAACATTAGTGCAAAATGGCATTGTTGTGGTTCAATTACTAGTGCAAACAAATACAATATAATTTAGTGTGTGTGGTCACACTTGTCAGTGTCATTACCTCTGTTATTAAAACAATTAACAATAAAGTGTAACCATTTGTGAGACTTTGACAACAACAAGGGCTTTCATGGTGTACTGTGAACACTACAGTAGTACACTCAGAAAGGATAGGAAAGAAGAACAACAACAACAAAAGTACAAATGTAACGGTTTGGCATTGTCCATCACGTGGGATGCAGCACTCAGGGAGTTGCAGCTGACAAATGACAATGGAACCAATAAGCCAACGGGAACACAGGGAAGACAGACATGCAGGCCTATATGCCAAAAACACACTAACTGCCTCCACAAAATGGCCGCCAGCCACATGGTCACAACACAACAACAACAAGCAGGAGGCCTGGAAAACAATGAACTCAAGCAGGCCTATATATATATATATATGGACGCAGACTTTACAAAATGGCCCCTGGACACATGAGGAGGCTCAGCCAAAGCAAATGATGGCCCACTATTACAAACACAGTCACACACTTGCCAGACAAAGGAGGCATGCTAAACAACACATCTTTAATGCAACAATGCCAAAAACGAAAGTCCACAGGGCCAAGATAAGTTTTGCAATTTACAACCAGACACATCCAACAAAGGCATTTAATACACATGAAAAAAAAGAAATACAAAAACACACTTTGTATTTCAATTCAATGCCATCCATGCCCTAAATGATGTTTAAATTCAACAGACAGCACAGACACAGTTGTTTCATGCACCCATGAGTGGCTCTGGGCCTACTGGCTGAAAGGCCTATTGGCAGACTACTGGACTACATAGTGAATTAAATAAATATTGCAAAATGATTTCAAAAGTTGTAGAAAATGTAGTGAATTGTGCAACATCTTTCCTTTATAAAAGAAGAAAAATTACTTCCAAAGAAACAACTAGTCCCCTACTGAAACTACGGACCACCCACCACAATAAATTGAAAAAAAAAGATGAAAAGTACAAATAAATTTAGGTGCATCGCCCCAATCAAACAAACAACATCAATTTTCCAACTTACTTGTCAAATCTTAAATTCAAAAGTCCTCAAATCCAATGATATATGTTGCAGCAGACACAAAGAGTGAGCCTTCCTGCTCCAAATGAAAAGTGACCAGGAGATTGACATGCACTGGGAGGAGCCTGCTGGACAGGAAGAGGAAGTTGGAGACTCTGGGGCACTTCCATCCTCTCAAAAAAAAGTAAAAAAGAAAAAGGACTCCTTGCACAAAATGTACAGCCAAATGTCAATTTGAGTTTTGTTTTTTATCCAAATCGTAATTTCGAGTAGGTTTTGATGCTGCACGGGGAGAGAACGTTCTCCAGATTGCAGTCACGGTAGATTCTGCACGTTCAGGATCGCATTCTTGAAAAATCTTCCACCGGAAGTCCGATGGTGCACCCGAATGACGTGTTCGCGATCGTAAACTCTTGCAAAACCATTCGGCCGCCTAGCAAATATCGTGGCGCTCGCGAACGGCTCGGGAAATCTCATCGCCAATCGCAGGCACCCGGTATGTCGCTCCCCTGAGTGCGAAAAAGACGCGCAAACACAAAAAACTCCGCTCCGTTGTGGAGTGCAGAGTTTTTCAGCAACTCCGCTTTCTACGCAGAGTTGCCAAAACTCCGCAAAGTCCACGAGCAGAGCGGAGATTTACGCCCAGGGTTAGGTTTATTGCTGTACAGTCCAAACTCATGTTTTGCTAGTGAGTTTCTATAAAAACCTATTTTCCGTTTTCGCGGAGATGCTGGGAGTCGCAAGGACGTCGGTACCCGTGATCACTGTGAAGACTTTGCTGAAATGCAAAGCAAAAGCAGGAATTTAATAGCCACAACCACATTCAAAATGTTATAACTATATAATTGATTCTGACAGGGTATGTGAGTGGTTGTGTGAGTGTCCGAGTGGGTATGCGAATGGGAGACATGATTCTGTGAGTGGATCTATGAGTGGGCGCATAACTGTCTGAGTAGGTCTGTCTATCAATGGGTGTGTGAATGGAAGCATAAGTGTGTCAGTGTGTCAGTGTGTCTGTGAGTCAGTGTGTGAATGTCTGAGTGGGTCTGTGACTGGGTGTTAGAGTCTCTAAGTGGGTCGGTTACTGGGTGTATAAGTCTCTGACTATGTATGTGTGGGGTGCATGGCACTCTAAGTGCATCTGTAAGTGGGTGCATGAGCCTATGAATGCTTATATGAATGCACACATGGGTCTCTGAGTGAGTCTGTGAGTGGGTGCATTAGTGTCTGACTGAAATATGTGAGTAGGTACATGAGTCTGTCACCAGCGAGGGTGTGTCTATAGATATAGATACTTTTTGTTTTGTTTTTCCATCAATATTCACGATGACGCCGCGATAGTCGTGACGTCCCCATGATGGAACATGGGGGGCTGCGCTGGCAGTTGCAGGGTCATTGCGCATATCGCACATGACTAAAAATATCAATTATGGACACATAAACTTGCGTCACCAACACCCCCATTTCTCAAACATGGGGTCAGAGTTTCTCCACCCTGACCCCTTATGTTAGCTTTGACACAAGTTTTCAGCCCCACGAACCGCTCCCGGTCGATAAAATGGCGGCAGCAACATTCTGTTCAGGTTGCTTCCAGCCAATCAGAGCATTCCTGCTGGCGTGTGCACTTGCCATTTACAGCGGAATTGACGCAAAATATCCGCGACCACCATGAAATCGCAGCAAAATATCCCGTCCAGAGATATCACTTTAATGTTCAGCTTTAATTTCACAAACACTATTGAGTGGATTTGCACAAACTAACAAAAGCACCATCTGCGTAACAACATCTACATTTCTACCAAATTTGATGTAATTCCGTCTGGAAGTTTGGGCTGTAGGTTCGACAACGTGTTCCTATGGGAATTAACATTACAAACTCACCCTTATTTCGCGTCCCTATTTCTCGGTCCCCACTGCATGGATCAAACTTTCCATGACACACAGAACTACAGTGACACTTTTTTGGAAAATTTCATGAAGATTGGTCAAACAACGCTAAAGGTATAGGGAAGTCAACAAATGCTTTTCCTATGGAAACTAGGTCCTAACTATAACTACCTACTGGCAACTGCCAGTAGGTAATATATATATTGTATATCTGTGTATATACACGGCTCCTAGAACGTGGTAGACTGCGTGCTCCAAAATGCCAGCGTTGCCGCCACTTGCGCTCGCCAGTGCGTTAAGAATCCTTCAGAACACTTCCAACCATACAAAAGAGATCACCACTCTGACAGCAGTTTTAGGAAGATTTAATTATGCAAAAAATTAAACTGTTGGCCTATTTACATGGGTATGTTTCATGTATACATTAATATAATTCGAAGAAAAAAAGGGGTTATTACAATGTTATAATACAATAAATGATGATAATAGCAACGCAGAAGTCTGAAAAATAATGGCAATCACAGTTCCAAGAATCAATCTTAGAACTGTGACTGCAACATTGTAATAACCCCTTTATATATGTGTGTGTGTGTGTAAAAATATATAGAATCAATATATAGAATCAATAAATATATCTTTGCAACAATTATCATGAGTGTTAGACCTGGCATCTTTGGCATGGTGTCGTGTGATTTTTTGCCTTCTGACCCCCTGTTTTTGACTGTTGTGCTGACTTCATTTTTGCTGGCTTTAGGAATCTGGGTACTTAACCACTGCTAATCAGTGCTAACATGCATGTGCACTTTAATTAAAACTTGGCAATATTGGTTTATCCACAATTGGCATATTTGATTTACTTATACGTTCCTAGTAAAGTGCACTACATGTGCCCAGGGCCTGAAAATCAAATGCTACTAGTGGGCCTGTAGCACTGATTGTGCCAACAGCTTAAGTAAGCCTTTAAACATGTCTTATCTCAGACCTGCCACTGCAGAGCCTGTATGTGCAATTTTAAAATGCCATGTCAACCTGGCAAGTTGACCTACTTGCCAGGTCCAAGCCATCCTTTTTATTCATATAGGTCAACCCTGAACAGCCCCTGGGTGGGGTGCAGTGTATTTAAAAAGTAGGACATGTACCTTTAAGGTTTACATGTCCTGGTAGTGGAATACTATTAAATGCATTTTTTACTACTGCAAGGCCCATCTCTCCCGTAGGATAACATTGGGGTTGCCTTATTACATGTTATAAGTGTAAGTTCCAATTGGGAAAAGATGGGACCCCCAAAGTTGGTGTCTCTGGAATCACCATTTAAAAATACAACTGATGGTGAAGTTCGCTTTTAAATTGCAATTCTGAAAAAATGCCACTTGTTGGCATTTCCTTACTCTAACCATTTAGTACCTTCTTCCTGTCTATAAAATACACATCTTCCTTCATTCCCTCTAGACAACCACACTAAAAGGAAGGGTAGGTGTGACTGAGTGGCCGTCTGTATTCCCTCTAGACAACCACACTAAAAGGAAGGGTAGGTGTGACTGAGTGGCCATCTGTATGCTGATGGGTCATCCTGAGCAGGATGGGAGGGAGGAGATGACACACCTGGAAGGTCTGTGTCCTGTCCCCACACAAATGGTTGCATACCCCACTGTAGTGAGTCTGGAGACAGGGCAGCAAAGAAAGTGACTATACACTTCAAAACATCTCTTTGAAGTCTCCCCCACTTCAAAGGCCCAACTGGGTATAAGTACTGAAACTCTGACACCACCAACTCAGAACACTTTTGGAACTGAGGACTTTCTACCAGGAAGAAGGAGTGCTGTGATGCTGGAGGGACTGCCACTTTTCTGAACTGCTTTGCTGTGTTGGCCTGCTGCCTGCTGCTTCTTGCCTGGGAGTGGGAAGGACTGGACCTGCATCTCTACATCCCAAAACCACAGTATCTCCAAGTGCTTGTTGGCTTGCTGTTTCTGAAGTCTCAGGGATATCAAAGACTTCTCTCTTCAACCTGCAAACAGCACCTGGACTCTGTCTGCTGTGAGTCCTGCTCTGCCAAGGGGTGGCAATCCAGTCCTGGGCCCTTGGAAGAGAGTATAAAGTGCTGCATCTACCAGACCCAACGCATCAACAGCGTTGTACCATTCGGAACCAGCGCATCCCTGCTATTGCGGGAACCAGATCGATGCATCGCACTTGGAACCACCCCATTGTCCCTGGAACCACCTTATTGCCACCACTGCATGGAAAAGATCTATGCATTGTCTCTAAAACGTGGAGAAACCTGGAGCATTGCAGTCAGAACTGCTGCACCCCGGAAGCTAAGCATCGCTCAGGGAACCAACTCATCACCGCCGTTGCGTAGAGAAATCCGGCGCATTACTCCAACTACATGCGGATCACCGACGCATCTCGTTTGTGACAAGGATCAAGGTACTTTTGCTCAGCGGCCCTGTGTGGGTCCTGTATCCGACTGGTGCTACATCATGGTGAACCTGAAATTTTTGGATTTGACCTGGTCAAGTGAAACCAGATAACCCCAGGTGGCACTTTATGCTTTTAAGCACTATATTTGCAGATATTCTTTAAAAATTCATAACTCCGGTTTTAATTATTCAATTTTTGTTGTTTTGTTTTTTGTTTCTAATCTGGTGTGGAGTATTTTTGTGGTGTTTTCACTATGTTACTGTTTGATGAGTTTCACAAATACTTTACAAATTGCCTCTTAAGTTAAGCCTGACTTCTCCGTGCCAAGCTACAAGAGGGTGAGCACAAGTAAAATCAAAGCGTGTTACTGACTTACCCTTACTACAATTGTGATTCCTGCTTGGACAGGGTGCATAGCTCTGCCAAACAGAAACCCAATTTCTATAAGTGAGCACATGTGCCCTCTGGTACAAAAAGAACATTTCATTTATAAGCGTGGTACCACCATGCTGAGGCAACTAAATGTTAGTGGGTGCCACTCACCTAAATAAATGCACTTTTGGCATCAGAGAGTACTTGCATTTGTGCCCACTGTCTTTCCTCTGAAAGAAGGGGGCATGCGATGTAGTAATACGCCAGGGTATATCATCAATACACTTTGCTGCGTGCATTGGGCACAGAGTTATTAAAATTTATTTCATGCAGCACAGGTCAGCAAACTTGATGGGCTGGGTCAAAGGGAAAGGGCCGGAATGCAATACATTTTTATTTATCAATTTATCAAGATATGTTACATTCCTGCTCTCACACTATGCTGGTGCAACCAAACACTACCTATCACTCCAATGCAGGCACCTGACCATTGCACCTGGTGCAAGGGTGCCACAAGGGGACAACTCCCTGCACAAAAATCCTTATAGGCAAGGCCAACGCAAACAACAAACCCTTGATTAATCTGGGTTCTGGGCTGAGAGTTGTGTTGCATGGTGTCAGCCTGACAGGGAGAGCACCATAGGAGTGGAGTGAACATCAAAAGTATGATACCGTCTGGATTCTATTCCAGCGTGAGCTAGCCAAGTGCTCGATGCTCTCTTGGGCTGATTTAAGAAGTGATGCAGACTCCTGTCCTGTCACTATTACAGTATTAGTATATCAGGAGTGTTAGCATTCTTCTCTGTGCCTTTATGTAGTTCATACAGTCCCACTCTCCCTGATGTGCAGTATGCATTGCAAAGAAAGACTGACTTGACCCATCAAAGAGGGCAGAGAAGCAAAGATCATTCTTTGCAATGGATGAAAAGTTCAAAATGTAATTTTAGGTTTAGGAAACTAAGAATAGACTATCTGATCTAAAAAGTACAATGCTGTGCCTGTCAACATTTTGTTTTTAGAGAGTACCACTAATCATTTTTTGATCTTCTTTATTTCTTACATCAGCACCCAAGGGTGAGTGGGCATCGTCAGAAGGTGAAAGGGCTGCCACCACCATCGCTATGGTGGGTGGAACTACCACCACTAATACCACCACCAGTGCTGTAGCCATGGCGGATGATTCTGCTGGCCCCAGTAATTCCTGTTTGTTATTATTTCTTACTTTTACCTCTCCCCTCTAGTGAAATAATTCAGCCTTGTCTATTTTTTTGTACTATCTACTTTTTTCAATTCCCCTATATAATGTTTGTTATCTGTGCATTACCCTGTTTTTATATATTTCCTGTTTCTGCAGCTGACTGTCTCCTGTCTATATCTTTTGTTTGCTCTCTTTTTTAGTAAGATTTCCCTCACCCCTTTGTTTCATGTCTTGTAGTACTGTAAGACTAGGAAAATAGATTTTTGGCACCATGGAGAAGATTGCAGGCCCAATTAAACTACTATTTACCAAACACGTTGGTTGAGAAAGCTTTCTTGATCAAACAGTCAAAAAGTGATAGAGTGACCATTTTCATGGACCCCCTAATGTTGTCTTATTTATACAGTATACCAGCAGTTTCCATGACAGTGCAGCATGGCAGGAAATGCATAAGATCGCATTACCAACCAATATCATCCTTCATTGGCCACTCCCTTCCACCCCTTCATTTCCCTTCACTCTCATCCTTTCATAGTCTTGTCCTTCAATTAGAGAAAAGGGTTTTTGGTTGATTTGACTACCTGCCTTTTTTAACATGTTGTCAACCTACAAACCTCCAAAAGTGATAGTTTCGACAGAAGATACTTTTGATAGAAGATACTGCTAACCGAACTGTAGTGAGGTGTAGCTGTTGTACTTTGTGCAAAATATTTATCTAGGTGGCAAATCTGATATCTAAAATGGGTGGTGTCTTTTTTGCCACACAGACTATCAGTGCCGCAGCCAGTACTAGCAGCTAGGAAGGGAGTGGGACAGAGCAGGCCCAGGTGGTCGGAGCAGGAGCAGTCAAAGCGGTGGCAGGGGCGAGTGGTAAGTCACCTTGCTTGTTTATTGACAATACTGTATTTGTTAAGTGAAGCAGATATCACACCTATCACTTCCTGGGCCACGGCATTTCGCAACCTAACTGCTGCATGGTTCAATTCGGCATTGTAGTGTAAGCTGTGGAATGTGCGTCTGCTTCAGTTAACAGTGCAACATTACAAAGTGTGCAATGTATTACAAACCAAAAACAAGGTGTGTATCTCAGTGCCCACTCAGCCAGCTATTACTAGTACTTCCCTTCATCATTCTTTCCTTCTGTCACAGCCTACCTAAAAATTGTAATTGCATCTCAGCATGTGCCACAGTTTCTGCCCAAGTGACTTTTATTTCATGGCATCCATGACGGATTTACACCTGCTCCGATTTTTTCCTTTCATCATTCGTCAACCAAAGTGACTAAGCAAAAGTGTAGCACATGATCAGTGACACCCCACTATTCCATAGCTAAACCTCTACCTAGCTTACTAACTCTAACGCACCTTTCAGTAGAGTAACTTTCCCTACTGCCATGTGCAGGTATTTGTTGAAAATAATTTGTGGTGGAGGCCAAGTGGTAAAGTAGGACTAAGTGCCTGAATTAGAGTTTGGAAGTTGGAATACTCTGTGACAAATGGACAAATAAAATATATCCTGTTCCCTTCCCCCTACTGCAGTGCATCATTTATAATCTGTGCACTGTCTACTTACAGCAGATGGGATATCTGTTACACACCACATATGTGACGGAGCATTCAGTCTGCCTCTTCTAAGTTTACAATCAGGGTAGAATTGAAGAGGCAGTCGGAAAGGAGCATGGTTATTGGAATTATTATAATAAGTTATTATATTATCCATTACACCTGCCCCAAAAAGATGCTGCAGAGTAGCAGAACCGCTAGCATGCCTCTAATAATGTTGCACATATATTATCAAGTATACTATTAATTGTGCAGCATATCACCTTCATAAAAAATTGTTTAACATTTTTCTAATGCATATCACTCATTATCTATCGTTTGTCTTTGCACTGCTTTTTAGTGTGGCTCTGTGTTTTTTTATCATCAAAAAGGTGTCCTCTGAACTGTATATTGACTTATTCCCCTAGACTTTCCCTAACTGAAGTCCCTTGCCATATATTTCTTTGCTAGGATACTTTGCTTATGTCCTCCCTCTGCAGTCCAGTATACCCCGCTACCAGAGTGGGAACAACAGACTAGGGGGCCGATTGCAATTCGGGCCGGAAATCTCTCCGACCGAGTCGGATTCAGAGAGATATCCGACCGAACCGGACTCTAGCAGTCCGACCGAACGAGTACGATGCGGACGCATGCTATCGGACTCGATTCGGTCGGACTCCCATTGAAGTCAATGGGAGACGGTCGTACGACGCGTACACGGGTTCCCATTGACTCAATGGGTGCGTCGCGAACAAGGGCACCCCCTACAGCTGGTACGCGTCGGTGCGACTCGCGCCATACATGCATGTGTAGGGGGGACCCATGGGTCCCCCCTGTGTGCGACTCGCGCGGCTACACGTACAGGGGGGTCCGACACGGACCCCCGAAGTCCGGCTCCGACTGCTCTTTCGAGCCGGACGGTGTAAGTCGGTCGGACTGTTCGAGGCGCGCATCGTACTTGCCCGGTCGGGGAACGTCTCCATTGCGTGGTGCGAGTCGAGTCCGTACGAGTCGGTCGGAGCGGTTCGGAGCCGGGAACGAGTCGGTCGGGGATTTCGCGTACGCTCGCATCGTACTTGCTCGCGCGGACGGGTGTTAGAATCGGTCGGACACAGGGCGTCCGAATCGGATCCGGTAAAGCCGAATCCGATTCGGTGCCCTACCGGCCGAGATCGGAATCGGCCCCTAGGTCTGTTTGACTTATTGCTTGATGAGGTTTTGCCACTTTTGCAGCTCCCAGCCACTTTTCAAAGTGTATACTAGTTATGTAATAATACTCTTGTCCTACCACCCTTTGTAACTATTGACCACTAGGGTAGTATGTCTATGCCTATAACATATACAAAAATATTATTCTTACTTATCTATCTCTGCTTGCTGAAAAAAACAACTTCAGCATAAGTTCCTAACTAGTTTACTTCTTAGTTCTCTTACCTGAATAGATGAAGCAATGGCTGCTACCTCTCTCGATCTTCCTTACCCTTATCGCAGGGTTTCCCAAAGGGCCTTCTTAATGGTGGTAGTAATGGGATAGTGCTAACAGGGAAGACACAACAAGCAAGGTCTCACTCCCACCTATTCCGGATGAGGTGAACTCCAACTGTAGAATTATTCAGAAGGATTATCCATTGCAGGCAACTAGACTGAAAGAAGACACAGAGTTAGAGGACTAGTATCATAATTTATCAAAGAATGAGACCAGACCCCTACCATGACAAAAAAACTTCTATTACAAAAACTAGCAGTAGTAACTTCTAAGCAATGGGGAGCTAGTATTTAATTCATTGACACAATTAAAACTAAACTTATGAAATCTCAAATCATGAGTCAGGACTCAGGAGAAGGGTAAACATTTTAAGCAACACAAGGCCTGATTCAGAAAGGTGAACTATGCTTCACTTTTTATGTTAGTTTACCCTTGAAGTGTAAATTTACAACTAGTAACTTTTCCATAAGTACCTTTACAATTAGTAACTTTGGGTGTAGTGAGTAATCTCAATCACCTTAAAAGGAATCACTATTACTACCAGTTAGTTACTAGTAAGGATACTTACAACTCGTAAAAATGCTGCTATTTCAGTTAAACTGCAAGAGTGAACTTACATCAAAAGTGTGACTGTACCTTTGTGAATCAGTCTACATAGAGTTGAACTCTCCTCCAAAGGCTCTAATCCTATCAACATCCACGCCATCTAATGCCCCCCAGGAGAAATACAACAATTCTCAAAAGATTTAACAGACTTAATAATGCTAACCTCCCTGAATGAATCCACCGACATTATTCTTGGAGACTTAAACTTACACTTGAATGATATTGAAGACACAACAATACAAGCCCTATCCACCCTCTTTGAATCAAATGACCTCACACAACTCTGCAAAGAGCAAACTCATAACAAAGACTTGCTCCTCGATGCAATCATTGCCAGTCATAATTCCTTATCCTTCCACTCCATCCTACCCATTGATTGGACTGACTACCACCTTATCTTATTTGCACTCAATAACAGCCAACCAAAGCACCCAACCCAAACTAATCGCTGTGAGGAAATTGCTACATTCTTTTCAGAAAAAATAACAAATATTGAACTTTGTCTCATCTCCTCCACATCCCCACTACCCGCGACCTCTGCCTGTCCCCCTATCAAAGATGATCACAATACCACCTCATCGCTGACTAACGAACATCTCCTTAAACCTGTCCCCAAGACTAGCCAGAATGCCAGCAACAACATACATTAAAAAAAAATGCATACTGGACCAAGTTTGATAATATCTTGGATACTCTTCCTTCCTCTCTAGTGAAAAATCTTAAACATATCATCTCCCCTACATGGACTAGAATCCTTAACTCCTCATTATCCAGCGGCCCTATGCAGTCCTCCCTTAAACTCGGCCAAGTCACCTCCCTTATCAAAAAGCCAGAAGCCAAACCGAATGACCTAAACAACCATCGACCAATAAGTAATCTCCCTCTCCTCATCAAAACTATTGAAAAATGTGCCCTATCGTAATTAAATAACAACATTGATAAATTCAACTTAGATGACAATTTCCAGTCTTGTTTCAGGAAAAGCTTTAGCACAACACTGCAATCCTGAACACAATCAATGACGTTCACAGATCTCTTGATGATGGTCAATCAATCAATTAGTACTTGTAAAGTGTGCTAATCACCCAACGGGTATCCAGGTACTGCGTGAGGTAGAGCTACTTGAACGGCCAGCTCTTGAGTCCACCTTGAATTCGTGCAAGGGAGGTAGAGGTTCGGAGGTGGAAGGGGAGGTTGTTCCAGGCTTTGGCTGCGAGGTGGGAAAAGGAACATCTTCCGGCTCGGGTACGATGGATACAGGAGGTGGTGACGATGGCCAGGGAGGCAGTCTGCAGGTGTCTGGTGGGCTGCTGGATGGTCAGGCAGTTGTTCAGCTGTTCTGGTCCCGTGTTGTGGAGGGCTTGTAGGCATGCATGAGCAGCTTGAAGTGGCATCTCTTCTTGACGGGGAGCCAGTGCAGGATACGGAGGTGATTGGTGATGTGGGATCATCTGGGAAGGTCCAGGATGATTTTTGCTGCTTTTTTTACTGTTCTGGATTGTTTGGAGGGGCTTTAGAAGGAGGGTGGTGGTTCTGGTGTAGAGGGCGTTCCCGTAGTCAAGTCGACTGGTGATGAGGACTTGAGTGACGGTTCTTCTGGTGTTGGTTAGGGTCCATGCAAAGACTTTATGGAGCATTCTGTGGTTTGTTGAAGCAGGTGCAGGCAACCAAGTTGACTTGTCGTCTCATGGAGAGCTCACTGTCGAGGATGATTCTGTGTTTGTGGGCATGGGTCATGTGGGTAGGTGCTGGTCCAAGGGCGGAGGGCCACCAGGAGTTGTTCCATGTTGAGAGGTGTCTACTGAATTTATTTATTTTTATTTATTTTATACAATTTATAAAGCGCACAAATACCCAAGGGTGTCTCGGCGCTACGGACAGCAAGCATGAACCAAGATCTGTTGACTATTGGCTAAAAAGCCATGTTTTTATCATTTTCCTGAAGGTGAGGAAAGTCGGGCTAGTCTTGATTTGGAGAGGGAGTGTGTTCCACAGTTTGGCGGTGGCGACAGTGAATCGTCTGTCACCCCATGAGGCTTTCTTAGTGCGGGGAACCCTCAGCAGGTTCGCTGTTGATGAACGTAGGGATCTATTGGGGGTGTAGGCACCAAGGGCTTCCTTCAAGAACATAGGTCCAGTATTGTGCATGGCCTTATAGGCGATGCAGAGGGCCTTAAATTTGATTCGACTTCTTACAGGTAGCCAGTGGAACTGTCGCAACACCTTTGAGATCGATTTATACTTAGGGGTGCCTGATAGAATCCTGGCAGCTGAGTTCTGCACCAGCTGTAATTTGTTGAGGACCTTACTTTGTGCATTCATAAAGAGACCGTTACAATAGTCAATTTTAGACATTACTAACGTACTGACAAGGGTTTTTCCTGCTCTAAGTGGGAGGAATGGTAAAAGTTTTTTTATCATCCTCAGTATGTAAAAAGACGATGAGACAACAGTATTAACATGATGTGCAAAGGACAATTTGTCATCAAATGTCACACCCAAATTTCTGACCTTTGATACCGGGAGTGGAGGTGGTCCTAGTTTGGTAGGCCACCAAATGGGGGACCAATCCGGGGAGAGATTGCCAAAAATCATCACCTCTGTTTTTCAGAGTTTAACTTTAGGCAGTTGTTAGCCATCCACGTACTGATGGCCACCATTCCATCCTGAAAATTGCCGCGACTGCTCCTCCATCATTATGTACTGCAAGCACCAATTGTGTGTCGTCAGCGTAAGATGTAAGACCCATCCCGTGTGCTTTGATGACTCTGGCCAAGTCCGACACATAGATGTTAAATAATGTCGGACTCAGAGATGATCCTTGTGGCACACCACACGGGAGGGTGAATGATGGGGAGTGGAAAGCGCCAAAACTCACTAGTTGGGTGCAGTTACAAAGGAAGGAGGCTAAGAGGGCTTTAGCCTTGTGTCTAATACCAATGGTTGAGACACAATCGATCAAAGTAGCATGATCGACCGTGTCAAATGCTGCTGACAAATCCAGCAGCACCAGGACAGCGGCACCACCTTGATCTAGTATCGTCCTGATTTCTTCTGATGCCTTTATAAGGGCTGACTCGGTTCCATGGCCTTTACGAAAGCCGAATTGCATATCATCCAGTAAATTATTATCTTCAATATATTTAGATAACTGTGAGTTCATGATTTTTTCAAAGATTTTTGCTGGGAATGGAAGACTAGTGATAGGCCTATAGTTTTTTGTGTCTGTAGGGTCAAGGTTGTGCTTCTTAAGCAGAGGCTTAATAATGGCCTTTTTCCATATGAGCGGATAGTTGCCTGTACTGAACATCGCATTGCAGATGTTTGAAAGGTTGGGGGCTATAAGATCGGAGATCAGTTTCAAGACTGAAGGTGGACAGGGGTCAGTGGCGGATCCTGACTTAATGAGGGAGATTAAGTCTCTGAAGAGGAGAACTTTGGTTTTGTCAGTGTTTCGCTTGAGCCAGTTGGCTCTCATCCAGTTGGTGATATTGGTCATGGCATTCTGAAATTTTGCTCTGGTGATGTCCATGTCTTTGGTGAGGAAGAGCATGAGCTGGGTGTCGTCAGCATAGGAGATGATGTTGAGACCGTGGCTGAGAGCAATGGGTGCCAGCTGTTTCATATACACATTGAACAGTGTGAGGATGAGTGGTAAGTCCTGCCTCCTAATCCTCCTAGACCTCTGAGCAGATTTTGATACGGTCAACCACGACATGCTGCTAAACACTCTCTCGTAGCATGCTGACATCAGCAGAACTGTCCTACAGTGGTTTGCATCATACCTTAACCAACAATCTCACCTTATCAAGCTAAACAATGTCACCTCACAAGCAATTTCAGTCCCACAAGGATTCCGCCAAGGATCAATTCTATCCCCTGCCTTATTCAACCTCAACCTAGAACCCCTCACAGACATCTTGAAACAGTCCAGAACCGTGTACCATCTCTATGCAGGCAATACTCAACTCTATATCAAAATATCATCAGTTAAAGACATCCAGCACCTGAACAACACGCTTATCAAGGTACAATCATGGCTGACCAATAACCATTTAAAACTCAATCCCAGCAAAACCACATTTTCCCTATCCAGACCAAAACAAAATCTCAGCCTATTCATAAGTGGCTCAGTAATCTTGATGAATTAAACTGTAAACTATCTGTCCCCAACTCTGTAAAGTCTCTAGGAATTACACTTGACAAAGACCTCAACATGAAAGACCACATTAATGACTCAGCAAAAAGTGTCCTCTACACTCTAAAACACCTCAAAAAAACCAATCCCATGTTTCCCCCTGATGACCTAAAAACAGAAGTTCAATCCCTAGTCCTCTCTAAGCTGGACTATGGTAACACAACCTTCACAGGCACACCAAAGAACCACCTTATCCTTATGATGTCTACACTCTAGACTTCTCTCTGGGGAAAGAGGTTTTGATCACATCACTCCAGACTGAAGAAATCTGGAGATTTAATGAAAGGATCCTTAAAAAAATGAATGCTGGTGTGCGCCTATGGCAGGCAGGGAATGTATGGAAAAGATCTGTAAAAATTTGTATTAGTGTGCGTGTATAGCCTAATAAACCAATTGCAGATAGGGGTTGCAGAGAACAATTGAATAGTGTAAAAAATTAATCGCTGGTGTCTCACTAAGGACTATTAAAATCCTTTGGGAGGCAAGGAGGTGCAGTGGAAAATTGGAAAATGCATATAATCTTATAAAATCACTGTACATTCATACTACAATCATCCTCAAGTACAGTAAAATGATATCAGGCAAAAAAGTAAATAATGAACAAGTATACAAAAAGGCATAGCCCTCTTTTATCAATGCCTATAGAAAATGGCTTTAAAAAAAGGATTTAACACACTGGCTGTCTACACAAAATGGCCGCCAACCACATATTCAAACAACACAACAAGCAAGAAGGCATAGACAACAAGGAACATATGCGGGCCTATGGCAAAAGGACACTTGCTGGCTACACAAAATGACCGCCTGCCACATTTTCAAACAACAATTAGGCATGGATAACAAAGAACACATGGCAAAAGCACACTGGCTGGTTTCACAAAATGGCAGCCAGCCACATGTTCAAACAAAAACAAGCAAGAAAACATGGACAACAAAGAACACATTCAGGCTTGTGGCTGAAGCACACTGATTACAACACAAAATGGCCACCGGCTAAAAGTTCAAACAACAACAAGCAAGGAGGCATGGACAACAAAAAACACATTCAGGCCTATGGACACTGGCTGCACAAAATGGCCGCTGACCACATGGCATAGAGAGCAAAGACAACATTGTGGCCTATGGCAAACACATACACAGACACACACACACACACACACACACACTCACACTGGGCAGACAAAAAAATGGCCACTTGCCTTGCAAACAAAGGGGCATGGGATACAAAGAAGAAAAGATGAGCATTAAATCAGCAATGCCAAATATGAAATTTAAGACAGCTATAAACATTTTCCAAAAACCGCAAATCCTCCCAAGGCATCAAAATATTACCCCGCCAAAATACATTTTTGCTGAAAAAAACGTGAAATACATTTTTTATTTAATCTAATGCAATCCATAAATCATAGATGCTTTAAACCAACCTACACCACAGAAACTGTTGTTTCATTTACCCAATGCCTAGTGCTGGGTGATGGCCCGTGGGCAGATTAAACCACATGGTGAAATAAATGAATAGTGCATATTTCATGGAGAAAAGGTACTTAACTGTGCAACCTTTTTCCCTTCTAAAAGCTAAAAAATGTAATGCAATAAAATACCCGCCTACTGCATCTTCAGGCCACCCACTGCAACTAAAATAACATTTTAAACTTCAGTACAAGGTGCAAATATATACTGGTGCATGATCTCTTTCAAACTACACCGTTATCCAAAAGTTTCTTTAACTTACTTGTTGTGCTGTTACAAAACGAGTGAGCCTGATTTAGATATTGGAGAAGGGGGTTACTCCATCACAATGGTTACGGATATCCAGGTCTGCCGAAATATAAATCCCATAAGATATAATGTGGTTTATATTTCGGCAGACAGGATATCCGTCACTGTTCTTATGGAGTAACCCGTCCACCAAGATCTAAATCAGACCACAAAGCATTTAAAATCCAATGGTATATGTAGCAGGAATTGCAGACAAAGAAAGTGAACCTTCCACCTCGAAATCCAAATGAAAGTGACCAGGAGATGGACAAAGCACTGGGAGGATCCTTATGGATGGGAAGAGAAAGTTGAAGGCTGTGTGACACTTCCTTCCTGCTAAAAATAAAGTAGAATAAAAAAAGTGTGCTTTGTGCTAAAATAAACTACTCAAACTGTCGCCTCAAGTAGAATATTTACTCGAAAAGGTATTTACGAGTTGATTTAACTGCTTCTCAAGTAGAAATTCTACTCCAGAAGTAGCTCGACTGCTTGCGACCTCAGGCATTACGAAATGGTGCCGGACGACTCCCTTGTGACCGGAAATCACGCCAGAGGCTAGACAGTCTCTCCCACGCTCACAAGCACGCATTGATAGAGCGCTGCATTGTACCTGTGAACTTCGTACTTCTCGAACGGCAAAATATCCCACCAGGTGCCAATTGGCCGAATTTTGTAGGAACTCTGCGTTACAAACATAACGCGGAGTTACCAAGTTCCCCCAATTCTGTGGGGAGAATTATAATTTCGCCGAGGCCTAGTCATGACAGCAATACCAAAAATTACTCTAATATGTATGGTAATGGGAGTTACTATACAAATTGAAATTTCACAAGGCACTCGTAATCAGGGTCGAAGACTGAAGAAATTGACCTAGCTTTAACCTGAGCATAGAGTAAAGGTCCTTATCAAACTTTCTACTAATAGGTCACATAACTAATTGTCCATTATCTATGGTGGTCATTGTCAATTGCCCAATTAGAAAAGTCACAATTTGTGACCCCATTGTTGAGGAAGCAGATATGGGGATGGAGTCTAGGGGTGTGCTAATTTCAAGCAATTTTCTGGCGTGGAATTATGTGAAACTTCAGCAAAATTATGCAAAGATATACACAATTATGTGTAATGCAAAGCAGTAATTTTTAACTATGTGTTAGACATGCGGATGCATTTAATGCAAAATGGTGCAAAAAAATCAAAGAACGAGGACCAACAGCCATTCAAGTCTAATCTTAACCGCAAATTCCATATTGGCTTATAATTATGCAAATTGGGGTAATTATGTTATTTTTAGGGGTGGGTGGAATGTTCCATTCCGCCTGCGGAATTTTGGCCACTCCATGTTACACTTTAACACAGAATTTTGGCCAAATTCCGTCAATCACCGTGTGGCGGAATATTCCTCCAGCCAGGCTCCAGAATATGTGAGCTGGTGAGTGCAAGTGAGATTTGGCATCCCGTAGCCCGATTTTCTAATGCTGGCGGTCGCTCTCATTCGCAAGCAGCTGAAAAATCTACTTTGAATGCCTGTGTAGTCTTGTGCAATGCATGGTGCCGTATGTGCTGATTTTCAGTGCTGCTCGTTCTACCAGCACTAAATTGCAGTGCGAGTAGCACAAACTTCATATTTTACCACCCATTGGTGGAATTCTGTGAGATCTCGCAGAGGTTTTCTGTAACGCCACAGAATTCAGCGGAGTGAAATTCTGTGAGTACTGCCCACCTTTAATCATTTTCCAGTAATATCACATAGCATGCTTACACAAAATTCTCAACATTGAGTGAATTATGCCATTGTAATTTTTATTTCGCCCAGCCCTAGGGCTGCCGGAAAGGGAAAGCAGATCTATATGCGTGCATTTTCTTTCCCAAATGGAAACATTTCTTTTTTTTATAAGCAGCACATGTCCAATAAAAGGAATGTTGCTCCTCTATGAAATGTCATACTTTAGGAAGTGATCAGGGGAATGGGGTACTTTTCCTCTGGACCACTAGGTGCTACACATAAGGATGTCAACATGATTTACAAAGAGGAAGCTATTCCACTAGGACAAATCATTCATCACCCCAAATCGTAGGTAACAGCTAATTAGTTAGTGACTGTAACAATGATCCAAACCCATTGATACATCTCCTTCTGAATTACAAATAGAGGGGATGCCCCTTTACACACCCTTCTATTTGTAATTCAGAAGAGGTCACAAATGCCCATTTAGGAGTAACAAAGACTTTTCTGACTACTAAGTGGACTTTTGCATGTAGCAAATGGCCCTTTTATGGTCACTGGGTTTGGCACTGAATACTGGCTTTATGTATCTAGCCTGATCAAGACATTTGTGCACATAGTGGTATATTTTCCCATTTGGCCACAAAGTGGCATGACAGGGTTCTGGCAAGCCCAGTGACCATGATCTCAGTCTTGTTCAAATTCAGTTTAAGTCAATGGCCACCATCAAGTCTCTGTTCTCCCTCATGTAGAGCTGCTAGTTCTTCCCCATGACATCCAGATCCCCAGGGTCAAATGAAGATTTGGGTGTGGTCAAAATGCATGAGGAAAATAGGCTAAAAGACATATGAAATGGATTAACACAAGTGTTTAGGAAGACAAAGGCAATACATTGACATTTGAAAATTGCCAATTTTGTTTATCAGAGTAGAATAAATCAGGCATTGATCAATCCTTGGAATGATATAGATAGGTTCATGTGTGGATAGGTGGTACCTATTGGGCCTAGAAGGTCAATTGGAGAAGAGTTGGGGTACAATTCATGATAGACATACCAGAGTAAAATTTCAATTATGAAAAACCGATAAGATAACATAGATTCAATTACCAAACTAAGGAGGTTATTATACAGAAGAAATAAACTGGAGGCGATTAAGTAGTAAAGGACACTAAGATCTATATAATTAACACATAATTTAGATGATCAAGTTTGCATGAGAATGTGACTCCTGCAACAAAGCAAAAGACATTGACTTCTGAGCGCATACACATGTGCTTATACATAGCTCAAGAGTGCTAGCCTGACAGTGTTTTTTACTTTACCATCTAAGCCACACTAAATTGCATATAGTATGTGTAGAATGCAGTATATCTAATATAGAGCAAGCTAAATGAACACATCTTATAAAACTACATTTGAGGGGAAAATACATGAAGTCATGACAATGCATATCGCCTCAGAAGCACATAGTAGTGGGTTGTCTGAAACCAGTGTCTGCTCAGGTGTGAATGCTTGTAGTTCGGGATTCCCCTATCTGATGTATGGGTTACTGTTTCCATAAGCCACAATGTCACCACAAACTGAAATATGTAATAGGCAAGTGCACTTGAGAAGCTGCCACCTTCTCAGGAGGAAAAAGCCAAAGGTGTGAAAAATCTCCTTGATGGATGAAGACTGCAGCAGATAAAAAAAACAATAATCCGTACTCTGATATTAGAATTCTTTATTAGCATCAGGATCAGCATGTGGAGGCAGCAAAGAAACAAGCGATGGAACACACCTTTGTTGTGATGCACCCTCCAACCAGACTGAAGACTTCATAGTAAAAGAACAGGACAAGGAATTTCATCAAATATCACACAACAGCAAACACAAAGGATTGAAAAAAAAAGAAATGAGTCACAGAACAAACAGGCATGATAGAAAAGGGAAAGAAACAGGGATGAAAACCTAAACCAGACTAGCTGCAGAGCAGCTTCAAAGGGCAACTGCAAATTCTCCGGATGGTGATTGCCATTTTGTAGCCGGAGGAGCAAGGAACGGTAACTAGGAGCACAAGGGAAGGCTCTTCAGATGAGTGAAATTCACCAGGGCCGGACTGGGAACCAAAACCGGCCCTGGCAAAGTGCTCGGCTGGCCCCCCGGGGGGTTGGAACTGTGGCAGAGCTGTTTGCCAGGGCCGTTTTCGGTCATTTTTGTTACAGGGGGCGATATTGCAGCTATGCTGCAAAAACGGCCCTGTAACAAAAACGGCCCCCAGGGGCCCAAAACCGGCCCCCACCCTGGCGGCCCACCGGGGAAACGCCCGGTGCCCGCTACGGCCAGTCCGGCCCTGATATTCACACTGCATAGCTGCAGGCTTCCTGCATCTTTTCCTGAGATCTGGAACCATGGAACCATTGAAGGGACAAAGGTTCTCAGACATCCAGGCATCCAAGATGCTGCAGTTAAAGCAGTATACTCCCCACACTCCAGAGACCTCAGGCGTGTCAGGAAAGGCCAGGAAAAATGTACTAATGAATCTAGAGGCATGAAAGGAAGGGCCATGAAAGGAAGATGCAGCAAGCCAAGAACGTGCACTAGCATGATATCCCATGTAGGAAATGTAGAACGGTGAACTGCCTTTGTAAATCCACGAAACACAGATCTCACTAACTTCGTAGTCTGGTTCTCCCTCTACTACAACAGGAGGTGGAGGAGAACTCTGACGAAAAGGATGAGACATAAAAGTCTTCATCTAGGAGACATGAAATGTAGAGTGAATCTTCAAAGAGTTAGGAAAACGAAGCTTAAGGGCACTGGGATTGATTTTTTTGGTTATTACACAGGGACCAGAGAAAATCTAGGACAAAAACAGGCTGACAATGTTTCAGTGGGCAACAACCAAAAAAACAATAAAACCTTCTCTCCCACCTTAAAATTTGAAACTGGTAGTCTTAATATATCAGTTCTAGCCTCCATAGCAAATCTAGAGTCTTCGAAATTCTTGTCAATCAATTTTCTTTCAGAGCCAAGTCTCTCTAGGAAATCAGCAGCAGCTGGCACAAAAAGAGCGGACACCAGAGAAGATAGAAAGGAAGGAGGATGAAAAACATTAATACAATTAAATGGAAAGACCTTAGTAGCAGAGTGAACAGTTTTGATATAAGAGAACTCTGATAAGGTTAAGAGTTCTGACCAGTTGTTTAGAGTGGCATTCCAGAAACACCTCCAATTTTGTTCAAGACTGGTGATCCTCTCAGTCTGTCCATTTGATTGTATAGGGTAGCCTGAGAAGAGGGCTTAGCTTAATGGATACCCTGTTAGAGCACATAAGGCACCAGAACCTAGAAATGTACTAGAGACCCTGTCTGAGATTTTAGTGTTGGGAATGCAATGCAGGTGGTTTATATCAGCTAGAAATGTCCTTGCCATCATGCTGGTAGATGGAAGCCTCAGATACAAAGTAAAGTGAGCCATTTTAGTAAGTTGTCTACTGTGATCATAATCATTCATTTTCCTGCTGAAGGGAGTATCAATCAATCAATTAATCAGGGAATTGTAAGCGCGCTACTCACCCACGAGGGTCTCAAGGCGCTGGGGGGGGGGGTGCGTAGCTCCGTTCAGCTGAAGAGCCAGGTCTTAAGGGTCTTCCTGAAGGTGTTCAGGGAGGGGGCGCGTCTGATGTCTGCCGGTAGCTCGTTCCAGGTCTTGGCTGCGATGTGAGAGAATGATCTTCTGCCTGATCTGGCTCTGAGGATCCTTGGGGTTCAGCCAGTGCGAGGTTGGATGAACGCAGGTTTCTTTTGGGTATGTGGAAGTTTATTCTGTCGTTGAGGTATTTGGGTCCGTTGTTGTGCAGGCACTTGTAGGCGTGAGTGAGGATTTTGAAGGTGACTCTCTTCTCCACGGGGAGCCAGTGGAGTCGCCGCAGGTGTTGGCTGATGTTTTCGTGCCGGGGGATGCCCAGGACGAGTCTAGCCGCGGTGTTCTGTATTGTTTGCAGTTTGCGGAGTAGGGACTTGTTGATGCCGGCGTAGAGTGCGTTGCCATAGTCGAGTTTGCTGGTGATGAGCGCGTAGGTGACTGTTTTCCTCGATTCGGGGGGATCCATTTGAAGGTCTTTCGGAGGATTCGGAGGGTGCTGAAGCAGCTGGAGGTGACGGCATTGACCTGTCGGTTCATGGTGAGTGATGAGTTGAGTACGATGCCGAGGTTCTTGGCATGGTCTGAGGGAGTAGGTGGGCTTCCGAGGGCAGTGGGCCACCAGGTGTTGTCCCATGCTGAAGGGGTGGTTCTGAGGACGAGGACTTCAGTTTTCTCGGCGTTGAGTTTTAGGCAGCTGTTGGTCATCCAGACTGCCACTTCTTGCATTCCTCTCTGGAAGTTGAGTTTTGCGGTGGTGGGGTCTTTGGTGAGAGAGAGGATGAGCTAGGTGTCGTCAGCGTAGGATACGATGTTGAGGCCGTGTTGTCAGACGATGTCTGCGAGGGGGGCCATATATATGTTGAAGAGGGTCGGGCTCAGAGATGACCCCTGTGGTACCCCGCAGGTGATGTCGGTGGGGGCGGAGAGGAAGGGCGGTAGTCTGATCCTTTGGCTTCTTCCAGTGAGGAACGAGCGGATCCAGTCTAGGGCAGTACCTTGTATGCCGGCCTTGCATAGTCTGGTGATTAGTGTGCGATGAGAGACGGTGTCGAAGGCTGCAGAGAGGTCGAGGAGGATGAGGGCCACAATAAAGTGGACCTGCATCAGTCCATTGCACCACACACTAAAGTAGCCTTTTAAAACATGCCTCAAGCCTGCCACTGCAGCCTGTAGTGCAATTGTAAACTGTCATCTTGACCTTGCACAATAAACCTTTTGTCAGGCATAAACCTTCCTTTTTAAGACATATAGGTCACCCCTAAGGTAGGCCCTAAAGACTCATAGGGCAGAGTGCATTGTATTTGAAATATGGGACATGTCTACTTATGTTTTACATGTCCTGTCAGTAAAAAAAAGACAAAGTTGTTTTTCACTGTTGTAAGGCCGATCTCTCCAATTGACAGACTGGGTTAACTTATTATATCTAATAAGTGATAACTTTGGATTGAGAGCAGATACAGATACGCTGTTTACACTCAAATCTATTGTAATTTAAAATCTTCTTTAAAGGAGAAGTTGGATTTTAAGTCACAATTCTGAAAATGACAATTTAAAGAAACTTGCATTTTCTTGTCCCAACCATTTGTGCCTTCTCCCAGTGTCCTGGGTCATATGACAGTGAATGGCTTTGCAGTTGGGGCTTGCGTATTGCTTCCAGATAGGCTTTGATCCTTGGTGTTAATAGGATGGGCCATCCTGATGCGATGACTGGGATGGGCCATACCCAGCCCCACTTAGATTTCGAAGGGCTTTGCTTCCTGCACACATCTAGGAATATGAACCCAGCCTGCCCTGTCTGTTGTCACCCCAGATAGTTTGGAGCCTTGAAAGGGGAAGAACTTTCAAGAACCAGACGTGGGTGTAGGACAGGGAATCCCCCCACACAAAAAGCTAGCACCAGGTATAAATACTGGACCTCCAGAGCTACTCCTCAGTGGCCACTGATGAACCTGTGAACAATACAGAAGAAGGACTGCCTGGCTGACAAAGAACTGCCCTGCTACTGAGGACTGCCTTGCTGTCTGAAAAGGAATACTGGACCTCTTTATCTTCATCCTTGGTGAACCTGAGTTACTCTAAGGGTCAGTTGGCTGACCTTGTGTCTAAGCTACAGGGATGTTGCTTGAATATGAATTTACCTTGAAAAAACAAAGACAAGAGGCATTTGGCAAAACAGGAACAGTTGGTTTAATCAAACACTGCGTCCGGGAGTGCAGCATACAGATACGGGTCTTAGGACTGACTCAAAGTACAATCGTTTTGAATGCCTTATTATACATTTCTTTAAGCATCATAAAACAATTCATAGATCCTGTTTCAGGAGTGGAATGTGGGTCTTGTTATGAAGCCATAAATTACACCCAGCTAATGACAAATGAAGGTGGGTCTTTCCCTTGCGTCGAGACAATGAAGTCCAGTGGGTAACGTGTCAAGATATCCAGGATGTGGGGCGCAAGATCACTGTGTGTGTAGTGTGTGCCTTGTCCTGATCAGCTGAGTGTTTCTAACTTCATGTGTAATCTAACTTTATGATGTTTGGATGACATGTGCATTTTATTGGGGCCAAACTCCCAGGACCATTGTGGTATTGCTGCCTATCTGTGGGATTAATCTGAGTTTTTCCTGCTTCTTATTTGCCGCCCCACCTGTGATCTGTCAATCAGTAGCCTCAGGCCTAGGGCGCAGGGGCTGCCTGACCACATATTTCTGACTCAGGGTTGATGGATAGGTCCCATGGGGGAATTTGACAACAGTGATTTGATTTTGTCTTTGTACTTACACGTATCATTGCATACATCAACATTAATATTAACAGGGACATAACAAGCTCCAGAGGCCTCCCTGCAACTGCCCAGCTGACCTGCTGCACTGGTCCTGCCTGGACCTGCTACTGGTCCTTCCTGAGCCCTGCTAGCTTCTGCTGGAGAGAGTTCCTGATCCCCAAGAGGTACTCCCCAGGTCCCTGATCCTTGGCTGGAATCAGTTTCACCTCCTCCAAAGAAGAAAAGGGGAAATCCTGAAGTTTGGGCTTTTTGTGACCGCAAATGGGCTCATTTGCACTGAGACTCTACCGCCCATGATGACCACCATCCAGAAGCTCCGGTGAGGCCTGCTCTTTGGCTTGCAATGACCACCAGTAATGCAAGATCTGCACTCCGCACTACAGCAAGAAGAGTCAACAGTGACTGCCAATGCAAAGCTCCAGCAACGGCCGTCCACAAAGCCTGACAGTTCTTCTCGCTACAGCAATGACAGCCTGCGAAGCCTGGCCTACTCTTCATGCTACAGCGACAACCATCGGCGACGATCTCCCTGCTCCTTGCAGCCTCCTCAACGGTGAACAGAACCCATCAAGTTAGACTTAGAAGGTACCTTTTCAGCCCTACTAACTTGGACCCTTTGTCCGACTCACGCTCCATCGTAGTCTGCCTCAATTTGTTTCAGTATTTCCACTTAAAACTTTGAAATTGCATAACTCTGGATCTATTGATTACATTTGTGTCATTCTGTTATTAATTTATTTATTAAAATGTACTCAGCTTTACATTTGTGGGGATTTTTTATTGTGTTGTGTTTTCACTTTATTACTGTTTGTGTGCTACAAAAATACATTACACATTGCCAATAAGTTAAGCCATACTGCTTTCTGCCAAGCAACCAGAGCATTTAACACAGGTTAATTTAGTGACTTTTATAGTTCACCCTGACAAGGATTGTGGTTGTTGCCTGATTGGGACTTTCATTCCCTACACCCCATAACCCAAGTTTTTACATTGCTGTTCAGAGGTGGGATTCAATACTTGAGTTTGTGTGGTGCCACTCAGTGATTTTGTGAAAAACAAAAAATCCCATATAAATAACTTGACATCACATTTGACCCCAGTTTAAATTCTCCATAGTTTGTGATTTTTCCTTTTTTCTTTTTTTCAAATTTAGGTCTTGCATCACACCTTTCTTGCTACAATAGAGTTGGTGCTCAGCAACATTGGCAATCAAGCTTCAGCTGGCCAAATTTCAACCAGAGGAACTGAAATTGGTCCAGGAGGAAAAAGGGGGAGAGGCTGAGAGGGCCTCAGCATAGACCCAAGCTGACAGAGACTTGCAGGAAAAGAAACTTCTGCATGCACATGAGATGAGTCTGAAAATGCTGGACCTCAAAGCCAAACAAAACACAGGGTCCAGCAGCAAAAGTGAAAGCAGCAATAGAGACAGAACTGTCTACATCCCTAAAGACCTGGTGCAGAGTTATGTGGTGGATGAGATTGAGAAGTGATTGGCAGACTATGAGTTAGCCCTGCACATTCATAGGGTACCAGATGTGATTGGGGGGGCTAGTTTATTGAAGAACATACCCCCGGTTGGGAGGGATACACTACTGACCCTAGTGGTAGCTGACCAGAAGGCTTATAATTTTAGGAAAGCCACCCTTATCACAAAGTTTGGTCTTACACAAGAGACGTACCGGCTCAGGTTCAGGGACTGGAAAAAACTGCCTAACAAGTCTTGGGTAGATTTTGTGACTTACTCCTGCAAGGCACTGAATGGGTGGGTAAAGGGTAACAATGTGAGTTATGTTGATCAGTGGTTTAACCTGATCTAGAGGGAGCACATGCTGAATACTTGTTTTACAGATTTGTGCCAACACTTGATTGACAGCTATTTTACTTCACTCCTGGAGCTGGCAAAGAAGGTGGACCTCTGGGTCAGCACCAGTGCGTTAAAAAAGGTACCAGGGGAATCACCAAAAGGCATCACCTCGAGAAGAACGAAGGGGGAGACAAAAATAAAAACAAAGAGTTCACAAAAAGCCCTCAAACCATTTCTCAGGGGAAGGATTCCCAGTCCCAACCTGATCAAAAGAAAGGTAATTATCCTGGGAAGAAATATCCAGAACGGTTTTCTCCCAAATGCTACTAGTGCTACAGTTACCTGCATGTCAAGGGGGACTTCAAATGCCCTAAGAGGCAGCCGCCCTCACTCATGGACACACAAGGTGGATGACCAGTGTGACACTTGGGTATGAGTGTTGCCCCAGATAGCATGGGTAAAGTGCAGAAATTACTCTAGTGTCTCTAGGTGACAGAGAGATGGTACCTTAGGCTCCCATGCCTAGTAACAATAAAAAGTATAGTGGGTGGGTCACCATTAATGAGCAGCAGTTGGAGGCTCTGAGAGACACAGGGGTCAGTATGACTACTGACAGGTATCATCTGATATCCTCAGAGCAGGTACTTTCTAATGTATTCCACAAGTTTGTAGTAGGTGACAACCACAAGAGTCACTATCCCGTGGCTCAGGTTCCTTTGAATGGTGGGGGGTGGTCTCAGGTTCCTTAAGCATAGCTGTGAGTCCAGCCATTCCTGTGAATTGACTGCTCGGTATGGACATGGGGCACACCATCTCGAAGGAGGTGGAGCTCTGGTCCCTCCTGGTGATGTTAGGATTGTGTGAGTGGGTGTGCCTGACCACAGAGTCCATGGCACCCCAAGACGGTAGTCAAAAGGATCTGGAGCCTGCCAAAAATACAAAGGGCAAGGGACATGGGAACCTGCTCCTAACTCCCCCGGACCGGGAGAAGGCTGAGCCTGAGGTGAACACCCCAGAGCATATCAGGGAAGACATTGCTGCCCTCGGAGACCTACTAGTGATGGCCATCTGGCCAGCTGAAGGGTGATCATCAAGGGAACAGTTCTGCAAAGCCCAGACAAAGTGCCCTACTCTTGAGGTCCTAAGGCAGCAGGGATAGACCCAGGCAGCTGGCGACACCTATAGTGATCACCTGATTTACTGGGGGATAATCTCCTGTATAGTGAGCCTAAGGTTCCCAGGCCTGGTGCATCCCATGTGTTGGTTGTCCCCCAGTGCTACAGGGCCTTCCTACTGGGTTTGGCTCATGATGTACCCCTGGTAAGACATCTGGACAAAACGACACCTTTGCAATGCTTGTCACCCACTTTTGATGCCCTCGGATGACAGTAATCTCAGATACCTTCTGGAGGTCTTGTCCTACCTGCAAGGCCAGTGGGAAGTCAGGACAAAAGTGGAATGCTCACCTGATCCCCTTCTTGTTGTAGGCACCCCCTTTCAGAGGGTGGGCTTCAACATTGTTGGGCCCATGGATCGTAAGAATGCCCTAAGCAACAGGTTCATCCTGGTCTTAATGGACCATGCCACTTAGTACCCAGAGTCCACCATCAGTGGCCAAGGAACTGATGGGGAACGTTACTGGGATTTCCCAAATAGGTTGTATCTCACCAGAGCACCAACTTCATTTCAGCATATTTAAGGTCAATGTAGGATGAGCGTGGAGTAACCTACAAGTTCTCCACATTGTATCCTCCACTGACCAATGGGCCTGTTGAGAGATTCAACAAGACCCTCAAAAGCATGATCATGTACCTGTCAGAGCACCTAAGCTGGAAGTGAAATGTCCTTTTGCGATGACTGTGTTTTGCTTACAGGGGAGGTGCCACAGAAGGGAATACGATTTGGTCTCTTTGAGATACTGCATAGCCACTCTGTCAAAAGGCCTCTCAGCCTTCTAAATGAGGGGTGGGAGCAAGCTCCCAAGCAAACTCGCAGGATATAGTCAGCTACATGTTGGCTTTTAGGACTCAGATAAAGCGCTTTTAAAAGAAAGCCACTCATTAACCTGAAGGCTATCCAGGATGTCAGGAAACCCTAGCATGACCAAAATGTCACTTTGATTGAGTTTCAGCCAAGTCAAAAAGCTTGTGCGATGGAGCCAGTGGAACCTCATGCCTTGCAGGACCGGTGGACCAGGCCCTATGAGGTGATGGAGTGCAAGAGGGAGGTCAGTAGATTACAAGACATCCAGGAACTCTTTAAGGGCCATACATGTCGATTTTCTCATGCCCTACTTTGAGAGGTCTGAGGTAACCATGCTCAGGGTGATGGATGATGGGGCAGAGGGGGAGAGTGAACCTCTCCCTGACCTCCGATCTTCTAAGGGGCAGGATAGGTTAGCAGAATGTGGCATCCTCTCCCCTGCTCTGACCCCTTAGCAACAGAGGGAGTGTGGCTGTTTGCTGAAGCAGTTCGCCTTTTTTTCTCACTGACCCCAGGGCTCACCACTTGGTGCACCCATGATATTGACACTGGGGACAGCATGCCTGTTGAGAATAACATCTAGTCTGTCTGACAAGGTGAGGGCCAGCATCAAGCAAGAGGTGTTCAAGATGCTGGCACTAGGGGTGATTGAGCACTCGAACAGCCGTTGGTCCAGTCCAGTGGTTCTGGTACCTAAGTTCACCCTGCCTGGTGCCAAACTAAAACTTTGGTTCTGTGTTGACTTTAGAGGACTCAACCCAATCACTAGGTCAGATGCTCACCCCATCCCCGAGCTGATGAGTGCATAGATAGGTCGAGTGCTGACAAGATCCTAAGTACTTTTGGCTTGACTTCTGGATACTGGCAATTTATCCAAATCAAAGGGGCTAAGAAGAGGATGGCATTCTCCACCTTAAAGGGCCACTTTCTATTGAGGGTGCTGCTCTATAGGTGAAATAATGCCTCTGTCACCTTCCAGAGGTTGGTAAACAGGGTCTTAGCTAACTAAATGTGGTCTGTAGCATCCTCCCCAGCCCGGGAGCATGCAAAGGACCTTGCCACACACGACGCTCTGGTTTGCACATCTCTATTCAACGGCATGCAACCCTTAACTGGAAGCACTGCATCATGAACTTTATTGACCACACGCAGAGATACCTCGCAATCGATTACGTAATGCTTGTGAGGTGTCCGCCAAGAACCACTAGAGTCCTCAAGTACATGATACAACATCTCCCCTTTGTTAAATAAAAAGTACAGATAACATATATACATTAGATCTCCTCAATGAGTCATCAAGGTACTCTCACCAGTCTTCCAGATCAAGCTGTATGAGGTAGAGAATGGGGCGCCATTATCTGGCATCTCAGATGACAAACCAGATGCTTGCCTTAGGTACTCAGCTGGAATTGTCTCACTGGTGAGGTCTGAAGCTGACAAACATTGAGGCAGATGCTTAAAGTGTGACAAGTCTCTGGTTATGGTCTTTCCAGGTTGCTGAGCGGTCACCATGTTGCCGTTTACTGGCCACAACTTTCAGTGGCACAGAGAATTTGTTTTACAGGTTCATTTTTGCTTGACAAGGAAGTGGTCTCCTTTTTCATAATCTGTGTCCTCAACGCATCGGCGTTTATTGGCATAAGCCTTCATCTTGCCCTTGGTCGAAGTGTCAGTGAAACAAACCTTGTCTGGGTCGATTTACTGGCTAGTGGTCCGTTGTGGAAGCTTTGTTCCAAGGGCTCTACCGAACAGCAAGGTGGCAGGACATTCTCCGGTTGTAGAATGGGGATTAGATCTGTAAGCACGGAGGGCAGGAGACAGCACCGACTTGAAATCAATCTCTTCTAACGCAACATGCTGAATCACTCTCTTTAAGGTACCCAAAAATCGTTCGACCACGCCATTTGCCTGGGGCCAAAGAGGCGTGCTTTTCTGATGATTAATGTTCAAACGGCCAAGAAAGTCCCTTTACTCTCTGCTGTTGAAGGGTGGGCCATTGTCAGACTTAAGAACAAAAGGAACACCCCATGCTGCGAAAATATCATCCAGTCTCTCAATAAATCTGTCTTGGGTGATTGACAATAAATCTTCCACTAGGGAAAAACGTGAGTACTCATCCATAACTACCATAAGATGATGTCCATTACTGAAGTCAACTGCAAGTCTCTCCCACTCCTGTTTAGGAAGGTTAGACATATTTAGTGGATGCTGGGTTATCTTGGATGAAAGTCAGTTACACAGATGACATGATTTCAGTTCCCTTTCTACTTCTTCATCAAGGCGCGGAAAGCACACTCAATCTAACCCTCGGTGGAAAAATCTGCTCGGCTCTCGGAGTTTGCAGATTTTTGTTAACTCCGCGTTCCGCATAGAATGAGGAGTTACCAAAAACTCCGCGCTCCGCAACGGAGCGGAGGTTTTCTTTTTGTTTGCGTGTTCAAAATGCATTTTCGCGCACGCTGGAGCGACTTACCGGGATGCCTGCGTTCGCCGACGAGATTTCCTATCCGTTCACGTGCGCCACGAGATTTGGTAGCCGGCCGCACGGTCCAGCGAGAGTCTGCGATCACGAACACGTCATTCAGACGCGCCATCGGACTTCCGGCAGAAGTTTCGTGAAGATCGCGATGCCGAACATGCAGAATTTGCAAGCTGGAGAAGAATATCTCTCGAGCAGCATAAAGCCTTCTCGAAATGATGGTTTGGATGAAAAAACCTCCTCAGATTGACATTTGGCTGTACTTTTTTGTGCAAGGAGTCCTTTTCCTTTTTTTATTTATTTTTTGAAGAGGAAGGAAGTGCCCCAGTGTCTCCAACTTCCTGTTCCTGTCCAGCAGGCTCCCAGTGCTTTGTCCCTCTCCTGTTCACTTTTCATTTGGATTTGGAGCTGGAAGGATCCCTTTTTTTGTATGCTGCATCATATATCATTGGATTTGAGGACTTTTGGATTTGAGATTTCACAAGTAAGCTGGAAAATTGGTGTTGTTTGTTTGATTGGGGCATTGCACCTACAATTTTTTGTACTTTTCATTGGTTTTTTTCAATGTATTGTGGTGGGTGGCCTGTAGTTTCAGTAGGGGCCTAGTTGTTTATTTGTATGTAATTTTTCTTCTAGTTTTCTTTTATAAAGGAAACATGTTGCAAAGTTCACTACATTTTTTCCAACTTTTGCAATCAATTTGCAACATTTATTTAATTCACTAGCCCAGTAGTCTGCCAATAGGCCTTTTTCAGCCAGTAGGCCCAGAGCTACACATGTGTGCATGAAACAACTGTTTCTGTGGTGTCTGTTGAATTTAAACATCATTTAGGGCATGGATGGCATTGGATTGAATTGCAAATGTGTTTTTTTGGGTTATTTAACTTTTTCGTGTGTGTTAAATAAATGCCTTTGTTGGATGTGTGTGGTGTGGTTGTTGTGTAACTTGCAAACCTTTTTTAGCCCTGTGGTTTTTTGTTTTTGCATTGTTGCATTAAAGCTGTGTTGTTTAGCATGCCTCCTTTGCCTGGCCATATAGGCCTGCTTGAGTTCATTGTTTTACTGGCCCCCTGCTTGTTGTTGTGTGAGTGACTATGTGGCTGGTGGCCATTTTGTGGTGGTAGTTAGTGCGTTGCTTTTGCCATAGGCCTGCATGTCTTTCCTTTGTTCCTCTTGTCTTACTGCTTCTAGTAATTGTGGCCTGTCCATGTGGCTGGCGGCCATTTTGTGAAGCCAGCCAGTGTGCTTTTGCCATAGGCCTGCATTGTTTGTCTTCCCTTTCTTTTATTTTTTTCTTTTAGAGTTTTATATAGCGCAAACTAGACCCGAAGATATCTGGTATCAGAGCGCTTTACATAGCACCTGTTTCGTTACACAAGGACACATTCATATTTTTGTTAGGCACGGGGAGATTACGTGATTTACCCAGAATCACAGGATGTTGAGCGTCGTTGCAGAGACTCGAACCCGGTTCCCCAGCTTCGATATCGACCGCTCTAGCAGTAAGGCTACATCCTCTCTTGTTGTTGTGGTGGCCTGGCCATGTGGCTGGTGGCCATTTTGTGAAGCCAGCCAGTGTGCTTTGCCATAGGCCTGCATTGTCTGGCATTGTCTGTCTTCCCTTTCTTGTTGTTGTGGTGGCCTGGCCATGTTGCTGGCGGCCATTTTGTGAAGCCAGCCAGTGTGCTTTGCCATAGGCCTGCATTGTCTAGCATTGTCTGCCTTCCCTTTCTTGTTGTTGTGGTGGCCTGGCCATGTGGCTGGTGGCCATTTTGTGAAGCCAGCCAGTGTGCTTTGCCATAAGGCTGCATTGTCTAGCATTGTCTGTCTTCCCTTTCTTGTTGTTGAGGTGGACTGGCCATGTGACTCGCGGCCATTTTGTACAGGCAGCCAGTGTGCTTTTGCCATAGGCCTGCAAGCTTTCTTTGTGGTGGCCATGCCTTGCCCTTGTTGTTGTTTTGCATGCAATTTTTTTCTTTTTACCCAGCAAAAAAATGCAGGACAGTTCACTACATTTTCTAATACATTTGCAATATTATTGTTTTGAATTGTTTCATTATGTGGCCTAGTCTGCCAATAAGCCTTTTCCAGCCAGTAGGCCCAGAGCTACTCATGTGTGCATGAAACAACTGTTTCTGTGGTGTCTGTTGAATTTAAACATCATTTAGGGCATGGATGGCATTGGATTGAATTGCAAAATGTGTTTTTGGGGGTATTTCCTTTTTTCATGTGTGTTAAATAAATGCCTTTGTTGGATGTGTGTGGTGTGGTTGTTGTGTAACTTGCAAACCTTTTTTAGCCCTGTGGTTTTTCGTTTTTGCATTGTTGCATTAAAGCTGTGTTGTTTAGCATGCCTCCTTTGTCTGGCCATATAGGCCTGCTTGAGTTCATTATTTTACAGGCCTCCTGCTTGTTGTTGTGTGAATGACCATGTGGCTGGTGGCCATTTTGTGGTGGTAGTTAGTGTGCTGCTTTTGCCATAGGCCTGCATGTCTTTCCTTTGTTCCTCTTGGCTTACTGCTTCCATCCCCATTGCCAGCTGCAGCTTCCTGAATGATGCTGCATCCCACGTGATGCACAATCACATTCACAAATCACAATGCCAAACAGGTTCCATTACATTTGTATTTTTGTTTTTGTTCTTCTTCTTTCCTATCCTTCCTGAGTGTACACAGTGCACCATGAAAGCCCTTGTTGTCAAAGTCTCACAAATGGCTACAATGTTGTTATGTTTTTTTAATAACTAAGTTAATACAATTTATTAATATTAATAATAACACTAACAAGTGTGACCACACACTAAGTTATATATTAGATTTGTTTGTTTGTACAGTAGCAAATTGAACCACAACAATAAATGCCACTTTTCACTGATGTTCTTCTTTCTTCTTTGCATTTAGGTGCACAAAAGAGGAGGAGGCGTCATCACCCATTTTACTGCCAGACAGAAGTCCTGCTGCGCACGACGTCACGTGACGTGTGGCCACAGATATCTCTTCAACTTGTGCCACTGCGTGCTGCTGACATCTGAAGAAGATGGCCCCAAAGAAAGGTACCAGGTCCTCCAGTACCAAGAAAGTTGCCAGTGAGAAGAAGAAGGAAGTGCCACTTACCACCACTTCTGGAGTGCCTACCATGATTTTTTTGGGGCAACCAAAAATTGCGCCTGCAGCAGCGGTGTCTGGGGATCAAGCTGGGAGCAGCATCCCCGCATCAGTGGACCCACCTCACCAACCTAGGCCCAAGCCCATGTCTGTCACAGAGGCAGCCAGTCTCATCACGACAATGCCAACAAGCAGCGATGTTGAAATTGACTTATCTTTATCGCAAAGTAGTACCCAATCAACGCAGGAAACTCAGATAAGTGGACAACAACAGACGCAACCACCGCCCACAATAGTAGTTGTTCCTCCACAAGTAGGGGCAGTTCAGGAAATCGAGCTTCCTGCAGAGGAAGAAGAGCAAGCCACTCTTTCAGAAGATCTATTGTCTTCCAGATCCCCAGCAAGGAAAAGGGGGGTTAGTCCATCGAGTTCTTCTGCAAGCCCCCCTTCTGATGATCTAGATGCCACTTGGAAGCCACCACCTCAGTCTGAGAGTGAGAGACGCCACGAGACAAGGCTAGGGAAAAGGAAGGTTCCAGAAAGCCTCAGAGTTATGGAGGTAGATGTAGAAGAGGAGGATGATGACGAGCTAGTCATCATGGACATCAGTCCCGCCCCAGTGGAGACCGACATTACCCCATCCCAAATTGCTGTGAGGGATGTGGCACGGATACCACCAACACAGGTAACACCAACACCACCTCCAGCTTCCATATTTGCATTTGCAAAGGCCCGGCAGGGACCTACATCCAGCACAACCACCTCAGTAGAAGTAGGTAGTGGTAGTGCACAGAGTCAAATTCCACACCCACCCTCCAGTTTATCCGGCATTGAAAGTGGCACCTCCAGCAGCTCCAGAAAGTTCACCTCCCCAGTTTGGGACTTCTTTTTGGTTAGCAGGAAGGAGGAGAACGTTGCTATATGCTCCATTTGTAACAAGGTGTTATTCGGGGTAAGCTTGGTACAAACTATGGTACTGAAGGCCAAACAACCCATCTGAAAACACACCACTTGATCCAGTGGGAGGAACACCTTAAAGGCCAAAAAAGTAAAACTGCACCCATTGCTGATGGTGGTGATGAAGAAGTAGAAGATATGATCGCGGTGGAAGGTGAACAAGAGGGAGACATTTTCTCTGGAACACAAAGTAGCCCTGTGCAGTGCAGTGGTATTGCTCACATCCTCATCAGCCTCAGCAACATCTCAATGGCACAAGAGTAAGAGTCAGGCTGAGAGTGAGACACCAAGGCAACAGAGTACTGTAACGAAAAAAAGTGCGGCGTTGAGCCTAACAACATCTGGCGTCAAGAAGTCACCTGCATCAGTGGCACCAGAAAGGAAAAAAATCCAGCCTACCATTCTCAGCATGTTTAGGTCGGAGGGGCAGTACGAACGCAACCCCTCAACGGCACATTTGTACAATGCGAAGCTGGCTAAAATGTTAGCGTTGGACCTTCTCCCTTTTTCTTTTGTGGAAGGGGTGGGTTTTCTTGAATTTGTGACAGCCATCTGCCCAAAATGGAAGGTTCCCAGCCGGTCCTATTTTGCCAGAGTTGCTGTTCCAGCACTACATCATGACGTGCTGGAATTGCTTGGACTAACTTTGCGGCAGAGTGCTGTTCACAGTATCCACATGACAACAGACATGTGGACCAGTTGACAAGCCACTGATTACATGTGCATCACCGCACACTGGATCTCTTTTGTGGGGGTTAGAGAAAAGATATCTGCAGATGTTGACACTGCTGAGATTTTTAATGCCACTCGGAAACATGCACCTGTAGCCATGTTCGCCATGGAGAAATCTCATACTGCTGCAAACATTTTGGAAGAGTTTAACAGCAAGGTCTTTGAATGGCTGCACCCAAGAGGGCTTAACATTGGTTTTGTTACCACGAACAATGGCCTGTGTTTGGTGCACTGCATTAACATCATTGTTCAAGACTTTCTGAAAAAAGAATACCAAGTCAGCAACTTACTGACCACCTGCAGAAGAATATGCACACATTTCAGCCATTCTTTTAAAGCCCGGAAGCAGCTGAGGATCATTCAACGTGAGTATAGAGTGCCAGTTAAAGAACTCATCCAGGAGGTGCCAACACGTTGGAACTCAACTTATTACATGCTTGACCATCTGTTTGAGCAGTACAGACCAATCAATGAATATGTCATGCGAAGACTAGGGGATGCTAGTGTGAAAGGCATGACCATTGAGATGGACTAATGGGGCCTAGTTAAATGCCTGACAGAGATGCTACTTCCTTTCGAGCTCTTCACACGTGAAGTCAGCAAGGAGGACTGTACTATGGGCCAAGCTATCCCATTGTTGCACATGCTACAGGAACAGCTGAAGGGGGTGTCTGCAATGTACGCAGGTGTGGAGGAAAAAAAAGAAGCATATGAGTTGGTGGAGAGCTTATCCCTTCTCTTAGCTGAAAATACAAGGGTGCAAACTGAGATTGTGTCATCCAACCATTACATTTCTGCCACAATTCTGGATCCACGTTACAAATCAGTAATGAACACTAACACATTTATTCCTTTTTCACAAGTGGATGTTGCCAAGTACAAAACTTGGATAGCTGCGGCAGCCAGTGACTTTGAAAAAGACCGGCTGGAAATTAGAGACCCGCTACTCCAGCCCACAAGTACTGCAGGGCAGCCTGCATCAAGTTCAACTTCAGAGCCTGAGGGCAGTGCGGTTGGCTCACAGCAGTCAAAACCACCAACATCAACAACAGTAAGAACAGGATCATCACCAGCCCCAGCAAAATCAGCACAAGAATGGTATCTACAGCAAGGGCTTGTTAGGTCCAGTGCTGATGCAAATGCAAAGGCAAAAGAGGCCGGGCAAAGTGGAGCACCCCTGAGCATTGAGCAGATGGTCCAGGCCTATCTGGATGACCCAACAGAGGTCTACATTGATCAAAACCCATTGCTGTATTGGTATGGGAAAAGTCGCCATTGGCCAGTGCTCAGCAGGCTAGCGATAAACTATCTGGCTTGTCCTGTCGCAAGTGTCTCTTCTGAGCGTGTTTTCAGTGCTGATGGTGCCATTGTAACAGTGAAAAGGACCAGTCTCTTGCCCCAAAACGTGGAGAGGTTAACCATGATCAAAATGAATCAGCACTTTATACCACTGGATTACACCATACCTGAAGCACGGCAGGAACAGGAGGACAGTGACTTAGGTGAAAGTAGTGTGGTAGATGACCTACTTCTGGGTGAACCACCAGAGTTTGAGGATTAGCTCTACTTCTCTGACAACTAGGCTTTCAACTTGTTACTTTCTTTCTTCCTTATTTACTTTTATTATTTGAGTGTGTCTCTGTTTTTCTGGATCCAATCACAACAAATCCATCACCACCACCGTCTTGTCTTTTTATTGCCGTATTGGAGTTGCAACTGTGTGCATTTATTCAAGAAGTCCACTCCTCTGAGTCCTGCTCCATCCATCCTGACTCACCCTAAATCCATTTTCCTCAAGCCAGACATTGGATGTAGAATAGTATAAGAAATGTGTGCCTGCCTCGTCGAGTCCCTCCAAAAGAACATGACTATAGCTATCCTCCTTTCCGAGCCGAGGCCCGACCGGGACTGCCCCTTAAGATGAGAACAAGTAATGATGAATCTTATGATGATGGTATGCATTGGATCTGAGTTATTGGTGTTTGTGTTGTTGTTGTTGTTGTGCATGAAGTGTACTAGTATTTAATCTATACACTAAAACAAAGTGACTCAAGTCAATGTTTCCCTTCTTGTTGTTTAATAACAAATTGTACTTCTACTGCAGGGCGATCCATTGCATTTTTTAATATGGAATCTAGACTCACTCGGTACAACACTACAGACTGAGTTGGACACCATGATGACGATGATGACCACATACTCTATACTCTTCGCAGTCAGTCAGAAGGATCGGAGATGATTGATGGAATAACTCGGGGCGTTTCATGAAGTGGCATAAAGGTAAATAAGTCAATCAACAACAACCACAGCAGACCTACATGTCTGTGACTGTGTAGTGGTGGAGTCTAGTCAGTGTAGTGGAGTGGTATGACTGACAGCTGTGATTGATTTAGTTACTTAATTTGGAAAATGCTATGTTGCTGTATATGTGTGCTCTGTGTGGCTCAGTCAAAATCTAAGCTAACTGGAGTTTTGGTGGGTGCCGTGGGCATGCTCTGTCCTGTTGTTGTTGTAGTGTGGTTAATGCTGGAAACAGATTAGACATGATTTAGCCATGCCGCCTCTGAAACAGTTCTTGTTTCACTGCTCCGTAATTTATGCATTTTTTTTCTCCTTGATTTTTCAATATCCCTTTGGGTTTTCCATCTACACTTACAGGCCGGCCTTTACCCTGTGCCATACTGGGAAAAACAACTCACACTTACCTTACCAATCCGCATCCACCAGGCAGGCAGTGGGGCACCCAAGATTGACGTACAGAGCATCCATTGAAGGGAGGAGACCAAGAGGAATAACGAGATGCAACTTCCCAATTTGACCAGGATAATACAGTAATTTAGTATCATTCATCATCTTTTAATTAATTTGATTAATTATTTCTCTTCAATCATTATGACTGTGTCTTGTTGTTTATTTGGTTTGCTCTTAGTCTTTGCTTACATCCCTACAGCTATTTTTACATTTTCTTTGCTAGCTTTAAAAGGAAGCCCGGTACAACATAACATAAATAAAATGTATGTCATTTGGGTCTCTCTGAGGGCAGACAGGCAATGCAATTGCATAATAATAATTAATAATACACTGCTGCCCTGTGTCTACTAGTCTACTTAGTAGTAGTAGTACTACTTATCATTAACCACATCATGCATGCATTTCCTTTTTCTCCCTTAACAGATTTATGAATATGATGGTCGTCTGCCAAGATTGTGTGTTGTCCATGTGTAGTGTTTGTCTTTGTTAAACCTTTCCCTCAAATACCCCTTCCCAACCATTCATCAAACCCTAACCCTCTTCCCCCAGGCTGTGTGATTTATTGAGGTGTGACTAAATTAAATTTACACCAATAATTGATCACACACTTGCTGGGGCGGATGTGGTTCAAGCAAGTAAGCAACACTATTCAAGGCAGGTCGAGGATCTTCTAATTCTGCTCTAAGTATATATATATATCGTCGGCCACACTGGCAACAGATTCGATTGCCCAAGGCCCACCCATGCTCAGTAGTATTCACTATTTTCTTTGTTTTCCAGAGGAACATAATTATATTATTAACCCATTATTAATTATTAATTGCCGTCATGGATTTCATCCTTCCAGCACCTAAGGTTACGCTTGTCCACTTCATCGGTCGAGTCCACTACTTCAGTTTGTTGTAACTTGTACTAGGCTATTCCTGCCACCATTATGTTTTATTTTACTTTAGCATTAATAATATCAATATCATTCATCATCACTTTCTTCTTGTTTGGCAGTCTTCTTCTTGTGTACTTACTACTTACTGTACTTCTACTACTCGTTCCCTAGTCTCACTCAGGTGACTGACTTGTCTCATTTTCTTTTTTTGCAAATGCAACTGTTTACTACTGCTACGACCACCCACCATGCCACCTTAGGAAACCAAACCATCACCATGCAGCCATTGCTTTGGCTAGACATCAATCACAGGTAAGAGAAGAAGTGTGGGGGAGTCAATAATGTATATCCTATGGAAATTAATTAATTCACACACCCATAACCTTCCGAGTACATATTACAAAGGGGTTTTAGTTGCAGAATGCATAGATTAGGAGGAGAGACTGACAGTAGTAGGACAAGTGAGGATACTGCATCTATCTGTCTGTGTGTTACACTATTGGCAGATTTCAAAAACTGGCTGCGGCCCTGCAGCAAAGGAGGAAACAACAACAAACAAGGTGACGTAAAAGAGTAACCACCCCCAGAAAAGATTTGCATCATATCATATGTATTGGAAAACGATAAATTATTTATTACCCTAACAAATATAAACTATAAGAAAAACCCACAACACCTGACCCACCCCTCTCCCTAACCCCAACCAATGCCCAGTAAATTAAATAAATGTCCATGTCAGTTCAAGAAAAAGTAAACTCCAAGGTTCCCCAACTAGTCCCAACATCCCACCCTCCAAAAAAAAGATTTAAAAAGAGTCAAAGAAGACTGAGGTCGGTGATGTGAAATGAGTCTGACATCTAGCGGCGGGGGTGCCGGCTAGTTTTCTTTAGGACCTCCTCCATCTGGGTCTCCAGGCACGCCACCCTGCGGAGCACGCAGCACCGAAAGTTCCTGCAGGAACAACAGGGGTGTGCAGTAGTAGATGTTGGCAATGGTGATGGCCGGCGGGCGGCTGCCAGACCACGGCGCCGTACCACCGGAGGCACGGGGGGCTGGCTGGGCCCTGGGGCATTGGAGGAAGAAGCTGCCGCCTCCTCCTCCTCCTCTGCCAGGACAACCAGCCGGCGATATTCATCCTGGATGGCCTCCAGCTTCCTTTGCCGGGCCCTGGCCGCCAACTCCTGCCTAGTGGTTTGGGAAGGAGTAGCTATATCAAGAAAGGAAAAAAAGAGAATTGTTGTAACTAATACTCTTAGCAAAACAGTAACACTAAATTAAATTACAGTCCACACATAAAAATTATAGTGGCACAGTAGTAGCAGTAGCACTAGCAGCTGTCGTATCCTCCTCTCCTCCTCACTTCCTTTCCTCTGCCCCTAAGATTTGGATGTGATGATTATACTTTCAGGCACTAAGTATGGAGTAGAGTAGAAATATTCTTTTTCTCTCTCTCTTGTTTAGGACAATTAATCTTGTAGGCATGCCAGCTCAGTCAGCTTGTGCCCTAGACAGACATACTTGTGTCGCAGTCTTGCAGACTCATGTACTTTACTACTGTCTGCATGTGGGGCAGCTGTACTACACAATTATATATTTCCAATACGGCCATACTCTGTTAAATCAATGGCAAATGCTCAGACAATTTCACTTTCACCCTGACTGCACTACTGCAATAAGGCACATGATGATGGTTAATGATCACATGCTTATGGATGATGAGAAACGGCATCATGACATCATGTCACTCATGTCACGTGATGATGATGACACACTGAGTGATTTGTAAGTACTAGTTACCAAGTACCATGCAGCCGATAGGTCAGCCATGGCTGACACAGGGAGGGGACTGGAGCGGAAGTGGGCCTCGGAGTCGGAGGGAGGCGATTATGGGAAGGGTAAATATTTAGTCATGCACAATATATATGTTGTGCTTGCAAACTACTGTGAGTCAAGGGAGTATTCCATTCTGAAATACAAGTACAACCTCACACATTTGAATCAAAAACCTTGCAAAAAAACAGTCCTTGTTCTTCCCAGGGCTTGTTTTTTCATTTACTTTCAGTGCATTACTCTTCTAGCATTATTATTATTTTATTTGTAATATTCTTCACCCTTGGCTTTGGTACTCTGGCACAGTTTAATTTTCTTTTACATTCTCTTCATCCAGTCAGACTCTGTTTTCACCTACTATGATACCATCCAGGCATCCATCCATCCAAACATGGCTGTCATCATAAACCGGCTTTCACTGACAACAACATACATTTTAGATATATAACCAACCACCACCCATGCCATGCGTCCTTTCTTGCATTAGAGTTTGACCCCTCAGACCCCCCCGGAGGATTCCTTTCACCCATACAGTTTCACCCACCCAGACAGGCATCCTTTCTCTTTCACCTTTTCACCCATCCTTCAAATACCCATGCATCCTATTCCTATCATCTTCATCCCCACCTATGCATTCCGGGGCCCCTTCCTTCACCCACGCATCCTTCTCTGCCAGTCATACATGTCGTCTGACTGTTTTTCTTCGTCATAAAACTGCCTTTGCCTTAGGAAATGGAAATAATAGAGCGGTAAAAGTTAGGGAAATATTAATATAAACACCAGGAGGACTTACTGGAGCCTGCAGCAGAGCCATCTGCGGCTGCGCCTGAGGCCGCTTCCTGCTGTTCCTGGGAGGCCCCTCCAGCTCTCTCACCCACCACACTGCCAGCTGCCCCAGTCTTCTTCTTGCCCCTGGATGCTGATCATGTAAAGAGACAAAAATGATTTGTGTTAAATATATCAATATAATTGCTCTAAAAATATTTTTAGACAGGAAACGGCAATTGCAATAACCTTGACCTATGCTAAATCAATCAACTTATTCGACTAGTAGTAGTCGACTAGTATGTATCGCAGTCGAGTACCATCCGATCATTATTATTCCACAGTTGAATTCCGATTCCTGAATCCTAAACATACCTAGCCCGCCTATTACTGACTTTGAAATGAATTGCAAAAAAATTATATTTTAATTTTGCTTCTAAGTTCAGATTTCATTCCCAATCATCTCTCAGACAGTCTCAGTCTCAACTCCAACAACCCCCTTTGATGGGCCAATTACTAAGTCTGCATTTATTCTTCTTAATGCATAGATGGACGCATGCATAATTGCAGCATACACCAAATTGGTTGGTTGCTTTTATTAACTCACTATAAGAACTACAAAAAGTTCTACTAGGAGTAGGACTGAAGTCATGTGAGAGCCTGAGGTCGCGTCACTCACGAGTCACGACGCAGGCCGCTAAATTACCAAATAATACCAACTAACTAACTACTACCACTATCTTAGTGACAGGAGGAGACAGGACAGCCTGACAGGACAAAGGAAAGGACTGGACTCTTTCCTATGTGGATTAAATACCTACCTAACTTAAATTCTCTAACCTCTCTTACAAAACCAGCCCAAGTGAGCGCAAAGTTGCAAACAAGTACGACGATTAGTTAGTAGCGCCGAGCACCTGTCTGGAAGTAACAATCACATAATATAACATTTTTAAACATAGGTTATACCTTACCTGCATGTAAGCACTGCAGCAGCAGCATGTTAGCTATTTGCGAAAAAAATAATATTCGCAATTGCAATAAATAACAGTCAGAACAGAAGAACACAAAATAGTAATATAAATAAATAGCTACTCACCAAGCCCCAGGACCTCAACACCTAGCAGGTCTAGCAGATCATGCTCCTGGTCCAGGATATCGGACCACCGGTGCCTCAATTGGTTATGGGTGCGCCGGACCCCAGAGCAGTGAAACACTGCCCGGCGCACCCTTGCCCACCACCGGACGCTCCCAGAGCCCGTACCCGGACCCAGGCCTGCCGCCTGCTGCCAGGGTTAAGGGGAGGTGGCACTGAATAAAAAATACCAGGGCGGCCACCTCCGCCTCACTAAATAAGGCCCGTGCCTGCACCCTATGTGGGCGCCGCCTTCCGCAAGGAAGCGGTCGCGGCTCTCACTGCGAGCCCTCCTAGTCTTCTGACTCTTCTTCCCTGGCCCTTTGCCATGGTTCTGGGTAGGCGGGGGGGAAAAGAAAAGGTAGGAACTAAGATAGTAAGTAAAAGAAATGAAAAAAGCAAGTAATAGAAAAAGAGTGAAAAACGCAGTAAAAAACACTAAAAAAGTAGGAAAAATAGCAAAATATACAATCAGGAATAGAGAGGGATAGATAATAAGTAAAAAAGATCAAAAAAAAGCTTTTAGAAGCAAAGAATTGAAAAAATATAGGGAGGATAGAAAAACAGGCCCAGAACCATAGCAAAAAGTGAAAAACAAGATGTCCGCGCCCATTGGCGACCGCGTGGTGAAGCTCGCGTGATATTTCCCCCGAGCATGCAAAAAGCATCCCCGAACACGTAATACGAGTTCCCGAACAGGAAAAACGCATCGCGGACGGGTGGAACAAGCAACTCCACGCGCTTGCGGAAATTCGCGTAGTTCGCGGAAGTTTTCTGCGGCTTTGCGGAATTCTACGTAGCGCGACTACACGAACTTCGCCCAGGGTTAACTCAATCCCTTAGGGCTCTCTTGGTGGAAACAATACCACAGTGTCTTTTATGTGCAAGTTTAGTTACTTGTTGCCTCAGGCTCTCAGGAAAAACTTTTCTCGACCCTCCCAGAATGATACCATCTTGCATGATGGATAGTTCTTCTCAAACATTCTAAAACTTTTGATATTCACCATCATCTGTGAGAGATCGAGTATGCTTTCTCCATGACTGCATTGCAATAATGTCTTTGAGCGTAAGCATGTTTTGATCAGCATTGGTGGTAGCAGTGATTTGTTAAATAGATAAAGCTGTAGGTGTGCTAGACTTTATTATGAAATTAATATATGCTTCTGCTGCCTTAGCTGTTGTGCTGTGGCATTGTAACAGCACTTGTGAAAAGTAGTCCGCAGGGTTTTGATCCTTCCCCGGCATATGCACAATGGTGTAGTCGTACTATTGCAGTCGCAACCCCCACCTCTCGATGTGAGGGAGCGTCTTGGCCTTGGGATTCCCAAAAATAGTTAGCAATGCCTGGTGGTCCATGATAAGGGTGAAATGCTTTCCATAAAGAAACACATGGAAGTGTTCACAAGCCCATACTATTGCTAAGCTCCCCTTCTCGGGCTGAGAGTAAGCACGTTCAGTCTGAGATAGACTCCTGCTAGCATAGGCCACAATGTGTCTTTGTGCATCTGGCTGTCCATTGTGTTGGGTAAGGATCGCACCCAACCCCACCAGGCTTGCATCTACTACAATCTCAGTGTGCAGTTTAGGATCAAAATAGGCCAATTTAGAAGCATTTTCAGTTGCATGTTTAATTTTCATGAAGCTTTGGTCAAACTCAGAAGACCACTTAAACAAAATGTTTCCCCTTGCTAAGTCTGTCAGCGGGGCACTCCCAGTGGCAAAATCACGAATGTATCTGGAACAGTAACTGGTCATGCCTAAAAAGGATCGCAGCATGGAAACATCTTCTGGGGGACAAGTGGATGACAATGCTTGTACTTTCAGGGTCAGGAGTCATTCCATTCTCAGAAAAGATGTGGCCAGAGAATTTCAGTCTGTTTTTGTGGAACTCACATTTCTCTGCATTCAGAGTTAGACCTGCATCAGCAAGCAGATGGCACACTTGTGCAAGTGTTTTGTCATGCTCCTTTCATGAAGCTCCAAACACCAGGATATTGTCACTGTAATTAAAAGCATGTGTGACAGGTTGAACCACTCAACGAATGATATCCTGAGTCTTATATCTGAGCAAACCAACATGAGCCTAAAAGTTTGTAATGCACCTACAGTTTTTTTCTAGCTCAAGTTGATGGTAGCCTTTGTTCAAATCAAGACCGGAAAATACTTTGGCACCATTCAGCTGTGCGATCATGCCCGTGATGTGTGAACCTGGATGTCTATCTTTCTCGATTACTTTGTTAGCCTGCCACATATCAACACAGATGCGCACTGAACCTCCACTGTCATTTTTTGGTGCCACTCCAATGAGTGAGACCCATGGCGTAGGACTAGCCAAGCATTCGATGATCCCATGTTTTAACTGTGCTTCCAGTTCCTTCTCTACTGCTTCCTGTAAGTGGAAAGCAGTGCAATGGTGTCACTGGACAACAGGGTGAATCGATATAAAGCTGCACGTTCATTGTCTTAAGTTTCCCAAGTCCATGAAACAATGAGGAGAATTGACTCACTATTTCAGAGTGTGCATTTACGTTGTAATTAATAGAGATCAGTCCCATGTCAGCAGCAGTGCTGAAACTGAGTAAGCATGCACTCAATGGAGTGCCATGCAGGACATGAATTGGCACTTGTACTGTTGTTTTCTTATGTCGCACGGTCACAACAAATTATCCTTGACTCCGAAGGGGTGTAGAAGCTGCCCATGCTTACACCTTTGTTTTCGACAGTGTAAGACGTGGTGTTGGGGAAAGTTCATTGTATTTTTCTGCTGGCATGATGTTTAGCGACACATCGCTGTCTATAATAATTGTTATAGGGCACCCATTCACTTTGAGCCTGATCTTAGGGCAATGTCCAAATTAACTTGGTTGCTTCACATGTTTTTATTAGAATTATGTTCCTCTCTGCAAGGAGCTAGTCCTACAAGTGCATATCATTCAGTGACCATCATCATCATCACACATCCTTCTTCATCATTGTCACTCACTGATGACATTGAATAATCTTTGGAAGATGACTTTGATGATGATTAACCTCGTTTTGTTTCCACTTGCCTCAATTGAAGTTGCCGCATGGCCTTGTGGGAGTGGCTAGAGCGTTTCTGGAGCTTTCTGGTGTCCATTTTCTCTTATTGTCAGGACTCACTCAGTTTCTCTTTCTTTTGTCAGACCGTTATGAAATGGTTTTCCTTTCCACAGCAGTTGCACTTCTGTTTGATGGCAGGACATTTGCTTTCATGTGGAAAGGAGAATCCACAGCGGAAACACAACTTCTTTTACTCCAGAGACATCACTTTATAGGCCTCTATCTTGTGTTTTGTGTACTGTTAATGCTCAGTGCTGATTTACTCTGAGCTACTCCAGCCATCATATCAGCAGCTTGTCGATCTGAACTTTCCTCTGCTCTCGCAGTCATGAGCTCTTTTTTTAAACTGAGTGTTTCTCGCAGCATGCGACAAGCAACCATCAATGACTCTCAGACGCTTGGCTTCTTCGTCATTGAACTCACTGAATTTGAAGTGCTTAATGAGCGTGTCACGTCTCTCAACAAACTCATTCATCATCTCACATGGTTGCTGTCTCGCTTGGTTGAACATTTCCTTTCATAGTCAACATTTGGCATTGGATGAACTTGCCCTCCAGCGTCTTCTTGATTTGACGGCAGGATACTTCATCAACTTGTGATACTTTCTTTATCAGATCTTTCATTCCATCACCTGCTAGGTTGTTTACTTATTTTATGATCTTTTTGTCATCTACTTCTTCTAGAGCGTCTATGAAGTCATCGAACGTCTCGATCTAGGCAGTCCATCTGGCACCAATATTGTGCTTTTTGGAGGTATCAAACAGTGGTGGTAGTTTCAGGAAAGGAGCTGTGCTGTATTTGGTGCTTTTTCGGCTTTCATTTGGTTTAGCGTGGGATGATCAGACAGCATTGGCTGCACCAAGCAATCCGTACCTTTGGCAAACACAACCTCTGTGCTTGCATTTGGGTTACTGTGCTTGATCGGAGATCGTAGGGCACCATCTTCTTTCTTGACGGTGAGTAGTGATTCCACCTCCTGTATCTGATTGTCACCACTCTCAACTTTATGCATGGCACCTTGTTGTTGCTGCCTTTAGCGTGTTCTGCTTTGCATCAATGACGGCTCTGTGTTACTCAGTGGCTCAGTATCTCTTCTTTTGACCTTACCAGTGAGTTTCTGAAGGGCCTTCCAATTGTGCTGCTCTGTATGGCCTCCACCTCCTTCAAGGGCCTCGCAAGAGATGGAGTGATGCTTTGACTCTACATACGCCATACTCGGGCTGCTTTTTGGGATGCACGTGGCATGAACAAGCAGTCTGCTGGACCACGGTAAACTCTCAGGGAGAGCAATCAGGTATTTTCATAGTACGTATCCCCTATCTCATAGCCAGTTATAGCGTCCTCCCCAGCCGAGGCACATGCAAAGAACCATACCACACACGGAGCTCTGGTATGCACATCTTTATTCAACTGCATGTACATTTAACTGAACGTACTGTGTCCTGAACTCTATTGACCACACCCAGATACTTCCCAATCGATTACATAATGCTTGTAAGGAGTCCGCAAAGACCACTAGAGTCCTCGTGCATATAAGCACACAACATGACATGGTCTTCAGATCCAACTGGGAGGACCAGCTGTTCCACCTCCAAGAAGTGCTACAGGCCTGACTGCCAAACCCAGTAATTGTCGGATAAGGTGGGGCTCTATGGTCTACTTGGGACACAAAGTTGGTGTGGCAAGGTGCATACTTCCAGGCCAGAATCCAGACTATTCTAGCTTGGGAACCCCCCAAGACCCGGACTTAGATGAGAGCCTTCTTTGGCCTCACCGGTTAATACAGAAGATTCGTCAAACTGTATGGCACCATTGTTGCCCCCTTGACTGGGCTGACTTCTATGAGGCAGCCCAGAAAGTTTATCTGAACTGAGGCGTGCCAGAACGCTTTTGATACCTTAAAAGAGGCCATGTATACAGCACCCATGCTCAAGGCCCTTGGCTTTTCTAAGGAATTCTTTGTCCAGACAGACGCCTCAGTGCATGGCATAGGGGCTGTGTTCTCATAGCTGAATGAAGAGGGTCTGGACCAACTTGAAACCTTCATCAGTAGGAGGTTACTCTCCCGGGAACAGATGTTAAGTGCACTTGAGATGATAGACTTTGCAGTGGTCTGGGCACTAAAGAAGTTGAGACCATACTTGTTTACGACTCACTTCTGGATGCAGACAGACCGCAGACCCCTCAGATGGTGAGTGCAGATGAGAATCCAAAACTTTTGAGATGATCAATCTCCTTTTAGGGAATGAACTTCATTATGGAACATCGCCCTGTAGCTGACCACGCCTATGCTGATGGTATTTCCAGGTTCCCCCGCCTTAGAGATGAGAACTCTCATGCGGGTGATAGTTGTCATGGCTTTCAGCTTCAGGGGACACATATTAGAATTGACACCCTGGCTTTAGAATTCTGTGCACCTTACCACTGCCAACCAGTACTAAAGTGCTTGTGCTCTCTCCTCCAAACATGGTAAAATTGGTATACACCTAATTGGCACATTTAATTTACTTGTAAACCCCTAGTAAATAGTTCTACATGTATCCAGGGCCTGTAATCTAAATGTTACTAGTGGGCCTGCACTACTCTTCGTGCCACCTACTAAAGTAGCCTTTTAAAACATGCCTCACACCTGCAGCCTATAGTGCAGTTTTTAACTGCCATTTTGACCTGACAAAACAAACATTCTGCCAGAACTAAACTTTTCTTTTAGTACTTATAAGTCACCCTTAAAGTAGATCCTAAAGGCTTATAGGGCAGCATGCATTGTTTTTAACAGTTAGGACATGTGTACTGAAGTTTTACATGTGATGACATTGAAAAACTCCTAAGGTCGTTTTTCACTGTTGTAGGCCTATCTCTCCCATTAACGAACAAGAGTTACCTCAGTACATTTATTAAGTGATAACTTTGGATTAGGAACAGATAGAGGTATGGAGTTTACTCTCAAACGAATTGTAATTTTAAATCCTTTTGAATGGTGAAGTAAGATTTTAAGTCACAATTCTGAAAATGCCACTTTTAGAAAGTTGACATTGACATGTCCCAACAAATTGTGCCTTCTGACAGTGTCCTGGATCACATGACTGTGAAGGGCTCTGCTGTTGGGGTTTGTGTATTGCTTCCAGGCAGTAACACAAAGGGGGTTAGGTGTGGACAATGTGGGCTATCTTGGCAGGATGACTGGGAGGGGCTGTACCTAGCCCCACATACATTTAAAGAGCTTTGCTTCCTCCACATACAAAGGAATCTAACACCAGGCCTGCCCTGTCTTTTGTCAGCCCAGAGAGATTAGAGTCTCGACAGAGCAATGGGAAGCACTTTCCAGAACCAGATGTGGGGGTTGGGTAGAGAATCCCCCGTACAAAAGTTGGCACCATGTATAAATAATGGACTTCCAGAGCCACTTCTCAGTACACTCCTGGACCTGTGGACATTACAGAAGAAAAACTGCCCTGTTGCCAGAAGGCTGCCTTGCTGCTGAGGACTGCTTTGCTGCCTGATAAAGAAGACTGGACCTTCATCCCAGGCTAACCTGAATTAATCCAAGGGTCAGTAGGCTGAACTGCTGTCCAAGCTACAAGGATAACAAGTTCCAGAGGCCTCCCTGCATCTGCCCAGCTGCCCTGCTGCAAATGACCTGATTGGACCTGCCTGAGCCCTGCTGACCTCTGCTGGAGTGAGTTCCTGATCCCCAAGATGTGCCCCCAGGTTCTGGACCCTTAGCAGGCATGATCTCCTCCAAAGAAGAAAAGGTGAATTCCTGAAATTTGGGCTTCTTTCAGACGATGAATAGTCTCCTTCACAATGAAACTCTGCTTCCAACGACAACCAGTAGTTCCAGTGAGACCTGCTCTTCGCACTACAGTAACCACCAGCAATGACTGGCAACGTGAGAGCTGCACTCTGTGGTACAAGACCAACAGCCCGCGGTGAGTGCCAATGCAACGCTCTAACAATGACCACCTGTGACACCTGACTGGCTTTTCAGGCTACAGTGGCGACAGCCCAAGACGTCCGACCTGCTCTTCACTCTACAGCAACAGGCATCCAATTTGCTCTTCCTGCTCCTCAAGGCCCCCTCCACCACGAAGGGAAGTCTTCATGCCAGACTCAAAAGGCAACTCTGCAGCGGCAGTACCTTGGTTCCTGTATCCAAACCCATTCTATTGCGGTCGGTCTGAACTTCTGACTTTCCCCCAGTCTAGCACCGCTAGATGACCACAAGTGCCACTTTGTGCTTCTAGTTGCTACTTTCACTTAAAGCAATGAAATTGCATATCTCTGGTTTACTGATCAGATTTTTGATGTTGTTGTGGTATCATTTTATTTATTAGAATGTACTCTATTTTTCTAAATTGGTTTAGGTTTTTTTTCTTGTGTTGTGTATTTACTTTATCACTGTTTGTGAGCTGTGCAACTTCTTTGCTCATTGCTTCTAAGTTAAGCCTAACTGATTTGTGCCAAGCTACAAGAGGGTTAAGCACCAGTCAATTTGGTGACTTTTGTTGTTCACCCTGACAATGATTGTAGTTGTTGCCTGAGTTGGGCTATCACCACTCTCAACCAAATAACCCAATTCCCTTCAAACGTTCTATTTGAACTGTCTATAAAAGTTAGCCAGTCATAAGAAACTGTAAGTCTCCTTGATTGGCTTAGGAGTAAGCCAGTCAAAGATGGCAGATATCTTAAAAGGGTCCTCTGGAAATTCACTATCAGAAAGGTGATACACCAATTACTACACTTCTGTTCATTCAAACTTGCACTTCTCCACTTTACAGGATAGATGGTTTTCTCTGAGATGCAGAAAGACTGATCAAAAATGGATTAGATGTTCAGGAAGGAAAGCAGAGAAGATTAGAATGTTATCCAGGTACATCACAGGAAACTATTTGAAGACATCAGAGACTTCTATGCTATCAATGAATCTCTGGAAAACTGCTGGAGCATTGGTAAGGCCAAAAGACACAACCTGATATTTATAGTGCCTAAATGGTGTTCAAAAGCCGTCTTCCATTTATCACTCTTCTTTATCAGGGACATATATTAAGCTCCACGGTGTTCTAACTTTGTGAAGTATTTAGTACAGCGAATGGACTCAAGGATGTCCTTGATGAGTGGAAGTGGGTAACAGACCTTGATGATAACCTTATTCAATCCATGGTAATCAATGCAAAGTCTTTGATCTCTGGACTTCTTTAAGAAAAAGAAGAGAGAAGCTCCAGTGGGGCATGTTGTGTGGACATTCAGGCTATACTGAAGGTTTTCATCTAAATTTTCCCTCAGGATGTGCTTCAAATTCATGGACAGGAAGTACATTTTATGATAGTGAAATATGGCTGTGGGTATTGTCAGAATAGCAAAATCTAACTACCTATGAGGAGGGAGTAGCACAGAAGTAGTCTTTGGAAGTACATCAAGAAACCCTTGATAAGCCATTGGAATAGACAAGGTCTGGGCTATAGTGGAATGAGACTGGTCTTCAGAAAGTTCTGGAGCCAAACAGTTCCCATTCAAATAACAATTGTCTCTACAAAACTGGGAGGAAAGAGAGACAACCCTTTTCACCCAATTGAAGTAAGGATTGTGTTGTTCTAGCCAGAGTATCCCCAGCACAATGGCATAGTTCAGAGATGTAATTAGTTTAAAGGCAGCCATGTGTTTTTGATTGCATAAAGACACTGTGAAAGGAACCATGATGAGGTTACTAGATTTGACATCAATAGAGATCGGTTGATAGCTTGTAAATGATCTCAAGATTACTTTTTCCAGACTGGAATTTGAAGTCTCAGGGCAGAACGAAAGTCCATATACATTCCGGAGGCACGGCAATATAACAAGGCTGGAACAGAGTCTGACTAGCCGGGATGGACCTGGGGAATAAAATTCAATATGACAGGCCTGCAATAGACCCACTGAAGAATGTGAAAACTTTGGGGAGAGTAGAATCTTTTGCATCTTTCTCCTTCACAAAGGATGAGATCTGGTGTTTGCCCTGTGGCCTAGAAAGTAGAAAAGTACAGTTTTGCAGAAGGTAATTAGGGCTTGCCTCCCTTAGTCTTTGCTCACTTTCGGCGTTAGAAAATAGGCCTCTAGCAAACCCAAGCTACATTGGTTTCTCAGGCACATCAGGTGAAGTATTAGTAGACTCAGTAGTTGGTTCAGTCTGCTTAAAAACTCAGGAAAGGGGAGTAGAAGTGAAACTCAGATTTCTTTGGTTTCAATTCTTCTTCCCTTACTGTGACTGTCTGCTTGCATAAGATGAGGTTTGAAGTCTTGGGTTTGCTCTGAACACAGTGCTTTCATTGATGTCTTTCCTGTTGCATGTTAAAATGACTTTCAAATATTCCCTGAGGATGTGCTTCAAATGACTTTCCAAAGCCAATCTCTCCACATGGTATTTCCAGGTTTTTGGAGCCTTGCTAGGCACTTGAAACATGGTTATTTATTCAGCTAATTGATTCTCCTCCTCTACCTATCTGAGGCCAGCACCTAGATGCCTTTGGGCATTAGTGCACTTTATAAATCCCTTTTTCATTTCAGTTCATACAAAACAAATGTGCTATTGGATAAGACCACAATAAGCATTTGTGCATTCAGGAGTACAATCCAATTGTTATCGAGGGTCTCTTACGCTAGGTCGTGCAGATTATTTTCATCACACATGTTATTTGCCTCCTCTGCAATGGCAAATCAAGGTACAAGCTCACATCTGTCTATACCCCAGACTGGAGGTGTCACACTACCTCTGATAACACAGTGATTGCCTGGTGCATCAGTATTTTGAGGGCGATATATTGGTCTTGCAGGCATAACTTGGGTGAAGGTGGTGGATTGCAAGTCTTGCATCACTAAAGCTGACACTGTCATGGGCTACGGGTTCTTCAGAAGGGTCTGTCCCTTTCCATGACTTCCCCCACTTATGTGTATAAGTGGGGTGGCTTTCTTGGAAAGCAGGAGTGTTCTGTTTCTACATTTGGTTCAACATTTATAAAAGGCTGAAACAAATGTCAACCCACGATTATGCATGAATAATTTTTATAGTACAACCAATTAATAAGAAACTGGTTGTTGTATAAGTATTGAAGAGGGAGTGTTCTCTTTGTTTACTAGGTCTGGATAATGACTCAGGCTGTCATATTGATCAACCTTCTGTCAAAGTTGTATTTATTCCAAAGCCACATGATGGTCATGATCTGATTTACAGTCCAAATTACCATTAACTTCAACTGGATAGCTTATAATCAATAGAGTAAAAACCACAAGTATCCCACTAACTCTAATTACAATCATTGGTGGGACACATTTCCATCAAAGACCATAGCCTACTCAAAACAAGCAGATAGATGGAATAAACCCATGGAGCCCAGTTGGTAGAAATATTAGCGGTTCAGGATAACACTGAACAAATATAAGCTGAAAGGCAAACTTCAGAAGGGAAATGCCTTAAACCACTATTAAGGTCTCAGACTTGGACAAAAGAACCAAACACATGAAAACGGTGATTATATGATGTAATATTGTGAAAAACAATATTGGTTCACCAAAATATCGTCAAAATAATACCTATTAGAAAAATATCCCCATCCAATACTTTAAAAAGCACATGTTTCGATGACAAAAACATGTCTGTCAAAAAATATCTACATTTAATGATACCAAATGCACAAAATATTGTCTACTATTTAAATATGTAGAAAATATCAAAAATATCAAAACACACGTCAACTACAATAATATTGTGAAAAAATGAAAAATAATATTTCAATTCATTAACTTCTTTTTAAATAAAATAATAAAAAAATTAACAATAAATATACAAGTCCACAAAAAGAATAATACATTAAAACAACAAATATAACATTATCCACATTACAGCCTTATCTTTTCACAATACATATGCTATTTAAAATGAACACATTTAAAAGAAATCAAACTTTATTATAAGAAAACAAACATTATAAATCATAAGAAAATACATTTGATATTTAAAATATATTAATAATAAAATAATCAAACAAAGAAACAAAACTAAAATAGAAAGTCTAATTCATGTCCACCAAAAACAAAAAAACTAAACAGAAAATGAAAACTTCACAAAATACCCAATACAATTTACCAATAAAAGTATAAACATAATTAAGAAAAATGTGGATGATGGAGAGAAATTTTAAAATGTGTCCTCCACCATTCACATAGTTAATAGTCCTGGCACATGTACCCATAACAGACATAGCTAACTAATACATCATGCTAAAAGAATCCCCATTTTACCAAAGCAATGAACAAAAACTAATCGACTACTTGGAAGACACTGGGTAGTCAGACCTGCATATGGGCAGGGATGACATGGGCTTGGGCTTTTGGTGATCTGTGATCTCATTCTGCAACAATGTCCAGAATCATATAATGAAGAGAGTGGTATCTTGACACTACCTTTTCCTCTTAAACGCCAACTAGAGTAAATTATCTGCTTGTATATCATCTCTCTCAGTCTTAAGCAATTGTTCCTCAGGATTAGGGGCAGTACAACAAATGGTATTCATTGACATTGTTGTAAAAGTGATATGTCTGTGGATTTCTTTTTTATGTGAACAGACTAGTGTGACTATTTGTTTTAGGAGGCGCAGCCAGTGATTGGTGAGTTGAATGAGTTGTCAATGGTCCCCATTAATTTACTGAAGTGAATGCGATCTTAAAAGGATTTTTCTTTCTTTGGGAATCAGGCCAATATATATTCCCTTGTGTATTAATCTGGCAATGTACCTATGTGTATGCTTGTGTTACTGTTTTTTTGTGTGGATAGGTAAGCAGCTGTGTGTTTTTCTTTCCGGCTGCTATGTGTTACATGACTCCTGTATCACTGTGTTGACATTGTTTACCTTTTATTTTTCCTAATGTTTAGGCCTTGTATGTGTTTGTAAATTGTACTGGTTGGTTCCAACTGAAAGTATACAAGTTTCGCTTCCCTTTTTCTCTAGTTTATGTTTCCTTCTCCTGGTAGAGATATTCCCTGGCTCCATTGATTTCTGTGTGATTCCACTGCAGTTCTCTGAGTTGGCTAGCTTGATGTGTGACTTACTTCAAATCAGTGCTGTAGTTAATTTGAAATTGTTTTCCTTTTGTAATACTAAATTAGATGTGGGTGTAACCTTTGTGAATTGTGTCTGTCTTTAACTTTTGTGGATGTGCCTGTGTGTTAGCTTTGCTCTCCTGTGTCTCTCTTTGATTTTCCTCTTACCACCCTATCCCCATTAGTATTGAGTATGAGCCTTAGTATTGAGTTTATAAATGAGAATTACTCCGCACTCACAGCTGATTCACCCTAAAAGTTTTTATCTACACGATTACCTACTAGAACTTTATGGATTGATATTTGGCGATACATGGTATGGTACTACTAGAGTATAATTCTTCATTGTTTTATGTATCATTGCCTCAAATAATTTCATCTCATGGCTGGTTATCTTCTATTCACTCTTTATCATCAGGGATTAAAAGGCTGTGCCAGAGACAGAATTGCATCTTCATTCTCAATCTCTTGAACACTAAACATAGGGGGGGTTTCTTGCCAGGAAGAATGTTTCCCACTCCCAAATAGTGAGCCATTTATCCTGAGAGGGTGGGGACATCACAGCCAAAGGTGCAAGAGGCAATAGACTTGTCGACCAACAAAATAGGAATGCTCGATCATGTTTTAAGGATAGCCAGAATTAACATGTGTAATGTTTGAATTAGATGGGGGAGTCCTTTTTATGCTTAGTCCTTTTGTCCTCTTTTCATTCATATATAGATGAGGCCTGTTGCCTCCCTGACAGACATTGAAACCATTAGCTTCATCCAGAAGTCCTTCCTTTATTTCCTCTTCTTCAGCCATCAGTGTTTCTGCCCCCTCTGCCCGCTACATACTCTTCTTTAATGGCAGGAGCTCCTGTTTTGATTTATGCTTATGGGCATACTTGTTTCTGGAAGTTCAGTGACGGCCGCATTCCAAAGGGCAGGCTACCCCGGTGTCTATTGCCAGTCTCATTGGGGCTATCAAAAGCTGCTGTTTCCTTGCGGACTTTTGATGAGTGAGGGCGAGTGAATGATATTTTTGCCCACTACTTGTTGCCTACTAGTTGATATTATTGCACGCTACTAGTTGCCTACTAGTTGTTATTATTACCCGCTACTAGTTGCCTACTAGTTGATATTATTGCACGCTATTAGTTGCCTACTAGTCAATATTATAGCCCGCTACTAGTTGCCTACTAGTTGATATTATTACCCACTACTAGTTGCCTACTAGTTGATATTATTGCACGCTAATAGTTGCATATGGTGAGAGAGGAAGGAGGCACAACTTTCCGAGGAAGTGTCTATGTGGAATACAATTACTGCCAGCCATCGCAGGAGTGAGGTAAGTGGATCGCTGCATTCTTTCTGATATTTCGGTTGCCAGTGATTGATATCTGACAGCGCTCGGGTCACGCCAAAGAGAAACTACACATGTAAGTGAGATGACAGCAGGTGTGGATGCCCCTGCAGGTGCTGCTCCCACTTTATTGCTTGCCCCTAAATATAAGAGGCCTTCAAGGGAAGATAACTCTTTTCCAGAACCGCACACACAGTATTTCTAATTTGCGAGCAGCACGAGTCTGTGATTATAGACAGAAGCCTAATTATCCTCTCTTTTGATTCCAAGAAGATTGAGGAGGTGGAGGGTACTTTTCAATCTCGTTTGATGGGAAAGGAAATGGAGCAGTAGATTTTGCCATGCGACGGAAAATCAAGGAACGACTAGTGGATGAAGACATAGGCTTCAAAACTGTGTCGAGGATGGAAAGGGCAAGGTGGTAAGGCTATTTCAGATATAATGAAGTTCAGGGGAGACAATTTGGACATTTCTTTCTTCTTCTGAAATCTTCACTTTTGTTTACAATATAAATATCAAATAAAGTATAAATAAGTGTGTGTAACATATTAGACATCAGCAATTGGCATTTAATAGGTAAACATCAGTCTTTTGAAATCACTAAGGGCAAGCTGTACTAACCTATTTTAATGTTGAAAAATCTGTGATGTACATCCTCAAAAGGACGTTTTCTAATGCCACATAACCCTTTTACACTTGTAAAAGGGCTCTTGCAATACTTTCAGAATTTCAAATAGAAAGGGGCATGAAAGAAGTGCCCCCTCCTATTTCTGATTTGGAAAGGTATGTATCGATGATTTGTGACTGTAAGTGCAGTCACAACCATTGACAAGTTACTAACCACCAGTTGAGGTGGTAACTGATTTGCTAAGGGAAAGGAGTCCTTTAGGAAGTGTACCTCTTTCAGTGGCACTGGGACAATGCCAGCCTCTTCCATAACTGTGGATGTGGGAGTGCCAAAAACAAGCAAAACAAACAATCTGGGGTGAAACAATAAAAATAAAAGCACAGGCGCAGAAAGGGCACAGAAAAGTGAAAATAAATTTTTTAAAAATGAGATATGGACAGGAATAGGATGGATAGGGCTGGATTAGTTATGGAACACAGCTGGGAAGGAGCAGGTTGGAGTCAGAGTGCCACTACCTGTTCAAAATGGCCTCACACATGACTCATGTCATGCCACTTTGCATTATTTTTTAATGCAAATGCCCTGTGCCCAACTTCCCACAGGGGACCAACCCTCTACTCCACCCCCACCATGCATGGTGTAGAGTTGCTGCCAGGTTCAGCACCCAACCTTCATTGACCAGACAAACTCCCACGGACGCCCACCCCACTTTTTTTTAAGTTCATTTTCCTGGTCCTGTGAACCAATGGGTAAAGGTACTCTGCCTTTTCCACCTTACATGATATTTATTTAAACCTTTCAAGGACTTGGGGACCGTACCCGTGTTCAGTAATGGCAGCCAAAACATTTCTTCTTATGTTGCGGCCCTCCAAAGAAAGTTCGCTCTCGCAGGACCAATCTAGGTCCTGTGCGAGTGAAATGCACACAAGACAAAGAGCCTTGTTAGAAATGGGGTCTCTAGTTGGCAGAGGTAGGTACCTTTGTCCAAATAGGGATCCTTGCTTCTAGTCAGGGTAAGGGGGATACACTCCTAAAATGACCCCTGCTCACCCCCTTGGTAGCTTGGCACGAGCAGACAGGCTTATCTCAGAGGCAGTGTGTAAAGCATTTGTGAACACATACAGTAACACAGTGAAAACACTACAAATGGACACCACACCAGTTTAGAAAAATAGGTAAACTTTATCTAAACCCAAAACAAGACCAAACGACAAAAATCCACAATACAGTATCAAAAATATCCTTAAAAATAGGTTGTTCACTTAAATCAAGTTCCTAGCAACCAATAACTCCACCTGGAGTTATTACGACGTCATGACAGGTGAAAATCCCAAAGTACGGAGCCGACCGCGAGGTGCGCGGCGTCGGGCCCGGAGTCAAGCAGACCCACAAAGAACAGTACCTGGAATTGATGAAAGCAAAGACGGTGCACGGCGTCGGGCAGGTGATGCTTCGCTGGCGCCTGCGGCGTCGGTTCCTTACGACCCCAGGGGAGGTGATGCCTCTGTTCCTTACTGCAGCGCAGGGAAGGTGAGACGTCAGTTCCTTACTGTGTCGGGGAGGTGACGTCATGAATGGCGGCGAGGAGTCGGTTCCTTACGACGGTGCGATGTCGATGGATTCGGGAGTCACCCACGTCGAGAATCGGCTCTGCATTAATGAAGCACCGGCGTCGATGAAGTCGGGGCTGCGGTGTGAGTCAGGACGGTGCGTCGTGAACGTCACGAGCAGTGTCCTCAGCTCCGGTGCAGGCAGCGCCCTCGATGACAGCTTTGGAGTCAATGCGGCACAGCGTCAGCAGGCATCCGGCCTACGGTGCAAGTCGGGGCGGTGCATCGTGCTCTTCACGAGCGGTGCCCACGGTTTCGATGCAGGTTACGGCGTCGCTCGCCGGCATCAGTGTTGCAATTTCCTTCTGTAGCAGCTGAAACAGCAGTTCCAGATGCAGAGAGACAGAAGGGATGAAGTCTTTGTGTTCCTGAGACTTCAGAACAGGAGGCAAGCTCAGTTTCAAGCCCTTGGAGATCTTCTTCTTCAAGTAGGTGGTAAAGCAAACTGCAAAGTCCTTTTCTCCTTTCCTTGGCAGCAAGTAGCCACTGCAGGCCAACCCCAAACAGCAAACAGCACAGGGGCAGTATTCCTCCTCAGCTTATCCGGCTCTTCTCCTTGGAAAAGGTTCCTCTTGATTCCCCAAAAGTGATCTAAAAGTCTGGGGTCTGGGCCCCTCTTTTTATACACCAAAATCCTTTGTTCTCTGAAGACAGAGAGTGTCTGTACCCAGCCAAAACCAGTTCTGTCCTCACTGGTGCAACTTCCTCGCAGGAGGTGGAGACAGCATTGTTGAAGGCAGACCAGGCCCATTCAGGTGACAAGGAAATCTCCTCCCCCTACTCTAAATGCAGCCCAGGCCTATTCAGCCCAGCCCTGACTCATCAGACTTCTGGAGCCACTGCCCTTCTCCAGCCCCTGTCATCCAAAAGCCAGACATGCAATACACAAACCTAGCAGAGGCACACTGGATGGTTCGGCAAGAAAATACCTACTTTCCAAAAGCGGTATTTTCAAACACAGAATGTAAAAATCACCCTCACTAAAAGATGTATTTTAACCTTCTGAGTTCAGGCATACTAAACTTTATTTTCCCATCTTGTTCCCAGGGTCAGTTATGTTTATAAGATGTTATAAACAACTCCCCATTCTGGCCTATGGGAACAGGCAGCCTTGCAATAGTGAAAAACTAAATTGGCAGTATTTCACTATCAGGACATGCCACACATATCAGGGCATGTCCTACCTTTCACATACAATGCACCCTGCCCACAGGGGTAACTTGGACCTACCTTAGGGGTGACTAACATGTAGAAAAGGGAAGGTTTAGGGACTGGCAAGTGTGTGCACTTGCCAAGTCGACATGGCAGTCTAGACTGCACACAGGCTCTGCAATGGCAGGCCTGAGTCACATTTTCCAAGCTGCTTCTGTGGGCGGCACAATCAGTGCTGCAAGCCCACCAGCAGCATTTTATTTACAGGCCCTGGGCAAACATAGTGCACTGTACTAGGGTCTGACAAGTAAATCAAATATTCTACCAATATTTACATATAGATATATATGTGTATAAGTGTATATTCAGTTTTACTGCAGGTGTTTTTTATATGTTCCAATGATGATGTCTAGAAACATCCTTCTCTAGTTGGTAGGAAGGACAGTATTAAAAAAATTGTAAAATACCCTCACACACTGAAACCTGATTCAGTGTCATGCTTCATCATTGGGGTCTTCCCGCCCCTCTACGGGACGGGGCGTGCTACTACCTACGTAGACGCGGGAGCACTTAATTTAGTGATTAGTGTATATGTGTAGTGCGTGGGATCGTGAAAAAACTATATATATGTGATGATTAAAAATTCCTGGCTAGTGGAAAAAATACACTTTATTTGCTTCCCTAGCTGAGAATAATAAAAGTGGGGAGGTGTAGATAGTGTACTTTGATGGGTCACTTTCTACAGGGTCGACATGTTTCAGAAGCCATCCCTTGGCTTACTTCCTCAGGACCAAAAACGATCCCTATTGCACCTCACTGGGTGATATAATAAATGTACATATGCCTACTGGTCACACATACTCTTCCATGCACCCGAATAGGGTAGTAAACACAATATACCAATTGTATATCCTGTAATGAAACCTGAAAATGAAAAACATTGTGGATAAACAATAGCTCTTATCGTTTATCCCCTTCATATTCACATCACCATCACGTTGAAACGATAATATTGTCTGTCACTGTGATATATTTTCCGTTTTACCCAATAGGGTATTTTTAGCTATAGAAACACTCCTCTTGTTGTTTGTATCTGGTATTTTCTGAGCCCAGAATTTCATACATCCAAAGTAGTGGTTTTTAAAGGAATCCTTATGGTGTCAGCATCCGGTTCCCATGCATACAGGATCTCTATACATCTAAAAAAGGCAACTCTTATACATGCTCCTTGTGGGGAAGGCTTGTATACAGGCTCTCCACATCACAACTTATTAGTAGTTCTTTTTCTGGGTTGAATGGCTGTCCTTCTAACAGTTGTAGGACGTCTTTAGTATCTTTCAGGTACGTAGATGTTTGTTGTACCAATGGCCTTAAAAAAGCGTCTGCAAATTTGGAGACTGGACCCTGAACATCATAGAAGACGTCCTATTTGATACTGATTGGGATTATCAGACACCAAGAAACATGATCATGGTGCTGTCAACTGGCACTAACAGAATTTTTTTTTTAATATCAAGATACCATCTATCTACAAAAACATGGGACCAGCATGGGAAGCACCTTTGCTCCCAGTATAGCTGGTCTCTATGTACATCAATTGGAGAAACAAAAAATCTTAAATCCCAGAAATCCATTCCGTGATCATATACGGATATAGAAACGATATATAGATGACATATTGATCATCTGGGAAGGAGATGAGACTACCGCAAGACGTTTCCTGACATGGCTGAACTGTCAAGATGAATTTTTGAAGTTCACAAGTACCATCACAAATGAAAAACTAGTTTTTCTTGATCTCAATATATATGCCAAAGAAGAAAAACTGGCAATGACCACCGAATTCAAAGAAACCTCAGAAAATTGCCTTTTGTTGTATAACAGCTTTCATCTGCGGCATCTCCGCGACAACCTTCCCTATGGGCAATTCCTACGGTTGCGAAGGAACTGTACTGAAATTGAAGATTTCAAGACACAATCAAATGACCTAAAAAAGAAACTGGAAAAGCGCAACAATAGTAGAGAAGGCCTGTTGGAACCGAAAATCCACAAGGAGGAGGAGAACCGTCCAGTATGCTTAACAACTTTTAACACACATTCGAATGGGATTACAAAAATTGTAAATAAACCAAATCCTTAATAGTGGAGGCATTAATTTACCAAAACCAATCTTCTCTCACAAAAGAGGAAAAAGCATCCGAGATTTGGTCGTGCACACCAGACCAAAAGAGAGCAAAGACGGACAGCAGACGCAAACTACCCTAAGGCCACCAATCTCTGGCCATCATCCTTGTGGCATGTGCAATGTATGTAAACTAACCAAAAAAAGCAAAGAGATAAGGTTCCAAGATGGGACAAGATGGGACCAAAGAAATTTCACAACATGTAACTCAAAGAATGTGGTTTATCTTATTTCTTGCCCGTGCCTTTTAGAGTACGTAGGAATGACCACACGCCCCGTGAAAATAAGAATAGGGGAACATAAAAGCAACATAAAATGCAAAAGAAGCACCACCAAAATGGCAGCCCATTTTGGGAAAAAGGTCACAAGTGGGAAGATCTCTCGTGGACGATAATTGAACAAATTCAAAACGAGAAGTATTTATTCGAAAAGGAACAGCGTTGGGTGTTCCGTCTGAGAACTCATGAGAAAGGGCTAAATGATGACATTCCTTGGAATCAGCTATAAATACTGAGGATTACAATTAAAATCCCTTAATAGATGCTCTGCTAATAAATTAAGAAGCTATCATATGGCAGGATTTCTAAAGAAATAGCCATAACGAACAAGCCCTGAAAGCCATACTGTATTTTACAAAGGCTCTTTTCAACGTTGTCTTAACAATTACTGTTTCACTTGTGGGAGAATACACAACCTAAAACCCCCGTTTTAAAATGAGCCATGTAAAAACATAATATTTATTTTTTATTTTTTAACAACTAATTTTACGACCCTTTTAGACCCTGGTTTCTATCTTTGAACTTTTTTCTTTGGCGTTTCTCTGTTTATATCAACGATCAAAAGAAATCCTCAACAAAGTATTTTCTTTGGCGTTTCTCTGTCTATATCAACGATCAAAAGAAATCCTCAACATAGTTTTTCATCAATACCTTCCAACAGGAAGTGTATCAAAAATAACTCTTTTTCGCCCCATTTACAGGTGGCCATTTTGTTTTTTCCCGGTCTAGTTGTTTTTCTTTTACAGCTGCTTTCAATTGAAGGCGTTTTCCACGCAGAGTCCTTCCTTTAAAAACCGGGGCTTGCACAAATCTCATTTGAGTTCCCGGAGAGCCACGAGAAGGTAATCCTTGGTGATTGAGCAGCATCCAGCATGTAAGTAAGACAAGGGCATGTCTTTAAAAAGCCCAAGATACCGCGACCCACACGGAGGAGAAATTACTCCAATGTTTAACTTAGCCTTTACATCTATGTTTCCCCACGTTTACAGTATCAATGTGAAGGCGCCTTTACACCCCTCGTGGCATCTCATGGAGCGGACACGTTAATATACGAATGTATGTATTATTTTTAAAATATAACATTTAATGGCACGTCTCTCTGAGAGCATTAGTATTAAAACCCCCATTTTTTAACGGCACCCCACGGCATCACTTCCTATTAAGAGAGCGGATGCACACATAAGGGGATTAATTTACGCCCATAGTGGACATGTGATAAATCCAAGAATCCTGTAAAACTATATCGTATTTCTACTTCCACGTGAGTGTGAATGTATGTTTGGTTAACAAAAGGAGCATGTATAAGAGCCGCCTTTTTTAGATGTATAGAAATCCTGTATGCATGGGAACCGGATGCTGACACCATAAGGATTCCTTTAAAAATCACTACTTTGGATGTATGAAATTTTGGGCTCAGAAAATACCAGATACAAACAACAAGAGGAGTGTTTCTATAGCTAAAAATACCCTATTGGGTAAAACGGAAAATATATCACAGTGACAGACAATATTATCGTTTCAACGTGATGGTGATGTGAATATGAAGGGGATAAACGATAAGAGCTATTGTTTATCCACAATTTTTTTTTCATTTTCAGGTTTCATTACAGGATATACAATTGGTATATTGTGTTTACTACCCTATTCGGGTGCATGGAAGAGTATGTGTGACCAGTAGGCATATGTACATTTATTATATCACCCAGTGAGGTGCAATAGGGATCAGTTTTGGTCCTGAGGAAGTAAGCCAAGGGGATGGCTTCTGAAACATGTCGACCCTGTAGAAAGTGACCCATCAAAGTACACTATCTACACCTCCCCACTTTTATTATTCTCAGCTAGGGAAGCAAATAAAGTGTATTTTTTCCACTAGCCAGGGAATTTTTAATCATCACATATATATAGTTTTTTCACGATCCCACGCACTACACATATACACTAAGCACTAAATTAAGTGCTCCCGCATCTACGTAGGTAGTAGCACGCCCCGTCCCGTAGAGGGGCGGGAAGACCCCAATGATGAAGCATGACACTGAATCAGGTTTCAGTGTGTGAGGGGTATTTTACAATTTTTTGAATACTGTCCTTCCTACCAACTAGAGAAGGATGTTTCTAGACATCATCATTGGAACATATAAAAAACACCTGCAGTAAAACTGAATATACACTTATACACATATATATCTTTATGTAAATATTGGTAGAATCCCTTTGTTGAATTACGATACCATGAGGAGGACGATTCTACTTTTTTTCCTCTTCACTCCCACCCTTTGATTTTTTGGTTTAAGTAAATCAAATAGCCAATCATGGAAACACTAATCCATAACACAATTTACAAAATAGAGCATATGCACTTTAGCACTGATCAGCAGTGGTAAAGTGCCCAGAGTCATAAAACCACCAACAATAGGTCAGAAAAAATATAGGAGAAAGGCAAAAAGTTCTGAGATGACCTGCAAAAGGGCCAAGTCCAACAAGCCTGATTGGCCAATCACAATGCTTTATTTGTTTAACTCCCAGTCCTGAGGAACTCCCAAGGGACTTCCAAGGGACCAACTGTTAATATATCTGTATTTTCGTAACCTTAATTTATCCCAAAAAACTGTACAAATTTACACCACATTACAAAAAGCCTGCTTTCAGTGTAAAGATCTAGCTTTCTGGCAAATTTGGTGTAAATCTGTTAATCTGTTATTTCTGTATCATTGTCTAATTTTCTTTATGAATATTTAATTAGGAAATTGTGCTTTGGGACCCCCCTTCTTCTCGGCCCCTGCTTAATGGACAACCCCAAAACTTTCCAGGAAGGCTCTGAGGTGGATAAACTTCTTTTTGGGGGATTTCTGCAAAGATTTGTCAAAGCAAACTGTTATTAAGGCCCTCACTGCCGCTTACAGTGCTCCAAAGCCTATGTGGGCCCTGTTTTGGTGGCCATCTGTGAATATTTTTTTCCATTCTTTATTATTCAGATGGCGATGAATTCCTTTCAACAGATTAGCCATCTTAAAAGGATAAAGCATTGGTTGCCTTCATGTGTGCATGTGTGTCCATGCACAGGCTGCGATCTCTGAGTGGTTCTTACCAAAACGTTTAACAAAAATTATTCCAAAATATAAGCCTATGTGTGTTCATGCTAATTGTTCAATGCAAACAAATAAGAGATATCAGGTAAGAGTGTCATCAGTGGATATTTAATAGAGGAAATATGCTTCTAAATCCCTCTGTCCCAGGTAATATCATTGTCTTTGTGTACTTAAAGCACTTTTGATTTATCAGCATTAATCTGATATCTGGACATCTGGGTGCCTTGCTGTAGCCTAGTATGTTTGCTGAGTTCTTCTCCAAACTTTGTATAGAGGATGAAAAATTAAGAATAACATCATCCTTTTAGATTCTTATCGAGCCCATTACCAGAAGACCCATCATGCCTAAGATATCAGCAACACCCTCATAGGCACCAACAAGGAACTACTAATAGGGACATAAAAGTGGTGTCAAGAGGTAGCACATGTAGTCTCAGTCTGGAAAGTACATAAGCTATTATGGAAAACCTGGGCAATAACTTCTTCATATACCCTGATGTTCAATCTGATGAACTGGGAGGGAAACTACACAGGTCTAAATCCAGTCACAGACACTCCAAATTCACCAGATGAAACATATTTTCTACATCTTAAAAACAGCTGCTAAGGTGCTCTTCATGCTCATAGCCAAGTACAGAAACTCTGTCAGATAGTGCATATTGGCAGAACATATTCTGCCAGCTACAAACCTAGCCTGATCTGTTCTGATCAAATCACCAATGAAACCTGAAGGCTGATGTTCCATAGTCATCAGAAACAATTTGCTGCACCTCAGGTTGTTTCTTTGGCTCTTGAAAACATTTCTTAAAACTATCCCCTATGACCACTTTTTCTTCATCTCCCAAGGTCTCATTTTGTCTTACCTTTGATCATTGTGGCTATGAATTTACACTGTTGCGCTAAAGGCTGCCCTAATTTATTGTGTTCCCTAAAGAACATTTGTTCTTGAGTTATCAATTTCTTAGGATTTAAAGGTAGTTTTCAAATAAACTTTCAAGTTGTCGACGTAGGTTTTGCCTCTCTGGATAAAATTCATGGTTGTTTATGTTTACAGTTTCTTTGAAAAAGTGAATAATTACCACTTGCCCTTACTGAAGCTGCCTTCTCCAAATTTGCTGAGCTAGACCTCACAAGAGCACTTTGATTGTCTTCTACATCACACTTATAAGAGCTGAGCCATTTGTTCTCTATAAAAATACTCATATATTTCAAATTTGAACTAGATCATAAATCTTATGACAGATAAAATTGTAGAATCCAATAGAGATCATCCAGATGGTGGTACAGCTTTATCTAAAACCTCCAAAGTTGCTAAATTCTAGTCTGAGAAAATAGTTAGCTTTCTCTAACAGGACACATTCTCAGTGGAATTTTTAAATCAAATATTGGGATTCTGTGATCTGCTATGGTATCTTAGTCTTAAAAAGGTACAATCTGTGCCTCTAGATTGTATTTTTTTATTAAGTAGTTTTTGTAATTTTTTAACATAAAGACAGCTTTTCAATGCAGCTTCATGCTTTTCTGAAACCATTAATAAATATTCCACTAAAGCAAATTAAAAACTTAAGGAAAGCATACAATATCAAATGATGAGTGTCCAGGTGGAATACGAGATAGGTGAAGTTCCTACTCCAGATTCTGTTTGCAGTTCATTCTTGCTTCCAATAGTTTTGGCCCTTTAGCATGCATCCCCTTGCCTCACAGATTGGTTTCTCCAGGATCCTGAATTGGCATCAGTGTAAGCCTGTTTTAGACCTTGCCCGACTGAATGCCTCAGTGCCTCTCTTTAGTATTGTAATGTCCTGCTTTGCTAGTGCTACACCCAGCCCACAAAACTATGTACGTGTCTATTGATCTTAAGCTCATCTAAGATATTTAACAATGCTTTCTGGGTGTGTCAGAACTATCATATACTCCTTTATAGTCAACAGTGTTGTATCGACTTCTCCTCAGAATATTTGGATAACTCTACAGACACCCACCTTATGTGTGAAATCCCCTTCTTTCATCTTAGGCATGTAAGACAAATGTCCCTTCACAATGCCATAGCCAACATCTTGTGAGACGAATATAGTGCAGATGGGGAAATTGTTTGAGTATGAAGCCTGTAGATGTGTCTATTTCCATGGGGCCCATAAAAGATGTTCGCCACACTGCATCCTCAAGGGGACCTTCCTCATTCTTCCATGCTATTATCCGTGTTGGAAACGTGTTTGGTGATCTTCACATAAAAGTCCTCTACACACTAACAGGTATTGGATTTTGTGCAAAGATTAAAGTAAAAACATTTAGGGGCCTATTACAACCTTTCAGTGGAGCAGTGGCGTGGCGGTGCAAAAGGCCACGTTACTGCTCCACCAAAGGTCAACCCGCCCACCAGATTATGGCTAATAAGTAGTCTGATAGGTGGGAAGTGTGGCGGTCCCATGGTGTTGCCTCTTCTAAAGGTGACGGTGCCATTAAAAAAGGCACCGCAATTGGACTGCACTACAAAGTTCCTGCATGGCATAGACTCGCAAGACCATGCCATGCAGGAACCTATGTGCATGCACACTGGGGGGCACATGTTATGCCCCCCTGTGTGAATCCACATATGTTTGAGGCACAGGGGGGCCCTGTAGGGCCCCCTTTGTTTCCTCTGAGCCAGGGATTTCATGGTGGTGGAACCTCCATGAAAACCCTGACAGAGAGGAAACTTGTAATATGCTTGGCAGGGCCTCATATTGCGGCCTCTGACCGCTGCTCCAATGCCAGGGAGCGGTGGTTCCCTGGCAGTGCTGGTGGTCCAAGGGCGGTCCAACTGCCCAGGTCATAATTGGTCGATCGGACCACCGGTGCGGCAGTGACTGGATCCACCACTGTCGTGCCACCACGAGTCTTGCGGTCCTCGTACCGCCAGACTTGTAATTGGGCCATTGGAGTGCTGACTCATCCAAGGTAAGGATCTTACAGTTACCAACATAAATCTTTTGCAACCTCCCTTAAGGATCTGAGCTTCTACCCAGTGAAACTGCCATTCTTTCCCAAATATTTCCACCATAGATAACCACCATTTTCCTGCTAAAATAACTAATTATTCACAGCTCTTTTTGAGTCCAATACTTTCTGCCTCCTTGTGTTTTGGCTGATTGCCTGACTCTCTCCTTGTTTTAAGCCACAGATAATTATCTTCTAGTAAACATATATCTACATTCTTCTTTTCTAAATTTACCAATGTAATTTTGCATTTTTTTCAATTAATAAAAGCACTGACACTCGGCAAAATTGGTAGTACATCAAAATATCCTTGACAAAAATATTAGGTGACTTAAATATTGTATGCTAACTATTGTTTGCAAAAATATTGTCTTAATGGGTGTGAATTCTATAATAATAACAATAACTTAACCAGCAATTGATATTTAAGACACAAATTTTCTGACATGATATTTAGACCACAATATTCTTGCACCATACCAATAAGAATACTTTGAATTATTAAGTAAAATCATTTTTTCATAAAGTTTTTGTTGTGACTTTTAGGCACCCTGTTCCTATTTATTCTCTTCCAGTGTTGCCACAGTGCCTCCTTTTCTCAACACCAGTCATCACTGCTCACCTGAAGGGGGGTGGAATTAGTCTGCTGTGTCTTTCCTGAATCTACTTTCATGCCTAAGCTTTGACACACTTTTTTAAATCAATACCTTTGGTACCAAAGCCTGCATCCTTGTTTGGTACAAAGACCATATCCATAACTGGCTTCCTGTGGTCAGAGGAGCCATTTAGTTATCACCCGACTGCTTTCATCCTTCCATTCGATTTCAAAACCTTGCTTTAGAGCCCAGATGCACTTGCTTTGTCTCATGTAAATACAATGGAAAGTTTCAGCCTTCTGTATCATTTGTCATAGGTGCTTTCAGTTTCATTTTTGGAGGCATGATAGTTCATAAAGATAAAACACATTCACTTTAATAAAAAGCATTCAACATCTCTGTAGTTTGCAGTAAGGGAAACAGGATGTTCTGCAAATGTCTGAAGATTTGCCCTTGGGAACTTGTTCCTCAATGGTAAGGGAGGGTCCAGGAGTTAACACCACCATCTGACTAGTGAAACCTGGAAAAATGACACCTCACCCACAACCCAGCAGAGCACTACCTGTACTGTGGAGGAACAGAAAGCGACTGGACCTGCTGTTCGAGACCTGTGTGGTGCCCTGAAGGGCTGAACTTGTTCCTGCTTGTAGCCAGGACTAAGAAGTGGACTCCAAGATTCAGTTGACTGTCCTCCGGTGTGCCTAAAGGGACACAACAAGCTGCAAGAGACCTTTTACCAGAGGTGGCTGACTGACCAGTAGAAACTGAAACTGGACTGGACCATGCTCATGGCCTCTGCTGTAGTGAGTCCTGGCCCCTAATTGAGGTCCAGGGAGCCTTATAATTTAAGAAGATGAGTTACTCCATAAACTCTTAAAAGGTGAGTCTTAGAAAATGTCTGGACTTCCAAAGCCTCCAGAATGTCCGTGATTTCAATATGACTTCTTCAGATACAGCTTCAGGCTTGTCCTGCTGTAGGATTTGCAGGTCCAGAAAAAGAGATTAAGTCCAAATGTAGATCTTGTGAAGGTGTCAAATGTATCTAACTAGCACAAGTCCTTCATCAGTCATAAAATTAGAATTTCTTCTGCTCTGAGCTTTTCCTGTCAAGAACAATGGCTTCAGTGGAAACTTGTTCAGCCACTATACAGCTTTGAGAGGACTTGGTAGATACAGCATACACTCTAGCCCCACTGAAGGATTTCGACTTTTATTAAAGTCAGAAAGCAAAATGGTCAAATGTATCCAACACGCGCTCCATAATGGTTGCCCGATATCACCTTAGGTCCCGATCAACGACGAACTGTCATTACTGATTGGCCCTTTACTTTTTGTTGATGCCTTTAAAAATTCATATCTCTGGTTCCCTTTATTGGATTTTTTGTTGTTTTAGTGTCATTTTGTGTATTAAATATTTCTCTATTTTCAGTAATTGGAGTGCGAATTATGGTGTGCTGTGTTTGTGACAAATTATCTGTTTTAGTACTTCTAAATGCTTTACACATTTTCTCTAAGTTAAGCCTGTCTGTTCCATAGCTACCAAGGGTTGAGCTAGGTTTAATTTATTGAAATCTCTGTCTGAACCTAACAGGTTAGGGACTTTATTTCTTGTGATCAATTACCATCTATTCCAATTAATAAATCACTTTCTTACACCGACACATAAGAAATGTGTTCTTGAAACCCAGACAGTCATTGACAGAGCCACCCTAGCATAACTGGTGTCATACAAGCCTTTGATTGTATGACATTTGATTGATTTACAAGACCTCTGACCTCCTGGTCAGGGAACTCTGCTCTCCCCTCTTGCAGCTCTGTCGTTTCGCCTCTGCCCCCAGCACCTCTCTGGTCACAAGTAGGTGTTCGAGGCCCTCCTCCCCCCGCAGGCTCCTGCCTGTGCCTCATCCCTGGTGGTCCAGTGGGAGAGATCTGCTCAGCCAGCCTTCTCTGTTTTCTGTTTCGGTCTGTCTTTTCTGTCTGTCTGGTTCTGTTTATTGTGCCTGTTCTCTATCTATCTGTTGTTTTTTAATCTTTTTTCTTTTTGTTTCTTTTTATTGCGCCTTGTTGTGTCCTTTTATCGTATTGTGCCCTTGTGTCTGTTTTCTCTGCCCTTTTCCAGCCACTGCTGCCCCCGTGGCCCCTCCCCCTGCCGGTTCCCGCTCCCGCCTCCCAGCTGCACTAGCTCCTGGTCCCCTACTTAATAGAAGATGCTGTGCGGCCGCGCCACTGGTGTGCCAAAGGCAAACCCTTCTGTGACCCGACCGCGACCAGCGCCAGGGACCCTGTTTCTCCGACCCCCACCTCTTCGACTCAGCCGCCCTCCATGTACTCAACCCATGGAAAAAACAACAACTGCCACCTGTCGACACCAGACACCACCCACGGCCAGTTTTCCTGCTGACACTGCCGCCGAACTTTCCCCCACCTCCGGACCCCCATGGCCACCACCCATCCACCGGATGCCAGCGCACTCAAACCCCTGAGGTGCATCCTCCTCAACGTATGCTCCCTGCACAGACACGCAGTAGAATTCTGGGACCTCCTTGACACCCTATTGCCAGACGTCGCCTTCCTCACTGAAACCTGGACTAACTCCACCTCCGCCCTGACATCGCTACCGCCATCCCCGACGGATACAAGATCCAGAGGAAGGAACACCTCAAACATCCGGGAGGAAGACTCGCCATCACACACAAGAACTCCCTCCAGCTCACCACATCCAGCACGAATGACTCCTCGGCCCCCACAGAACATTTCCACTTCCAGATCCAGACCAAACCCAGAATGACCCTATGCAACACCCATGCCTACGGGTCCCCGGACCATGTACCGCATTCGCCGCAACCATCACTGACCTCATCGCGCCCCACACCATCGCCTCCACGGACTACATACTGCTTGGAGATCTGAACTTCCACCTCGACAACCTCAACGACCCCAACTCCACTGCCCTCCTGGACAACCTTGCCAACATTGGACTGAAGCAGATCGTCACCACCCCCACCCACAAGGCAGGACACAACCTCGACCCTATCTTCGCAGGAGGGAACAAGATCCATCTCAACGGCACTGCACAACCCCACTGGATGGACCACCATTGTGTTCCCTTCTCCTTCTCTAAAACCACCGCACGCAAACCTACACCATGCCCCACATGCAGGAACTGGAACAAGGTCACCAAAGAGCACCTCAACTCCACCCTCAACCATGCTCCCCTTCCCGCCATGCCTTACATCTACTCAGCAGCCTACGGACTCCACAGATGGATCATCGACTGCGCAGACAAGTTTTCCCCCCTCAGGAACTCCGACAAACAATGCCCAACGAAAGCCACCTGGTTCACCACCAACCTCCAAGAATCCAGACACACCTGCAGATGTCTCGAGAAAGTCTAGAGAAACAGCAAAACCCCGGAAGCAAGGACCAGCTACAAGAACGCCATGACAGAATACCACCAACGCATCAGATCCGTCAGAAGGAACTTCATCCAGGACAAGATCTTCACCTACTCTAGCAACTCGAAGGAGTTCTTCAGCATCATACAGGAATTCACCAAACCCCCCAGCGAAGCCTCAGACGTCACTCCCTCCCAGGACCTCTGCAACAAACTTGGCTCCTACTTCCACCTCAAGATCAAGTCCCTCTACGACAACTTCAACGAACAGACACTAGACAATGAAAACTCACCTACTTCCAGCAACGCCAGCCAACCTACCATCTCCTCATGGACCCCGGTCACTACAGAAGACACCTCCACGACCATGATGAGCATCCACTCAGGAGCCCCAAGGGACCCCTGCTCGCTGCACATCTTCCACAGAGCTGCCGCTGCTATAGCACCTGAACTGCGACGCACCATCAACTCCACCTTCAAAACCAGAACATTCCCAGATGACTGGAAATGTGCAGAAGTCAAGCCTCTCCTAAAGAAGCCCTCCGTTGAACCAATGGACCCAAAAAATGACACCCATCTCTCTCCTCCCCTTCGCAGCAAAAGTAACGGAGAAGATCGTCAACCTCCAGCTCATGAACTTCATCGAAGCCAACTCCATCCTCGACTCCTCCCAATCCGGATTCCGCAGCAACCACAGCACTAACACAGCCCTCCTAGCCACCACAGACGACATCTGCACTCTCCGTGACCTGGGCCACATGGCTGCCCTCATCCTAATAGTCCTCTCTGCAGCCTTCGACACCATCTCCCACCGCAAACTCACTACCAGACTCCATGACACCGGCATACATGAAACCACCCTCGTCTGGATGCGCTCCTTCCTCACCGGCCGAACCCAAAGAATCAGACTTCCGCTCTTTCTCTCCAAACCCACAGAGATGAATATGACTCATTACATCGCATATTAATACAACGCGTGCCATTAAAACGCGGGAATTACTACGCGATGTCAATAACAACGACATACCATTACATCGCAAACCTTTACCACGACTATACCTTTACCACGCATGCCATTACAACACAAAGGCATGCGTGGTAAAGGTATACTCATGGTGAAAGTTTGAAAGGTAAGTGACTCTACCCTGCGCTACCCTAAACCCTAACTTAGTACCCCTGTACGACCCTCCCGACCCCCAGTCCTCTCCCTACATTTACACTACCCTGCACAACCCCCCGACACTACCCTAAACCCTAAAACACTACCCTACACTACACAAACACCACAACACTACCCTGAAACACTACCCCCAGCACGACCCTCCCCCTTCCCCCAGTCCGGTCCCTACACTCCAACACTACCCTGCACGACCCCCGACACTACCCTAAACCCTAAAACACTACCCTTCGCTACACAAACACCACAACACTACCCTAAACCTTAAAACACTTCCCCCAGAACGACTCTCCCCCTACCCCCAGTCCGGTCCCTACACTCAAACACTACCCTGCATGACCCCCCGACACTGCACTAAACCCTAAAACACTACCCTACACTACACAAACACCAAAACATTGCCCTAAACCCTAAAACACTACCCCCAGCATGACCCTACCCCTACCCCCAGTCTGGTCCCTACACTCAAACACTACCCTGCATGACCCCCCGACACTACACTAAACCCTAAAAACCTACCCTACACTACACAAACACCACAACACTACCCTAAACCCTAAAACACTACCCCCAGCACGACCCTCCCCCGCCCCCAGTCCGGTCCCTACACTCAAACACTACACTGCATGACCCCCGACACTACCCTAAACCCTAAAACACTACCCTACACTACACAAACACCACAACACTACCCTAAACACTAAAACACTACCCCCAGCACAACCCTCCCCCTACCCCTTGTCCGATCCCTACACTCAAACACTACCCTGCACGACCCCCCAACACTACACTAAACCCTAAAACACTACCCTACACAAACACCACAACACTAACACTACACCCAGTACGACTCACCCCCTACCTACACTACACAAACACCACAACACTACCCTAAACCCTAAAACAGCACGACCCTCCCCCGCCCCAGTCTGCTCCCTATACTGAAACAATACACCCAGCATGACCCTTCCCCTACCCCCAACCCCCCTTACCTCTCTCTCCTAGTGGTTCCTCTCTCCTGGTTCCAGCGTTGTCTGAGGGGCAGTGCACGTCACAACGTCGTAGTGAGGAAACGGAAGAGCCCCAGTTTCCTCACAATGATGTTGATAGCCATTACATTGCATGCGTTGTAAAAGCACATGCGATGTAATGGTATGCGTAGTAATGCATTGCATTGTAACGCATGCGATGTAATTACTTGCGGTGAAACAGCCGCTTTGTAATGGCTGTTCACCCACAGAGATCAGCTGCGGAGTACCCCAAGGATGGTCGCTCAGCCCCACGCTCTTCAACATCTACATGGCCCCCCTCGCCGCTATTGTCAGACAGCATGGACTCAGCATAGTATCCTACGCCAACGACACTCAGCTCGTCCTCTCCCTCACCATGGAACCCAACACCACCAGGCTCAGCTTCCAGGAAGGAATAAAAGATGTTGCCTCCTGGATGAGCAGCAGCTGCCTGAAGCTCAACTCGGAGAAGACAGAAGTCCTCATCCTCAGACCCACCCCCTCCGCATGGGACAACACCTGGTGACCCACTCCCTCTGGAACCCCCCCACACCCACAGAGCATGCCCACAGATCAACACCGTCTCCACCACATGCTTAAACACCCTCCGCATTCTCCACACGACCTTCAAATGGATCCCCCCCAATCCAGAAAGACCATCACCCACGCTCTCATAACTAGCAGGCTGTACTACGGAAACACCCTCTATGCCGGAATCAACAAATCCCTGCTCCAAAAACTCCAGACCATCCAGAACACCGCCGCCAGACTCGTTCTCTGCATCCCACGAGAAGACCACATCACCCAGCACCTACGAGACCTCCCCTGGCTCCCCGTCAAGAAGAGAGTGACCTTCAAGCTACTCGCTCACGCCTACAAATCCCTCCACAACACCGGACCCCAGTACCTCAATAAAAGAGTCTCCTTCTACCCACCCAAGAGAAGCCTCCGCTCCGCCGACCTCACCCTGGCCGAAGCCCCTCGCATCTGCAGAGCCAGAACGGGTGGAAGAGCCTACTCCTACATCACAGCAAAGTCCTGGAACGAACTCCTGCTCATCATCAGACATTCCCCCACTCTTCATGCCTTCAGGAAGAGCCTCAAGACCTGGCTCTTCGGGTAAGACGTTGAACACACAATTCCCCCCCCAAGAGCCTTGAGACCCTCACGGGTGAGTACCGCGCTTCACAAATCCCTGATTGATTGATTTGCAGAGAAAGTGAGGTCTCTGTGTGAAAGCAACCATTGAAAGGCAAAGTGAGGCGATGGGATTGTAAAATTATGACGTTGTCTAAATCCTCACCTTTTTAAACAGCAATTTGAGTATTCTTTTCGGTGAAGTATAGCTGAGAAAAGGCTATGACCATGATAAACCAGTGAAAAAGAAATTCATTGACTTCAATGGTAGCATAGTGCAGCATCACACTCCCACCACTGGTTCACCTCTATTGACTTGGAAAGCATTAAACACATTTGGGACCCCAAAATTTAATTATCTTTATTGACTTTAAATGCATTGTGTTCCTAAAAACATCCTTCACACTTCCACCAATAATTTATCTTCATTAACTTCATATGCATCACCCTCCAAACAATGGTTCGCCCATTGACATCAGTGGCATTACCCTCTATTAGGCCAGCATAATCCAACCAGCAATGGTTCACATCTAGATCCTTAATGGGATCAAACTTCTACATCACTTTTTTAACAATAGTTCGGCACCATTTTGACATTAATAGCAACATTTTCCTGGGTTTTACTTTAATGTTGCCCAAAACTATTACAGTCAAAAAGCAGAGTGACAGTGAAGAATAAATACTCTGATCCCCTCAATAGCCGTTCTTTTTTATGAAATATGCCCTGGCGGACAGCTAAAGTTGTCTATAGCCTGATTTCGGTACATGTAATGTTGCAAAGGTTAAGGTGAATCTGTCAAGTATCCTACAACAACGTTGAGCATTTAATATAGAGTTGAAACAATAAAAAGTACAGGATATTGAATATCACAATATGATCAATTTATTTATGTATAGGTTAAAGTAGATTTACTATTTGTGACTCCACTTCTGTGTGTGTGTGTGGGCACGTACAACCCACACTGTGGGGACCAGCTTGTTCCTCTTAGCATGGTTTAACCATATCAGAACCCAACAAACACTATCTTTGTGAGTACCGGTGCGTCAGGAGGATTGGCCCCCATAGTGTGTTTAGGTACTATTGAGTGAGTGTATCAAAAAACTAAAAGTGCAGTTATATTTACCTCGTATGGAGTTAAAATAAAAAATAAACATTTCATTACGGTCAATGGCCGTTCCTCATAATAGTAGGTATGTTATGTTGTGTGTGTATACATGCAGATGTGCAGAGTGTAATATGCTACTTATTACCATTTTGAAAGTGGGGTGGGGCCATGACTCACGAGAGGCGAAACCTACAGTGGATCATTATGACACTCCCTCCCCTCAATCATGATAATAAATAGCATTTTACACTGTTCACATCTGCACATATGGGTATAAAAATGTTGAAACATCAAGAACAATATCACTAACAGCAAATTCTTTGGGTGCTGAAGAACTGGGATTGAGGAAATAATTAATTTATAACTAGATACCCAGGTTCTTGCTCTGGATAAAGAAATAAGTAATTGAAGAAGAAATTTTGACTCACAAAACTAGTTATGCTAAAAATACTATTAGGATCAGAAAAAAATCAGAAATGAAAGTGTGATAAAGGACTGGCTAGGATAGCATTTGGGTCAGGCTTCATAACATAAACTAATGATTGAACCACTGTATGTTTGGACACTTTCTAGCCCCCAGGAATGAACTGTGTTATGTCTAGCACCAACCTGCAATGGAAAAAATAAAAAAGTACAGTTGTAAATCTTCTGAATTGTGTTGTGAAAATTAGTCTACAACTACACATAATGAAACCAAGGCTTGAACCAAATAGATGATAGAAATGTTGCGTAAGATCTAGAACTAGAACTGTTTGGTTCGAAACGGGAAGAAACCGACATGATCCACCAGGATGCACTGCCATATTGATGTTTATGAAGGCCCAACTGCCATTTTTCCATGGCAGTGGTGTTGTAATTCTGTTTTTAGCAAACGTTTTATGTTGTGTACTTTATGGAGTGAACTTTTCCAAAATAAACGTTAATTTGTTGGTTGGCATAATTCTGATAAAATGTTACATACATCTTGCAAAGTTGGTATTGAATAACATCATCTTTCAGTGTCATCACTTACAGACGTTTCTATGCTTCTGCCATTGACACAGCACTGAAACATAGTTGACAATACACAAAAAATATTGGATCAGAATGAATCCTGCCTTTTTGTTCTCCTTGGCCTCTCATCAACCTTTGATACTGTCAAACATGACAGCCTCCTAGTCCTACTGGAATGTAGGATGGGACTTGCGGGGACCGTTCTTAACAGGTTTGCCTCTTTTCTCCAGAACAGATCTAAAAGAATCAGGGTCAACATGTCCCTATCCAACCCTACACAGGTCACTTTAGGGGTTCCGCAGGTGTCTTCACTCTCACCCACTCTATTTAACTTTTCATGGAACCTCTAACTGAATTGTTGAATTTATCGAACATCCACTATCACATGTATGCTAATAACACACAGCTATACTTAAAAGTCTCTTCCCCAAAGATATTCTATCTCTATACTCACCTCTACAAAAAACACAAAGCTGGTTGACTAGCAAACACCTCAAACTAAACTCTTTCAAAACAGAATTCCTCCTAATTTACCCACTCAAACAAGCACCGCACATCACAGAAACATCTAACAGCGCTGAATTGCAAACCACATATTATTGAGTCAACAAGATCTCCGGGAATAATGCTGGACAAGAATCTGAACATGCAGGAGCACATCAGCTCTTCCACTAAGGGAGCGAACTTCCACATGAGCATCTTAAGAAAAATAAAACCTTTCCTACATCCGGATGACCTCAAGTCAGCTGTTCAAGCTCTAGTGATTCCCACATTGGACTATGGGAGTGCAACCCTATGCTGTCTACCCAGAGCTAAGTTGGCACCACTAAGGGACTTCCTTAACTGTGCTGCTCGGCTCATTACAGGATCAAAAAGAAACACTCACATCACCCCTGACTTGAAATCTCTTAACTGACTTCTAAATGAGGCAAGGATTAATTTGAAAATTGCCTGCATGACTCATAAAGCCCTACATTCTAATACTCCGAGATACCTTGCACAAAAACTAGAGCTGTCCAGTGGGGTCAGAGCATCTAGAGGCCCTAATTCCCTAATGCTGAAACAACCAAAATTTTAAAAAAATAACATATAACCGAGCATTCTCAGGCATGGCTCCGTGAATCTGGAATGCACTTCCCCATGAAATCAGAACTAGCTCCTCAACTGCTTCATTCAAGAAAGAAGTAAAAAGGTTATTGATGGACAAATGTATGCCGTAGGACACAGGATCTATACTCCGGGGCAGTATTTACCCCCTAGCATGCACCCATGCCTACTTCTCGCAGATTAGATGCATATTCTGTTCTGCTGGTTGTTGTCTACCAGGGATCTGTGCTTTTCTCTCAAGAGATTCTCCCTTACCATGTTTCCTCCTTATGATGTTTTAGTATTTTTATACAGGTCGCCTTGTTAATTGTAAAGCGCTCTGTTACCCACAAGGGTCACATTCGCACTATATAAAACTTTATAAATAAATAAATAAATATGCTCAAGCACAGGAAGCAGCAAGTGAGAAGAAAAGGTAAAGTCAAACATAAGTGGGTAAACATAAGTGAGCTGTTGTAGATATGTCAGAATTACCACCTGACAAAAAAACTGAATGCGAAGGCTTATTGACACCACCACAAATGTCAGCTATATTCTTGCTATTTTCCATCTTTCCACCTGAATGCGAGCAAGCACAACCATGGAATAAGGAATAATTTAATAATGGAAATTAAAATTAGCCAGAGATAAAGTGGTCATTTGTATATCTCTGCCTGCATTTTCTCCCCGAATCAAACGAATGAATGAATTTGAACCATAAGCACAAGCTTTTATGAGCACTGATATGAAAAATATATTTTAAAAAATCTAAATGTTTTTTCAAAATAAGCTTTATTGACATATAGAGATATTACAGACAATACGTACCATAAGGAGTCCATCTACAACAGTCCAACGACCCTCTGTCCCCATCAACACCTGTATAGGCAACAAAAGTATTACTACTCATGTGGGAGCTACAGATGTATCTGATAAAAAATATATGCAGAAAAACAATATAATTGTCTCTTATAGAAGATATAAACCAAGCACTAACATCCTACATGATTTTATGACTTAACCATATCAAAAATATAGGAATACAAGAGAAAATACACATTTTACAGTCTATGCATCTCTGAGGCCAATACATAGCAATTCAATCCCCTCCCCCAACTTGCTTTCGTGTTTGGCCTGTGTGTCAGATAAATAGAAAATCACCACTATTAGTCTCTGACTGCCCTTGAATCTCACAGACACCCACTACATATGTTTCCTTCCGAATTCCACACCTCGAAAATAAGAGGTGTCGAGTCCCCAGTCACAAACCCAGACCCAGACACCTCCAGACTATTCCGTAATGCAGACAACATAGCCGACCAACCCATCAGATCATCTTCAAGTTTATCATCCTTACATACATGATGCATCTGCACCTCCTCCGCAGATGCCCACTCACAGACATCCCTTAACCATGCTGTACAGGTGGGGGGTGTTGGACTGAGCCATGCGATAGCAATGCGCCTCTTTGCCAAAACCAGCCCCAGAAGGTCACATTTTCAACTTAATTTCTTTGACACAGGAGTCAAGAGCAATCTCAGCAATACTTGTCGGATGTCCATTTAAACATCCCATCACAAGGCTTCCTTAAGGCGAGCAAGAACATCCTGCCAGTAAGGGGTCAGGGAAGGACAGGTCCACACCATGGGGCAGATTTACAAGGCCCTTACGCCACTTTTGCGTCACTTTTCCCATGTTAAAAGTGACGCAAAAGTGGCGCAAGGGGCTTATAAATCTGCCCCCATGTGTTTAAAATCTGCCGTTGAGGTTCTGTAAAGTGCTCAATCATCCGGGCGCATATTGTAAATAGCATGCAGGGTCCGCGGAGTGAGGTAAGTCTGTTGCATGAAATTATACTGTAGGAGCTTTGAACGAGCATTAGAACTAACCCTACGGACTCCCTCGTGGACCTTCACCCAATCCATAGCTGACAGGGGTTCCCCTAACAGCGTAACCCATTAGGTTTGTATAAAAAGGGCCGCCTGTGGCAGATCGTCTAGGAGAGCCCGATATCAGTCAACGCCCTTGGTACGCAGAGAAGTTACTTCAATACGTTTTATTCGAAAATCTGGTGAAAAACAGATACGTTAGAAACGGGGCTGTAAAATACAAATCTAAGAGATAAACAATGTTAGAACAGCAGTTTCCCAGAAAATTGTACAATATGTTACCATTTAGAAGATAATAATTAGTAGATGTCAATAGATGGTATACGAGTGTCATTAGCACTCAAGCGAGACAAGAACACCATAACCAAAACAAATAAGGATGGCTTAGCTACAGCCTGCGATGGCACGCTGGAATAATATGCTAAGGTCCCCCAGACAACCAACAGTGCTACAAGGCCATTCTAATGAAAGCTGGATTATAGTACATATGTCAATAATAGAGCATAGCTTGCCAAGCAGTAAAAGCTACAGCAGCAATGCAAGCAATTTTGCCACTAAACAGTAGTGAATGCCCTGGCAACAAAGAAACAATATTTATGATTTACAGAACCTTCTCTGCACAATCTTCCTCCTGCTTCTGTACATTTTTCTTGAATTCTGTCTTAGCTTTATGGCTTCTTTTTTTTGTTTGATAGAGCCTCAATGCATGCTGCAACAGCTTGAGGACAGTGTGATACTGCTATAGCAAATGTCCAAACAAATGAATAATTTAGTAAATACATTGGAAAGCTGTGTTCCTCAGAGAGTTCAATAAACGTACTCAGCTGACAGGAGCTGTTTTCAGAGAAGCAGATCCAGGAGAAGTCTTGGTCGGCAAATTGCACCTTTCAGTGGCATTATTTGACTACTATTTTTAGATCAATGACCTAAGGATAAAGGGAAACTCGAGGATGAATAGAAGGTGAGATAGGAGAGATTGGAGTGAGTGTTCAATGGGTGCTCAGGAGAGAGCTGGTAGACCTGCTATCCTCTGAACATATTTAAACAGTTTATTTGTGCCACTAACATTTTATTTTAAATCTTTTAAGGAACAGATTGACAAAAGTTAAAAAATGTTGTCTACTACCAAATACAGGAAATGCTGTTTTCCTTGTGAAACCAAGAAAAGTATGTACTATTCAAACGGGAACAAGTTCAGCCCTTACAGGTCTCTACACAGGTCTCAAACAGTAGTCCAGTCCTATCCCACATTGAACCATTCTCAGTGAAATCCAAGATGGCAAAGGCTTTCTGCCCCTGAGGGGAGCCTGTGGGTCAGACAAGGTTGTGTTTAGGGAAATGAGCAGTCCCTCCTCCTCAGCTAAACCAAACTGGTTCTTGGATCAGCTCCCCTCAACTGGGCTGGTGCCATCTTACTATAGGAGGCCCCACTAACTAAGGCCTTCTGTTCCTCAGATCTCTCCTTATACTTAACTGTGAATCGGCAGGCCTCACCCTTGCCCCTTCAAATTAATTTAAAGTCCTGAACCCTCCCAGCTGCTCTTCTTGGAGTGACAGGGGTCATATTCTACACCCCAGTCCATTGTACTCAACAGTCCTAAGATATTGTCCTGCTCTGGATTGCACACCTCATTAGTGTAAAGCACTGGCAGAGGCAGCTGCTGGCATGTTAATGCAAATTAGCACCCAGGAGCTTCAGGCAGGGAAATGGTAACTTTCTAAAAGTTACTTATGCTAAATATTCATTAACATTGAATTGGATTTTTACTATAAGTACATGCCAACATTAACTTTCTATATGTCTCCCTTTAAAATATTAGGCACCTTACTTTTTGAGCTATAGAGCCTACTTGGGGCGACTTACTAATATTTAAAAGGAAGAGTTTTGCCCTGTCAAAGGGGTTTTTGGTAAATCAGACTGTATGTTTTAACTGCAGTAGTCAGGCTACACAGGCTATGTTTTCGTTGTCACACTGGTGGATGGCAGATTATGTGCTTCAGTCCACAGGGGACATTTATCTTTCTGTGCTACAGGTGTAGTTTCTACACCTAGGGCCAGAAGTAGGACCATCAGGGTTTGTGACTCACAAATTGCGATTTTTGGCGACTAGCAATTTGCGAGTCACAAAACCTGATGTACAACAGTGTATGAGACACTGTTTGCAATTCCCAAATGGGTCGCAATGGACCTGCCTCGTTAATTTTCAAGAGGCACGTCACAATTTGCGACCCATTGGGAATGGCCAGCATTCACAGGAATGGTGGCCTGCTGGGGTCAGCAGAGCACCATGTCTGTGACTGCTTTTTAAATAAATCTGTTTTTTTTAAATTCAGCCCGTTTTCCTTAAAGGAAAATGGGATGCTTTTCAAAAATAAAAATGTAAAGTTTTCTTTCCATTTTTTCAGAGTGGGCAGTGGTACGTGGGACCACTGCCTGCTCTGAAAAAATGTTGGCGTCCCCATTCACAAAGGGGAAGGAGTCCCCTAGGAACCCCTTCCTGTTTGCGAATGGCTTACCACCAATTTGAAATTGGTGGTAAACTGCAAATGTTTTGTGACTGCATTCATGGTCGTAATGCATTCCTACATACCAGTGCGACGCGCTATTAGGAAGGGACCTCTTTGCAAGCCCCTTCCTAATAGCGACTCACAGCAAACCCTATTTTGTGAGTCAGTAATAGGTTACCGACTCATACGATTGGTACATTTGGAAATGCATTTTACTGGCCGAAAAAGGCCCAATGGTCCACTTGGAACCAGCAAACATGTATTTTACATCTGGCCCCATATTCTTTGACCTTAGGAGACTTAAAAATGCCAATCAGGGATAAACCTATTTGTACTTTTTTGTGGGTCTGAGCACAAACATTGGGCACTGGAAGGCAGTGCTTCAAGGTGGAGAGTCTAAAAACCAGAAATATAATCCAGCAAAAAAATGGGGGTGACCACGCAAAAAGGAAATTTCCTTATTGTGAGAATGTAAATATTTGTATGGCTACTTTGTGCTATGGTTTAAAGTTTACCAGAACGCCTCGTTTACCATCAAGCACAAATTACCTATTTCATCCACTTTGTACACTGTTTTCTATGTGCATAATAACCGTGGAAGAAGAAGTGCACTTTAGTCCACTTACCACATAATGACAAGATAGCTTCTATTTCCTTAAGTACAACAACAATCTGGAAAAACAACGAAAAAATGCGTTTTTGTATAGCACTATGTACTTTGTACAAAAGCTACTTTCTACCACTCTGAAAAAGAGCTGATACTATTACACAAATCAGTGGGATTCTTTTTACCAGTATCAGAAGGATTAAAGGTAAATTTGTCCCAGGCAGTATACAAATCTCAAGCTTTCAAGTGGCACACACACATGTTAATTGCAAACTCTAACCTTAATAGTTTATCTTACCATCTTACAATTTCTGTGATCACATGTTTGAATACCGGCAAGATCGCCATAGACTTTCATCCTTTCGAAGTTCATAAATTGCATGAATTGTAAGTCCTTTTATAAGACAGGGCCAGTCAATAGGATGGAAAAGGTTAGACAGGCATTACCATCACCGATAGCCATCCATGCAGTATTTAGAAGGCAGTTGCAAAATTGACTAGTAACTTGTGGTAACATAATTTCCATTGGTCGCTTTTGTATCTCTCATCAGGCAGGTGAATTCCACTGGAGATCTCTGAGCCAATTACAGAATGGGAGGTGTGCAGTAATGTAATCATACCTCCTGGTAATTGCCAGAAAAGCTGCTAATGTTGTGGAATCGGACCAAACATCGAGTAATTTACTTAGAGATACGCCCCCCACACAATCCGTGTTTATTGAACTGGCCTATGGGGCCCTCTGGCACTGCCAGGCGAGAGGGACCGAAAAGACCAGTGCTGGGGACCGTTTTCAATCAATTCAAGGCACAAAGGACCATAAAAACCCATACAGACTCGCCTTTTCAAGCCAGCTCATCTTGCAGTGACAGAGTGCCTGGCAGGCCAATTCACCACTTCAGGTCCCCCCTTAACCCCAAATTCGGTAATAGTAATACGTGATGTATAGTGCACGTCAAAATGCAAAGCAGCCTAGGAAGAGGTGGCTATAGACACCCATTGTTTAGTATTATCTCACTAGTTCTGTGCTTTACAGAACATCTTTTCTACGAGTTTCCTGATCTGTTACAAATGACAAGGATTATACATCATCATTTTGTGATGATTTATGGCCTTGGTAATCGTTTGGCGTAGGTTACAGTGCGGTATGCCAACATCACGCTATTATTTGAACAGCTGAGCTCAATTCTCGTCTAAATGGACTTCCTACCGAGCGCGGTGACCAGTGAAAGCACAACTGCATTCCCAGTCTAGGATGCAGCCCACAGTCTCGGCACGAGAAATATCATTTGAAGTCTTCATTTCTTTCAAATTCATTTTAGAGGCTGGAATAATTGCGCTGATTGAATCAGCTCCCAGTGGAACGCGCGAGCCTCGCTTTGTTAGACGCAGAAACGACGGCTGCCACGCTGACTAGCAGGCCGCGACTGATCTTAATGACTTTCAACAAATCTATTAGTTGGAGAATATTCAGCTAGAACCCAGTCATGTAACATCCCATTATCCTCAAAGTGCTGGCACGAGGAAACACTTTGAGTTCGTCACAGTGGGGCCCGAGAACGGAGCGCTCCTGTGATAACCAACAGAAATAAATATCTGCAAAGTTAAACGCCACGGCACGCCAGAGAGGGCTGCAGCCTTCCTTCACGGGCAGATTAAAAATTTGCAAAACAGTGATGGACAGCATTTCAACGAGCCTCTTGAATGGATATGCTCGCGTCCAGGTGGGAATATTTTAGAAGTTTCTCCTAACACCAATTAATTTTCTAAGAAATAATTTGGAAAGTATAACACCTTTGAGCTCCATGCTAGTGGTAATTTATTATGAGCATTGTTTTTACTGAATGTCGTACAGGCGGATCTGTGTTACAGAGTTTTAATGTAAAATTTGTAAAAATATTTAACTTAGCGGGGGCACATGAAATCCGATTGCGGTACTGGTCTCTAATGGTATGTCAAACGGCCCTCGCTACGTTTAGACACCATGCAGCTGGAATTCAGTTCAAGCCAAAAAAAACAAAGTCCTACACATCTTACCGATGGGGCAATACGCTCAATGAAAGGAACATGTCTGGCCCAGTTGTGTAGCAGTGCAGGGCCGGCTTTAGTACTGGTGCCGCCCTGTGCGGCAATGTTTGTTGGCACCCCCCCCCCCCCCTCCAATGACCACCTGGCCACAGATTCCCTCACTGCCTTGGGGGGCATTGGCAATGCCCCCCAAGCCTCCATAACCACTGTCTCTTAGATTCATTTAGTTTTATAGCGCCACTCATACCAGTTTAAGGTGTCAGAACACTTTACATCACACATACTTTGCACAGAGACAATCTTACGGGTGTAAATCAGTGTATAGGAGATGTTACATAAGACAGAGGCCTACAAGGTGTAGGAGTCACATGTCATCCATACTGGTAGGCAGTATAGTTAAAAAGTCCTTGGTCTGGAAAAGCACAGATTCAGAATTTAAAATGTAACACCATTGTTAGGGTTTTTCATTAATAATAATAATTGATTTCTACCCAAATGAACCCTTTTTTGCACTATTAGGATAAGGAAAGACTGGGCAGAAAAACATGTAGCTGTAATATATTCCTTGCAGTTTGCATGCAGCTCTTTGACTACAGTTAATAGCTCACTACTCTATATTAGGATTTTAACTTTTAAACTGCAAGTAACAAAAGGATCTCTCTGGCAAAAGCGATAACCCATTGACCAATTTATAGTGTATGCACTTTGTGATCTGGGGCACATTCTTTGCAGTAGGCATATTAACCTTCTGCGCTATGATGAGTCAAAACTTCCTCTACCAGACAAAGCTCCATCCTCTCTCCAGGGAGAACATTAATCACCGGAGTTATCGTGACATTTTTATTGATGGTTGAAAATTGCTGGGACAAGGATGCTTTTAAAACGAACATGACGCCCCCACCCCAAGTCAGCGCCCGGTGCGGTGGCACCGATCGCACCACCCTAGAGCCAGCCCTGAAGCAGTGACACAGGGTTAGCCTTTTGGAAGGATGGAAAGAGTGATGAATAAGTATTTTACTTAATGTTTCTTCTAGAGGGCAGAAGTGCACTAAGAGTATTCTTGAGCAAAAAATGTTACCTTGATAGATGCACGTGATTCTCTGTGATATTGTTGTAGTGTATATACAGGCACTGCCTATCACTCTTCTGCTGGAGCTCATGAAGTTTGTGCATCTTTTAAATCTGTCTGGTACTGTCAACCCAAACTCATTCACTTAAGATCCTATTTATGTTTGAGCTCAGTCTCGGAGTAGACATCTCAGGTAATAAACAGGCTTCAAAAGGTATGTCACACCTACAGGGTCCGATTCACAAACTCAGGGGCAGTTTCTTTATTGGGGCGTGGCTCCCGCTTATTTTGCCATATTAAATGTTATAGTGTTATTTATTTAAGCCACAGAGCGCGCATGACCCAGGTAAAGTTACAGGAGAGAGAGAGAGGGGGAAGCCTCTGGTCTGAGCCTGCTTGATGATGGGTAGGTGAGGGGCCTCCTTGGGGTGAAGTGTGCATGTCAGGTTGGACCGGTGCCGTGCTCTGACCAGCCCTACTTGTGCCCTCGAACCCTCGCCTACCTCCACAATGTAGGACCTCAGGGAATTGCTGCCAAGGCCCCAAGGCTGCAAATGAGCGATGGCAGCTCCTGACCGAGCCATTCCCCGTGCTGCTCTCTTGCTGTTTTCTAAACAGAAACAGCAAGGGAGCAGCGTCTAGATTGGCTCAGGAGTCGCAGGGGTGGGACAGGGTGTGAGGGAGGTGAGATCATAACTTCCATGCTCTCGGCACGCACACATGCGTGACTGGACAGGAGCCTAAGGCAAAGACAATGTCATTATGTTTGGTGCTGACCCGGGACCGGACAGTCAGTGTGTTTAAACTGTTAGTCTAAAGGCAGATAGCTGCCAAGGCATCACTGGATGCATTTTATTGATCATACAACAACGCCTGTGTAGTTGCATGATCATGGCACAGTTCTGTTCCTTCCTTGATGATTGCTATGTGAGGGTCGCTAGAGGTTACCAAAAGGCAGACGACAGCAAGGTAGCATCGCATTGATATACTGGTGGGCACAGGCCTCGTGGTCGGCAGCGAATGCAGATGAGAACGTGGTCCGATGGACACCCATCATAGCATGAAACATGAGGGATTTGTGCACAGGCATCCAACAGATGAAGAGGAGCCCCGAATGTTGAGTTGTGACAAGGACCGCATCTTGCTGCCTTTATTGTGGTTCTGATCGCAACCACATGCTGCAATGCATAAAGAATTGTACAGGGAGACATGTTGCTCAATTGGACCCTGTGCGCCTACTGCTCTACTTGTGCGGCAGAGCCTTTGTTTAACAGCACACTTCTGTCATGGACAAAAACAATGATAGAACACTATGGTACAGCGGGATGATTACTTTCCAAGTGCACATGCGAGACGACTGCTGCTAACATGAAGTAACATCCTGTTTCCTTTTTCCCACTTTCCTATTCCTACCTTCTGTTTCTCCACCAGTGGCTGCCCACCGGGAAGGTAAGGCGTGGGGGAGGAGGGCAACATATGCACAAACTGCAATGTAGGTAGGTACGACCTAAGACTGACACCAGCCAAGTATGAAAGGGAGAGCCAAGAACACATGCTGCACAGCCTTATAACCTTTGTACTGCAGCAGTAAGATTGGTGCACACTTCCCTCTCAGACACACACACTGATCACTGATAGATCACTACAAACTCAGACTATGGTGATCACCCCGATACCAAAGGGGATGATGGACGGAGCGTTAGAGCAAATCAAACACTCACCCCCAGTCAACTGATCTGGGTTTAATCCATCATCATTCTTTAGCTCACTCCACCACCCCAGTTCAGACATGGCCATATGCAAATCAGTCTGACCCTGTGCCTCATGGGAACAGTCCAGCCCGAACTGCCAAGCCATGTCTTCCCTGGACCGGAAACAAGCATCCTGGGACCGGTTTCGGGTTCAAAACCCTCATCAGCCAGGCTATCTTGAATCCAGTGGCAAAGTGAGCAAGGGACCCACGTCTGGGCATACCCTGACAACTTAGGGCGAACAAAGCGATACCAAAGGGGATGATGGACGGAGCGTTAGAGCAAATCAAACACTCACCCCCAGTCAACTGATCTGGGTTTAATCCATCATCATTCTTTAGCTCACTCCACCACCCCAGTTCAGATATGGCCATATGCAAATCAGTCTGACCCTGTGCCTCATGGGAACAGTCCAGCCCGAACTGCCAAGCCATGTCTTCCCTGGACCGGAAACAAGCATCCTGGGACCGGTTTCGGGTTCAAAACCCTCATCAGCCAGGCTATCTTGAATCCAGTGGCAAAGTGAGCAAGGGACCCACGTCTGGGCATACCCTGCCAACTTAGGGCGAACAAAGCGATACCAAAGGGGATGATGGACGGAGCGTTAGAGCAAATCAAACACTCACCCCCAGTCAACTGATCTGGGTTTAATCCATCATCATTCTTTAGCTCACTCCACCACCCCAGTTCAGACATGGCCATATGCAAATCAGTCTGACCCTGTGCCTCATGGGAACAGTCCAGCCCGAACTGCCAAGCCATGTCTTCCCTGGACCGGAAACAAGCATCCTGGGACCGGTTTCGGGTTCAAAACCCTCATCAGCCAGGCTATCTTGAATCCAGTGGCAAAGTGAGCAAGGAACCCACGTCTGGGCATACCCTGCCAACTTAGGGCGAACAAAGCGATACCAAGGGGGATGATGGACGGAGCGTTAGAGCAAATCAAACACTCACCCCCAGTCAACTGATCTGGGTTTAATCCATCATCATTCTTTAGCTCACTCCACCACCCCAGTTCAGACATGGCCATATGCAAATCAGTCTGACCCTGTGCCTCATGGGAACAGTCCAGCCCGAACTGCCAAGCCATGTCTTCCCTGGACCGGAAACAAGCATCCTGGGACCGGTTTCGGGTTCAAAACCCTCATCAGCCAGGCTATCTTGAATCCAGTGGCAAAGTGAGCAAGGGACCCACGTCTGGGCATACCCTGCCAACTTAGGGCGAACAAAGCGATACCAAAGGGGATGATGGACAGAGCGTTAGAGCAAATCAAACACTCACCCCCAGTCAACTGATCTGGGTTTAATCCATCATCATTCTTTAGCTCACTCCACCACCCCAGTTCAGACATGGCCATATGCAAATCAGTCTGACCCTGTGCCTCATGGGAACAGTCCAGCCCGCACTGCCAAGCCATGTCTTCCCTGGACCGGAAACAAGCATCCTGGGACCGGTTTCGGGTTCAAAACCCTCATCAGCCAGGCTATCTTGAATCCAGTGGCAAAGTGAGCAAGGGACCCACGTCTGGGCATACCCTGCCAACTTAGGGCGAACAAAGCGATACCAAAGGGGATGATGGACAGAGCGTTAGAGCAAATCAAACACTCACCCCCAGTCAACTGATCTGGGTTTAATCCATCATCATTCTTTAGCTCACTCCACCACCCCAGTTCAGACATGGCCATATGCAAATCAGTCTGACCCTGTGCCTCATGGGAACAGTCCAGCCCGAACTGCCAAGCCATGTCTTCCCTGGACCGGAAACAAGCATCCTGGGACCGGTTTCGGGTTCAAAACCCTCATCAGCCAGGCTATCTTGAATCCAGTGGCAAAGTGAGCAAGGGACCCACGTCTGGGCATACCCTGCCAACGTAGGGCGAACAAAGCGATACCAAGGGGGATGTTTTTGCATGGTGATCACCCAGACAGTATTTTACCCACCACTCTGCCGAGCCTTCTTCTTGTGCTGCAGGAGCAGGGCCATGGCCAGCACGGGCAGCCTAGGGGTCTTATGCAGGAGTGAGGCACACTGGAGCTGTCAGGTGCACCGAGATCCACAGCAGGACATGTAACCTCTCCTACCTTGTGCTGATGCCAGCATGTGTCTGCTTTCTCGATTTCCTGCTGTCATAGCACATGCCCCGGTTACTTACCGGTAATCTTCATTACTCCGAGTATTGTCTTCCTCGCCACATGTGTTCCCATCCCTTCCTCCCTGGTGTGCTATCGGCTTCATTTTCTTGGGGCTTGGTAGTTCTTCAGGCTGTGGGATGGGCCGACTCCCCTCTTATAGAGGTCAGGGGTGATATGGGTTGGCCATGTTGGGAAGGGATGGGAGGCTAACTTTTTACTTTGCAGGGTTCTGGTGTGGAGCTGAAGCTCTTTTTGTTTAGCATGTGGCGAGGAAGACTTACGAGGAGGTAATGTTGTTGTCACGCAAATACTGCAGCACTTTACTGCTGCAGTCTTTCCTGTCATATTCACCTATATACTCAGCATTTCATGGCTAGTTTGTGGACAGTTGAGAAAGCAAAGCAAAGGAGGCACTCAAACGCAACACAAACACAACACAAAACTGTGGGGTTACTAAGCAACACAGGGAGAGGTGTGGCACAGCGACCAGAGCGGCTGACTCTGGAACCCAGGGTTCACAGTTCGATCGCCGGCGGCCGCTCAGCTTAGCATCATCCGATTCTGGGATATAGCTTACTCAAACTCCCTGACAGCCCCCAGTACTTTGTAACCCTTAAGAGGCTAATATGTTCGCTCTTCACAAATAGGAATTATTATTGTTATTATTATAACTCTACTCTTCAGTTAAATTGTGCTGCACATCTGTGCATCTTACGACATGCTGACTGTTTGTGTAGCTCCTTAGCTGCTTCAAAGCACTGCGCTGAACATAAGAGGGAAGGCAAGGACTTGAGAAAGTAAGACGGAGAAGGTGAGAGGGCCGTTCTTTACAATTGAAGTTGTTGAAAGTCACATGGGAGCAGTTCGCCCACTCTTGGTTTTTTCCCCTTTGTGTTCTGGTTCATGTATAATTGACTTTTCATAGTAAAAGGCTGAGCTACAAGACTTACAATGCAAGAGGTAAGATTTTGCCCGAAAAAGGCCGGCACAACTGGGGCAGAGTCTGTCACAGTACAACTACACCAACAGGCAGGACCACTGGAATTATGTAGCAGGGGAGGACCCAGTTATGCAGCTGCATTGATTAAATAATGCAGCAAATAAAGGCAAATTATACAGCTTAATATAGCACATTATGTGATATTACGTCATTATTTTATAATTTTTGAACATGGTAACGCTGTCTGAGCAATGATTTCACTTTATGAGTACCATTTTAATACCAAAATGCATCAATAAGCAATTTAAAGATGACCAGTTAACCTTTGCGAAGAGCTTTTAATTTGTGGCGACACAAGTCACCATGCTTTTCGTAACTTTTGAACCATTTGAGCTAGAAACTATTTTTTTGGGTAAAATCTGCAGATTATTCAGCAGATGATGGATTATATGCCAAATGCTGCAACTTCACAATTATGTGGAAAACGCCACAGCTGCAAAGCTGCATGTTTCCAGAGGCCGTGCCAATAGGCCTGTTCTTCTGAAGGGCCATTGTGACAAGAAAAGTCAGTTGCACGTCAGACAATTCTACACCCCTGTTTCTACCTCAGTACCAACTCCCAGTTAGTGGTTCGCTGGCTTAGGCCTGTCCACAATGTTCCTGACTTCCCTGTGGGCCACCAGGGTACCTCACTCACCAGACCTCAATGACTATTGTGCCCCCACTGGATCCATCCCAGTCCAGGTGCAGCCCAGGTTCATTGCATCTCTCTCTGTCAGCCCATCACAAATTCAAAAGCCACCAGGGTTACAATTGGAGCCACCAGAAAGCTCTTTATATTAATATTTTGCTGCCTCTTGGATGAAATCTAATTAAAATAGTGACCTAGCTATGTGCAAATATTTCTGCATTTGCTGTGTTGATGGGAAGGAGAATGATTGAGGATGAAATGACCCAGTTTACGGGGTCAGAGTTTGTCTGCTATGTCAGGCAGTCTGTATTTTAAGGGAAATAGGTGATATGCCACTTGTTTCCAAATTGTGCCCATGGATTCAGAAGAAGGTGACATCTCACATTTTACTCCTGAGCAATACATGAAACAATAATAACTTGTTTTCTAGAAAGTGATTTCCATCACAGTTTTTGTAATAAATTACATTTCAGCAAGCTCTGTGTGCCTACAAACCACTTCTTCTCATTTTACATCTGTTCCATCCACATGGATTATATGTAGTATGCAGCCCAAGTAGTCATCTTAGGGACTGACAACCATTGGCATGCTATGCATGGGTGCAGACTGTCATCTACTTGCCCACAAACGATTGCCATCTGCCCCAAACCTGCCAGACTGCAAGACCTTTGGGGGAGCAGAATCACTAAGCTAGTGCCAGATATTAGGAGTTCTTCTAGACTAAATTAGTAGAAAAAAACTTATTTTATTTTAATCTGAATTCCGAAGCCTAGAAAAAAATAATTAAACAAACATGCTTGCTATCATAGTTTAATAAGGTGATTTGTATTTATAAAGCATACTCTTCTCCAAGATGGGGGGATGTGATTGTATTTCTTTATCCCCTGAATGAGACGTACAGTGCCTACCATGGTGCCTGTCTGCCTTTTAATGTTTATTCCTTGCTTTCTCATTGCGAACATTCTGACAAATCACAATAACTTGTATTTTCTCAGTAGATTTCATTTGTAATGGTATAGCAATAAATAAAGAAATCTGTGAGGTACTCAGTATTATCGCAAAGTCTATTAAGAAGTTCTGTGGTTATACTGAATAAGCAGCTACCTATGTCATTATCATTTGAAATCTCCTTATTGATGTCATAACTACTCTTTCACAATTGCTTTATTAACCTTCTTTCTTTCTCAAATTTGCTTGAAAATGCACTTGTTTGCCCACTTTTTTTCAAAATGTTCTCGTTGGGAGAACCCCATTGAACCTCCCATATGGCGGTCGGGTTTGCTCACTACGCTCCCTCGCCACTGGGCACTCACAACAAACTTTTACGCCCCACCACTTTCAAATGTCATCAGCAGCCACTGGTTGTGGTCCATAAAGTAGTACTCCAATGGTATTTTTGACCTAATAAAATACACAATTCACAATCCTACAGATGGAGATTTCCACCTCTGTTTCTCCGATCTTTTCTGGGTGGAAGCTCTGCCCAATTGGATTAATTTCGTATAGTGTTTTTGTAGTAAATGAGGATGTCATGATTCCACCCCATTAGCGCCTTTGTAGCAAGACATAAGCTGCTTCTATTTTAGAAACTACAAATCCCATGACGCCTGAAGAAGAAGGATCATGGGATATATTTGTGTGGACAGCATGTCAGTCGGCGTGCACAATTAGTTTGTGTGGAACTTCAGAGGCTGCCTGGGGCATTTATTCATGCCGTTGAGAGCAAGCCATTGAACTAATTCAGTTCTCCTTTGTGGTTAAGTGGATACAGAATACCGCCGGAGTATGATGGTTTTGTCCAGTCACTCGGAAGTTTTAATTTCCAATGCAGTAAGATGAGCTGTTTTACGGATGCATCTTAGTCTCGTCACAGGGCTCGTCAGCTGTTGAGAAACTGACTGCCAGGTAGGGAGTCATCTGTGATAAACTTTTGGTGCCGCATTATTGAGGATTTCCAGACATCGTTCAATGAACACGTTTGTTCCGGAGTGCTTTGCTAGTTCTTTCATTTCAAGAAAACTTGTCCAAGATGTGAATAATTCCATTACGAAATAACATATACCCACCAAGGAGGTTGTTAAAAAGATATAATCTTACAGCATTGAGAGATTGGGTCTAAAGCTATTTCTCTCCTGTTTGGTTTCAGACTTTACGGAGGGCAGATGGTGAATAATCCGCTATGAACTTATTCCCCAAATACTATTGGGTAATTGAAGTATTATAGGGTGCTTTCTGGCTCAAAAGACTATTCTTGGAAGCATCAACGTTCTTTGACAATTTGATAAAACCAAGGAACCATGGGGAATAGTATGCAATATAAGGAAAACTAACATCTGTTGTACTTCTGAAGTCCAAAAAGTAGTGAGCATTGGTTAGTATTCCATTTTTAAAATCTTTTTTTTTTTTTAACTTAAATTGTCTATTTTCCTTTATGGTATCTATGAGTGTTTCAGGATTAAGTGCTCTGATTTACTTGGTTTGTCTTTGATAAATTACAAAAGTTTATCATGTACTTATTTTCTTAGGTTCACGCGGCAAAGAGGGACATGGTAATTTCAGATTCATCTATTGGATTCTGGTTGAGTTGGTGAATCATTCACCTAAGGAAATGAATCATTTATCTAGTGAGATTTAATGACAGTAGAAAGTAATCTGGTGTTAACCTTCATTTATTTTCTCTTTTCAGATCTCCCTTTCCCTGCAGTTCCTTCCCTAATACCCTTTCCCTCGCTTGATCACCCTTACACTCTGTACATATTTGATTCTCGGAGTTGGGGATGTCAAGAGGTAAACCAAATTGTTCATCGATCTGTTCCTGAGGAGTTCTTTCTCATGTTCAACCGAAATTCTGAGAGAGGAATGTGGTGGAGGAAAGGTAGGAAAATGTAGAGCGAATACTCAAAAACAGGTGGGGTTAACTGAAAATTGAACAGGAGGCTGGTATGGACATGCTAATACAGAAAAAACATGCCCACAAATGAGTAAGACCATTGAGATTCACAAAATACTCTTCTAAAGTTGATACAGGCTTAATGGTTTCAGAACAAACATAAATGTACTCCAGCCCAGTGTTGGAGTACGCTAAGAACCGCACATAGCCAACTACTGGTACTGCAACTCACTCCCATTAAGGATAAATGAAATCAATAAAATAAATTCTAATATATTGATTCACTGAAGAAACTGAAGGTTAAAGTAGCATTATAGTTAGGTTTTGAAATAACACAACAAATAACGTTTAAAAACTAAAAAACATTGAAATTCACCACTTACAGTTTACTGAGCTAATTATAACATGGGTCCCTGCCATTGACTGCTTATCTCCTCACATATACCATTGCTTATGACATGTTAAATGGCGTCATTGATAACAGCACTGATGACATTATTGATAACATTAATTACAAGGGGGTAACAGTTCCTACGAAGAGAGCAGGCTGACCTGATTCAGTCGCTTACAAGGTCTGTGGGAACCAGTCTCACAGAGTAGGTTGGAAATGATACAGGCAAAAGGTGGGGGAATTCCTCCTTTTGGAAAAAGTGCTCTCACACACCCATGCAGGTGTCATGCTTCATCATCAGGCATTGCTCCTCGTGGGGGTGGCGCTGCAGTCCCCCATGGGCACCGCGAGAGGGCTCTTTATCGGAGATCTTTTTGGAGTAACGCCGCAGTTGTGAGTGTGGGTGTGTGGGATGGAAAAGTGCGTGATTAAAATACCACGTTGGTACCCCAAAGTACCTTTATTAGGGAGTCGAAGTAGCAAAAATAAAAAGTTGGTGATGCTGACAACGAAGGACTCAAGGGAAATTATACCTGAGTGGTGAATATTTTCCTTCCGTTTCTGTTGTCAGCCAGTGAGCGAGTAGTGATAGTGGGTGATTATGTTAGGTCTAGGTTGACATGTTTCACGCCTAGTGGGTCCCTAATGGATCCCGTGGCGTTTCTTCAGGACCGTGAAAAAAAGTTGTGTAAAAAAAGGGGGTTAAAAATAGGGATCTGAGATGGCGACACCCAGTCTCCCTATATTACCTATATTCAGGTTTTTATGTGGGTGTCAATGCACCTATTAGGAACATCCAACTTGGTGTCCCTCTGTCCAACCTGTATCGAAGAGAAAATTATAAGAAACAACATTTCTGCTGGTTATGGAGACAGTAGAATAGCTCTTCTTGGCATGCTAATACATCAGTGCATCCGTTGCAGACTTTATAAGCAGCGAGGCATGCTATCCTTCTCGTGCCTTAAACGTCGGGGAAAACCGACGGTGCGGTGCTCATAATCGTACCTTTAGGTGTAGTGCATGTGGTGTCATTCTCAGTCCTAATCATGCCTACTGCACGGTAAAAACGATGGTGAGATAATGAGACTAGATATCAAAAGGCGGCTCAGTGGTATGTGCGTGGTATCAAGGCGCATCTCCCAGTGATGCGTTAAGTGGAAAATTGTGATTTTTTCAGAGGGGCCCATATGCCATGATCCGTGGTATGGACCGTGAGGCAGACTATATCTGGTCGCATATGTGAAGGATGTGAAATATTGCTGCCAAAATCCGCTCAAAGATCGTTCAGTGCAGGGCCGGCACACAAAACACACACACGTAACTCAGGGTTCACACATATGTTAAAAATATATAAATATATCATACCCAACCAATCGTGACGGCTGGCTGCGTCGGCGTTGGTAGCAAGGTGGCAAGAGGATATCTGTGAGCGACATGGTAGGCCACAGTCAAGGCACGCTAGTTATTGATAGTGTTACCTGTTAGGACGCAGAGATCCAGAAAGAAAATACTCACATGGCCTCCCCCTGAAAAGCAGCTTTTTACCTGCCCGTAGCTACTCGAATGCCGGTGCTTGGCAGATGGCGTTGTGTTAGTTATATGCACACGCCCCATGTAGTAAACCCGGACGGCCCGGGGATGAGGGGCGGAGCTTGATGACGCACACGGAGACGTGCGGGTGTCGTATGCATGGCGGCCATCTTGGGTGAGGGTGGTGCCACTGAACAGAGGGGTCTGACTGGGACTTGATGGCGCGCACAGAGGCGTGCGGGGTCGGTTGCATGGCGGCCATCATGGGTGAGGGTAGTTCCACTGAACAGAGGGGTCTGATGGGAAGTTCGCTGAAGCGATACATGTAAAAAGGAGCAATGTGGTAGCTGACAATGAGAGATCGCAAACTAGTGATGCAATTGGCTTTTGTGTTTTTTCATGTATGGGTATGTTACATAGCAATAATGCAGAGAGAAATGTACAGTGTGTGTACATGGAATGTATGGCAGGTGGAGATCTGCCATCATGCTGTCAGGAAATGACGGGGGGTGATAAGCCCGGAATTGTCCGGAATGATGCTGTCCCTAACTACCTTGAGCCCGTGGGGGAGCCCCGTACATCCCTGATGATATCATTTATGACATAACTGATGACACCATCAAGTCATTGTTGCAGCATCCCATAGGGTTTGTGGATAGTTCTTCTGTATGCATGGATGCAGCATGTATAGGATGCTTTTAAACAATTATAATGTAAAGCTAAGAACACGAGTGCTGGGTTGTGTGTAGTGTTTTATGTGAAGACATTAATTCTGGAGGGATCCATGTGCACAGTGATCTTTGTTGCCATACTCCTCATACCCAAGCTTTCCGAAAGCAAAACTCCGTCCCACTTTCAGTGAAGGAGGATGACATCATGGAGCTATAGCTTGCCCTGATCTTTGACACTGTTCAGAGTATTAGTTGTAACTTGTATGCACTTTGTACCCTTATGCTGCAACCTTGTACAAGGTGTAGCCTAAAACATACATCTATATCAAATATAAACCCCAAACACTTACATTGCCACTCATGCATATCCTGAACTCTTAGCTTTGAATATGTGCATGTCCTCTAATATTACACTTTAACCAGTGCACAACATGTCCCCAGTGCAGTCTCTAAAGGCTCTTGTCTGATTCTAAATATAGTTTGCACCCACAAATGAACTGTACCTTCGCCCCTAGATCCATTCAAACCATGCAACATCCAACCAGCACTCCCTCATAAGGCAAATTCTTTCATACCAGCTCTGTTGAACCTGGCTCTCTCTGCAGGGTCACACCCAAACCTTTTGCATCCATTTCCCCTGTTTTGCTGAATTCCTTTTTGTTGGCTTTAGGACTCATTGCACTTTACCACAGCTAACCAGTGCAAAAGTGCTTATGTTTGCTCACTAAAACATGGTACAATTGGCTACACCTAATTGGTACCTTTAATTTACCTGTAAGTCCCTAGTAAATGGGACTACATGCACACAGGCCCTGCAAATTAAATGTCACTGGTGGGGCCTGCACCACTCATTGAGCAATCTGCCAAAGTAGCCTTTTAAACCATGTCTCAGGCCTGCCACTATAGCCTATAGTGCAGTTTTAAAGTGCTGGTTTCACCTGGCAAAATACACCTTCTGCCAGGTCAAAACCTTTCTGTTTTAACCTATAAGTCACCCCGAAGGTTGGTAGTAAAGGCTCATATGACAGGGTGCAGTGTATTTAAAAAGTAGTACATGTGGGTATACATTTTACATGCCCTGGTAGTAAAAAAACTCCTAAAGTTGATTTTCACTATTGCAAGGCCTATCTTTCCCATTGGATAACATTGGGTTACGTTATTACACTTAAACAGCGATAACTTACGTTTGGGAGTTGATGGGAAAATGATGTTTACACTCAAATAAATTGTAATTTAAAATTCTCTTTAATGCTAAAGTCAGATTTTAAGTTCCAATTCTGAAAATTCCACATTTAAAAAGTTGACATTTTCTTGTCCTAACCATGTGTGCCTTCTGCCAGTATTTTGGGTCACTTGATGGGATTAGCTTAGCTGTAGGCCTTTGTGTATTCCTCCCAGACAGTGATACAAGGGATGCTCAGTGTTGGAAAAATGGGACCTCCTGCCAGGATGGTTGGGGAGGACCTGCTCCCTGCACCACTTAACATTTCAAAGGGCTGCCTCCAGCACACACACAATGAAACTTGACACCCTTCTTTTGTAACCCTATACTACTTGAAGCCTTGACAGGGGAAGGGAAGCATTTTCCAGACCAAGGTGGGGGCAGTATAGAGGGTCCCCCTACTTCATTGGCTGGTACCAGGTATAAATATTGAAACTCCTGAGCCACTCCTCAGATCACTTCTGGACCTTTGGAATACTCAGAAGGCCTGCCCTGCTGCTCTGCTGCCCAACTGCTGGAAGGATCGCCCTGCTGCCTGAAAAAGGAATCCTGTTCCTGCTCCGTGAACCCAGGACAACCAGTGTGACTCAAAGGGCTAGCTGGCTGGCCTTCTGTTCTACTCTACAGAGACACAGCAAGTTCCAGAGGCCTCACTGTAACTGCCCAGCTGACTTGCAGCAACTGGACCTGCCTGTACCTGCAACTTGGCCTGCCTGAGCCCTGTTGGCCTCTGCGTGAGTGAGTGCCTGATTGAAAGGAGGTGCCCCCAGGTCCTGGGCCGTTGGCTGGCAATAGAGTCCACTCCTCTTAAAAAAAGGGAGAAATCCTGAAGTTTTGATCTCCTTGTGAAACGGGCCCGTTCACACAGAGTTTATGCTGTCCACGACAACCACCAATGCCTAGCTACAATGAAATGACTCTTCGCTTTGCAACAACTGCCAGCGCTGACTGGCAATGCGAGGTCTGCACTTTGGGCTACAGCAACAACAGCCCGCACTGGCTGCCAACATGACGCTCCAGCGATGACTGGCCGCAATGCCTGGCTGGTTCTTTGTGCTACAGCGACAGTTGTCAACCACGCAGGGTCTGCTGTTCACGCCACAGTGATGAATATCCGCGCCTCTCTTCATACTTCATGCTCCTCCACCACATACTGGACTCTTCTCACCAGACTTTGAGAAGGTAACTTTTTCAGCAGGACTATCTGGTCCCTGTATCTGGCCTGTGCTCCAGTGCAGTCTACCTGAACTTGTGACTTTCCCTCAGATTAGCACAACCAGATGACCACGAGTGGCGCTTTGTACTTTTAGGCACTATACATACTTAAAACATTTAAATTGTATATCTATAATTCTACTGACTGGAGTTTTGTTGTATCATTTTATTTATTAACAGTTACTCTATTTTTCTAAATTGGTATGTGAATTTTGTTGTTTTGTGTCTTCACTTTATTACTGTTTGTGTGCTGCATAAATACTTTATGCATTGCCTCAAAGTTAAGCCTGACTGTGTTTGTGCCTAGCTACCAGATATTTAAGCAAAGGTTAATTTAGTGACTTTTGTGATTTACATTGACAAAGACTGTGGTTGTTGTTTGAGAAGTGTTAGATCTCTCAGCCTTAGGATGGTCTTCCCTCAAACATTTTGCCTTCCTCCTCCATTTTTGCTGATCTCGTTTTTGTTGGCCTTAGCACTCTTTGCACTTTACCACTGCTGACCAGGGCTAAAGTGTATGTGCTCACTCCTCAAAACATGGTAACATTGGCTTATCCCCAATTGGCATATTTAATTTACTTAAACATACCTAGTAAAGAGGTACTACATGTACCCAGGGCCTGTAAATCTAGTTCCAATAGTGGGCCTGCAACACTGGTTGTGCTATTCACTTAAGTAGCCCTTTCAAACATGTCTCAGGTCTGCCATTGTAGCCTTTGTGTGCAGTTCTAAACTGTCATTTTAACCTGCCAAAATAAACCTTTTACCAGCCCTAAACCTTCCTTTGTAATAAATGTAGTTCACCCCTAGGGTAGGCCCTAAACAGCCCACAGAGCAGGGTGCAGTGTATTTAAACAGTGGGACATGCAACTTTAAATTTACATGTCCTGGGAGTGAAAAACTCTTAAGTTTGTTTTTCGCTGCTGTAAGGCCAACCTCTCCCATAGGATAACATTAGAGTTGTTACCTTATTACATTTAATATGCTGTAATTGTCAAATGGCATCAGGTAACCAGTTCATGTTTGGTATCTTTGGAATTGTAATAAAAAATCTCTCTCATGGTAAAGTCAGATTTTAAGTTACAATTTTAAAAATGCCACTTTTAGAAAGTTGGCATTTTCCTGCCATTTAGTGCCTGTAGCCTGTCCCGGGGTCACATGACTGGTTGTAGCTGACAGTTGGGCTTTGTGTATTCCACCTAGACAGCTGCACACTAAAGAGAGCTTAGGTGTGATTGGATGAGCCATGACTGGCAAGAATGGAGGGAAGATCTGGGCAGAGCTTTCTTGCACTTGAATAAAATGTGTTCTGCCTCCACAGAAAGGACTGCATGCCCCCTGTAGTTAGTCTGGAGCCAGGACAGGTAAGGCAGAATGCCTGGGAGCGTTAAAGGGAAACCTCTAGAAACTTCCCCCCCATTCCAGAGGAAGAGCACCAAATATAAATATTGGACCTCAGACACCACCTCTTCAGTATGCTTCTGGACCTGCTGCCCTCTTGCCTGGGTGAGAAGTACTGGACCTTAATCTGTTGAGCCCAAGACACCAAAGTGACCCCAAGGGCTAGTTGGCTGGCCTCCTGAGTAGAGCCTCAGGGACATAAGGATCCAACAACCTTGAACCCAGCATCTGGCCATCTGTGAGTCCTACCCTGCCAGGTGGTGCCACCCCTATCCTGGACCGTTGGAAGTGGGGCTGAAGGTGCACAGCCAGCACATCAGTGGATCCAGTAGAACCACCCCATCTCATCCACTGTGCAGCGATTCTCAAACAGAACAGGCACATCGCCTTTGCTGTTCAATGTATCACTTTCGGAACCAACCCATGGCCTCTGCTTTGAGGGTACTTCTGACGCAAAGGACTCTGCATCTACCCCACAGCCACATCAGAACTGCTGCCTGTGTGAAGCTTTCCCGACAAAGGCCCTTACATCTCTTGTTGATGGCAGCCCTGACAACGATGCAGGTTCTTACACAGCAGCCTCACAGCTCTTCGAAACTGTCACATAGCCTCAACTGTGCAACGCATCCTCGATGCCGGATTCCACATCACAATCCTTCGCCAGCTGGATCCTCAATGAAAACCTTGCATCGCAGCTACGCATCCCCTCAGAACCGACGCATCACCTCGGCTGCAAGATGCATCCTCGACGTGGAACCTTACAATGCTCCATAAACCAGTATCTAAAGAATACTTGTTAAGGAGGCCAACTGTGTCCCTGTAGCCGGCCCCACTCCATTGTGGTTAGTCTTAACTTGTGACTTTGTCCCAGTCCAGAGTGACCAGAGTCCCCCAGTTGACGCTTTGTGCTTTTTGGCACTATTTTTATTGAAATGATTAAACCTACATATCTCTGGTACTATTGATTAGATGATTTTAGTTGTTTAGGTCTAGTTTTATTTATTAAAAATGACTCTATTTGTCTAATCTGGTGTGGGATCCTTTTGTTGTGTGTTTTCAATGTGTAACTGTGTTATGGTTGCACAATACTTTACGCATTGCCACTGAGTTAAGCCTGACTGCTCTATGCCAAGCTACCAGAGGGCTGAGCACAGGCTAATTTAAAGGTTGCTTGTGACTTCACTCTGACAAGGATTCCGTTTTTTGCTTGAAAAAAGTTTCTCCCCCTTAACCAAAAACCCCAATTTCTTACAAGTAGAGACTTCATCCCCTTCAACCAAAAACCCAATTTCCTACAACCTCCAGCTTGCACTTGCACCTAGGTGCACTATACACAGTTACACATACATTCATGCACAAACTGCATACATCTACCTAGATTCTTAGTTAGTCTAGTGCACTTCAAATTTACAAGCTGCCAGCTTAACCAAATATGCACAAATGTATAGCCTGCATCCTCACAAGTTCATCAGTATAAACTGTGCACCTTCAGACCTGCATGCATTTGAAGCGAATATTTTAACATAGATTCCAGGCTAACCTTCATCCCTTAGTCTCACCCATGGTACATCAAAACTGTCAGAACTGTTCCTATGTATATACTGCAGTATTAACTCAGCCTTCATGTGTCACCCTTCTATCACCCTCTTTTTGAGTTTTGAGTTAATTACCAGGTTGAAACTCTTATTTCTGCACAAATTATGATTGTTGCCATAGTAAATTGTGCCATTGCATACAAAATAGACTACATTCTCACACTGGCCCACATAAATTGCTGCACCATAACAACAACAAAAACAACAATACACCATGACTATTCACACCTCTGCCACTCATGTCATATATATCTGGGGTTACTATTCATCCCCTGACCACTGTACCAGGTGAACGAGCTGCCTTTCATCTCCCCCATAATGAAAACCCATATTTTGCTTCAAGGATTAGAACAACTGCTCATTCAAGACCATCTCTGTCTTTTTGCTTGAAGAATCTCTGGAGGCTCTTCTGATTGCCAAGGCTTTTATGACCAGCACTGCTTTCTGGACCCAGGAATCCTGGGCTCTTGCTTCGAGATGCACCAATAAATTCACCTGGCTAGATTGGCTTCACTGTTGTTTGGAACAAGCTCTGGATTGCCTTGTTCATTGACTGGCTTCCCTTCTGAACTTATTTCTGAAATTTGATCTCCTCTGTGCTTAAGTTTGGAAATCCCTACTTATATTTTGTTTTTTCTGTACTCCAATTTTGTTTTTTGTCAAATGATATTGCTGGGTGTTTTTCTCCGCACTGTTCAAATTGGCGGACTATGCACACATTATCTGTTCCTTGTTCCCAGCTTATTGTCTTTGAACAAAACAAGTGGGAGTCGTCCTGTTTTTGTATGATTCAGCTAATTTTCCCAGTTGTCTACAAACGCTTAGTTAACTGTACAGATTGCAATATCTCTTAGTGTGCTCATGGTTATCATTGTAAATTCATAAATCTTAAGTGCTTGGAGCTGAACAAGACATCCTAGAGAGATTGCAATCAGACCCAAAACCCAAATAGCTCTTCTACACTGTTAGAAATGGAGGTCACTAGTTGGCAATGGTATGAACCTTTTTCCAAGTAGGGACCCTTGCTTCTAGTCAGGGTAGTGAGTCAAGTAAGGAAGTTACACCCTTAGACAACCCCTGCTCATCCCCTTGGTAGTTTGGCACGAGCAGGCAGGCTTATCTCAGAGGCAGTGTGTAAAGCATTTGTGCAGACATATAGTGATACAGTGAAAACACTATAAATGGACACCACACCAGTTTAGAAAAATAAGTAATCTTTATCTAAACCTAACAAGACCAAAACGACAAAAATCCCCAATACATATACCAAGATATCCTCACAAATGGGTTATTCACACAAATAAAGCTTGTAGCAATAACTCCACCTGGAGCTATTACGACATAGTGACAGATGAAAATCTAAAGTATGGCATTGACCGCGAGGTGCGCGGAGTCGGGCATGGAGTCACACAGACCCCCAAAGAACAGTAGCTTGGCAAAAGATGAAAGCAAAGACAGTGCACAGTGTCAGGGAGGTGATGCTTTGTTGGCGCCGGGCAGTGTCTGTTCCTTTTTTCCACAGGGAGGTGATGCATTGGTTCCTTACGACCCTAGGGAAGGTGAGGCCTCGGTTCCTTACTGCGATGAAGGGGAGGTGAGGCGTTGGTTCCTTACTTTTGTCGAGGAGGTGAGGCATCGGTTCCTTACTGTTGCCGGGGAGGTGATGTCGGAGTGACGGCAAAGCGTTGGTTCCTTATGATTGTGCAGTGTCGATGGATTCGGGAAGTCATCCACATCCGGTATCGGCTACATGATGATGTAGCACCAGCATCGGTGAAGTCGGGGCTGCGGTGCAAGTCGGGGTTGTGCGTCGTGAGCATCACAAGCGATGCCCTCGGCTCCAGTGCAGGCAGCAGCCTCGGTGATGGCTTTGGAGTCGATACGGTGTGGCGCCAGACAGCATTGGGGCTGCGGTGTAAGTCGGGTGGTGTGTTGTGCACTTCACAAGCGGTGCCCACGGGTTCATTGCAGGTCGTGGTGTCGCTGGCCAGCAGTGGGGTTGCAATTTCCCTTGGTGGTTGCTGAAACAGCAGTTCTTGATGCAGGAAGACAGAGGGGATGAAGTCTTTGTGTTCCCTTAGACTTCAGACAGGGCCAGCTCTAGGGCGGTGTGACCGATGCCACCACACCGGGTGCTGACTTTGCGTGGGGGTGCCTGTTTGCTAGTTTATATTTTTAAAAGCACCCGCTGCAGCGTTACTGGCCTCCAGCAATTTTCAGCCAACAATAAAAATGTCAAGATAACTCCGGTGATTGATGTTCTTCCTGGAGAGAGACCGAAGTTTTGTCTAGGGGAAGTTTTGACTGGGGGAAGTTTTGATTCATCATAAGGTAGTGCAGAGGGTTAATATGTGGAGAAGTGTGGCTCAATGGTTAGAGCGGCAGACCCTGATGCAGAGATCTGGCCCGGGACCAGGGTTCAATTCCCGCCTCGGCGGGTCTTGGGCTCAATTTCCTCGGACCTGATAATTCTCGCCTCGGTGCCTATTCTAATCATGGGTCCCACTCTGCAACTCTGGGCAATAGCTTGCTTAATCGCCCCAACAGCGCTGGGATGCCTGGCTTCACCCTGGGGGTGCCCAGGAGTGGACATTTCACAGGGAAAAGCCAGGAAGGGTTCCACAGCGGTATGCGTACAGCGCCTGGACACCCCTTTGGGGGTATGGGTGCGCTTTACAAGTACAAATTTCATTTCAATATGCCTGCTGCAAAGAATGTGTACCATGCAAATCACAAAGTGAACATAACGTAAATAGGTCAGAGACTTCCTTTTGTTACTTGCAGTTTATAAGTTAAAATCTTAATTAAAAAAAGTGAGCTTTTAACTGTCAGCAAAGAACTGAAATGCAGACTTAAAGTATAGATTAGGGCGTATTGATTTTTTCCCCAAACTTTCAATAATATAATGTTGTACAAAGTGTTGATTTGGGTAGAAAACAATTCCAATTATCAAAGACAATCCCCAACCATGGTGTTACGTTTTAAATTCTGAGTTTGTGCTTCTCCAGACCAAGCCCCCTGAACTATACTGCCTACCAGTATGGATGACATATAAATCCTACCCCTCTGTCTTATATAACGTTTCCTACACATTGATTTACACACATGATTGATTGTCTCTGTAATGTGTTTGCAATGTAAAGTGCTCTAATACCCTTCAGCTTTTATGAGTGACACTATAAAACAAATTAAATGCTTCTGAGTGAGAGTGGTTATGGAGACTGTTAAGGGGTGGTAGTGAGGGAATCCGTTGCGGAGGTGGTCATTGCGGGGGCGTAAAAAAAAATGATCGCACTGGGCTCCACCAGTGCTAAAGCCAGCCCAGACTTCAGAACAGGAGGCAAGCTCAACTTCAAGCCCTTGGAGATCTTCTTCAAGCAGGATACACAGCACACAGCAAAGTCTTTGTCCTCTCCTAGGCAGAAACAGTCACTGCAGACTAACCCCAGACAGCACACAGCAAAGGGGCAGTACTTCTCCTTCAGCAGAGGTTCCTCTTGAGTCCAGAAGTAATCTAAAGTTCTGTGATCTGGGCCCCAATATTTATACAGCATTTCTCTTTGTTCTCTTGTGGCAGAGAGGGTCTGTGCTCAGTCAAAACCAGTTCTGCCCTCTCTGGCCCAGCTTATCGGCAGGAGGTGGAGACAGCATTAAGTAAGGCAGACCAGACCCATTCAGGTGCAAGGAAATCTCCTATCCCTACTCTAAATGCAGCCCAGTTCTATTCAGCCCAGCCCTGACTCATCCAGGAAAGGCAGGACACACCTCAGTCCCCCCAGTGACTGTCTACAGTGAATGCACATCCCCAGCCCCTGTCACTCCAAAGCCAGACTGTCAATCCACAAACCAGCAGGGGCACACTGGATGGCTAAGCAAGAAAATACCCACTTTCTGAAAGTGGCATTTTCAAGGACACAATATAAAAATCATCTTTACTAAAAGATGCATTTTTATATTCTGAGTTCAGGCATACTAAACTCCATCTTTTTATCTTGTCCCAATGGAAAGTTATACTTATAAAATGTTATAAGTAAAATCCCATTCTATCCAATAGGACAGATAGCCTTTCAATAGTGACAAACAAAATAAACTGTATTTCACTATCAGGACATGTCACACACATCAGTACATGTCCTACCTTTCACATACACTGCACCTGCCCACATGGGTACCTTGGGCCTAGCTTAGGGGTGACGTGCATGTAATAAAAGAGAAAGGTTAGGGCCTGGCAAGTGGGTGCACTTGCAAGGTCGACATGGCAGTAGAGACTGCGCGCAGATAATGCAGTGGCAGGTCTGAAAACCCTTTGAAAGGCTGCTTGTGTGGGTGGCACACACAGTGAACTGTACTCGGGACTTAGTAGTAAGTCAAACAAGCCAATCATTGAAACACCAATCCATAATAACAATTTACACAGAGAACATATGCACTTTAGCACTGATCAGCAGTGGTAAAGTGCCCAGAGTCCTAAAACCCACAAAACAGTGTCAAAAACAGGAGGCCAAAAAGCAAACAGTCTGGGGATAAACCCGCTGGAAAAGCCAGGTCTAACATACACTATAGAAGAACTGCATGCTATGCCATGATTCCCAATCATCCATCTGCAGAGGAAGTGACATCAATGCTTTTCCAAGCATCCATCTGTGAAGAAAGTGAAATCACAGGCTTCCCACCTAAGCCATCTTTAAAAAAAGAAGAATACAGGCAAGCAGACTTTCTTGACCATTATCAATCTGCGCAGGAAGTGCCATTTTTGTTTCCCCACCAAAACCATGTCTAAAAGAAGAAGTCAAGCAGGCAGACTCCATTGTGCATCATCCATCTGTACAGGAATTGACGTTACTGGTTTCCTGCCAAAACCTCTTTAGAAGAAGTCAGGCAAGCAGACTTAATGCCCCCTTATCCATCACCACTAGAGAGTGACATAGCTTGTTTACCAGCATCAATCCGTACAGGAAGTGACATCACTTTCCACTTCGGCCTTACTTCATACAGCTCCTCAGAGTCTCTTACCAACCAGGCATGCAGAATCTGGAACACCAACAATTTATACATCAGGTACGCCCAAACACTGCTCATATTTTGGAAAGAATCAAAGACTCACCTCTTCAAAGAATATTACACACAACACATTACCCATCGACAGCCCAGCTTTCACTCCAATTAATCATTGATTCCAAGCTTGTCTTTACCCATGTACACTGCTCCTCTGTCTTTAGGCTAGGTTTGCACTGTAGAAATACAGTATGCATACATACATACATACATACATACATTCCAACATATATACATACATACAAACATACATATATACATACATACATATATAGCAGATGTCCACAGCAAAGTATGAACACTGATGAGGGCATTGTCTGTTTGAACCTATTAGTGACAGTAAGATCCTTTGGTCTGAGTCCCTGTTCAACTGAAACATACAAGGTAAGATATAATCCTTTGCCTCAACCAGCATCCCATACGGCTAATACCCCCAAACACACCCAGACCTAGATGACACAAAAACTCACAAAGCATCCTCACAATACACAGACTCAACGAAATACACATCCACCTACCTACCACAAACCCTCAAACTACAAACACATATTTTAATTCATGCTTATTATTGATTTCTCTGCAGTATTCCACAAACATCACTTCACAAACCTCCTCACTTATCACAAGTTTGATGCCCTCTTCATCACAGAAATATGATTCTCCTGCATCCTCACAGATCCAAGATGTCCTTCTTCCCACAGGCTTTAGCGTCCATTAACGTTGACTGAGTCAACAACAAGGTAGAAGGCCTGACTGTCATCCATAAGTCTTCCTGGTCCTGCACCTTAGGCAATCCAGTGATACTCAACTCCATGGAGCTCCTGACATGCCACTTCCCACTCTCTACAATTTCAGGAAGGAAAGAGAAACAGATCTTCTGGTGACCTCATGATACTGACCTTCCTCCATGCTATACACAGACAGCTCATCATATCAGCAAAGTACCATACCAACACTCTAAATGAAGCCACCAATTGAAGCCGAACACTTTTCAAAACAATCCAACACTGCATCAATCCCATGCCTGACCCGCTTATATCAAGCTCCACAGACAAGTATAGTGCCATCAATCTATTCTTCAGTGAAATAAACCAGAAGATACAGTAGCAAATAAACAACATCAAGCCTGCATCAGCTCTTATGCCCACCCCTTTTCATAGAATCTCACAATGTTCCTCCTTTAAGGCTCTATCTTTTGGAAACCTAGATTACATACTCATCTCCCTCAAAGGTAATACTGTTATACAGTTCCTAAGAACTAAGTAGAACTGTGTTTCTGGACAACATAAACATCAGATTATGGGAACTCGGTTCACACATATCATCAGAAGTTGCTGGCTTGGTACCTAGCTAGCTCACGGTGCTCCCTCTGATCACCTAAACTTACAAGGGTACCAGATGGTATCTGCAACCTCGAACATGACCACACTTTATTTCCCAAGGAAATCGTGGAAACAGATCTACCCTTTTGTTGTTTAGTTTTGCGTGCCCAAGGTAACACAAGAAAGATACGAATTGGCTTTTCAAACATTTATTGAAACAATTGCATTCTTGTATAGAAAGAGTGTGCTGTAAATATTAGGCAGAAGAAGCAAAGCACTGTGATCAGCATTATAAGTATGGTGAGAAAGATAAACAGTTGAACCATTATAACTATGCTATCAAGAGCATAGTGCATCATATCTACTTACTTGAAAGTGTTTCAAACACAATTTAAACTGAAATGTGGATATTGATAATGAAACAAACCTGTGGATCAACCATACAGCAGATGGTGGCTCGTCAACTGTAAAAGGCAGTTTTTCGAAATGCTCTGTGTTTAGCATGGTATTAGTTGCATCCTATTTGCCATCAGCCTAGTGTGCGTGTTAAATTGTAAGGCAAAAACAGTTTTGTTGCGTTCAGTTTTTTCCAAGGCACATCGTTTGATTTTAAAATCTGCAATGTCCAACTCAACTGCATAATTGATCTCATCTGACTTTGCCCATACTGGAGGAGAGACATGTCATTCTGTATTATATCTAATGCAGATAATACAATATTATTTAAAGAATAAATGTGAGTCAACAATGTAGTCATGCCATTATTCACAACTGCCAATGCTTTTTCCAAATTAACCCTGTCAATTTGTAGTAAGCTTTCAGCAGCTTCTTGCTGAGAAACTTTCCCCAGTTCATTGTAAGTGGCATATATGAACCATTTAGAACGTGGTGATCTAGGACTCAACATGAAACCTTGTAATTCCAAATTAACCCTGTCAATTTGTAGTAAGCTTTCAGCAGCTTCTTGCTGAGAAACTTTCCACAGTTCATTGTAAGTGGGATATATGAACCATTTAGAACGTGGTGATCTAGGACTCAACATGAAACCTTGTAATTCCCAGTCACCCGAAAGGACCGATAGAATCACCCGAAAGGACCAATAGATGTTTTTTAACTGTAGATAATGTGGAATACTGTAACCATTGCTGGCAAGAGGTAAGAGGTGTGGCGCAGTGGCCAGGGCAGCTGACTCAGGAACACTGGGGCTCACGGTTCGATCCCCGGTGCCAGTGGCAGGTTAGCCCAGCACCATGGGACTCTGGGCAATAGCTCGCTTATTCTTCCCGACGGCCCCCAGCGCCTTGACACCCTCGGGTAATTGTTCGCACTTTACAAATACTGGATTTCATTTCATCTCATTGCATAACTTTACTACGCTATAGGTGGTAGCCACCCCTTAATGTTGTGACTGCATTTTTTCGGGGACTGGTCTGCTAGCTTTGGAACCCATTGAAGAGCTTAAAAAACATGTTACAACCATTATTGTCAATTGGCCACTCTAACCACTCATCTGAACCTGAGCAAAATGTACCATTCTGCATTATATTATTGAGTTGCTCCTCTGTAAAGTGCTGCCAATTGTCACACTGTGCATTAGAGGGAAATTCGTTCTGTTCATTTCTTTAATTTTAGCCAAACCTAGGCAGGTGCTGTGTACTTGCCAGTGTTGTGTTCCCCTAATTGATTTCAAATCAATGTGTTCCTTTCAATACTTGAAGCCTTTTATGGCCATCTGGGAAATAAATGAATCTGGAATAAGTTTGTTGGGATAGCATATATTCCTTTGCTGGTGAAGAAGTAAGTTTATAATAATGTGAAGCTGAGTCTGAAGTGTTGTGACCGGAAAAATATGCATACTTTTTCAAATATTTTTTTAACTACCCACTGGTGGTGTTGGGCAATGTTCCCATTGTGTGTAATTAAAAACTGCACATGGGTACCAGCTCTATGTAAATAGTGGTGAGCATAATGATGAGAACAAAACATTTCACCATAATTAGCAGAATTTGACCACAAACTTTCAGTTTCATATACTGCATAAGACTCAAGTTCAGAATGCATGCTTTTGACTCTTTCTTCATCCCATTCATCAGAGATGGATCAAGGGGTAATAGTTTCATCCACAGCTATCTTAAACACATAAGTAATCTGCAGAGTTTCTGTAGGACCAAAAATATCAAGTGAGACCTTATCCCAAACAATTCCATCAGAGACAGGTAGTGCAGAAATGTTCACAAAGGACAGATTTCTTCACACTTTATGTAAAGAAGAATGAATCTTCAGCACCTCCTATACCATTTCTACAGCACAGCATTCTGGAAGGTAATGTCAATTTAGGAGCAAGAAAAAGACTGTAACAAATCCAATCCAAATGAATAGGAAAAGCAGTCAAATGGAAATCAAAATATAGGACCATAGAGGAATCAGTTAGGTCTGTTAGAGCCAGAAAAGAAATGCAGGTACACCAGGTAGTGAAGTATGCGAGGAATCAGAAGAAAAAAAATCAATATCGGCTACCTAGCCGGAGGCAGTCTGTTGAAAAACAGGGACCTCACATGGCAAAGGAGAACTGGGAGACACCTCCAAAGATGGTTGGTAAGAAACAATTTTGTTATTTGTAGTAGCAGTAGAAAACTGTAAATTTACAGCTGATATGCATCCTGTATTAGTTGTGGTAGCAGGAAGTAGTAAAAGTTGTTCAGAATCTGAAGCCCACTGCGCTGAAGAATTAATATTTGTATTATTTAATGCTTGTAGAGGGATTTCCCGTATAATAGCGAGAGGAGGTAGGTAAACCAAGGAGCCCTCATGGCCTACTCTGTAGGAATGGCCACATGATGTAGTTTGATCAAATCTATGGAAAAAACATTTGCTTCTACAACTAGCAAGCAGTGCCAAAATCACAGTTCTGGTACCATAAATGCCAAGGACTGGCACTGGTGCTCTGTATGATGGGTCAAATTATTTTCTGTCAGTAATCATCTCTCGAACTAGATCTCCAACTTTAGGTAAACAGGCAGAAGTTGCTAGTTGCTCCTTCACTTCAGCAGTGGCAGAACATTTGGAAACTTCATTTGAGCACTCATCCCGCAAGTCTTGTAGGTCCTGTAAGACATCGAAGCATTCATTGATGTCAATGGCGTATCTGCCACCACTGTGCCAGGGTTGTCATGATCTAGAAGGTACATCTGGACCCCAAAGAGGACTTTGTAGGGAGTCTGGCCACCCAAGGATCATCCAAGGATCATCTACGCAGATTATTTAATTAAAACTCTCTGAACTCCATACAAGTGATGGATCCAACTTCGACCTAAACCTAATACTCTTAATGTTAAGGACTTTCTTTCCATTACTGAATTTACCAGGATACTTGGGGGAATAATAATGCACACCAACACTCATGGTTCCCATGTTATTCTGGTAAGCCTTAGAGGCAAACGCTGATACCTGGTTTGAGTGGAATGCTGCTAATGCATATGTTCCGATAAAGACTTGCAGATCTTTAATAACAGTTTGAGCATCAGCTATTTGCTGTGACCACACCCATAGAAATCTAGAACATGAAACTATGGCCAATCGAAAAAATGTGAGTGCACCATCTGAATTCAAAGGTCCTCAGTGTTCCAAATAGACAGTTGTCAATTATTTTTTTAGAACTATGAGGGGTGTCTGCGGTGGATGAGCTGTGATGGAACTTTTAATTTGCTGACAAATGTTCCAGTTATAGACATATTGTTTAGTCTGCTTGTAGCTTTTACAGACCATGCCACCAATAGAGTTTCTGTAGTAAGGCAACTGTAGCCGCCGCACCTGCATGGGTAGATGCTAGTCACTCATGAGCAGCTATGATTCATTCTATCCTGCTATCCTGGTTGGGTATCACTCGATCACCCACCCCGGGAATGGGAGAAAAAAGTATGTTTTGGTCACTCAATAGGTATGAGTATTGTGCTGGATATTTTTTAGGTAATGGAGTGCCGTGGCAAACACAAGGAGATGATCAATGGAGCACTGAAACTTTTCAGACACTCACCCCCAGTCACAGATCTGGATTTAATCCATCATCGTTCTTTGGCTCATTTTGCCACCCTAGTTCAGACCCAGCCATATGCAAATCAGTCTTGACCCTGTTCCTCATGGGAACAGTCCAGCCGATCTGACAAGCCAGGTCTTCCTGGACCAGAAACAAGCATCCTGGGACCGGTTTCGGGGTAAACCCCTTATCAGCCAGGCTAGCTTGAATCCGGTGGCAAAGTGAGCAAGGGACCCAAGTCTGGGCATACCCTGTCATCTTAGGCTGAACAAAACAAACACAAGGAGATGATGGACGGAGCGCCAAAACCTTTCAGACACACCCCCAGTCACAGATCTGGATTGAAACCATCATCATTCATTAGTTCACTCCGCCACCCCAGTTCAGACCCAGCCATATGCAAATCAGTCTTGACCCTGTCCTTCATGGGAACAGTTGAGCCCGAACTACAAAGACAGGTCTTCCCTGGACCGGAAGCAAACATCCTTGGACCGGTTTCGGAGTAACACCCCGCATCTGCTAGGCTTGCTTGAATCCAGTGGCAAAGTGAGCAAGGGACCCACATCTGGGCATACCCTGCCAACTTAGGGCGCACAAAGGAAACACAAGGAGATGATGGACGGAGCTCTGAAACGTTGCTAGAAGCACTGAGAGCAACCATGATATCATCATTCACCATCGTATGTGAACGAGTAATTTCAGCAACCACAGCAGTCCGAACCGTTGATTTGGCAGCTTCAACAGCCAGTGAATGCCCTAGAATGTGTACTCCAACATGGTGATGACTTACTGTATAAACATAGCTGCCAAGGTTTGAGATTGCTATGTGTGACATGTTCATAATTTCAGTATAATTATGAGTGACATTTCAACGACTATGAGTGACACTTTCTCACAAGCAAAATCAAGCAATGAAGATGACGGACACATATAAATATCAGAAATACAACTATTTGAGGAAGAGAAACTCTAAGAAGATCTTGAAACTGCTGCAAAGCACCAGAAACAGAAGCGAGCTTAGGAAGTAAAGGGGTGGCAAGGGGTATGGTGAGTGGGAAAGAAGCATTTGACCTCCCTGGTGGAAAGATTCAGCAGAATGGGCAATGCACATGACCTGATGTGAGTCCCCAACATGAACAACACAGATAGTCAGCTGCCTATTAATTAAGAGTAAACACAGTCAGCTGACTGACGGATAGGCACAGGGCATTGGGCAAGCATCAGGCTAAGGAGCACACTGTCTCACATAGATAGGTCACAGCCGGCAGACAGGTTACTGAAGTGTTATATTTAAAAAACTACACTATCAACCCTAAAACAAATTAACCTGAAACGGTCAGGCCCGGTCCGCGCACCGCTACCTGCCAAGCTCCGCAACCAGTGGCACAGGTGAGCTGTCTAAAAGGACAAGTGGAGCTTGCTGGCTTAATGGGTGGGAGTTTCTAATAAAGTGTTGTATTCTCTACTTATTCACTGGCTGTGTCTGGAGTGGAATATAAGGAAGATGACACCACATTTGGCAATCATGCTTTTCACTGTTGGCTGGCCAGACAAGGGGGTGAAGTATAAGTCAGATGGAGGTATGCAGTACCTATAGGAACTGCATACCTCATTCTGACTAAGTATCCACTTGGGGCATGTATGCTGGTCCTTTGTTTGCCCCTGGTCCCTCCCTTGTTGTGTTTAGGTGAAGTATAGTAGGCAGAACTTCAGGAACACCAACCAGCATACAGCTGCTGATTGCACGGCGTTGCCGCTAAAAAGCAAATGTAGATTACACTCCCCTGGCACTATCTCACAGAGACACTTACTTGCGAGGTGAGCATCGATTTATGGGCCCGCCACCCGCCTCCTCAGACACTCCTGGTCTCTGCACATCAACTCACTCCCTCAGCAAACATGCATAGTGCGCCTGCCTGGCCGGGCATCAGACTCATTCAGGCTTGACAGCAGCAGGAGTGCACCTGCTACAGTTGGCTCCAGCAGCTGCCACCGTCCCATGGGGGTGGGTCCTGCGATCGCGGGGTGACAGTGATGAATGAACCGTGAGCAGTAGCTGCGATCTGGGACCCGAGTCGACCGCAGCTGATGCCACGTAGCATGATTCTGATCATCATGGCTGCTCAGAGCTGCAGGCTGAAGTGTCCTTGAGGCACCACCACTCCAGCTGCCGAACTGGATCATAGGCGACGGATCCAGTCATCATCTATATACAGCACTGGCCTTCAGGTACAAGTCACCACGTGGTGTACAGCCAGCGGCAGGCTGCCTGCTTGGCTGAGAAAACAGAAACTACAGTCAAGTCTGCTGCCAGTGGCCTGGCCCGCCTATGTGTGTGTGTGAGACACACTCTATCGGTGTCTGTGGGCTCTCTGAGCAATAGTCATTGGCCATACAGACTGACTGACTCGACTCATCACTCGTGACATTAGGTCAGTCAGTGATCCTGCTGTGGCCTGTGAATTGACGAACAGCTTTTTACATTGAAGCCTGGCTGAGCCCAGAGCGAGTTGTCCTAACCCCCAAACCTGCCACAAGCAGCGCAAAATGAGCACTGCCAGATTTCTTTCAGTGTGCTATTAGCAGTGCTCTGATTTTTTGACAGCTGTCGAGGCGCTATATATGCATTTCAGTGCAGTGATGTGGACCACCACACTGAAATGCGTTAGTCTAATGCCTGATGCGTGGTACTCAGCAGAGCTGTATAAATTACATGAGCCTGTGGCAAGCAATCTTTTCTTTTGTTTGTTCTTTTATAAATCTTTTTATTAGTTACAATAGTGCAACATTTCCATCACAACAATAAAAAGTGTAATGACTTTCCATCTGTAGCATATATTTACATTGATACACTGATATTCTGGTATTGCATATTCTATACACGCGGGTGAGACAGGAGGGGAGGAGATGGAGGGCGGAACACAAATGTTACCATTTTTTCAGGCAGCCCCTGGCCACATATACAGTCTTTTCCCTCATCATGCACCAATCCATATCTATTTTCCAGGCTTCTATTGATGGCGCCACAGTTGCGCCCCACAGTCTAGCGACATTTCGCTTGGCGACCATCAGGCCCAATGTCACCCATGTTCTTTTTTTATTGTTCAGGTCCGTGGGTTCCCAAATATTCAACAGGCATCTTTTGACATCAAGATCCCCCGAGAACTTCCCTCATGCTAAGGTGTATTCCCCTCCAGTATTGCTCGATATGTGTGCACTCCCACAGTATGTGTAAAAACGTACCCTCTTGACCACATTGCCGCCTGCACCTCAGATCTTCTCTGCTGCCCATCTTGACCAGCGTCGGTCCCGTCACATATATCCTGTGGAGAATTTTTATTCGAACCAGTCTTAGTCTAGCTGAAATCGCTACCTCTCTGGGGGAGGCCATTGAATACTGCCATTCGTCTTCATCCAATTCTGAGATGTCCCTCTCCCAGCACCCACAGAGTTTTCCCAAGGGGTCTAGGGCGTAATTGATCAGTTTTTTGTATGTTAAGGATATCACTTTTGTTTGTATATATCCATCTAGGAGCCTATCTTCCAATGGTGAGGCCTCCGGGGGGGACTACCCCTTCGGTATTTGCGTCATCAGGGCGTGTCGTACCTGTAGGTATCGAAAGCGTTCTGTATCTGCCATCTCGTATTCTTGTTGTAGGGTGGAGAATGGTATAACCTCTCCCCCCCTCCACAGGTCCCTAACCCTGGAAATCCCAATTGTATCCCATTTATCAAAACCCTTCGTCTTTCGTAAGGTGCCCAGTTTTTCCGAATCCCATAAGGGAGTGACCTGTGTAATTCTTTGCCCCTATCCCATACTTTTAGTGGCAGTGTGCCACACTTGTACTGAGTGTCTGGTGGGTCCTGTCAGATGGAATTTTGTGGGTTTGGAATAGAGTGCCATATTATAGTTCCCACCCGGTAAAAGCCATTTATCCATCCTGTAGCCTGGGTCATCCCCGTGTCGATACGTACATTGGTTGATGGCAGTAAGGTGGTCCGCCCAATAGTATTTTTTAATATCTGGAAGCCCTATACCCCCATCGGACCATCCCCTTACTAATTTTGGAAGTGATATGCGGGGATTTCCCTCCCAAAGTAGTTTTCTCTGTGCACTCTCTACTGCTTTAAAGTATGTCATCGGAACTGGGTCAGGGAAGTTCTGCAGAGCATAGAGGAATCATGGTAATGGCATCATTTTAAATAGGGCGGCTCTTCCCATTAGCGATAGTGGGAGAGTCTTCCAGTTACCTACATCTTGTTTTAATTGTTGCAGCGGGGGCAGGAGATTGCGCTCATAGCTGGCTCTAGGGTCAGTTGTTATATACATCCCCAAGTATTGAAATCCATTTTTTGCTTCCTTCACTGGGCACTCTCCGGGCAGGGGAGGAAGCCTCTCACTGAGTACATAGATCAACGATTTACTCCAATTTATAGTATAGCCCAAGTATTTGTCAAAATTGGTGAATATATTAAGAACTCTATGCAGCGATGCCCTGGGCGAGGCCAAGTACAGTAAAATATCGTCCACATAAAGGGAGATGCGATCTTCCCAGTTTTCTGCCCATCTCATACCTCTAATAATGGGGTCTCTGCGGATCCACGTTGCGAGGGGCTCCAGTGTCAGCGTGAAAAGTAAAGGGGACAGTGGGCAGCACTGTCTAGTCCCTCTTCCAGGGGAGAAGACTGCTGACTTTTTATTATTGACAACTACTTGAACTTGAGGTTCCGAATATAGAAGTTTGGCCCAATTAGTATAATTTGGTCCGAATCCCATCCTACCCAGGACCGCAAAGAGGTATGGCCATTCTATGGTGTCAAAGTCCATAGTGGCGTCCAAGGACACCACCACTGCATCCTCTCTTATAGTTTCCTTGCGTCCCAGCACCCCATTAGGCAAGCAATCTTTTAACTGTGCCACCTTTCCCCAAAGCAATTTATGATTGATAGTGTTTCCTTTATGGTCTCTGAATCATTTCAAGTGCCAATAATGTAAATTTTAATTAAAAGACTGGACACTATAATGGATCACACATTATGGGCCCGATTCACAAAGGTTATCTTAGAAGTTTGGTCTAAACTTAGAACAAACTTCTAAGTTTGCGACTTTGGGATTTCACACAGGGCATTTATGAGTACTATCTTTCTGTATGCTGTTATGGGCATCAAGTCCCTCACTCATGCGTGCCCCTCCTAGCTCTGTGTGTGATTTCCCTTCAGCGTTATCTGTTTGCCTCAAAATACATTTTGTTTTGGAAGAAACATTGGTGATTGTATTCAGGGGCATTGAAACTCGTGGGCAGTGTATGCAGGAAGAAAAGATGAGTCATCATGACTCATAACGCCCGCTAAAAGCTAACCGAACAGTGTGATTAGCATTTCACGTGTCAACAGTCAACACGTGAAACACGAGATACCAATTAGGAACGCGAGCGGCAGGAAAGTATTTAAACCACTCGCGCGCTACTGAAAGATGCTTAGGGGCAGATTTACAAGCCCCTTGCGCCACTTTTGCGCCGCCGTTGCGTCACTTATGTGACGCAGCGGCGACGCAAAACATGTGCCACGTTGCGCAATATTTACAACGTGACGCATTTAGGGAGATGCGTCACGTTGTAAACCCCTGCGCCACATGAAACCTGCGTCAGGTTTCATGTGGGCGTTCCGGCGCAGGGTGGGCGTTTCCTCGCAGGTACGCTTCGTAAAAGTGACGCAGTGAAATCTACAAGATTTCACGGAGTCACTTTACGCCCATGCTGCGTCAAAACCCTGCGCCTGCTTGAAGCAGGCGTAAGGATTGACGCAGCATGTTAGGCATAGGGCACCCCCGAGCCTTGCTGGAGCCGCGTCGCGCTTGCGACGCGACTCCAGCAATGCGCCGCCTTTCCGTCGGGGGATGCGTCACGCATCTGCCCATCCGTGCGGCGCATCGGCGGTGGCGCAAGGGCAAAGTTGCGTGACGCATCTTCCCTGGTGCATCCCTGCTGATTTGCAGGAATGCGCCAGGGAACGTAAATATGCCCCAGAGTCTTGTCGTTTTCTCAGCACTTACCTGTTTCTTGCTCCTTCTCGGGGACCGGCTTCCCAGTTTACGGAGTCCTCAGCCTTCCTCTGTGATTCCACCGGATTCTGTCCCTTCTTTCGGATTCGTCTTTTCCGCTTCCGAGGACTTCAGTCAGCCTGTCAGTTCCTGATCCTGCACAAAGGAAAAAAGAGATAAGTGCATGATTTACAAACAATAGAAATTGCCTGAAGGCCTCGGGTGAGTCAGAACATTTCTTTATTGTTAAAGTTGAAACTGTAAAATACTCTACAAGACGCTTGGATGTCATTTTGCCATCATTTATATAAAGAGCACTCGAACTGGAAAAGCGGCAGAAGAAACAAAGAACTCAACTGAAAATTAAAGAACAGTGAACTTGATTATAACACATATGATATATGTGACATGCGAATATAATTTGTTATTTATTTTTATTTGTTATTTATGAAAACTCATGTTCTGGCTCATATATAAGAAGCGGAGTGACACAGAAAGGTAAACCAAAAACAAATCAGGTGCATATTGAATGTAACTGAGTTATTGAATAACGATGAGGGAAATTAATGTTTAGATGCATATTGTTTTCTTGTATTTATAGAGTCAACCCCCACAAATCAGAGCCGATAATTAAAGTCAAAGGTATATGAAGGACAGCCTACATATTCATATAGGTAGAGTGTTAAGAAGAATCACGTGGTGTTCTGGTGTGTTCAGTTCATTATATGTTAAGCAGTTGGTATAATATTGGTATGTTTCCTTTCATTATAGAGCCATTCCTGACTGCTTACTTTTGAGTGCCATTCCTACAATTCCCTGCTCAGATTGGAACACCCTTCGCTAAATCAGCTGACGAGGTGCACCAGTCATCCGATCCAGGATTGTTTTTTCTTTATTTTCTCAAATCCCATACCCCCTTTCCCCCAGAGACCTGCCAGGTGAACAGAGTGTTTTACTCACCTGTCTATTTGTCAGTGCTTAGAGGGACTGGGGTTCGGTCGTCGTCAACCAGAGCAAAGGAATACAGGTGATTGGCTGTCGTGACATCTGCACTCAGGCCAGATCTCCACCTTGAGTGTAGACATAAAGATACTACTCATAAATGCCCTTTGTGAATTACCAAAGTTATAAACTTAGACATTTGGTCTAAGTTTAGACCAAACATCTGTTTACCTTTGTTAATCGGGCCCTGTGAGTGCGTGGATTCAGGATCAGTATTCTCTAGTGTCAGAATTACAGCTTTCAGTTTAGCAAGCTGAGCAGTACACTCACCTAAAGATTGTGTAAAAGCTTTATGTTGATGGAATTCTCCATTTTTCATGACACCGCTTACTGCTGCACATGCAGCTGAATAATGGCGCTTGGTGCTAAACGCGGGCAGAGTTGATCCATTAGTATATATTATGTAATCATACTGATCAAGAGGCAAAACTCCACTGCGCACAGGGTATTCTTGTTCATACGGGAGGAATTCTTGCATTTGCAAGGTAGGGTCAAAGACATAGTGAACATCAGTAGCTGTTAAGGAGGTTGCCCATTGTATCTATTTTGGATGTAAGACTTTTGCTTTAGGAACGCTTTCCTTGGTGACAGCCTCTAAGGCCCAGATTCTGAACACTGTCACTCAATGCAGCACAGCCTCCTAGGAGGCTCTGCTGCATTGAGTGACAGAGAGAGAACAGGAGAGCTCCATATTCACAGAGAAATGGCACTCTTCTTCCCTCTCCTCCCCTCTCTCTAGCTCCGGCGCTGATTTCAGTGTGCCTGAGTCTAGCATAGGTTTTGTACAGGAAGGTTACCCTTCCTGTACAAAATACTATGCCTAGACATGTCAAAAAGCATTTCCTACTTTGTATGTGTGCTGCACAGTGCAGCATGCATGCAAATTCAGAAAGGCACAGAGAAATGGAAACATTTCTCAGTTTAACGCCTGCTTTTCAGAGGCGTTAATTTTTGCGATTAATCTCTTTCCACTAATGTTAGTGAATCGGGATTAAATCATGGGTGGTTGCATGGGAAGGCCCATGTAATACCCCCTTAACCCAAAGTAATGCAAACCAGCGTTTTGCGCTGCTTTGCATTACTTTTCCATACAAATATGCACAAATATTTATTTACGTTGCTTGTAAATCCCAAAACGAGTTTAGCGCTCGGTTAATGTTAAAAAAGTCACGCTAATCCAATGCTAAACCTTTCAGAATCTGGGCCAAAGCATGGAATGGGAGTAATCACAATTATGCATTTCTCCTGAGCTAAAGGTCGTTCCTTTATAACAGCTGTCTGAACTGCAGTCAGTATTTTTTCTGTTGATGCAAAACAATTTCAGCATTGGAGTATAAATGCAATTTATAAGCAATCGGTACAGTATCACCCTCATTAAAAGTGACATATGTATAGCCTGTGGATCCTGTAATTAAGTGGATCGCTGAGTTAGTTGTGTTAACACAAGTGTGTAAGTGTCTGGATGCAAGCATATCAGTTCGCAGTGTTCTGAGAATCTGTGTGTATTCAGATGTCCAATGTGTACTGGATAAATCAGGATGAATCAATTCATACAACGGTTTAACCCATTGTGAATAGTCTGGTATGTATGTTCTACCAAAGTTGAGAAAGCCTAACAATGATTGTAGCTTTTTTATGGTGTTTGGTGGTTGTAAGTGGGCACATTTCACCAAGAAATGTGGTGCATGACTTTTGCCTTCATTTGACAACTCATATCCCTGAAATAGGACACTGAGAAATGCAATTTTTGTTTTTTGAAAATTGAATTTATAATCATGCTAAGAAAATAACAAACAATGTGTTTAATCTGGCTCAGTGTTTGTTTAAGGAATCGTTCGTGAGGAATATGGCAACAACATAGGACAATGCTTCTGGGTCAGTGTCATGTAGAATTGACTTTACTAAGGCAGCAAACAGACCTGGGCTGTTCTTATACCCCTGAGGAAGTCCGCAGAATTTTCTCTGGATTCCAAAAGTGAAAAATGCTGTCAAGTCCCTGCTTTCAGGCACTATATTTTGGCAGAAAAAGCCATTGGAAATGTCAAAAGGTGTTTTGTATTTTTTTCATACTATGTTGTTTATTAGGGCCTCTGTTGTGTTCCCCAACCTAGGCATAAGTAGCAAAGCAACCTTTAACCTACATTTGTCCTAGGTTGCTCTGCATAACGGTTCTAGCACTGACCTTTTACCCAGTTATGTGCTGAATAAATGTTGATTGGTTTCCTTGAAACTAGCCTCATTTATTATCCATGAGGATGCTTAGTAAAATCCCCTGCACATGGCGTACATAACAGGATTAACATGCTCTGTACAAAAGTCATTGCTATCTTCATCCTAGGATGACAGAGCTACTTTGCATGATTACAATTATTGATTTAGGCTCCTTTACATAATCGTACTCACAACATATGGATTGTGGCAGTAATCCAGAGGCTACCTTTGTGGTATAAAAGAACCACACCTTCACTATGTAACTAGAGGAGACACTTCCACGCTGACACAAGACACTGAGGTCCCTGCACGCTGAAGCTTCAGCACGCAGTGGTCTGACATCCCTTGCGGGTTGTCCAACTCGTGACCAAGACGGGGTCCTTCATTCTCTCCCATCAGGTAATGGGGTTGGCTCTTTACTAGGGGAGTCTCGGCTTCACACCCACGTGCATGCTAGGTACACTTATGTAGGGTTCGCATCGTAGGAGTATGCTTGATTACTGTCATATTTATATACATGCATACATTCACTGTTTTAGCACCATTGTAGAATTCTACCTTCTATTTACTCTGTTGGTGCTTGTAATCTCTTACATTAGCTTCTGTATATTGAGTGTTGTAGCAAACATATTTTATACTGGAATGACGCTGGTCCAATAAATACTTATTGAAAATGTCCCCAACGTTTATTCTTTATATCTCTCTGAGGCTAAGTGAGCACAATTGACTGAGCGAAAAGTACTGTACTGTTTCCATGATCCCTGAAGGGTCAAGGGTTGTCATGTTTAATGGTTGCCAGAAACTATTCGCTCCTTGGTAATGTTCAGGGGCTTATTGTGGAACTGTGAGCTAGCTGGTCTACAGGCTGACATATCCTGTGGGGGTGTTTGGAATCAGTCTGGACACCAATCCCTCAGTTTACGTTATCCAACAAACGACCAGATCCTATATATTTTTAGGAACTAAACAACACCTCTCTGTCTGAATTTTGAATTGCAAAGGTGCATGTATGACTGTTTAAATGTCTGTAGTCTAAGACTAAACGATAGAAATGGTCCGGCTTGGCTGCCAATAATAATGGGTTCTTCATTGCTGAAATGCAAGGCTCAAGTACACCTTGATACTCTAATTGTAAGAGAATTTCCCTAACCGGGCATTTTGCATCATGCTCTATTGGATATTGTGGCTGTACTTGCAGGCTAGACCTTATGGATATAACGTGATAAGACAAGTCCTTATCCCAGCCAACATTGTTGCGCTATAATGCTGGAGTTTGTACAAGGGCCCATTCCGTGGCATATGCTTGTTTGACAACTTCAGGAACAAGAACAGAGATAGAAGGTATTATTACATCTTCCCCTTGTGGGACCTTTCTATCAAACTCAGATGGCCAGTCTGTTTCATAGCAAACACAACAAGATGGACCTGGCCTGGAAGTTCGGATGGACTGTTCTCATGAGGAGCAGGGTCAAGGCTGATTTGCATATGGCTGGGTCCAAACTGGGGTGGCATAGTGAGCAAAAGAACAATGGATTCAACCCATATCAGTGACTATGGGTGAGTGGTTGAAAGGTTTCAGCACTCCGTCCATCATCTTGTTGTGTTTGCTATGTTCGCCCTAAGTGACCAAGGGTATGCCCAGATGTGGATCCCTTGCTCGCTGTGCCACAGGATTTAAGCTAGCCTGGCTGATGAGGAGTAATGCCCTGAAACTGGTCTCAGGATGCTTATTTCCAGTCCAGGAAGGACCTGGCCTGGCAGTTTGGGCTGGGCAGTACCTATGAGGAGCAGGGTCATGGCTGATTTGCATATGGCTGGGTCCAAATTGGGGTGACATGGTGAGAAAAAGAATGATGGATTAAACCCAGATCTGTGACTTAGGGTGAGTGGTTGAAAAGTATCATCACTCCGTCCATCATCTTGTTGTGTTGGCCAATCTGTTTCAGCCAAGAGAAGGTTATAGGTGATTGTTAAATTTTCCCAGACTAATACTTTAATAGTACGTGGTACGTCACCCTCAATTTGGATGTCCAATTCATACAGTCTGTCGGAAGGGCTAACCAGCTGATCTTGTGTTTCAACTTGAATACATTCATTAGTTGCTCTCGAAGCTAGAAACTCTTGAAGATTCTGGCAAACTACTGTGACCTCTGCTACACTGTCTAGCAGTGTCAATGCCCACGTCTTGTTCTGAAGGAGCGTTCTCAATATGTGTGGCATATTTAGTGGAAATATCTGCCACTTTCCTCTTTTTGAATTGATGGTTTTGTTCTGGAAGTTTCTCTTCCTTTTTATTATAACGTCAGATGAGTGCTGTGAGTCCTTCCTCATTTTCACATACTCTTCGTGCCTGCGTTCCAGTCGTCCCCCTCTCTCCGAGAGTTTGTTGGCTAAGTCCTGAAAGAAACGAGAAGGATACTTATCAGGCTGTTTAAGGGAATGACAGTTACGTACATTATAATGTGTGTTGGTGGAAGGAGATATTGGACTGTTGACATAATTCCTAGCTAGCTTCCAGTGCCCCATCTAAACCCCTAACCTTACCAGGGTACCAGATGGTATCATTAACCTCGGACATGACCAATCTTTATTCTCCAAGGAAGTTGTTGAAACAGTTCTACCCTTTTGTTATTTACTTTTGCATGCCCGGGTCAAACACAAGAAAGATACGAATTGGCTTTTCAAACATATTCTTGTATAGAAAGAGTGTGAGTGTGCTGCAATTATTAGACAGAAGAAGCAAAGCACTTTAACCAGCATTACAAGAATGGTGAAAAGGATAAACAGTTCAACCATTATAACATTATTATGATTATACTCCTGTCTAACACTATGCATACTATTGAGAGCATAGAGGAAGTACCCTCTTCCAGATCTCTTGGGATAGCCTAACCTCCGCTATATCTGAGTATGATGTGTCAGCAAGCCGGCATATGTAGAATAGGCTATCATCCTTTGCAGGATATAGGTCAGAGTCAGCAGGACTGCATCTCAGCCACAGTGCATCCTGTTCACAATCCTAGCAGAAGTTCTCCTCTGCCAAATGTAATGCAGCACAGCCCACCCTGCATACATTATACCTGACGCAGGTATAATGTGACGCAGGGCTTTACAACGTGACGCATCTCCCTAGATGCGTCACGTTGTAAATGGGCCGCATTTTTATGCTGCTGCTGCGTCACAAAAAGTGACACAACAGCGGCGCAAAAATGACGCAAGGGGCTTGTAAATCTGCCCCCATATGCGATACAAAAAATGTGCTGAAATTATCACTGCATAAAATGTTATCATTTGAATTGACCCGGTACCACAAAAATGAGTTTTGTTCACTATTGAATACACATAAAGTTTTGAATGAATTGTGAATGGAAAAGTACCTCTTGAAATTGAATTGCATAGTATGTTCTTTATGTTAATCATGTGCATCGTGTGTGATGTAGTATTTATGCCGGAATTGAGATTTCCTGGTCATTTGACCAAGACCGAAGGAGGTCGAAACACGTCTGTTTCATTCTGATGAAATTAAAAACAATCTTTGAAATCCGAGCTTTTGGAGTGGCTGAAATTTCTTTCCAGCATATGGGAGAGGAGCATTGCTGCAATATTACCTACTGGCAGTCGCCAGTAGGTAGTTATAGTTAGGACCTTGTCTAAATTCAAAAAGCGTTTTTTCTTTTGCCAATATCTTCGGCGCCGTTTGACGAATCTTAGTGAAATTTTCAAAACTAATGGTTCACTCAGGTCAGCTCCTGTCTTGAACGTTTCAGGGGGATTTGTCAAGCGGGGGCCGAGAAAAAAGGGGGTCCCAAAACGCATTTTCCCATGTTAATCTCCATAGGAAATTTTGGAACAGGCTACAGCCCGAACTGCTGAACGGAATTACACCAAATTTGGCAAAAAGGTAGCTCTTGGTTCAGAAAGCGCCCTTTTTTTTAAATGGTGTAAATCTGTTCATTAGTTCCTGAGAAATTCAAAAAATAAAAATGTATATATCTAAGCACCGAGGAGGAGTCGCGACTCCTCCCGAGCATGAGCTGACTTCTGATTGGCTGCCAACACTCCAAAGCAGAATGTGTTGGCAGCCAGCTTGTGACTTGGTAACCGAGTCACAAGAAAAAGGGGGGAAAAAAGTGAAAAATGAAGAAAAGGGGGCAGGGTAGAAACACCCTGACCCCCTATGCCTGCGCAGGGGGTCCCACAAAGACCCCCAGGGCCAAAAAAAGCATTTTTTTAAAGAAAAAAAAATCGTCCGAATTCACGCTGGGTTTGCGAATCCGGCTGAAAAAAAACAAAAAAACGAAGCGCCGACTCCCACGCTTCATTTGTTTTAAGCCCCCAGGTGGGCCAGGTCCCGGGGGCAATTTAAAATTATGGTGTGGGGGCCTGTGGGGGCCCCCATAGCCCCGGGGACTGCCACCTCCCTGGGGCTTTCCTCATAATGTGCAGGGGGCACGCGGCCCCCCGCAGCCCCGGGGACTGCCACCTCCCAAGCTTTTAAAAAAAAATGCGTGATGGGGCTCCTGCCCCCCAAGCTGCCCCGGGGACCACCACCTCCCCGGGGCTTTGTTTTAATATGGGCGGGGGGGCCTCGCGGGCCACTCCAAGCCCCGGGGACCGCCACCTCCCCGGGGCTCCAATTTATTTAGAGGAGTGTAGGGAGGAGCTTTTGCACCTCCCCACACTGCCCCAGGGACCACCACCTCCCCGGGGCACAAATTATGTTAATATGGGGGTCCGTTACGGACTCCGGCCCCGGGGACCACCACCTCCCCGGGGCTATGATAAATGTTGGGAGGGGGGCATGGCCCCCCTCCTGGAGCCTTCCTTGGCCCTGGGGACCGCCACCCCACAGGGCCGGCTCCTACAATGTCCCGGGGTGCCCAACCCCGGGACATTGCCATTTGCTATGGCAGGGCGGGAGCACGGCTCCCGCCCTGCCATAGCATACACTCTTTGCTTTTGGAGCGAGAGCAGGAAACCTGCTCTCGCTTCCAAAAGCAAAGCAGAACTGCTTTGGGCAAGGGGAGCTGCATGTTAGAAGTTCCCCTTGCCCAAAAGCAATACCGGCTCCCGCAGGAGGCGGGGAGCCGGCTGGGACCGTGGGGGCATTGGGGCTCCCCCCATGGTCTCCGACATGAGGCCAGGCCCTGGGGGATGGGGTACCGGGGCCAGATGTGGCCAAGGGAAGGCGGGCCACGCGGCCCCCCTTCCTAATTAAAAATATAATAATAAAAAAAAAAGATCGAGGCACAGCCCGGGGGGGATGGGGTCCCCGGGGCCATAATTGGCTGTGGCCCCCCTCCAAAAAAAAACAAAAAAACAACAAGGCTGGCCAGGCTCCGGGGGATGGGGTCCCCAGGGCCATAATTGGCCTCAGGATGGGGACCACGTGGCCCCACTCCCAATTTTTTAAAAAAATTAGTAAAAGCTGGCCAGGCCCCAGGTATGGGGTCTCCGGGGCCAGGAGTGGCCCAGGGAAGAGGGGCAACGTGGCCCCCCTCCCATAAAATAAAATAAAAAGAAACCGGCAACTCGCCGGAGGCCCTGCCCCTCCCTGCATGACTGCAAGCGCTTCCCTGGCGCGTTCTGAGTTGGGGATTAAGTCCCCTTCATTACTGAGGGTCCCTGGGGGCCAACTAGCCCACCAGGTACCTCCAGTAAGCCCCACACAGTGGGATTGCTGAGAGGTGGTCCGAGGCCATGCCCCTTTTTGCACCACTCTGCAAACGCGCCTTTTGGCACATTGCTGGTGGGGCAATGAGGTCCTCTTGTGTCCTGAGGACCTCAGGACACAAGTGGACTTCATCCCCCGAGCAGCAGTGCGCCAAGAGGTGCGTTTGCGGAGTGGTGTAAAAAGGGGGCGTGGCCTCGGACCACTCTCAGCAATCCAGCTGTACGGGGCTTACTGGAGGTAACAGGAGGGCTAGTTGGCCCCCAGGGACCCTCAGGAGGAAAGGGGACTGCATCCCCCAACCAAGAGCGCGCCAAGAGGCACGTTTGCAGAGCGATGGAGAAAGGGGGCGTGGCCTGTGTCCACCTCTCAGCAATCCCACTGTGTGGGGCTTACTGGAGGTAAGAGGTAGGCTAGTTGGCCCCTAAAGGACCCCCAGCAGCGAAGGGGACTTCATTCCCCATCCAAGAGCACGCCAGGGAGAGTGTTTGCAGAGTGGCGGGCAAATGGGGCGTGGCCTGCTATGAGAACTTAGCAATCCTGCTGTGTGGGACTTACTGGAGGTAATGTCCTTGGGGGCCAACTACCCCTCTAAGTCCCACACAGTGGGATTGCTAAAACGTCTTCAGAGGGCATGCCCCCCTTTCTCCACCACTCTGCAAACGCGCCTCCTGGCAGACTACGGGATGGGGGATGAAGTCCAATTTACTCCTGAGGGACTTTGGGGGCCAAGAAGCCCTCCTGGTACCTCCTGTAAGTCCTATGCAGTGGAATTCCTGAGCTCTAGTCGGAGGCCCAGGACCCTTTCTCCACCACTCAGCAAACGCGACTACTAGTTAAAGAAGTGTTTGCAATGTAATAGGTTTCGCATTTGCGAGAGTTAGAGCTATTGGCGTTGTAAATGTAAACGCTTTTTACTAATTGTTTTTGGAGTTGAGTGGATGTACGTTGTGTGTAGTGGAATTATGTGGTATGTTGTGCAGTGAAATTATGTGGATAGAAAGTATGTGGTATTTAGTGTGTAGGAATTATGTAGAGTGGGATTATGTGTTATGGAGAGTAATTATGTGGTATGGTAGTCTGTGTTGTGGAGTGGTAACCTCAGGTTTAGTCTTTCTCGTTTCCATAGAAGCTCAACTATGAACTCAGTGAGACAAAAAAAGAAGGAATCACTGAGGAGCACTTGTGGAACTAGTCAGAGGTATGAGCAGGGCCACTGGAATTATGTGACTGTTTGGCTGCACCGACTTTCGCACAATTATACATTTTCTGCATCAGCCACATAATTCATCATCTGCTCCCTAATCTGCAGATTTGAACAAAAAAAGCCTTGTTTCTAGCTCAAACGGCTCAAACGTTACCAAAAATGCAGCGACAAGTGTTACAGCATGGTGGAAGGCCCTTTGCAAACCTAGAAAGGTCACCTGTTACTTATTGCTAAATGTGGGTGTTAAATTGGTATTAATGGTGTACAAGCCACTTTTGCTTCCTTCTGCGCCTCTCTTGCCTCTTTCTGCATTTCTGTTGCTTCTTTCTGCACATTTCTTTCTTTTTCTGCACTTCTCTTGCCTCTTTCTGCAAATCTCTTCTACTTTCTGCACCTCTCTTCCCTCTTCCTGCACGTCTGTTGCCTCTTTCTGCACCTCATTTGCTTCTTTCTGTACCACTCTTGCCTCTTTCTGAACCCTTCTTCCCTCTTTCTGCACCTCTATTGCCTTTTTCTGTACCCCTCTTACGTCTTTCTGCACCCTTTTTGCCTCTTTCTGCACCTCTGTTCCTTCTTTCTGCACTTCTTTTGTTTTTTTCTGCACCTGTCTTGCTTCTTTCTGTACCCCTCTTGCCTCTCTCTGCACCCCTCTTCCCTCTTTCTGTACTTCTGTTGCTTCTTTCTGCACTTATCTTGCTTCTATCTGTACCTCACTTGCCTCTTTCTGCACCTCTGTTGCTTCTTTCTGCAATTCTCTTCCTCTTTCTGCACCCCTCCTGCCTCTTTCTGTACGCCACTTGCCTCTTTCTGCACCTCTCCTACCCCTTTCTGCACCCCTCTTGCCTCTTTTTCTACCTCTGTTGGTTCTTTCTGCACCTCTTTTGCCTTTTTCTGTACCGCTCTTGCCTCTTTCTGCACCTCTGTTGGTTCTTTCTGCACTGCTCTGGCTTCTTCCTGCACCTCTGTTCCAAATTTCTGCATCTCTCTTGCCTTTTTCTGCACCCCTCTTCCTTCTTTCTGCACCTCTCTTGCCTTAGTCTGCCTACCTGTTCTCTCTTTCTGCACCCCTTTTGCCTCTTTCTGCAGTTCTCTTGCCTCCTTCTGCACCTCACTTGCCTCTTTTTGCACCACTGTTGGTTCTTTTGCACTGCTCTTGCTTCTTTCTGCACCTCTCTTGCAAATTTCTGCACCCCTCTTGTCTCTTTCTGCACCCCTTTTACCTGTTTCTGCACCTCTCTTGCCTCTGTCTGCACCTCTGTTCCCTCTTTCTGTACCTCTTTTGCCTGTTTCTGCAACTCTCTTACCTCTTTCTGCATTTTTCTTGCCTCCTTCTGCACCTCTGTTGCTTCTTTCTGCACTTCTCTTGCCTCCTTCTGCACCCCTGTTGCTTCATTCTGCACTTTCCATACTTCTTTCTGCACCTGTCTTGCTTCTTTCTGCACCCCTGTTGTCTCTGTCTGCACTCGCCTTCCCTCTTTCTGTACCTTTCTTGCCTGTTTCTGCATCTCACTTGCCTCTTTCTGCACTTTTCTTGCTTCTTTCTACTCCTCTGTTGCTTCTTTCAGCAATTCTCTTGCCTCTTTCTGCACTTCTCTTGCCTGTTTCTGTACCTCTCTTGCCTTTTTCTGTACCTCACTTGCTTCTTTCTGCACGTCTCTTGCCTCTTTCTGCACCTCTGTTGCTTCATTCTGCACATTCCATGCTTCTTTCTGCTCCCATGTTGTCTCTTCTGTACCTCTCTTGTCTCTTTGTGCACCTCTCTTGCCTCTTTCTGCACTTCACTTGCTTCTTTCTGCACCTCTCTTGCCTCTTTCGGCACCTCTGTTGCTTCTTTCTGCACTTTTCTTGCCTCTTTCTGCACCTCTGAGTTAGAGGTAGTTTTAATCCCCCTGCCCTATTATGTACTAGGGCATTACAGGGGAGGTCATGCCAATCACAGGGGTACCCCAACCCATAGTGTACCCTATTGTATATAGGTGTTTTCACTATATTCTATGTGTCTTTCAGCATAGAACTGACTCCGGGCCTGGCTAGTCAGAGTCAGTTACCACCAGTACCAGTCAGCAAAAAGTTGGGGGCACAGGATGACTTTGCAACAAGGCCTCTTTCAGCACCTCTGTTGATTCTTTCTGCATATCTCTTGCTTCTTTCATCACTTTTCTTCGTCTTTCTGGACTTCTGTTGCCTCTTTCTGCATTTCTCTTGCTTCTTTCTGCGCCTTTCTTCCTCTTTCTGCACATGTCCTACCTCTGTAGGCATAGTTAGAAATTAGCATTTAAAAAAACTTTGAAATTCACTGAAAAAACCATAGGTTTCAGGGACGTTATAGTTAGAAATTAACATTTAAAAAACCTTTGAAATTCACTGAAAAAACCATAGGTTTCAGGAACGTTATAGTTAGAAATTAGCATTTAAAAAACCTTTGAAATTCACTGAAAAAACCATAGGTTTCAGGGACGTTATAATTAGAAATTAGCATTTAAAAAACCTTTGAAATTCACTGAAAAAACCATAGGTTTCAGGGACGTTATAGTTAGAAATTAGCATTTAAAAAACCATAGAAATTCACTGAAAAAACCACAGGTTTCAGGGACGTTATGTTTAGTTAGACAATTCACTCGTACAAAACCAGAGAAATTCGGCCGTTATAGTTAGTTGAGCTAAGTATAACTCGTGCCCCCGCAATGCACTGCTGATGACATCACATATTACATCACTCATGACATGGTCAGTGACATCACTGTTGACATCTCAAATGACATCACTGATGACATCATCCACGTGATCCTCTGATGCACCTCCTCACAGCCCAATATAACCTTTGATACACCCACTCTAAAATACAGACTGCCATTCTCGAAACCATAGACACACCAATACCAGTTACTATATACTCACTCACTGATTCCTAGGTCTACACATGCATCCACTCACTCACCCATACAGTCACTCATACATGCAGTCACTCATCAATACAGCCACTCTGATATGCACTCATACACCTATACAGACACTCACATACCGCCACTCACCCATAGAGTTACTTACACAGCTAGTTACTCATGTAATATTATCAATTACACTCCCATTTACTCACCTATACAGTTATACACTCACCACCTTACTTATTCACACAGATACTAACACATACTTACTCTCTTACACAATCACTGACACAAGCACACACTCATCCACACAGCCACTCTCACAATCACTCACTCTCACATATGGGGGCATATTAACAAGGGCCAGTGATAATTATCGCTGGCCCCACATAGCGATAGAAATATTATCGCCGGCTATCGCTGAAAATTATCGCCATGATAACGCTATATTTACAATGCATAGCGCTATGGCGATAATATTTCAGCGATAGCGGTGTTTGCCATGGAACATCGCTGGTTTTCCAGCGATGTTCCTTGGAAAACAGCGATAACATTGCTGATACGACCCTGTGGTCATATCAGCATAATCCACCTACCATTATTAGTATGCCTTAGTCTGGAATTTAACAGACGTTAAATTCCAGCTTTAAGGCCGAGGTAGCGCGATTTTTTTTATCGCTGCACCTCCTTGTTAATATCGCGAAGCTGCCTTCGCGATATTTTCATGTGTTGTTTTCACAGCCACGCCTTCTTTGCATCTCATTAGCGATGCGAGGCTGTGAAAAAACGGGCTCTACATCAAGGAAACACACGCTAGCGTGTCCTTGATGATATTGCGATATAATTATCGCCGCTTATCGCCCGAAAACGGACACTAAAGCAGCGATAATTATATCGCCAACCCTTGCTAATATGCCCCATAGTTATTTATATACTCCAACACTCACATATACTGCCTTTCTCATTTGTAGTTACTCACACATGTACCACTGAGACATCCATTCACTCACCAACACAGCCATACACACACTCACCCACCCATGCAGCCACTCACAGACACACTCTTGTACCCATACACCCAGTGAATCACCCATTAACACATCCATGCAGTGAGTCACACACACCCCACCCACCCACACAGACACTCAGGCACCCATACAGATACTCAGACAAGCAATCAATAACCCATATAGACACTCATGTAGCTACTCACCAACCCATGCAACCGCTTAAACACCAACAGACAGACTGATACAGACATTCACACAGTTTAGTCACTAACCCATGCATTCAGTAAGACACGTTTAATCACTCACTTATACAGTCAGTCACACATCTACTAAATCATCTATTCAGACAGTCATACACCCACTCATTCTTCAATACACCTTGGCATATATATATATATATAAAACATATTTAAACTTTATAGAAACACACAGTCACTGGATGATGTAATTTGAGATGTTATCAGTGATGTCATCAGTGATGTCACTGACCATGTCATGAGTGATGTAGTATGTGATGTCATCATTAGTGCATTGCGGGGGCGCGAGTTATACTTAGCTCAACAAACTATAACGGCCACATTTTTGGGGTTTTGTAAGAGTGAATTGTCCAACTAACTATAACGTCCCTGAAACCTGTGTTTTTTTCAGTGAATATATATATATATATATATATATATATATATATATATATATATATATATATATATATATATATGAACACCACATCCGATTCTCCACGCAAAAATCGGACACCGACACAGGGAGATTTCAGAAATGCAAGGTTTATTCCCCCATTACGCTGCAACGCGTTTCGGCATTCACTGCCTTGATCACACAGTCATACATATATATATATTTTTTTCCACTGAAAAAAACAAAGGTTACAGGGATGTTTTAGTTAGGTAATAGAATTTAAAAAAACTTAGAAATTCACTGAAAATAACAAAAGTTACAGGGACGTTATAGTTAGGCTGACATTTCACTCATAAAAAACCAGAGAAATTCAGCAGTTATAGTTAGCTGAGCTAACTATAACTCATGCCCCAACAATCCACTGCTTATGACCTCACATATTACATCACTCATGACATGGTCAGTGACATCACTGATGACATCACTCATGACATCTCAAATGACATCACTGATTACATCATCCGGTTACTGTGAGTGTTTCTGAATAGTTTATGAGTGTTAAATATATATACACACCAAGGTGTATTAATGAATCAGTGGGTGCATGAGTGACTGTATGGATGATTTAGTGGATGAGTGACTGACTGTATAAGTGAGTGATTATACGTGTCTCAATGAATGTATGGGTGAGTGATTAATTTGTGTGAATATCTGTATCAGCCTGTCAGTTGGTGTGTAGGTGGCTGAATGGGTTAGTGAGTAGGTACATGAGTGGCTGTATGGGTTATTGATTGGTTGTCTGAGTACTTGTATGGGTGTATTAGTGTCTGTGTGGATGGGTGAGGGGGTGTGTGATTGCCTGCATGGATGTTTGAGTGGGTGAATCAGTGGCTGTATGGGTTCATGAATGCATCTGTGAGGGGCTATATGGGTGAGTGAGTATGCTTATTGCTGTGTTGGTGAGTAAATGGATGTGTCAGTGGTATATGGGTGAGTAACTGCATATGTGAAAGGCAGTATAGGTGAGTGTTAGAGTATATAAGTGACTGTATGTGTGAGTGGGTGATTGTGTGAGTGGCTATATTGGTGAGTGTGTGCTTGTGTCAGTGACTGTATAGGTGAGTGAGTATGTGTTAGTATCTGTATCAATGAGTGAGTTGGTGTGTGTATAAGTGTATAGGTGAGTAAGTGGCAGTGTGATTGGGTCTATGGATGAGTGAGTAGGTGTGTGAGTAGCTCTATGAGTGTCTGAGTGTATGAGTGACTGTATTGGTGTATGAGTGAATATGTCAGTGGCTGTATTAGTGAGTAAGTAGGTGTATGAGTGGCTGTATGGGTGAGTGAGTGAGTGGATGTGTGTGTAGACCTATGAATGAGTGGGTATGTAAGTACTGGTATGGGTGTGTTTATGATTTCGAGAATGGTAGTGGGAAAGAAGTTGGAGTGGGTGTATGAATAGTTACATGGGGCTGTGAGTGGCTGCGTCAGAGATTCTGAGGCTGATGTCATCAGTGATGTCATTTGGGATGTCATCAGTGATGTCATCAGTGATGTCACTGACCATGTCATGAGTGATGTAATATGTGAGGTCATAAGCAGTGCATTGTAGGGGCACGAGTTATAATTGGCTCAGCTAACCATAACTGCTGAATTTCTCTGGTTTCGTACAAGTGAAATGTCAGCCTAACTATAAAGTCCTTGTAACCTTTGCTTTTTCAGTGAATTTCTAAGGTTTTTTTAAAATTCTATTTCCTGACTGTAACGTCCCTGTAACCTTTGTTCTATTCAGTACATTTCTAAGGTTTTTTAAATGTTAATTGTTAACTATAATGTTCCTGTATCCTATGGTTTTTTCAATGTCTGAGGTTTATCTATTGGGCTAAAGAGGCTGCAGAAAAGAGTGGTATTGAAAGAGCCCTGGGTTTGCCAAATGTGCAGATTACTTGGTTTAGCCAGAGAGAGTTAAAGTTTCAACAGTTGCTGCCTTTGGTTAAATCCATTCTGGATTCCCAAGATCCTCACCTCTTGATTGTGCACTGTGGTGGCAATGACCGATGCACATTGACTGGGGTAGGGCTGGAAATCCTAATGAAAGAAATCTTTACAGAACTGATGTCACTTTTCCCTCTCACTGTCTTGGTGTACTCTAATATATGCCAAAGACAGAAATAGAAGTGGTCAAATCAAATCTGTCCACAGATTGACAAAGCCAGGAAACATGTTAATAAAACTGTTTCTGCATTCCTCAGGGACCATCACATGGGCTGTATCTATAACAACAATCTACATTTTGACATGCATGGAATTTATAGAAATGATGGAGTGCACTTTACAGTTGAAGGCAACTTGGTGTTTCTAACTAGCCTGAAACTCTGCATCCGGTCTTATGTGAAGCAGCCGTATACACACAACTGACGCAATGGCTCTTGTCAGAGCCACCCTAGTAGCCAAAATATTGTGAAGTGCTTTTCAAAAGGTTTTTTTTCCTTTCATTTTTGGGAATCTTCGTGATGACATCACGATCCCCGCTGACACATCGCGAAAATGGAACACAAAAGCAGACATTCAATGACCACTAGCACATCCAAAAATAAAATGTAAAAAAATCCATTCTGAACATTGACCTACGCATATTATTATATTCATTCTTCTTTCAAAGCTTGTTTAAACTCATATCTTTGTCTTAAATTTCTTTAAAAACCATGTTTCAGACCTATTTCCCGTTTTTACAATTATTCGGGATATCGCGATGACGTCGTGGACCACGAGGATCATGCCTTTCCCATAAAGTGAAAACACATATATGCACATACATTACAGTATTTTACACACTAGGGGTTTATTACTGTACACTTCAAACTCATGTTTTCCTAGTGTATTTCTAGAACAACCATCTCTAAAACCTATTTTCAGTTTTTGCGGTGACTCAGGAGATCGCGATGATGTCACTCATTGTGAACCCCGCGGTTACATCGCGAAAGCGGAAAGCAAAAGCAGGATTTCAATGGCCACCACCACATTCAAAAATTATAACTATATAATTAATTCTAACCATCACAGTAGATAACTGAATATATAAATAACTCTATAAAAAAAGGATCAGAATCTCAATATCTCTATAAGAATTCGCATTAATAGTTCACCAATATTCGCGACGACGTCGGTAGTCGAGACGTTCCCACAACGGTACATGGGGGTTTGCGCTAGCGGTCGCAGCGTCGTCACGAATATCATGCAAGATTAAAAAAATACATTTGAGATGTCATCAGTGATGTCATCAGTGATGTCACTGACCATGTCATGAGTGATGTAATACGTGAGGTCATAAGCAGTACATTGCGGGGGCGCGAGTTATAGCTAACTCAGGTAACTATAATGCCTGAATTTCTCTGGTTTTGTATGAGTGAAATCTGACCCTAACTATAACGTCCCTGTAACCTTTGTGTTTTGGTGATTATATATATCGACACTGGGTACTTATAGTTAAGATGGAGTTTCCTTAGGAAATACCTTTTGGTGCCAGTTGATGAGTCTCCATGAAACTTTTCGAAAAAAACATCAAATGTGGCACAAAGTTAGATCTTGGTTGAAAAAGAGTGCTTTTTGTGATTTGGTGGAAATCTGTTCAGTAGTTTTCGAGAAATTAATGCTCAACAACTTTGTATATTTCACCCCACGGAGGATCCCCTGGAATTGAGAGATCTCCTGTAGATCTGATTGACAGTTGTGAGTCCTAACAAAAACATTAAAAAATATATAAGTGGAATGGTAGGGGCTACCCTATCCCCCTAGGCCTGGTGGTGGGGTCACAGAGGGACCCCCCTGGGGTCAAAACCTTTTTTTATTTTTTTGTTGCCACAAATTCATTGAGGATCTGCAAATATACAGTAAAATTTACAAATGCGCCGGCACCTTTTAAATAAAATAATCTCTGGGGTGGTCCAGTTGTGTGGTGCATTGACAAGTAAGTTTTTTGGGGGGAGGATCGGCCCCTCTCCCCTAGCCTCCAAGAGGCAACTGGGACTCCATTTCCCGGTGCCAATATCTTATTAAAGTGGATGAGGGGCTGCAAAGCACCCCTCCTAGAGCCTAAAATGTCTCTAAGGACCCCATCCCCGGTGCCGCATAAATAGTTATAGGGAGGGTCGACCACAAAGTGCACAAAGCTTCTCCCACCCAGTGGGAGATCCAAACTTTTTCCCAGCAGGGAAAGTACATTGAATTGCTCCCAGCCAGCGGGAGCTAAGGAAACCTGCTCCTTCAGGCCAAAAGCTATGCCCACTTCCACTGCACCTGCAATGGGTGCAAGCCAGGGGGCTGCAGGGGCCCTGGGCCTCCCCATGCAGCCCTCAATGAGGGAGAAACTGTAGTGTGGCCCGGGCAGGCATGGGGGCATGCCACTTAATTTTAAAAAACATGTGTTCAGCTCCTCCAAAAGCAGCCCCCAACATGTATAATGAAGTGCGGTTCCCCGGGTGATCAGTGGGGCACCTCTTAAATAAAAATAAAATTCCCCAGGGCATCGGGTGTCCCTCAAAAAATAAAAATAAATCCACAAAGAGCTCATTTATTATTCACCACCTACACAGAGCACCCTATAATGCCCTGCAAGGGTGATTTACATATTGTTTTATTTTTAGTGATATCCATAGAAGGGGCACCATCAAAACCTATTTTTTCTAATGTTGTGGGGGCTGCAGGGAGTTATGCAGTCTCTAGCAACATTAGATAAAGAAACAGGAAGAATCCTGAGTCATTGAAACCATGACTTCTGGAGAACCTGCTATATTTTTTTAAGGCATTTCCCAAGCTGTAGTTTTTGCTATGCAGTCAGTAATACAGCACTCTCTAGGGGATTGTTCTATGGCTGCATTTATGTGGTTTAAAGATGTTTAAAGAATATATCAAGACGTCTTGTGATTAATTTTATGTATGCTTTTTTCGGTACACAATGGTATAAGAAATATTTAGAGGCATGTTTTCTGTTTTAAAAAATACACAAGAAATCTCATTTATTATTCAGTGCACCTACAAGGAGCACCCCATAATGCCCTGCTATGGTAATTTACATAGTTGTTATTTTTGGTGCTGTCCCTGCACCACCATTTTTCTTTTATGTTGTGGAGGGCTGCAGGGAGTTCTGCAGCCTCCAGCAACATTAGAAAAGGAAATAGGAAGTCTCCTGCATCATTGAAAGCATGACCTGTAAGAACTGTCTATATTATTTTTAAAGCATTTCCCAGGCTGGAGCTTTTGCTCTACAATAAGGAATACAGCCGCCTCTAGGGGCTTGTTCTGAGACTGTATTTTATGTGGTTTAAAGATGTATAAAAAGATATTAGGACCTCTCGTGATTAATGTTATAATTACATTTATGGATAAAAAATGGTGTAAGAAATATTTAGAGACATGCTTTTTTTTAATATCTAATTTCTCTGACTATTTATTTATGCATTTTTCACCCACATAAAAGCTATGTCAAACTATAAGTCATGCCCTAAGTTAAATATAACTTGCACTCCCACAATGCACAGTTTTTTCATAAAAAAGTGTACTACAAATGTTGCAGTGATATCAATGATGCCTTAGAAGATGTCATGAGTGATGTAATATGCGGGGGTAATTTGCAGGGCATGGTGAGGACACGAGTTATAGTTACCATAGGGCATGTAGGGCATGAGGTATAGTTATTTGAGATAACTATAACTGCTGGATTTCTATGGTTTTGCGTGTGTAAAATCTGAGCCTAACTATAACTTCCTTGTAACCTATGTTTTTTCAGTGAATTTCTACAGTTTTTAAAATTTTATTTCCTAACTATAACCTTTTGTTTTATCAGTGAATATATATATTCACACATCAGAATTGCCCAGATTCAAGACCGCACTCCGTAGCTGGTAAGTAACATACTTTATTTCAAAAAGGCATCCAGCTTTTGATTCTCATCAGAGAATCAAAAGAGATTCGAAATGCGTAAGGCCAGGGACGTTTTCTGCGGGGATGCTAAGCTGGATGCCTTTTGAAATAAAGTATGTTACTTACCAGCTACGGAGTGCTGTCTTGAATCTGGGCAATCCTGATGTGTGAATATGACTGCGGCGGTTCCAGGCCGCATGAGACGACGCACCATCTTTAAATCAAAGAACCCATGGGTGGAAGATTCCACTTCTGTGCGGGCGCAGTTGGTGATTTGAATATAGGCATCCAGAGTTCCATCCTGAAGCCCAATGGAGGGCTATAAACATTGTCCCATATTAAAGTGCAGCAACCAAACCCACTGGAGGGTCGTGAAAGAAATTAAATGAACTGCATCTCCCAGAGTGCTTTTAAATTATGACGTTTTTTCCATCTTGGAGGCACACCTGAAGCCAAGCAATTTGAATAAGACTCGAGCGGGAGAATGCAGTTGAGAAAGAGAGGCTGCTGACACGGGCCTCTGATGAGAATCAAAAGAGATTCGAAACGCGTAAGGCCAGGGATGTTTTCTGCGGGGATGCTAAGCTGGATGCCTTTTTGAAATAAAGTATGTTACTTACCAGCTACGGAGTGCGGTCTTGAATCTGTGCAATCCTGATGTGTGAATATGACTGCAGCTGTTCCAGGCCGCATGAGACGACGCACCATCTTTAAATCAAAGAACCCATGGGTGGAAGATTCCACTTCTGTGCGGGCGCAGTTGGTGATTTGAATATAGGCATCCAGAGTTCCATCCTGAAGCCCAATGGAGGGCTATAAACATTGTCCCATATTAAAGTGCAGCAACCAAACCCACTGGAGGGTCGTGAAAGAAATTAAATGAACTGCATCTCCCAGAGTGCTTTTTAAATTATGACGTTTTTTCCATCTTGGAGGCACACCTGAAGCCAAGCAATTTGAATAAGACTCGAGCGGGAGAATGCAGTTGAGAAAAGAGAGGCTGCTGACACGGGCCTCTGATGAGAATCAAAAGAGATTCGAAACGCGTAAGGCCAGGGACGTTTTCTGCGGGGATGCTAAGCTGGATGCCTTTTTGAAATAAAGTATGTTACTTACCAGCTACGGAGTGCGGTCTTGAATCTGGGCAATCCTGATGTGTGAATATATATATATATATATATTCACTGAAAAAACCATAGGTTTTAGGGACAGTTATAGTTAGTTGGACATTGCACTCGTACAAAACCCGTGAAATTCCCCGTTATAGTTAGTCCAGCTAACTATAACTCGCGCCCCGCAATGCACTGCTGATGACGTCACATATTACATCACTCATGACATGGTCAGTGACATCACTGATGACATCACTGATGACATCTCAAATGACATCACTGTTGACATCATCCAGTGACTGTGTGTTTCTGTAAAGTTTAAATATTTTTAATATATATAGGAAAAGACGTATTGAAGAATGAGTGGGTGTGTAAGTGTCTGTATGGATGATTTAGTAGGTGCGTGACTGACTGTATAAGTGAGTGATTTAACGTATCTTACTGAATGCATGGGTTAGTGACTAAACTGGGTGAATGTCTGTATCCGTCTGTCTGTTGCTGTGTAAGTGGCTGCATGTGTTTGTGAATAGCTACGTGAGTGTCTATATGAGTTAATGAATGCTTGTGTGAGTATCTGTATGGGTGCCTGAGTGTTTGTGTGGGAGGGTGTGTGCGACTCTGTGCATAAATGTGTGAGTGGGTGATTCACTGGGTGGATGGTTTCAAGAGTGCATCTGTGATAGACTGTATGGGTGGGTAAGTGTGTGTAAGAGTGTGTTAGTGAGTGAATGTATGTCCCAGTGGTACATGTGTGAGTAACTACATATGTGAAAGGCAGTATATATGTGTGTTGGAGTATATAAATAGCTATAAGCGAGAGTGAGTGATTGTGATAGTGGCTGTATGGATGAGTGTGTGCTTGTATCAGTGATTGTATAAGAGCGTAAGAATGTGCTAGTATTTGTATGAGTAAGTGAGCTGGTATGTGTATAACTGTGTAGGTGAGTAAATGGTAGTGTGTTTAATTATTTGCATGACTGACTAGGTGTGTGAGTACCTCTATGGATGAGTGGCGGTGTTTGAGTGTCTATATAGGAGTATGCGTGCATATGATAGTCCTGTACTGAGTGACCGTAAGTATGAGTGACTGTACGGGTGAGTGAGTTGATGTGTGCGTAGACCTAAGAATCAGTGAGTGGGTATGTAGTTATTGGTGTTGGAGTGTCTATGGTTTTGCGAATGGCAGTCTGTAATTTAGAGTGGGTGTATCAAAGGTTATATTAGGGTGTGAGAAGATGCATGAAATTATCACATGGATGATGTCACCAGTGATGTCATCAGTGATGTCATTTGAGATGTCATCAGTGATGTCATCAGTGATGTCACTGACCATGTCATGAGTGATGTAATATGTGACGTCATCAGCAGTGCATTGCGGGGCACGAGTTATAGTTAGCTGGACTAACTATAACGGGGGAATTTCACGGGTTTTGTACGAGTGCAATGTCCAACTAACTATAACTGTCCCTAAAACCTATGGTTTTTTCAGTGAATTTCAAAGGTTTTTTAAATGCTAATTTGTAACTATAACGTCCCTGAAACCTATGGTTTTTTCAGTGAATTTCAAAGGTTTTTTAAATGCTAATTTGTAACTATAACATGTCTGAAACCTACGGTTTTTCAGTGAATTTCAAAGGTTTTGTAAATGACAATGTTTAAATGTATTAATTGTTATATAAATTTTTTTAATACTAATTTACTCCATTTTTAGAAACAATTTTTTTTACATATTTTATTTTTTAAATTACATTGTAATTACATTATACATTACATTACAAAAAATACTTTCTCAGAATGAATTACTTTAGTTTAAATACTTTGCACATAGGCAATAGACTTTTAAGTACAGTAGTTACAGTTGTTGCAATGGGCAACACATTTTCAAACACAATGCAACATTCAGCTCAATGTGAATTTCTAGTTAAATGCAATTAGTTACTTTATGGATTACTTTTCTAACCACAGGACTGGATCCTAGATTCAGTCCTGGCACATCTCCTGTAAACAGTTGAGTAAAAGCGTTTTGGTTACAGTCGTGATTTTTAAGGAATATTATTGTACTTTAAAAGTTGACACTTAGAAACTTTATCTCATAGAATCACCAATGTTATCCTATGGAAGGAAATTCACTTAGAAGGTAAAAACTGTTATCGTTACTTTTTCTTACTCAGTGTTGGATCCTGGATCCAGCACTGGTGCATCTCCTGTAAACAGTTGAAAGAATGCGTTTAAGTCATACAGGCGATTTTTTAGGAATATTTGTAGTTTGTGAAAATCGACACTTTGAAACTTTTCTGCTGAAAAGCAGACAATGGATTCCTATGGAAGAAAATATAAGTTACTGGTAAGTACGGTTAAAATTACTTTTCAGGGTCAGTGCTGGGCTAAAAGATGCAGCACTGGGTTCTCTCCTGATAACAGGTGAGTAAATTGGAATTCGTACTTTGGTTGATTTTAGAGGAATATTATAAAGTTCCAAAATTCCACACTTAGAAGAATTTCCAAGTGAAACCAGTCAATGTTAGCCCATGAAGGAAATTCAAGTTACCGGTAAGTACGGTTAAAATTACTTTTCAGGACCAGTACTGGGCTGAAAGATGCAGCACTGAGGTCTCTCCTGATAACAGGTGAGTAAATCAGAATTCGGATTTCGGCTGATTTTAGAGGAATATTTGGATGTTTCAAAAATCAACACTTAGAAACTTTTTCAGCAAAAAGCAGGCAATGATATCCTACGGAAGGAAATTCAAGTTACTGGTAAGTACGGTTAAAATTACTTTTGAGGATCAGTACTGGGCTGAAAGATGCAGCACTGAGGTCTCTCCTGATAACAGGTGAGTAAATCGGAATTCGTATTTCGGCTGATTTTAGAGGAATATTTTAAAGTTCCAAAACTCCACACTTAGAAGAATTTCCAAGTGAAACCAGTCAATGTTAGCCTATGGAAGGAAATTCAAGTTACCGGTAAGTACGGTTAAAATTACTTTTCAGGACCAGTACTGGGCTGAAAGATGCAGCACTGAGGTCTCTCCTGATAACAGGTGAGTAAATCAGAATTCGGATTTCGGCTGATTTTAGAGGAATATTTGTATGTTTCAAAAATCAACACAGAAACTTTTTCAGCAAAAAGCAGGCAATGATATCCTATGGAAGGAAATTCAAGTTACTGGTAGGTACGGTTAAAATTACTTTTGAGGATCAGTACTGGGCTGAAAGATGCAGCACTGAGGTCTCTCCTGATAACAGGTGAGTAAATCGGAATTCGTATTTCGGCTGATTTTAGAGGAATATTTTAAAGTTCCAAAACTCCACACTTAGAAGAATTTCCAAGTGAAACCAGTCAATGTTAGCCTATGGAAGGAAATTCAAGTTACTGGTAAGTACGGTTAAAATTACTTTTCAGGACCAGTACTGGGCTGAAAGATACAGCACTGAGGTCTCTCCTTATAACAGGTGAGTAAATCGGAATTCGTATTTCGGCTGATTTTAGAGGAATATTTGTATGTTTCAAAAATCAACACTTAGAAACTTTTTCAGCAAAAAGCAGGCAATGATATCCTATGGAAGGAAATTCAAGTTACTGGTACGTACGGTTAAAATTACTTTTCAGGACCAGTACTGGGCTGAAAGATGCAGCACTGAGGTCTCTCCTTATAACAGGTGAGTAAATCGGAATTCGTATTTTGGATGATTTTAGAAGAATATTTGCACAATGGTGAAGGGAGGGGACGGGGCCTGAGGTGACATCTGTGCAAACGCGCCCCGTGGCGCGTTTTAAGTTGGGGGATTAAGTCCCCTTGAATCCTGAGGGTCCCTAGGGGCAACTAGCCCACCAGGAACCTCCAATATGCACCAGGGGGCTGCGTTGCAGAGACGTGTAGAGAGGCCACACCCCTTTTTACACCTCTCTGCAACGCAGCTCTGTGGCGCTTTCTGGATGTACCTGTTGGGCTAGTTGGTCCCCAGGGACCCTCAGGATTGAAGGGGATTTAATTCCCCATCTTAAAACTCGCCACGGGGCCTGTTTGCACACATGTCACCTGAAGCCCCGCCCCCTCCCTTCACCACTGTGCAAACGCGCCCTGTGGCGCGTTTTAAGTTGGGGATTAAGTCCCCTTGAATCCTGAGGGTCCCCGGAGTCCAACTAGCCCACCATATACCTCCAAAAAGCGCCACAGAGCTGCATTGCAGAGAGGTGTAAAAAGGGGCGTGGCCTCTGTACACCTCTCTGCAAGGCAGCCCCCTGGCGCATACTGGAGGTTCCTGGTGGGCTAGTTGGCCCCCAGGCACCCAGTATTCAAGGGGAATTCGTTCCCCCTCTGCAAATGCGCCAGGGGGCGCGTTTGCAAAGTGGTGAAGGAAGGGGGCGGGGCCTGCGGGCCCGATCATTTAAAAAAAAAAATAATAATTTGTCCCTGAAGGGGGCTGTGTAGCCCCCTTCCTTTTTCTGTTTTTGGGCCCTGGGGACCCCATCCCCCAGGGCCTTACCCCTTTTAAATTACAAAATAAAAAAAAACGGGAAGGGGGCCGCGTGGCCCCCTTCCCTGGGCCTGTATTGGCCCGGGAGCCCATCCCCGGGACATGGCCTCTATATTTATTTTTATTATTTTGAGGGGGCTGCGTGGCCCCCTCCTCTGGCCATTTTAAGGCCCGGGCACCCCATCCCCGGGGCCGGCCATACACTTTTTTTTTTTTTTTTAATCTTTGAAAACTTTGGGGAGGGGGCCGCGTGGCCCCCCTCCCGGGCCCTACTGCCCGGGGACCCCATCCCCGGGGCTGGCCCTCTCGTTGGGGACTGTGGGGGGTCCCCAATCCCCCACAGTCCCGCCGGCTCCCCACGTCCCTTGGGAGCCGGCATTCCCTTTCCACATGGGGAGCTGCTAAGATGCAGCTCCCCATGTGGAAAGCAATGTGCTTTGGATATTGGAAGAGAGAGCAGGTTTCCCTGCTCTCTCTTCCAATATCCAAAGCAGTTTGCAATGACAGGACGGGAGCCGCGAGGCTCCCGTCCTGTCATTACAAACAGCAGTGTCCCGGGGGTAGGCACCCCGGGACACTGCAGGAGCCGACCCTGGGGGTGGTGGTCCCCAGGGCCATCAAGGGCTCCAGGAGGGGGCCGCGCGGCCCCCCTCCCTACATCAGCACAGCCCGGGGAGGTGGTGGTCCCCGGGGCTTCGGGGTCCAAAACGGACCCCCATTTTAATTTGTTAGTGCCCCGGGAGGTGGCGGTCCCGGGCGTGTGGGGGCTGGAGCCCCCACAAAGGTTGTTCAATTTTAAAAAAAGCCCCGGGGAGGTGGTGGTCCCGGGGCTGCGGGAGAGCTCAGAGCCCTCCCGCAACATTTAAAAAAGCCCGGGGTGGCGGTCCCCGGGGCTTGGAGGCCCTTTGAGGCCCCCACATAAAATTAACCCCCCACCATGCCCCTGGGACTTGGGCCACCCGGGGGCAAAATACAATCGAGCGCGGGAGACCGCGCATTTGATTTTTCGGCAGGATTCGCGCACCCTGAGCGCATCCTGCCGATTTAAAAAAATATTTTTTTGCCCAGGGGGTCCTTGTGGGACCCCTGAGCAAACCTAGGGGTCAGGGTGTTTCTACCCTGCCCCCTTTGTGCGCTTTGCGCACTTGTTTCTGTCCCTCGGTTCTACCGAGGGACAAAATTACTGCCAACATTTCCTGAATCGGAATGTTGACAGCCAGCTGACAGCCAATTAACATGCAGCTCGTGATCGGGAGGGTACGCGGACCCTACTCGGCCATAGATATCACTATCTTTTTACTTTTGATTTTCTCAGCAACTACTGAACGGATTTACACCATTTAACAAAAAGGGTTCTTTCTGAACCAAGAACTACCTCTTTGCCAAATTTGGTGTAATTCCGTTCAGCAGTTCGAGCTGTAGCCGTGTCTAAAGTTTCCTATGGAAAATTGCATGGGGAAAACGCGTTTTGGGACCCCCTTTTACTCGGCCCCGCTTGACGAATCCCCGAGACTTTCAGGGTAGGAGCGGACCGGAGCGGGCCACAAAGTTTGAAAATTTTGCGAAGATACGTCAACCGGCAAGAGAGTTATTTCAAATAGAATGTCGCGGATTTCCTATGGATAATAGGTTGTAACTATAACTATCTACTGGCGACCGCCAGTAGATAATATATATATATATATATATATATATATATATATATATATATATATATATATACTCTTGCCTTCCATTTAACATTCAGAATACTAGTTTCTCTCTTTTTCTCGTTTTGATTGCTTCTTTACTTACGTAAACAAAATAAACGTTTTCAAATGCAATGCGCTCTAAAACAATACATTCCACAAATCACTTGGAAGCCATAATTTCGAAGAGTTATAGATTACAAATTCAAAATGTACATAATATTAAGCATTACTTGCATGTTTGATCATTAGCGTTCATGAAAGGGCGAAATAAAAGAATCATAGGAGGTCAGGGACACGTTGAGTGGCAAGCTTCATTTTTAAAATCCTTTAACCAGCTGCAAAATAACTTTATTTGTATTCAGATACTTCTTGTGGCTCTTTTCTCTAGAGCAATATGATTTACCATTCTGCAGAAATCATTCTGATGGATTGTTCCCTGGGGTTTAGTTTGTTTCACTATAAATCATCAATATTTCAGGAAAGTGAAACAAATAGATTTTTGGCTCAAAGCTGTGTAGGCTCTGAAAGAGGATGATTCAATTATGTGTCCCCACCTACGTCTGCGTGAAGTACAGTAATTATTTATAAACAGCAAGTGCTGTAAGCACAAGAGAAATATGCTAGCATTGTATTATTGTCAGGAAAGCCTACTGTTGAGTAGAAATGTTGTCAGGGAGTGGTACAGCACATTAACAAATGTATCTAATCAACATCTTTGTTTGGTTCTTTCATGTCAGCACAGCAGTTTCCGAAGAACTAATCACCTACAGTGAAAGTAGCATCCATCTCTACATACAGGCGAATATTGTAGAATTAGCCACGCAAACAAAATGTGCTTGTCACGCCACCTTAAAATGTGCTGCATCAATAATAAGAAATTGCACCCCTGGGCACATAGTAGAGAAAAAAAACATGATGGGCCACAATTATCAAGTTTTCCACCAGAGCAGTGTCACAAAAAGTAACACAAACCAGTACAGAATCTTAGTAAGTAGTGGTATGCTACCCATGGATGGAAGATGTGTGTTCTCTTGAAAAGCCCTATTTACTTAAAATGATAGATAAGGCTTTGTGCCAAAAACTATGCCTCCTCAAGGCAGCCATAACGTCTAAGAAGTTTACTTTTCTCAAACATTTTCTAACCTTGCATGAATTCTGTATTTTTCAGTACACACATAAAAATGTCTCTGGGTGTATCTATGTGTGCATCAGTGTATGACTTGGTGTGTTATTGGATGCATTGATGTTTAGATGACTATGTCAGTGTCTGCATTCCTCTATGCCTGGGTGTGCAGTTTTCTGAATTGGTAAGTGTGTGTGTGCATCAGTGTGTGCCTCAGTGTGTCATTGGATGCATTGGTATTTAGATGGCTGTGTAAGTGTCTGCATTCCTCAATGCCTGGGTGAGTCAGTGTCTGCACTGATAAGTCTCTGGTGTCTCAGTGTGTGTGTCAGTGTGTGCCTGGATGTCTTATTAGATGAATTAATGTTTGGATGGCTGTGTCAGTGGCTGCATTGCTGCACGCCTCGGTGTGTCAGTTTCTGCATACGGGTGGGGGAGCTTGTGGAGTTGTACTACGTGGAATTCTGCGGAGTTGCAGAAAAACTCTGTGGAATTCCGTGGAGTTCCACAAGTGGGCGGAGATGCTCCACTCGCCCACCCCTGGGTTTGACACTCGATGAAACTGCAAAAAATATCTATATTGACATTATTTGTTTTACAAATTCCACAACAAAGTAGGATGTGTCATGTTTCCTTCGATGACTGTTACATTTACTTCCTGAAGGGGCTTTAAATTACTAATATACTATCCCCAAAACATAAGAACTGTGGACTGAAACATATTTTTTAATGATCGTTTAAGATGATCACCACCAGTGATTGCAATACATATGTTGTAAACTAGACAGCCACATCATTGCATTTGTCACAGGCCTACATCGTGTGAATATTAGATGCAACCTTACAACTCTAGTTTTTATTCTGGCAAAGTTATCAGAGGATCAGTGCTTGCCGTCCTTTTCACTCCTAAATGTACCGATGCTAAACTTTGGGAAAGCGATGTCTGCAAGTCCGCAATCTGCAAGTATGCAGTAAAATGACAGGAGGCTCAAAAGAAAACAGCTACCCATGCCACCCAAATTACTGATGCAGACACACACACCGCTTTCCCCAGAAAACACCCAGGTAGTAGGTACACAGATTTATTGCCCTGTTATGAAGTACACAGGAAAGAAATGTATGGAAAGCACTGCCACATGCGAAAACCTCTCCACCACAAAAGCACTGAGGTGCATCACATGCCACCTGTGGTCAGGAGGACCGCAAAGTTCACAATGACAAGCATAAGAAGCACATTGAGCTGAGTGAACAGTGCCGTGAGTGCCCGCGCCACACACAAACGTTTACTTCCTTCATGAGGAAGGTGGGGCATCACCTGGTGTCAGCGGGATCGTGCATGTTCTCATGTGTATCTAACAAAAACCACTTTATATGACAGTATTCCGATTATTTTGTGTATTATTGAAGACCTCTTATATTTTGAGAAACTGAATGCTGGGAAGGCAGCCCATGCCTTCCCTGGTCCCCCTCGGTCGCCCGCTCCCGGTCCCCTCTCACCTGCGCCGGTCACATTGCAGGTGGGGGTTGCTGCTGGGCAGTGGGTGTCACTTCTGTGTGCGGGGTCCAGTGATAGCGGTTCACCATTTTGAGACTGCCAGTTGCTCACATAGAGCACCCTCCTTCGCCGATGTCAAACTCGCTTTTTCCCCTGCTCCTGCCACCTCACTTGTTGGTCCTTAATCATTTACTGTGGTTGTGCCACATGCATTTCACCACAATCACCAGCTTCTGGCACCACTGTCTAACCTAGACTCACACCGGCAGTAGCGCCATAGCAGCAACCTCGCTCCCATCCCCATGTTCACCTTCATTGTCAGGAAGGAACTGAAGGGTGCCAGTAAACTGTGCTACGTGGCATAGGCGTGCCCTCAAAGCAGAGTGCGGAGTGACAAAACTCTGTGAACACCACCCGAGGAGCGCAGTTTACCATCCACACTTATTTCTGCATTGATAAGTCTCTGGGTGTATCAATGTGTGTGTCAGTGTGTGCCTCTGTGTGTTATTTGATGCATTAGTATTTGGCTAGTTGTGTCAGTGTCTGCATTCCTGTCTGGCTGGGTGTGTCAGTGTCTGCATTGGTAAGCCTCTGGGTGTATCAGTGTGTGCCTTAGTGTGTGCCTCTGTGTGTTATTGGATGCATTGGTGTTTGGTTGGCTGTGTTAGTATCTGCATTCCTCTATGCCTGGGTCTGTCAGTGTCTACATTGGTAAGTGTCTGGGTGTATCAGTGTGTGCCTTGGTTGTTATTGGATGCATTGGTGTTTTGATGGCTGTGTCAGTGTCTGTATTTCTCTATGCCTGGGTGTGTCAGTGACTGCATTGGTAAGTCTCTGGGTGTCTCAGTGTGTGCTCAGTGTGTTATTTCATGCATTAGTGTTTGGATCTGTCAGTGGCTGTATCGTGTGTAGCTGGGTGTTCCAGTGACTGTATCGATATGTGTCTAGGTGTGTCACTGGCTGTATCAGTGTAAGCCTGTGTGTGCGAGTACCTCTATCTGTGCGTAGCTGGCTGATTGAGTTGCTGTGCTGATGTGTGCGTAGGTGTGTTAGTAAATGTAGCAGTCTGTCCTTGGGTGTTCATACTCAAAATCCAAAGTAAAGAGACAACAGTGCAAGAACTAATTAGTAAAGTACATTACCTCAATAGATGGTCTCATTGATCATCTGCATAGAAACAAAATCACTGAAATATTTTTTTTATAATTAATACACTTACAAAAGTAACATACAATTTGAACAATGCATAAACACATAATTCTTAGAAATAACTATACATTTCTCATACTGTAAAGGTATGCATTAATATAAATAAACAATTTACTCAGCTTCTTGTATTTTTAAACAGCGATCTTTGAACATTGGGGAAAAAACTATCATAAAGATTGCAGGAAAAAACACTGAACACAATCTAATTCCAATTAAGGAACACTGTGCATTGCATTCACTAAATATAAACAAATAAACATAACACAAGTTAGTTAACTATTTACAAATACAGTTTTCTACACAATCACTTTGAACGCATGCAGGCATTTCTTTACAGCAGCACAAAAGAATGTGATGTCTGTAAATATTTTAGAATACCTTCAGTGGAAAAGATTACATCTAAATAAGAGCAGTATAATATTTGTGGCATTCAGTTACCCAGCAGCGCTGCCAAGAAGTATTCACATGGGAAAAGTTCCAATTGGAAGCACTTAAAAGCAATTCATGAAAGGGTGTACAACTGAATGATACACAAGAAACTAGGTGCAGCAGAATATTCCACCACTAGAGCACCCTTGGGAGAACATTCTTCAGCTGCGTTCCTCAGAATACCAGCAGCCCGTGAATATTTGAGTGAGATGATTACTCACTGTGCAAAATGCCACATGTTTGCTGCTGTAAAAATTAGTTATGTGGCTCCAATTTCCCTACTATTTCCCTATTATTCTACCTATGTGAATGACTGCATAGGTGTGTGAGTTCATGTATGACTACCTGTATGGATGTGTTTGTGACCCTTAGATTAACTAAATAATAAGGGGCAGATTTACAAGCCCCTTGCTCCACTTTTGCGTCACTTTTCCCATGTTAAAAATGACGCAAAAGTGGCGCAAGGGCCTTGTAAATCTGCCCCTAAATATTTTTATAAGTTTACAAATATATTTTTTAACTTATTACAATACAATGAAACTTGAACTTTTACAACAAAAAGCAGCACCATTGGAAAAGAAGAGATAAATACTAGAAATGTAGAGAAAGAAATAGGTGAAGATGTACAATGGAGGTGTAGACATGCTCCTGTGTATAAATGGGAGTGTAGTAGTATTTCTATTATTTGCCAGGCATAAATTGATACATTAGGACCCCACCCATGTACTTGCTGTGCTACTGTCTATTTACTTTACCTCTGCAAATATTGGGACAAATGAGTACTGGTATCATCGTCATGTTGAGTTTAAGTACATGTTGTGAAATGTAGGAACACTAGCTTGGTTTCTAACCCTGAGTTGCGCAGAATATTCATGGGATCACTTACATTACTTTCTGAAAGAAGCAAACTTTATCATTAAAGGTATCACCCACTGAGCTTCTGAAAGGACTTAAAGGTACAATTGTGTATTTTCCTTTAGATGTGAAACACTATATTGAAATATTTGGTGTACAGACGGATTTAGAATAACCACTTGGTATTTTAGTGAATGGTGTGCCCACAAAAAACAAAACAATCTGGCAGGAACTAGTGGATGAAAATAAGGTGAAGAAGGCTACATTATATCTTAAAGACAATAATGGGTACTATAGAGATGTAGATGTTGTCTAACATGGAAGTTTCATTGAGGAAGAAATGTTGCCTTCAAGTAGACAGTTTGAAAAAGTGGATAGAAGTAGATCTGAAGAAATATATGAGTATTACAGTATCTATCTACTACATTCAAACGAGATTAAGGGATGCCATTGAACTGTATCAGATGAAACAAGCTAAAAGAACTCATAAGTGTCTGGAGAAAAGGTTCCTCACACTGCTTCTTCTCAGTCCTGTTTGAAAAAAAAGAATAAAACTATTAGAAGCACCTTCTTAAAAAACAACAGTACTTTTAACGAACATTTCTATATTACTCCACAAAATCCTCCCAGTAGTTGTCACAAAGTTTCTAACACTGAATTTCAAGCTGCACTCCTCTTGGGTTAATTCATACTTACTAACAAGGACCTCCTAAACCTCTTCCCCTTCACTAGACCCAGTATGTTATCCATGCTATCACCACAAATATTAATTCAAAGGCACCTCTACAATCCTTCTAAGAGATCCTCTGTACCAATACAGCTACTTCTTATGCCTGAAATAACCTATGTATATCAACCCCCTCCTTAAAGTCAGGAACCAAGTCTCTGAATATATGAACTCTTTCTTCTGCACTAGACACAGTAGTGGTGCTCATACTTTTTGCTAGACTCTAACAGCTATTTGGCCTGCAAGTGAGCCTCCTTAACACTCAAGCCAGCAAGATCCTTTCTGTGAAGTCCATGCCCTGCAGGACCTGGGGGTGCATGCATACAGGGGGCACGCCATGTGTCCCCCTGCATGCATTCCCTGGTGAAGAGACACTTATTTCCTCATGCCACACTTTTCATGGCAGGCTCACTGCCATGAAAACTGTGAGTGATGAAGCTCCTATTAAGCTTGGTGGTTCCGCAGCGGCACCACCAGCATATTGCAGGCCTCAGATCACTGCAAGACTGCTAGGGATCGCAGATCCTTGGCGGTAGCAGTGGTCCCATGGTGGTCCAACCACCCAACTTGTAATAGGGCGAGTCGGCCCACTGGTGCGGCAGTGCACCCCCACCATGAGTTTGAAGTGTTAAAGGTTAGTGGTTACAGTTAGGAAATAAAAATGTAAAAGCCTTACAAATTCATTTAAAAACCCCAAGGCAGCAGGGATGTTATAGTTAGAAAATAGAATTTAAAAGACCGCAGAAATGTACTGAAAAAAACAAAGGTTACAGGGACATTATTGTTAGGAGATAGAATTTCACTGAAAAACCAAAGGCTCATATTTCACTCATATAAAACCAGAGAAATTCAGCAGTTGTAGTCACCTCAACTAACTATAATGTACGCTCCTGCAATGCATTGCTTATGTACTCTTCTCCACTCAATGCCACTCTACTTCACACCACTTTCTGCAGCATGACTCTATCCCACTTTATATGACAGTATTCCGATTATTTTGTGTATTATTGAAGACCTCTTATATTTTGAGAAACTGAATGCTGGGAAGGCAGCCCATGCCTTCCCTGGTCCCCCTCGGTTGCCCACTCCCGGTCCCCTCTCACCTGCGCTCAGTCACATTGCAGGTGGGGGTTGCTGCTGGGCAGTGGGTGTCACTTCTGTGTGCGGGGTCCAGTGATAGCGGTTCACCATTTTGAGACTACCAGTTGCTCACATAGAGCACCCTCCTTCGCCGATGTCAAACTCGCTTTTTCCCCTGCTCCTGCCACCTCACTTGTTGGTCCTTAATCATTTACTGCGGTTGTGCCACATGCATTTCACCACAATCACCAGCTTCCGGCACCACTGTCTAACCTAGACTCGCACCAGCAGTGGGGCCATAGCAGCAACCTCGCTCCCATCCCCATGTTCACCTTCATTGTCAGGAAGGAACTGAAGGGTGCCAGTAAACTGTGCTACGTGGCATCGGCGTGCCCTCAAAGCAGAGTGCGGAGTGAAAAAACTCTTTGAACACCACCCGATGAGCGCAGTTTACCATCCACACTTATTTCTGCATTGATAAGTCTCTGGGTGTATCAGTGTGTGTGTCAGTGTGCCTCTTTGTGTTATTTGATGCATTAGTATTTGGCTAGTTGTGTCAGTGTCTGCATTCCTGTCTGGCTGGGTGTGTCAGTGTCTACATTGGTAAGTGTCTGGGTGTATCAGTGTGTGCCTTGGTTGTTATTGGATGCATTGGTGTTTTGATGGCTGTGTCAGTGTCTGTATTTCTCTATGCCTGGGTGTGTCAGTGACTGCATTGGTAAGTCCCTGGGTGTCTCAGTGTGTGCTCAGTGTGTTATTTCATGCATTAGTGTTTGGATCTGTCAGTGGCTGTATCGTGTGTAGCTGGGTGTTCCAGTGACTGTATCGATATGTGTCTAGGTGTGTCACTGGCTGTATCAGTGTGAGCCTGTGTTTGCGAGTACCTCTATCTGTGCGTAGCTGGCTGATTGAGTTGCTGTGCTGATGTGTGCGTAGGTGTGTTAGTAACTGTAGCAGTCTGTCCTTGGGTGTTCATACTCAAAATCCAAAGTAAAGAGACAGTGCAAGAACTAATTAGTAAAGTACATTACCTCAATAGATGGTCTCATTGATCATCTGCATAGAAACAAAATCACTGAAATATTTTTTTTATAATTAATACACTTACAAAAGTAACATACAATTTGAACAATGCATAAACACATAATTCTTAGAAATAACTATACATTTCTCATACTGTAAAGGTATGCATTAATATAAATAAACAATTTACTCAGCTTCTTGTATTTTTAAACAGCGATCTTTGAACATTGGGGAAAAAACTATCATAAAGATTGCAGGAAAAAACACTGAACACAATCTAATTCCAATTAAGGAACACTGTGCATTGCATTCACTAAATATAAACAAATAAACATAACACAAGTTAGTTAACTCTTTACAAATACAGTTTTCTACACAATCACTTTGAACGCATACAGGCATTTCTTTACAGCAGCACAAAAGAATGTGATGTCTGTAAATATTTTAGAATACCTTCAGTGGAAAAGATTACATCTAAATAAGAGCAGTATAATATTTGTGGCATTCAGTTACCCAGCAGCGCTGCCAAGAAGTATTCACATGGGAAAAGTTCCAATTGGAAGCACTTAAAAGCAATTCATGAAAGGTGTACAACTGAATGATACACAAGAAACTAGGTGCAGCAGAATATTCCACCACTAGAGCACCCTTGGGAGAACATTCTTCAGCTGCGTTCCTCAGAATACCAGCAGCCCGTGAATATTTGAGTGAAATGATTACTCACTGTGCAAAATGCCACATGTTTGCTGCTGTAAAAATTAGTTATGTGGCTCCAATTTCCCTACTATTTCCCTATTCTACCTATGTGAATGACTGCATAGGTGTGTGAGTTCATGTATGAGTACCTGTATGGATGTGTTTGTGACCCTTAGATTAACTAAATAATAAGGGCAGATTTACAAGCCCTTGCGCCACTTTTTGCGTCACTTTTCCCATGTTAAAAATGACGCTAAAAGTGGCGCAAGAGCCTTGTAAATCTGCCCCTAAATATTTTTATAAGTTTACAAATATATTTTTAACTTATTACAATACAATGAAACTTGAACTTTTACAACAAAAAGCAGCACCATTGGAAAAGAAGAGATAAATACTAGAAATGTAGAGAAAGAAATAGGTGAAGATGTACAATGGAGGTGTAGACATGCTCCTGTGTATAAATGGGAGTGTAGTAGTATTTCTATTATTTGCCAGGCATAAATTGATACATTAGGACCCCACCCATGTACTTGCTGTGCTACTGTCTATTTACTTTACCTCTGCAAATATTGGGACAAATGAGTACTGGTATCATCGTCATGTTGAGTTTAAGTACATGTTGTGAAATGAAGGAACACTAGCTTGGTTTCTAACCCTGAGTTGCGGAGAATATTCATGGGATCACTTACATTACTTTCTGAAAGAAGCAAACTTCATCATTAAAGGTATCACCCACTGAGCTTCTGAAAGGACTTAAAGGTACAATTGTGTATTTTCCTTTAGATGTGAAACACTATATTGAAATATTTGGTGTACAGACGGATTTAGAATAACCACTTGGTATTTTAGTGAATGGTGTGCCCACAAAAAACAAAACAATCTGGCAGGAACTAGTGGATGAAAATAAGGTGAAGAAGGCTACATTATATCTTAAAGACAATAATGGGTACTATAGAGATGTAGATGTTGTCTAACATGGAAGTTTCATTGAGGAAGAAATGTTGCCTTCAAGTAGACAGTTTGAAAAAGTGGATAGAAGTAGATCTGAAGAAATATATGAGTATTACAGTATCTATCTACTACATTCAAACGAGATTAAGGGATGCCATTGAACTGTATCAGATGAAACAAGCTAAAAGAACTCATAAGTGTCTGGAGAAAAGGTTCCTCACACTGCTTCTTCTCAGTCCTGTTTGAAAAAAAAGAATAAAACTATTAGAAGCACCTTCTTAAAAAACAACATACTTTTAACGAACATTTCTATATTACTCCACAAAATCCTCCCAGTAGTTGTCACAAAGTTTCTAACACTGAATTTCAAGCTGCACTCCTCTTGGGTTAATTCATACTTACTAACAAGGACCTCCTAAACCTCTTCCCCTTCACTAGACCCAGTATGTTATCCATGCTATCACCACAAATATTAATTCAAAGGCACCTCTACAATCCTTCTAAGAGATCCTCTGTACCAATACAGCTACTTCTTATGCCTGAAATAACCTATGTATATCAACCCCCTCCTTAAAGTCAGGAACCAAGTCTCTGAATATATGAACTCTTTCTTCTGCACTAGACACAGTAGTGGTGCTCATACTTTTTGCTAGACTCTAACAGCTATTTGGCCTGCAAGTGAGCCTCCTTAACACTCAAGCCAGCAAGATCCTTTCTGTGAAGTCCATGCCCTGCAGGACCTGGGGGTGCATGCATACAGGGGGCACGCCATGTGTCCCCCTGCATGCATTCCCTGGTGAAGAGACACTTATTTCCTCATGCCACACTTTTCATGGCAGGCTCACTGCCATGAAAACTGTGGCGGTGAAGAAGCTCCTATTAAGCTTGGTGGTTCCGCAGCGGCACCACCAGCATATTGCAGGCCTCAGATCACTGCAAGACTGCTAGGGATCGCAGATCCTTGGCGGTAGCAGTGGTCCCATGGTGGTCCAACCACCCAACTTGTAATAGGGCGGTCGGCCCACTGGTGCGGCAGTGCACCCCCACCATGAGTTTGAAGTGTTAAAGGTTAGTGGTTACAGTTAGGAAATAAAAATGTAAAAGCCTTACAAATTCATTTAAAAACCCCAAGGCAGCAGGGATGTTATAGTTAGAAAATAGAATTTAAAAGACCGCAGAAATGTACTGAAAAAAACAAAGGTTACAGGGACATTATTGTTAGGAGATAGAATTTCACTGAAAAACCAAAGGCTCATATTTCACTCATATAAAACCAGAGAAATTCAGCAGTTGTAGTCACCTCAACTAACTATAATGTACGCTCCTGCAATGCATTGCTTATGTACTCTTCTCCACTCAATGCCACTCTACTTCACACCACTTTCTGCAGCATGACTCTATCCCACTTTATATGACAGTATTCCGATTATTTTGTGTATTATTGAAGACCTCTTATATTTTGAGAAACTGAATGCTGGGAAGGCAGCCCATGCCTTCCCTGGTCCCCTCGGTTGCCCACTCCCGGTCCCCTCTCACCTGCGCTCAGTCACATTGCAGGTGGGGGTTGCTGCTGGGCAGTGGGTGTCACTTCTGTGTGCGGGGTCCAGTGATAGCGGTTCACCATTTTGAGACTACCAGTTGCTCACATAGAGCACCCTCCTTCGCCGATGTCAAACTCGCTTTTCCCCTGCTCCTGCCACCTCACTTGTTGGTCCTTAATCATTTACTGCGGTTGTGCCACATGCATTTCACCACAATCACCAGCTTCCGGCACCACTGTCTAACCTAGACTCGCACCAGCAGTGGGGCCATAGCAGCAACCTCGCTCCCATCCCCATGTTCACCTTCATTGTCAGGAAGGAACTGAAGGGTGCCAGTAAACTGTGCTACGTGGCATCGGCGTGCCCTCAAAGCAGAGTGCGGAGTGAAAAAACTCTTTGAACACCACCCGATGAGCGCAGTTTACCATCCACACTTATTTCTGCATTGATAAGTCTCTGGGTGTATCAGTGTGTGTGTCAGTGTGCCTCTTTTGTGTTATTTGATGCATTAGTATTTGGCTAGTTGTGTCAGTGTCTGCATTCCTGTCTGGCTGGGTGTGTCAGTGTCTACATTGGTAAGTGTCTGGGTGTATCAGTGTGTGCCTTGGTTGTTATTGGATGCATTGGTGTTTTGATGGCTGTGTCAGTGTCTGTATTTCTCTATGCCTGGGTGTGTCAGTGACTGCATTGGTAAGTCCCTGGGTGTCTCAGTGTGTGCTCAGTGTGTTATTTCATGCATTAGTGTTTGGATCTGTCAGTGGCTGTATCGTGTGTAGCTGGGTGTTCCAGTGACTGTATCGATATGTGTCTAGGTGTGTCAGTGGCTGTATCAGTGTGAGCCTGTGTGTGCGAGTACCTCTATCTGTGCGTAGCTGGCTGATTGAGTTGCTGTGCTGATGTGTGCGTAGGTGTGTTAGTAACTGTAGCAGTCTGTCCTTGGGTGTTCATACTCAAAATCCAAAGTAAAGAGACAACAGTGCAAGAACTAATTAGTAAAGTACATTACCTCAATAGATGGTCTCATTGATCATCTGCATAGAAACAAAATCACTGAAATATTTTTTTATAATTAATACACTTACAAAAGTAACATACAATTTGAACAATGCATAAACACATAATTCTTAGAAATAACTATACATTTCTCATACTGTAAAGGTATGCATTAATATAAATAAACAATTTACTCAGCTTCTTGTATTTTTAAACAGCGATCTTTGAACATTGGGGAAAAAACTATCATAAAGATTGCAGGAAAAAACACTGAACACAATCTAATTCCAATTAAGGAACACTGTGCATTGCATTCACTAAATATAAACAAATAAACATAACACAAGTTAGTTAACTATTTACAAATACAGTTTTCTACACAATCACTTTGAACGCATGCAGGCATTTCTTTACAGCAGCACAAAAGAATGTGATGTCTGTAAATATTTTAGAATACCTTCAGTGGAAAAGATTACATCTAAATAAGAGCAGTATAATATTTGTGGCATTCAGTTACCCAGCAGCGCTGCCAAGAAGTATTCACATGAGAAAAGTTCCAATTGGAAGCACTTAAAAGCAATTCATGAAAGGGTGTACAACTGAATGATACACAAGAAACTAGGTGCAGCAGAATATTCCACCACTAGAGCACCCTTGGGAGAACATTCTTCAGCTGCGTTCCTCAGAATACCAGCAGCCCGTGAATATTTGAGTGAGATGATTACTCACTGTGCAAAATGCCACATGTTTGCTGCTGTAAAAATTAGTTATGTGGCTCCAATTTCCCTACTATTTCCCTATTATTCTACCTATGTGAATGACTGCATAGGTGTGTGAGTTCATGTATGAGTACCTGTATGGATGTGTTTGTGACCCTTAGATTAACTAAATAATAAGGGGCAGATTTACAAGCCCCTTGCGCCACTTTTTGCGTCACTTTTCCCATGTTAAAAATGACGCAAAAGTGGCGCAAGGGCCTTGTAAATCTGCCCCTAAATATTTTTATAAGTTTACAAATATATTTTTAACTTATTACAATACAATGAAACTTGAACTTTTACAACAAAAAGCAGCACCATTGGAAAAGAAGAGATAAATACTAGAAATGTAGAGAAAGAAATAGGTGAAGATGTACAATGGAGGTGTAGACATGCTCCTGTGTATAAATGGGAGTGTAGTAGTATTTCTATTATTTGCCAGGCATAAATTGATACATTAGGACCCCACCCATGTACTTGCTGTGCTACTGTCTATTTACTTTACTCTACAAATATTGGGACAAATGAGTACTGGTATCATCGTCATGTTGAGTTTAAGTACATGTTGTGAAATGTAGGAACACTAGCTTGGTTTCTAACCCTGAGTTGCGCAGAATATTCATGGGATCACTTACATTACTTTCTGAAAGAAGCAAACTTTATCATTAAAGGTATCATCCACTGAGCTTCTGAAAGGACTTAAAGGTACAATTGTGTATTTTCCTTTAGATGTGAAACACTATATTGAAATATTTGGTGTACAGACGGATTTAGAATAACCACTTGGTATTATAGTGAATGGTGTGCCCACAAAAAACAAAACAATCTGGCAGGAACTAGTGGATGAAAATAAGGTGAAGAAGGCTACATTATATCTTAAAGACCATAATGGGTACTATAGAGATGTAGATGTTGTCTAACGTGGAAGTTTCATTGAGGAAGAAATGTTGCCTTCAAGTAGACAGTTTGAAAAAGTGGATAGAAGTAGATCTGAAGAAATATATGAGTATTACAGTATCTATCTACTACATTCAAATGAGATTATGGGGTGCCATTGAACTGTATCAGATGAAACAAGCTAAAAGAACTCAAATAAGTGTCTGGAGAAAAGGTTCCTCACACTGCTTCTTCTCAGTCCTGTTTGAAAAAAGAATAAAACTATTAGAAGCACCTTCTTAAAAAACAACAGTACTTTTAACGAACATTTCTATATTACTCCACAAAATCCTCCCAGTAGTTACACAAAGTTTCTAACACTGAATTTCAAGCTGCACTCCTCTTGGGTTAATTCATACTACTAACAAGGACCTCCTAAACCTCTTCCCCTTCACTAGACCCAGTATGTTATCCATGCTATCACCACAAATATTAATTCAAAGGCACCTCTACAATCCCTCTAAGAGATCCTCTGTACCAATACAGCTACTTCTTATGCCTGAAATAACCTGTGTATATCAACCCCCTCCTTAAAGTCAGGAACCAAGTCTCTGAATATATGAACTCTTTCTTCTGCACTGGACACAGTAGTGGTGCTCATACTTTTTTTGCTAGACTCTAACAGCTATTTGGCCTGCAAGTGAGCCTCCTTAACACTCAAGCCAGCAAGATCCTTTCTGTGAAGTCCATGCCCTGCAAGACCTGGGGGTGCATGCATACAGGGGGGCACGCCATGTGCCCCCCTGCATGCATTCCCTGGTGAAGAGACTTATTTCCTCATGCCACACTTTTCATGGCAGGCTCACTGCCATGAAAACTGTGGTGGTGAAGAAGCTCCTATTAAGCTTGGTGGTTCCTCAGCGGCACCACCAGCATATTGCAGGCCTCAGATCACTGCAAGACTGCTAGGGATCGCAGATCCTTGGCGGTAGCAGTGGTCCCATGGTGGTCCAACCACCCAACTTGTAATAGGGCGGTCGGCCCACTGGTGCGGCAGTGCACCCCCACCATGAGTTTGAAGTGTTAAAGGTTAGTGGTTATAGTTAGGAAATAAAAATGTAAAAACCTTACAAATTCATTTAAAAACCCCAAGGCAGCAGGGATGTTATAGTTAGAAAATAGAATTTAAAAGACCGCAGAAATGTACTGAAAAAAACAAAGGTTACAGGGACATTATTGTTAGGAGATAGAATTTCACTGAAAAACCAAAGGCTCATATTTCACTCATATAAAACCAGAGAAATTCAGCAGTTGTAGTCACCTCAACTAACTATAATGTACGCTCCTGCAATGCATTGCTTATGTACTCTTCTCCACTCAATGCCACTCTACTTCACACCACTTTCTGCAGCATGACTCTATCCCACTTCACTCTACGCCAATCCACTCTATTTTATGCCATTCTACTGTACCCCACCTCCTTGTGCCCCACTTTATTGTACCACACTTCACTATGTCCCATTCTACTCTATCTTATGCTACACTATACCATTCTACTCTATGCCAATCTTCTCTTCGCCACTCTACTGTACCTGACTTTACTCCACCCTGCTTAACTGTACACCACTCAACTCGCCTCTAGTCTACTGTACTCCACTCTACACCACTGTATGCCACAACACTCTATGCCACAGTTCTGTGTGCCACTCTAATGTATTCTGCACCACTCTACTCTACTCTTCACTACTCTATTGTATGCTACTGCACTCCACTCTACTCTACACCACTGTGCTCTATACCACTGAACTCTAAACCACTGTAAGGCACGCTATTCCGCTCCACTCTACACCACTGTGCTCCACTCTAATATACTCCACTCAATGTCCCTGCATTCTATGCCACTGCACTCCACTCTGCACCACTGTACACTGTGCCACTCTGTTCTGACACTGTAGTCTATGCCACTCTAATTTACCACACTTCAATCTATCTCACTTTACTCTGCGCCACTCTACTGTATGCCACTCTACTCTATGCCACTGTACTCTACACTGTACTCTACTCAACTTTACTCTACCCCACTCAAACCCACTCTACTCCATTCCAGTATATGCCACTCTACTTAACTGTACTCTACAGCACTCTACACCATGCCACTGCACTCTACTCCACTGTACTCTTCTCTTGCCACTTTACACTACCCCACTACAACCTATGCCACTGTACTGTATGCCACTGTACTCTATGTAGGAGAGTAGGATCTGCTTCACATGGGTACCCCCACTTTTTGCTGATGCTTCACTGTTTTTCGACCTTAGTCTGGCTGGGGCCCTGCTAATCAGAACCCCAGCCTAGCTGCTTCCTCTCTAAAATGGTTTCCATGTGCCTTAGGCACATCACTGATTGGAATCTGGAGTGCCCTTATAAGTCCCTAGATTTGTCATGGGGTATGGATCAATAGTGACACCCCTGAATGACTTAACTTCTAAGAAAATGCCCAAAAGGTTCAGTGGACAGTTAGCTGTCAAAGGCATTTGATGACCTGAAGCAGGCCATGTGCACTGCTCCCATTCTACAGAGTCCTGATTACTCCAAGAAGTTCATTGTTCAAACTGATGCATCTGAATTGGGGGTAGGGGCTGTACTGTCACAATTGAATTAAGAAGGTCAGGATCAGCCAGTAGCTTTCATTAGCAGAAGGCTGACCCCTAGAGAAAACGTTGGTCAGCCATTGAGAGGAGGCCTTTGCTGTGGTCTGGGCTCTGAAGAAGTTGAGGCCATACTTGTTTGGTACTCACTTTCTTGTTCAAACAGACCATAAGCCACTCTTATGGCTAAAACAAATGAAGGGGAAAACCCCAAACTGCTTAGGTGGTCCATTTCCCTACAGGGGATGGACTTCACAGTGGAACATAGACCTGGGAGTAACCATGCCAATGCAGATGGACTCTCTAGGTACTTCCACTTAGAACATGAAGACTTAACTGGGCAAGGTTAGTTTAATGTCCCTACGTTTGGGGGGGTTGTGTAGGAGAGTAGGATCTGCTTCACATGGGTACCCCCACTTTTTGCTGATGCTTCACTGTTTTTCGACCTTAGTCTGGCTGGGGCCCTGCTAATCAGAACCCCAGCCTAGCTGCTTCCTCTCTAAAATGGTTTCCATGTGCCTTAGGCACATCACTGATTGGAATCTGGGTGCCCTTATAAGTCCCTAGTATATGGTATACTATGTACCAAGGGCATAGGTACCTCAGAGGCCTACCAGGGGCTGCAGCATGTATTATGCCACCCCTGGAAGGCCATCCAAACTGACACCACAGGTCTGCTACTGCAGCCTGGGTAAGGTGGTGCATGCACCCCTTACTGTGATATAGGTTACCTATATCACTAAATACATTCACACATATAAACCTATAAGTCACTCCTATGGCAGGCCTTATCAATCCTGAAGGCAGAGTGCGTGGTTCCTATGTGAGAGGTGCCCCTGCATGAGCAGGGCCCCTCTGCAGCATTCGGAGACCATTCTCTGATGCTGTTTGTAGTGCAACCTGACCATATACTCTTAAGCGCATTATAACCTCGCGTTAAATGCTAACTTTGGAATGGCTGCACCTAAACATGTCGTGTTTGGTGTCAAACATCTTGGAATACTACCCCCACGCCAATTCTGGCGGTGGGGGTAACATTCCACCCTTCTAGAGGAGAGACATGTTAACCCTGGCCTGGCCGGTAACTTCTTTCTAAAGCCCTGGCATCACAAAATGGATGCTGCTGCCACAGACACGAGTCTGGCCTCCTGCTGCTGGACGAAACTCCGGCAGGGGAGGCCTGGACAATAGGTTTCCTGTCCCAGGGCGGTGTGACCACCTCCCAGACAGGATAATGTGTATTGGGGCTGGGCGGGAGCACTTTCGGGTGCTTTGAAGTCCTGCACTGGGGGCACACTTGGTGTCCCTGTGCATACCCCAGTTCAAACCGGATCAGGGGCTTGCAGCCCCTGCTTTGGCGCGAACTGGACAAAGGGAAAGGAGTGTAGCCACCCCTCTGCCCTGACCCACCCATAGAGTGGGGCCACAGAATAAGTCCAACCCCTAAACTTAGTATAAGTATAGGAACCCAGTCCTTAGGACTTTAGATTATCCCTGGACGAAACTCTGAAACAGAATCCTGGACCTTCGATGCTCTACTCAAGACTAGAGGACAGAAGAATCTCCCTTGGGGTCAAGGAGTGACTCCCCTGCTTGGCAGGCACCAAAGAAGCAATTGTCCGGTCTGCATCGCCTAAGCTCCCGTCGGATGCCGAAGTCTTTGCATCACCAGAGGTAGATTTCCAGACTTCCCCGAGGCTGCCCTGAGTCCCCAGCAAAGCTGAGGCCCGTAGCTGTCGTGGGTAACATGGAACCGTGACCCCTGGACACTGCACGCATTTGCTAGAGCATCCTCTTCTGGATCTCCCACGAAGTCGTGCTTTGGGCTCTTAGTAGCCCTAGCCTCCAGCTCCAACTGCACCGAAGATCACTGGCCTCCACTCCACGAGTGTCCTGTGAGCCAGCTCCACATGCGACGTCTCGAGGCTCCTTTGCGGTCGCTAGCCCGTTGGCTAGTAGCCCTTCACGAAGGCCAATCCTTTTCTTCTTGGGCTCCCTGGTTGCTCCAGGCTTGCCCTCACTTACCCTTGCTGGGTGAGGTCCTCAGACCTTGCTGGTCTGCATCATCGTCATTCTTCACTTTCATCGAGACTTGCCGTTGCCAAGGCTTGTTGGGTCCAATCCGGTCGCTGACACCTCAGCACTCGACAGACATCGTGTTCCAGCCCGAATCCTGCTCCTGGTTGCCGACAACGCCTCCTGGACCTCGTGGCTGAAGAGTCAAGACGACTGTCAACCTACCTGAAGCACTCGACATCGGTGGGCATCCGCTCATCGCCTTCCTGGTCACTGGCTAGTGACCCAGACTCTGTCCCCTCTGCTTTCAGGTTCTTCAGATCTCCGATCCACTCTTGGATCCACCCGGACACTTTCCACTTGGTCGCCAGCAGCACGTTGCAGCAGATCGCCATTCAAATCGCCGACGAAACCCGACCCGAAAGGCACCTATGCACCCGGCTTCCCTGGGTGAGGTAACACGAGTACTCCGGTGCTCCCGTGGGTAGAGACTCTAGAACGACCTAGTTCTCAAAGGGTTTGCTCAAGTCCTCCTTTAAGTGTCCCTTTTCTTTAATTTCCTGATCGCGACTTTCTCCATAGAAGTTAACAGGCGTATCGCGGTTGTGTATTTACACTGCACGCGTCCCCGTGGGTCCCCTGTGTCACTACCTTGGGTGGTTCCTTGTGGTCCAAGCACTTCTAGAGGCTCTAGGCCTGAGTGTCTAGTTCAGTCGTGGTTCTTATACCACTTTATTGGTATATGGTTTGAGTACGCCCCTAGGGCCCAAGCGTGTATTTGTGCTATTACTGTGTTTAAATAACTTATAACTTGTGTACTTCGAACTCTAGCCTCATAAAGAGACTAGAGGGTGTGTTTAGCAATAAATACATATATTTTGAATATATACCTGGTGTGGTGCTCTTTCATTTGATCACTCAAGAGATTATAGACTAGGTAAAACAAGCTGCTTTACATTCCTTCAAGACTTAGCCTGAAGGCTGCTCTCCATAGCTACCACTAGGATAGCTTTCCAATAAGGTTGTCTTTAACCTATCTCCAATAAGGGGTTGTTTGGACTGGTGCAAGGTGCCCACTATAATTAGTGGACAGCATATGCCAGGCCAACTTCTCACGATTGGTGTGCAGCGTGTGGGATTCCAGCTTGCTATTGTTTTACCAGATAATCTCAATTGAATTGATCAACTGAAAACCACTAAAGGTACCTAAGGTACATATAATTTAAGCTTAGAATACAGTAAGTACTACTGAACTTAGAGTTGTGTGTTAAGGGATAGCACACCCTTTCTACAATTCAAGAGAGTTTAGTAGGCCACACTAGAGTAGGTAGTGCATACACCACACCTCACTAGTGATGTCTTCAAAGCCAGGACCCAGTGAGTCCTTGCCAGAAGCCCATGGGCTTCTCCCCTCCAAGTATGATACACTCCCATTCTTGGAATTGAGAGCATTATGTAACTTGAGGAAATTGAAGACAGGACAGAGTCCCACCACCCAACATCTTAGAGAGATGTTGGAGGCTTATGATCTCAGCAGGCCCTTAGGGACTGAAGGGGTAGGAGCAGAGGGTGGGGCAGAAGATGAGGATGGGGCCAGGGGTAGCAGTACCCCCAGCCCCCCCACAGGAACTGACCAGGAGGGTGACAATGACCCTGACCTGGATAACCCAATCCCTCCTGTGGACGATGAGGAGGAAGATCAGAATGATCCCCACTTTGTCCCCCCAGGAAGGATTATGAGTGTGCCCAGAAGGTCTAGGTCTCCTTCTCAGTAGTCTAACCACTCTGACACCTCCATAGGGACCTCTGTCTCCTCTCATAGGAGGAATCCTCTCATGAGAGAAGAAAGAGGCTGGTTAAATATGAGGAAGCTCAGCTTGAACTCAGAAAACAGCAACTGGCTATAGACAGGAGTCCCTAGATCTCTACAAAGAGAGAAGAAAGTTGGGACTAGAAGTCCCATGGTGGCAGCCATGTCCCTAGAGTTAGGGAAAGGTCCTATGACCATAGGAACCTGAGCAAGATTGTCCCTCCCTACCAGAGTGGGGATGACATCCACAAGTGGATAACTGCTCTAGAGAGGGCCTGTAAAGTACAGAAGGTCCCTCAAGAGCAGTGGGCAGCAATCCTGTGGCTCTCCTTTGCAGACAAAGGTAGAGACAAGCTCCTCACTGTTAGAGAGGAGGATGCTGATAATTACAAGGTCTTGAAGAGTGCTCTTATTGATGGGTTTGGCCTAACAACTGAACAATACAGGTTGAAGTTCAGAGATACCCAAAAGCACAGACTCAAGACTGGGTAGACTATGTGGATTGTTCTGCTAAGGCTCTGGAAGGCTGGTTGATGGGCAGTAAGGTGTGTGACTTCTCAGGATTGTACAATCTGATAATGAGGGAGCAGATTCTTAATAACTGTCAAAATCAGCTGTTGCATCAGTACCTGGTGGACTCTGATCTGACCTCTCCCCAAGAATTGGGAAAGAAGGCAGACAAATGGGTCAGGACCAGGGTGAGGCAGAAGGTACAGAACCAAGGTGGTGACCCTAAGAAGCAAGATGCTAAGAACTCTGAAAAGGGCGGGGAGAAGGGTAAAGATCAAAAGTCTTCACAAGGCCCCCAAAAATCTTCTTCAGGTGGGGATTCACAGTCTACAAAGGGAAAGGCCAAAGAAAACCATGGTGCAAGGTCTGTAAGCAAAAGACCCACTGGACCAGTGATTGCACCAAGTCCAAAGACTCAAGTCCAGCACCCACCAATGCCCCTAAGGCACCTGTTCCCCCTAGTACAGTTACAGTTGGTGGGAGTGCTCCAGCCAAGGGTTTAGTAGGGTTCACCCTGGGTACTGAGTTGGGCTCTGACCTAGTCAGAGAACTAACTCAGGCTGTGTTAGTCTGTGATGGAGGCATGGATGTGACCTCCTCTGTGAGTCCCAGTAATCTGGGCAAGTACAGACAACAGCCTTTAATCAATGGACGAGAGGCTTTGGCATTTAGGGACACAGGGGCAAGTGTCACCATGGTGACACAAGACCTTGTGAATCCTGGGCAAGTTATACTTGGTGAGATGTACCAAGTGACCAATGCTAGCAACGTCAGAACAGACCATACTCTGGCAGTTGTTAACTTCTCCTGGGGAGTGGTAACTGGCCTTAAGAAGGTTGTGGTGAGTGCAAACCTACCAGTCGAATGCTTGCTTGGCAATGACTTAGAAACTTCAGCTTGGGCAGAAGTGGAGCTCAGGACCCATGCAGAAATGCTGGGGATTCTTGCAGATGTGTTTGCTGTGACCAGGTCACAAGCCAAAATGTCTAGCACTGAACAGGCCTTGGATTCTGGAATAATGGACCAAGTGCCTTCCAAGAGGAGGAGTAGTAGGGTTAAGGCAGTGCCTTCCCCCTTGGCTCAGAAGGAAGATCAGTCCCTTGAGGGGGATTGTTAGAATTGGGGGTCTCTAGTTGGCACAGGTAGGTACTTGTGACAAATAGGGACCCTCGCCTCTAGTCAGGGTAAAGGGGTACACTCCTAAAATAACCCCTGCTCACCCCCTTGGTAGCTTGGCACGAGCAGACAGGCTTATCTCAGAGGCAGTGTGTAAAGCATTTGTGAACACATACAGTAATCTAGTGACACACTACAGATGGACACCAGACAAGGTTTTATATCAAAAATAAGTATTCTTTATATAGTTTTAACACAAGACCATAAACGACAAAAATCCACAATACTGTACTTAAAATGGTAGTTTTAGCTTAGTTCAGTTCAGTTCTTAAGATGCGACACTTTAAGTCAATGTACCTTACGATGCGGGACGCTTCCACAACAAGCAATGTTGCAGCGATGGAAATGCGACAAAGTTCTGGTGCAAAGAAATAAAGACGTCAAGTTCTTCCTGATGCGGCACGCTTCTCCGAGGTTGCGAAAGTCTCGACTCGATGCGTCAGCTGCAGCTGCGACACCCTGGTTCAGCGATGCGACGGCAGCAGCTTCGGCTGCGACACTCTTCTCCAACGTTGCGAGACGCTTCCGCTCGATGCGACAACTGCAGCGGCGACACCCTTGTTTCGTGATGCGACGGCAGCAGCTCCGACGGCGGCACGCTTCTCCGTGGATGCGAGGCGCTTCTCTTGATGCGGTGCAATGCGACAGCTACAGCGGCGACACCCTCCTTTGGAGTTGCAGCGGCTGCGGCGGCGACACGCTTCTTCCTCGATGCGAGACTCTTCTCTTGATGCGGTGCAATGCGACAGCTACAGCGGCGACACCCTCCTTCGGAGTTGCGGCGGCAGCAGCAGCGGCGGCGACACGCTTCCTCTTCGTTGCGGGACGCTTCTCTCGATGCGGTGCAATGCGACAGCTACAGCGGCGACACCCTCCTTCGGAGTTGCGACGGCAGCAGCAGCGACGGCGACACGCTTCTTCCTCTTGAGTCGCGCTTCCAGCTCCTTGCGACACGCAGTCCCTTCAGAAGGCCCAAAACAGCAGCAGGCACTTCCAAAGGATTCTTGGGGAGCTGGTGGTTGAAGTCTGTTGTCCCTGAGACTTCAGCAGGAGGCAAGCTCTTTTCTCAAGCCCTTGGAGATACTTTACAAGTTGAATAAAAGTGCACACAAAGTCCTTTCTCCTTCCTTTGGCAGTCAGGCAACCACTGCAGGCAGATCCCTCTAGCTTAGGGATAGTCTTCTCCTCAGTTCCTTCTTGGTTCCGCTCCTCAGCAAAGGTTTCTTCTTGTTTTCCCAAAGTGATCTAATTTCCTAGGGGTCTGGGTCCCCTTTTTATACACAGTTTTCCTTTGTTCTCTGAAGGCAGAGAGGCCTCTGCCCAGCCCAAAACCAGTTCTGGTCAGTCCTGGAGCACTTTGTTTTTCTGTCTCCTTCTTTCCTTTCAGAATGTGGGGCAGGGTGCTCAGCCGCCCGGCAGGAGGTGGAGCCAGCATTGTGGAAGGCAGGCACAGCCCTATTCAGACCCAGGTGCAACTCCTCCCTCCACTCGGGATGCAGATCTTTCTATTCAGCCCTGTGCTGACTCACCCTGTCTCCTGTAGCCACCCCCAGCCCCTGTCACTCAATCTCCAGACAAGGAATACACAACCTAGCAGAGGCAGGCTTGGAAGTTTAGGCAAGAAAATACCCACTTTCTAAAAGTGGTATTTTCAAACACAGAATGTTAAAACCAACTTCACTAAAAGATGTATTTTATCATTCTGAGTTCAGGCATACTAAATTCGTTTTTCTACCATGTTCCCTGGGTCAGTTCTGACTATAAGGTGTAATAGTCAGTCTGCCCATTCTGGCCTATGGGGAGCAGGTAGCCTTGCAATAGTGAAAAACGAAAATGGCTGTAATTCACTATTAGGACATGCCACACACACCAGGGCATGTCCTACCTTCATACTTACAATGCACCCTGCCCTAGGGCCTACTTTAGGGGTGACCAACATGCAGTAAAGGGAAGGTTTAGGGACTGGTAAGTGGGTGTACTCACCAAGTCGACATGGCAGCCCTAGGCTGCACACAGGCTCTGAGATGGCAGGCCTGAGACACATTTTACAAGCCGCTTCTGTGGGTGGCACAACCAGTGCTGCAAGCCCACCAGCGGCATTGGATTTACAAGCCCTGGGCACACTCAGTGCACTGTACTAGGGACTGACAAGTAAACCAATCATCCAATCATGGAGTCACTAATCCATAACACAATTTACAATAGGGAGAGCATATGCACTTTAGCACTGATCAGCAGTGGTAAAGTGCCCAGAATCATAAAACAGCCAACAACAGGTCAGAAAAAATATAGGAGGAAGGCAAAAAGTTTAGGGATGACCCTGCAAAAAGGGCCAAGTCCAACACAACCCCCTTCCAGCCAAAACGCAGGGTAGACCAATCACTACCTTGATGGGCTTCCCTGCTTTGGGCGATAGAACCTGGACCTGGCCCACAACAGCAGGGGCATACTCCAGTTCTACGCCAATCTGAACCTATTGGAATCACTCTGTCCATACTCTCAGGGCCCACCAAGCTAACCCATGGGGAACCCTTCTCCTCAACTGTGGACACCACCTGTGCAGCACCTAACCTTAGCTTGCTCACAGGTGTGTCCCAACAGACAGACAGTACCCACATGGCCAACACAGAGGTGTGGCCTAGTCCACCCGGGGTGTGACTTCTGTCCCCCTCCCAGGGGCAACTCTGTCCACCAGGACAGCAAGCCACAGTGGCCACTGACAGCCGTCAGTGATGAGACCCAGGCCCCAGGCCTCTCATGGCTCTCAAACCTCTGTGGTGTCAGAGAGCGGGGGGCAGTAGCCCCAGGTGCCTGGCACCCTTTGTCCACTCTCCCAACCTGTCAGGTCAGGTATGACATCCTGACACTGACCCACCAGCCCCGGGCCTGTAACCGGCGGCTGGACAGGAGACTGGGGTGGGCTCTCCCACACCCGGTCCTCCTCCTTGGGGCTCTGTACCCTCCCACCTGGAGCGGTACCCCCTTCCAGAATTGTCAGGGCACCTGTGGTAGGGGTCCTGCACAGTTCGCCCACCAGTTCAGGGGTTCTATCCTGCAACTGGGAACCCAGCATAGGGTCTGTACCCTTAGACTGGGCAGAGGTCAGGGGTGAGGCTGTCCTCTCCCTGCCTCCCTCAGTGGGGCCCTGCACCCTCCCACCTGGAGTGGTGCCCCCAGAAGACAAACTGGTAGGGGCACTGTTAGCAGCTGCCCCTTCCTCCAGGTCAGGGGGACACCCTGAACCTGGCCCTCCAACCCAGGGTCTGAACCCTTAGGCTGGACCTGTGCCTGGCAACCCAGGACTTCCGGGAGGGTACACCAACCCCCAAGGGAAACACACTCCTCTAGAGTTGTGTAATAATCTGCCTGGCGCACCAGGACTTCCTGGGGAGCACGCATGCCCCCAGAGGGTAACACATCTCTCATGTGTTGTGTGACAGTCCGCCTGGCGCAGATCTCCCGACCCCTGTCCATCTGACAGCGCGGGAAGATCCCCCAGGACAGAAGTGGTGTTACCATGGTCATTCACTGGTGACTCAGCCCTTCTGGCTGGTCCCTGACCCACTGGTTCTTCCACTGGGGACTCTCTCCCCCTCTCACCCCTCACTCTGGACTTCTGCACCCTCCCAACTGGAGCGGCACTGCCAGACACCAGAAACACTGGAGCTCCATTTACAGACGCTCCAGGTTCTCTAGACACTAGGAGATCCTCCTCAACAGGCGGCCCATCAGGACAGCCTAGGCTCCCTACCTGGTGTTCCCTTGAAGAACCATCCAGGCTCTGAGACTGGGTTTCGGGCACCTTGGGACACGCAGCCCCACACTCACTCCTCCTCCAGCTGAGACAGGACGTGAGTCCCCACCCCTCCCATTACCACGGGACCTAGCTGGGCTACACTGAACCTCTCCCACCACTCTGGGTTGGAAGACACCTGAGCCACTCCTCTTAGGGTCACTCCCCAATGCCTCTTCAGACCCTCTGGAATCCACCAAAGGTCTGCCTCCAATGTGAGCTCCCTGAGGTCAGAGAACTCACACTCCAACAGGTGTTGGCATAGCTCTGGAAAACAGGGACTTACAATATGCTCTCCCAAAATTGGATCACACAGTCCCCCACAGGGGTTAACCAAACTATCCTTCACCTCACCATCCAGTGCCTCACACACGTACTCCACACCACTCTCCTGAGACTGGCAAGACAGTATCTGACTGTCTCTGTCACTCAACCCACACTCTTCTGGGCGGTCTTCACACTCACATACCAGGACTTCAACCATGGGGAACCCCTCTCCCTGCCCCTCTCATCTAGAGTCAGTAGAGTGTCCCTCCCACCACTAGGACCATGAATCCCTGTGTCAGTTTCCCTATTCCTCTCAGGGACACTGCGCACTACTGGAGCTACCTCATGTCCTTGAACCTCCTGGTGTATGTTAACCCCCTCCAAGTCAGGCGCCACATCTCTGGGTGTGTGCACTACTCTCTCAGCACTGAATAACTTAATTTTGCTGCCACCATCTGAGCTGGACTCCACCTCCAACTCAGCAAAGCTCACTTCCTGAGCTGCCCAAATTTCTTCTTCTTGGGCTAAGGCCCTCTGAGCCTCATCAATCTCTCTCAGTTCTTCATCAATCTCTTTCAGCTTCTGCTCATGAGCCAGAAGCCAGCTATCTTTTTCTGTTTCTCCCTCACTTTTAGAGAATTCCTCCTCCTCAGACTCAACTGGTAGTGTTGCCTTCCAGCTGGGTAACTCATACTGAAATAGGGATGCCTCTAGATCCTCCCTGGACCTTCTCTTCACAGGCAGCCCTCTTTCCTTGCAAAACACACGTAGCTCCTTCATTGTGTAGATAAACATGTGCCAGAAGTTGAGTTCCATTTTGCAACAACTAACCAGAGTCATGGTATCAAAAATACCTCCAGGAGGACACCATAAAACAGAAAAACAGTATGTGGTCGCGTTTGGTCTGCACTCACTAGTAGTGTTCACCAATCACTGTACATGAGTCACAAATGCAAGTCCAGAATCCTCACCGCTGACCACCAATGTTAGAATTGGGGGTCTCTAGTTGGCACAGGTAGGTACTTGTGACAAATAGGGACCCTCGCCTCTAGTCAGGGTAAAGGGGTACACTCCTAAAATAACCCCTGCTCACCCCCTTGGTAGCTTGGCACGAGCAGACAGGCTTATCTCAGAGGCAGTATGTGTTCACAAATGCTTTACACACTGCCTCTGAGATAAGCCTGTCTGCTAGCCATGCTACCAAGGGGTGAGCAGGGTTATTTAGAGTGTACCTCTACCCTGACTAGAGCGAGGGTCCCTGATTGTCGCAAGTACTACCTGTGCCAACTAGAGACCCCCAATTCTAACTGAGATGATCTCAGTCCTGAGGAAGGAACTGTCCCAGAGGAGCTTGAACCTGACCAGGTTGAGTTCTTGGGGACAGGGGGACCTTCCAGGGCAGATCTGAGCCAGGAGCAGCAGAGCTGCCCCTCTCTTGAACCCCTCAGACAGCAAGCTGCTGCTGAGGCTGCTGGGAAAGCTAGTGGTCCCCATACAGTGTATTGGGATGATGGACTCCTGTACTCAGAGTGTAGAGACCCCAAGCCTGGTGCTACCAGGAGGTTGGTTATACCTCTAAAGTTCATGGGCTTCCTATTGACCCTAGCCCATGATATTCCCTTGGCAGGTCACCTGGGCCAGAACAAGACTTGGGACAGAGTTGTCCCTCACTTTCACCTGGCCCCACATGTCTGAAGACACCAAGGAGTTTTGTCGCTCCTGTGTAACCTGCCAGGCCAGTGGCAAGGCAGGTGGCACTACAAAGGCCCCTCTGATACCACTACCTGTGGTGGGGGTGCCCTTTGAAAGGGTAGGGATTGACATTGTTGGTCCCATGGATCCCCAAACAGCATCTGGGCACAGGTTTATCCTGGTGGTAGTGGATCATGCCACCAGGTACCCAGAGGCTATTCCCCTTAGGACCACTACAGCACCTGTGGTGGCAAGGGCCCTCCTGGGAATTTTCTCAAGAGTGGGCTTTCCTAAGGAGGTAGTATCAGACAGGGGTACAAACTTTATGTCTGGGTACTTAAAAGCAATGTGGAAGGAGTGTGGAGTGACTTACAAGTTCACCACACCCTATCACCCACAATGCAATGGTTTAGTTGAGAGATTCAACAAAACATTGAAGGGCATGATTAAAGGGCTCCCAGAAAAGCTTAGGCGAAGATGGGACATACTCTTGCCCTGCCTTTTATTTGCATATAGGAGGTTCCTCAGAAGGGGTTGGTTACAGCCCTTTTGAACTTCTGTTTGGCCACCCTGTCAGGGGTCCACTGTGCTTGGTGAAGGAAGGATGGGAGTTACCTCTCAAGCCCCCAAAGCAAGACATAGTGGACTATGTACTTGGTCTCCGCTCCCGGATGGCTGAGTATATGAAAAAGGCAACTAAAAACCTTGAGGCTAGCCAGGAACTTCAAAAGGCCTGGCATGACCAAAGGCTGTTCTGACTGTTTACCAGCCAGGACAGAAGGTGTGAGTGTTGGAGCCAGTGGCCCCAGCAGCTCTCCAAGACAAATGGAGTGGACCCCACACTATTGTTGAGCAGAAGGGTGAGGTTACCTACTTAGTAGACCTAGGAACACCCAGGAGTCCCCACAGGGTTCTCCATGTCAACAGGTTAAAACCATATGTGGACAGGGCAGACATGGGCTTGCTCATGGCTACTGATGAAGGGCAGGAGGAAGAGAGTGACCCACTCCCTGACCTGCTCTCACAGAACCCTGACGATGGGTCAGTAGATGGTGTAGCCTTGGCAGGCAGCCTCACTACCCAGCAACAAACTGATTGTCGACAGGTGCTCAATCAGTTTAGACACATGTTTTCACTGACACCCAGTCAGACCACCTGGTGCACTCATGAAGTGGACACTGGGGACAGTCTGCCTATTAAAAATAAGATTTATAGGCAACCTGACCATGTCAGGGACTGTATCAGGACTGAAGTCCAGAAAATGTTGGAGTTGGGAGTTATTGAACCCTCAGATAGCCCTTGGGCTAGTCCAGTGGTCCTTGTACCAAAACCTCACACCAGTGGTGGAAAAAGAGAGATGAGGTTTTGTGTGGACTACAGGGGTCTCAATGCAGTCACTAGGACTGATGCCCATCCAATACCAAGGGCAGATGAGCTCATAGATTCTTTGGCCTCAGCCAAATATCTCAGCACATTTGACTTGACAGCTGGCTACTGGCAGATCAGACTAGCTGATACTGCAAAGCCCAAAACAGCATTCTCAACCCCTAGTGGGCATTATCAATTTGTGGTGATGCCCTTTGGTCTGAAGAATGCACCTGCCACTTTCCAGAGGTTGGTGAATACAGTTCTCACAGGTCTGGAAGCCTATAGTGCAGCATATCTAGATGATATTGCTGTCTTTAGCTCCACCTGGGAGGATCACCTGGTCCACCTCAGGAATGTTTTACAGGCCCTGCAAAGGCAGGCCTGACTATCAAGGCCACTAAGTGCCAGATAGGGCAGAGTCAGGTTGTGTACCTGGGCCACCTTGTGGGTGGAGGCCAGGTTCAACCTTTGCAGAGCAAGATCCAGACTATCATGGACTGGACTGCTCCAACTACCCAGACTCAGGTGAGAGCCTTCTTAGGCCTGACTGGGTACTATAGGAGATTTGTCAAGGGGTATGGATCAATAGTGACACCCCTGAATGACTTAACTTCTAAGAAAATGCCCAAAAGGTTCAGTGGACAGTTAGCTGTCAAAAGGCATTTGATGACCTGAAGCAGGCCATGTGCACTGCTCCCATTCTACAGAGTCCTGATTACTCCAAGAAGTTCATTGTTCAAACTGATGCATCTGAATTGGGGGTAGGGGCTGTACTGTCACAATTGAATTAAGAAGGTCAGGATCAGCCAGTAGCTTTCATTAGCAGAAGGCTGACCCCTAGAGAGAAACGTTGGTCAGCCATTGAGAGGGAGGCCTTTGCTGTGGTCTGGGCTCTGAAGAAGTTGAGGCCATACTTGTTTGGTACTCACTTTCTTGTTCAAACAGACCATAAGCCACTCTTATGGCTAAAACAAATGAAGGGGGAAAACCCCAAACTGCTTAGGTGGTCCATTTCCCTACAGGGGATGGACTTCACAGTGGAACATAGACCTGGGAGTAACCATGCCAATGCAGATGGACTCTCTAGGTACTTCCACTTAGAACATGAAGACTTAACTGGGCAAGGTTAGTTTAATGTCCCTACGTTTGGGGGGTTGTGTAGGAGAGTAGGATCTGCTTCACATGGGTACCCCCACTTTTTGCTGATGCTTCACTGTTTTTCGACCTTAGTCTGGCTGGGGCCCTGCTAATCAGAACCCCAGCCTAGCTGCTTCCTCTCTAAAATGGTTTCCATGTGCCTTAGGCACATCACTGATTGGAATCTGGAGTGCCCTTATAAGTCCCTAGTATATGGTATACTATGTACCAAGGGCATAGGTACCTCAGAGGCCTACCAGGGGCTGCAGCATGTATTATGCCACCCCTGGAAGGCCATCCAAACTGACACCACAGGTCTGCTACTGCAGCCTGGGTAGGTTGTGCATGCACCCCTTACTGTGATATAGGTTACCTATATCACTAAATACATTCACACATATAAACCTATAAGTCACTCCTATGGCAGGCCTTATCAATCCTGAAGGCAGAGTGCGTGGTTCCTATGTGAGAGGGTGCCCCTGCATGAGCAGGGCCCCTCTGCAGCGTTCGGAGACCCTTCTCTGATGCTGTTTGTAGTGCAGCCTGACCATATACTCTTAAGCGCATTATAACCTCGCGTTAAATGCTAACTTTGGAATGGCTGCACCTAAACATGTCGTGTTTGGTGTCAAACATCTTGGAATACTACCCCCGCCAATTCTGGTGGTGGGGGTAGCATTCCACCCTTCTAGAGGGAGAGACATGTTAACCCTGGCCTGGCCGGTAACTTCTTTCTAAAGCCCTGGCATCACAAAATGCATGCTGCTGCCACAGACACGAGTCTGGCCTCCTGCTGCTGGACGAAACTCCGGCAGGGAGGCCTGGACAATAGGTTTCCTGTCCCAGGGAGGTGTGACCACCTCCCCAGACAGGATAATGTGTATTGGGGCTGGGCGGGAGCACTTTCGGGTGCTTTGAAGTCCTGCACTGGGGGCACACTTGGTGTCCCTGTGCATACCCCAGTTCAAACCGGATCAGGGGCTTGCAGCCCCTGCTTTGGCGCGAACTGGACAAAGGGAAAGGGGTGTAGCCACCCCTCTGCCCTGACCCACCCATAGGTGGGGCCACAGAGTAAGTCCAACCCCTAAACTTAGTATAAGTATAGGAACCCAGTCCTTAGGACTTTAGATTATCCCTGGACGAAACTCTGAAACAGAATCCTGGACCTTCGATGCTCTACTCAAGACTAGAGGACAGAAGAATCTCCCTTGGGGTCAAGGAGTGACTCCCCTGCTTGGCAGGCACCAAAGAAGCAATTGTCCGGTCTGCATCGCCTAAGCTCCCGTCGGATGCCGAAGTCTTTGCATCACCAAAGGTAGATTTCCAGACTTCCCCGAGGCTGCCCTGAGTCCCCAGTAAAGCTGAGGCCCGTAGCTGTCGTGGGTAACGTGGAACCGTGACCCTTGGACACTGCACGCATTTGCTAGTGCATCCTCTTCTGGATCTCCCACAAAGTCGTGCTTTGGGCTCCGAGTAGCCCTAGCCTCCAGCACCAACTGCACTGAAGATCACTGGCCTCCACTCCACGAGTGTCCTGTGAGCCAGCTCCACGTGCAACGTCTCGAGGCTCCTTCGCAGTTGCTAGCCCGTTGGCTAGTAGCCCTTCACGAAGGCCAATCCTTTTCTTCTTGGGCTCCCTGGTTGCTTCAGGCTTTCCCTCACTTACCCTTGCTGGGTGAGTTCCTCAGAGCTTGCTGGTCTGCATCATCGTCATTCTTCACTTTCATTGAGACTTGCCGTTGCCAAGGCTTGTTGGGTCCAATCCGGTCGCCGACACCTCAGCACTCGACAGACATTGTGTACCAGCCCGAATCCTGCTCCTAGTCACCGACAACGCCTCCTAAACCTCATGGCTGAAGAGTCAAGACAACCGTCAACCTACCTGAAGCACTCGACATCGGTGGGCATCCGCTCATCGCCTTCCTGGTCACTGGCTAGTGACCCAGACTCTGTCCCCTCTGCTTTCAGGTTCTTCAGATCTCCGATCCACTCTTGGATCCACCCGGACACTTTCCACTTGGTCGCCAGCAGCACGTTGCAGCAGATCGCCATTCAAATCGACGACGAAACCCGACCCCGAAAGGCACCTATGCACCCGGCTTCCCTGGGTGAGGTAACATGAGTACTCCGGTGCTCCCGTGGGTAGAGACTCTAGAACGACCTAGTTCTCAAAGGGTTTGCTCCAAGTCCTCCTTTAAGTGTCCCTTTTCTTTAATTTCCTGATCGCGACTTTCTCCATAGAAGTTAACGGCGTATCGCGGTTGTGTATTTACACTGCACGCGTCCCCCGTGGGTCCCCTGTGTCACTACCTTGGGTGGTTCCTTGTGGTCCAAGCACTTCTAGAGGCTCTAGGCCTAGTGTCTAGTTCAGTCGTGGTTCTTATACCACTTTATTGGTATATGGTTTGGTACGCCCCTAGGGCCCAAACGTGTATTTGTGCTATTACTGTGTTTAAATAACTTATAACTTGTGTACTTCGAACTCTAGCCTCATAAAGAGACAAGAGGGGTGTGTTTAGCAATAAATACATATATTTTGAATATATACCTGGTGTGGTGCTCTTTCATTTGGTCACTCAAGAGATTATAGACTGGTAAAACAAGCTGCTTTACATTCCTTCAAGACTTAGCCTGAAGGCTGCTCTCCATAGCTACCACTAGGATAGCTTTCAATAAGGTTGTCTTTAACCTATCTCCAATAAGGGGTTGTTTGGACTGGTGCAAGGTGCCCACTATAATTAGTGGACAGCATATGCCAGGCCAACTTCTCACACTCTATGCCACTCGGCTCTACTCCACATCATTCTATGCCACTTCAGTCTATGCCACATCACTGTACTCTACTTCACTCTATGCCACTCTACTCTATGCCCCTCTACTCTACCGCACTTGACTCTACCCCACTTCACTATACCCCTTAACTCTGTGCCACTGTGCTGTATGCCACTCTACTCCATTTCATTCTACCCCACTTCAATTGACCACACTTCCCTCTACACTACCCTACTCTATGCCACTGTACTCTATGCCAGTCTACTCTACCCCATTTCACTCTACCCCACTTCACTCTGCCATACTTCACTGTATGCCACTGTACTCTTTGCCACTGTACTCTATCCCACTCTACTCAACTCCACTTCACTTTCTCATTTCACTTTACCCCACTTCAAGCTACCCTACCTCACTGTATGCCCCTCTACCCTATGCAACTGTACTCTACCCCACTTCACTCTACCTAAATTTACTCTACACCACTTCACTCTATGCCAATCTACTATAAGCTACTCTGCTCTATGCCATTCTACTCTACCCCACTTTATTGCACCCCACTTCACTCTACCCCACTTCAGTCTACACTTCTGTACCCCATGCCACTTTTCTCTGCCCACTTTTCTGTGCACTATTTATTCTGTGCCACTCTACTCTGTATCAATGAATGTCTGGGACAGAGGCACACTGAGAATAGGTTCAGCAACAGAAAGCAAGAGTGCCTAGAAGCTAGCCACAATGTGCTGCATGCACTACAGCTCCTCGCACAGTGGGTGCCAACCCAGACTTGTAGACTGGTGTAGCATTTTTCAGTTATCAGTCATTTGTTTGTAGCCTGTACTGCGATAATAAACAATTACTTACATCTTCCGTTGCCTACATGTCACGCCTCTTGTAGAATCACAACATGATCAGTACAAGATTACCAACGTTTACCACAAGGACACGAGTGCTCTCAGCTCAAGTGTAAAGCATATGCATTGTGCACAAGTAGTCACGCCAGTGAACTATTTAAAGTATTCAAACTAAAAAAGTTGGCATATTAAGCATGGTGCGAGAGCACCCCACTGTGGAAACAATGAGATGTGTGTGTGTATGCTGGATGCTATATTTGTCTCTGAGTAACCGAGAGAAACACACCTAGCCCTAAACCGGTCAAACACAGCCTACGCATGCAAGTCTGACAGACACAACCTACATTCATGCATTGCTGCATCATCTAAAGAATGGGTTACTTATGTGTAGTCCTGTAAATGCACCAAAGCTGGGGCCAGCTCAAAATAGAGTCTACCAACTAGCGTGCATATGCTAGATTATACAAACCTTTCATATGAGAAACTTGGGGCCTGATTAGAGGTGGCCGAGCAATACTCCGCCGCTTGCGGGACTCAGCTGAATTTGGCAGACATTTTCCGTAACTCCACGGAATGTTGCAGAGTGAAACTCCACAATCTCTGCGCAGGCCTAGTGAAGTGGTGTAGAGTGGAGTAGAGTGAAGTGGGGTAGAGTGAAGTGGAGTAGAATAGAGTGGCATGGAGTAGATTGGCAAACAGTAAGGTGGCATAGAGTGAAGTAGGATAAAATGAAGTGCGATAGAAAGAGGTAGGGTAGACTAGAGTGGTGTACCGTATAGCAACATGGAGTACAGTGGCATAGAGTGCAGTTGTGTAGAGTAAAGTGGTGTAAAGTAGAGTATAGTGGCATAGAGTGCAGTGGCATGGAGTGGAGTGCAGCAGCTTATACTGCAGTGGCATAAAGTACAGTAGCATACAGTGCAGTGGAATAGAGTGGTGTGGAGTGGCATTGAGAGGATTAGAATAGAGTAGAGTACAGTGGCATAGAGAGAAGTGTAGCAGAGCTACTTGGTATCCTTTCCATAAGAGGTGAGTTTCTAGTGTGATTTATCTGAGCCCCCAGCTCCTGATCACAGTACACCTGAGCCCCTGCCCATCGGTGGCCTCTCACTCTTGCACCACCTGACAGGAGAGGCAGCAGCCCCCAGTCCAGCAGGAGCCTCTTTCTTTATGTTGGAAACAGCCAGCTCCTACTTCAGCGATCTGCAGAAAAGAGGAGACATAGGGCCGCTTTCTCTTCCAAACTTGGCGGTAAAGTGGGACCAACCGCCTGAGAGGCCGGGGGAAGAAAGAGAAAGCAGCTGGGAGAAGCCTTTCACTGCACCTCAGGCCTAGTGGCCATATCTCTATCCCCCACCTCTGTCCGCTACCTCACTCCATCCTCTACCTCATTCTGCCCTCCAGGTCTAGGGGACTTTGCTCCATCATCTAGTCTTGAAAGTAAACACCTGGACAGTGTGCTAGGAAGTACTTACCAGTTCAGAGTGTCCGCTGGTGTCACTCCCGGGGGGAGGCGCTGTGCTTTCAGCTTCTCCTTCAGTGTAGGAGGTCATGTTCTTTGCTGTGCTCATGTTTCTTAAACAATTCTGGCTTAGTGGACAAGACTCACTTGAGCAGAGGCAACACTGTAGGCTACAGTGTCATGGGACTGTAGGGCAGAGGGCACCAGATAGCAAAGGTGATACCTGCTGCCAAGGGTGAGTGCTGCTGCCATGCCTCCTCTGCCCCCAATGCAGCATTTCACTGCTACCAAGGTGCACTCATTGCTCTCTTCACGCACTGTACCACCACTTCCCAGCCCCTGCCCGTAGCCAGCATGGTATCCACAGTCATGCCTGCAGGTTACTGCCACTACCACATGCAGCCCAGAGTCTCCATGATGGGGTCCTCCATGTCCCTTCAGTGCTCTTGCACCCCTAGGGCGGGTTCTTCACTGCACCCGGTGCACAGCACTCGAAGCAAAGGATGTCTGCGCCACGTTAGTGTGTTGGTTTGCATGCCACATTGCTATTTATGTAAGGTAAACCTGGTGGCCATCTTTGAATGGTGCTCCTACTTAATACTGCATTAAAAGCTGTGCCTGTGAAAGTCAACATCCTACAGAATCAGGCCTAGCAGCAGAGCCCCGTGTTTTGCCTGATTAAAAACATGCTTGGGAAAAACAGGGCCTTGTTCGAGATGCCGAAAGGTCCATTTAGCTGGCACCTTGTGTGAGAAGCTGGCACGTGGGCAAGACTCAGATACGGATGGAGAAATGCTTGATAGTAGCTAAAGTACTTCAGGGGTACAGACAGCACAGACAGGACACTGTGCCACAAGCACAAAAACAGACTAATTAAGAGTACACAAATGCATTAACTGCAGAGGCGCCAGTGATGATAATTAGCCCGTGAAAACGTAACAAAAGAAATTAGTTATTTTGGGAAATGACTAGAGGTGAGTGGCATGCACCAGTAAACTCCGCTTCCCTGGCAGTTGGCAGAGTTTTTGCCAAGCTTCACACTCTAAGCGGAGTGTGGAGCACGAAGTAGAAAAAACTCTGTGAACTCCACCAGTGGAGCAGAATTTACTACCCAGGCTAACACTTCACCCACCCCACTTTACTCTACTCCACTTCACTCTACATCACCCTACTCTATGCCACTCTACTCCAGGCCACTCTACTCTACCTCACTTCACTGTACCCCACTTCACTCTACGCCAGTTTACTCTACCCCACTTCACCGTACTTCACTTCACTGTACCCAACTTCACTCTGTCCCACTTCAATGTACCCCACTGTACTCTACTCCTCTCTACTCTTCTCCATTTCACTAAACCCCACTCCATTCTATCCCATGTCACTGTATGCCACTGCACTCTACGCCTCCCTATGCCTCCCTAATCTACCCCACTTCACTCTACTCTACATCACTCTTCACCACTTCACTCAACACCACTGTACTCTCCCCCACTTCACTCTACCACACTTCTCTGCTGTACACCACTCTACTCTATGCCAGTCTACACTACCTGACTTCACTCTACCCCACTTCACTCTGCCCTACTTCATAGTACGCCACTCTACTCTCTGTCACTGAACTCTGCGCCACTCTACCCTACCCTGCTTCACTCTACCCCCACTTCACTCTACGCCACTCTGCACGATGTGGGGATCTAAGACTTATGCATGATTGTCTGAGAAATAGTAATTCTATGCTGCATAAGTCTTAGATCCCCACTCACGTTTTCCAATTTTCTAATACATGCCGTTACCAGACTATATTATTACTACAATTTTGAAAAAGGTTGCACACATTAACATTTAAATACTTCAAAGCATTGCTATTGTGCCTGGTCCGTACAAAAGAGTATGGGGTCTTTCGTATGATGCCCTACTTGTCTTATTTGCAGCCCCTGACAAAGTCTGTGCATATATGGCGGCAGCCAAGCATTTAATTTTGCAGTGATGCGTAACATTGTACAAGTAAAAGTTCATAACTGTACAAGACTGTAAGTAAAAATAAAGCAATCAGATTTGGGGTGAGTTTTAGATTGTTTTAAATGAGAGGTGCTGTGGAGGGGAAATGTGTCCAGTGGAAATCCACAGCTGTATACAGATGCACCCTGCAATTGTATTTTCGTGCAACGCTGAGAAGGGGATCGTGTGCCATGGGATAGACAGAAGGGGTGGAAGTATGGCTAGGTAGGGGCCAACAGCTCTTTTCCTAATCTATTTAACATCCTGTTGGTAGGCACAATATGGTGCTATGTGTAAAACAATATTATTTTCTGGTCTGATAGTTCCTCGAACCTGCAGGTACTGAACTATATATAACTCAGCAAACTTTACTCACATAGTAAGGTTGCTTAGAACATTGATCCTGAGATGTTTGCAATTAGACATCAGTTTAACTGCACAATTTCTGCAAGGATGCAACAACCATCCTGGATACTCTATCATGTTTCAGGGTGGAGACTTTCTGGAAATATGCTTTGAATGTAAACAGAGAATTGGCCCATTTGTGCGACATCTCTACACTTTTGGAAAATCAAACTGAATGCATGGTACTTTACGCACTGATAAATAAGACAGTCAGTACATACGGTTGGAGTTGAGAGTTAGACGGATTAGAGCAAAGAAGAAGGCAGTATTATTATTCAGTTTAATTCAAAGGAAGTGTACCAGAATATTTAAATAAAGGCAAATAAGCCAAGATTTTGCTTCTGCCACTGGCAGTGGAACAGTACTAAGGTAGCCTCAAATGTTTGGCTAAGGCTGACAATGAGAAGTGTGGATTAAGAAGGGCAAAATGGTTGACATGATAACACAATCTACTGCGTGAAACTACAGCACTTACAAGCATTTGAGGCTGCGCTAAAGCTTAATTCGTTGCCTCTGGGGGGAAGGAGTGCACAGGTAAGTTTTAACTCACTTCCTGTTATATCCAGGCGAGTAAGCAAGACCAACTGTAAAATTATCAGAAAGTGTATATGTCTGAGCGTGAGTAGATAGGGCTTATTAGGTTTATGGAGTTGATAGACATTTTCCTACTAAGAGCCTAATTACAATGTCAGGTGAACCGCCACCGGCAGGCCGTCAGTAGCAGTCACCCGACCGTCAGACCTTAGGTCCGACTGACGCATTATGATGCAAGTGGTCTGACTCTAGTTGGACGGGGGACAGACCGCTGCCTCTGACAGGATCTACTGATCCCGATGGGGTGGCGGTCAGAATCACAATCCCTAATGACAGTTCTGCCGAGGCAGGCCCCGCCATCAGTAGTATGAGGTCCCTTTCCGACAGCCTTTTCATGGCGGTCCCATCCATCCCTTGTTGGCCACAGAAAAGTGGCCCAGGGGGCACATGTAGGGCCCACATAAACATCCATGCAATGTGTGCCATATACAACATGGTGCATGTCACACGGTGCATGGATGTGCACAAAGTGCTGATTTACACTGTGGCTTCTGTTGCAGCCCTTTTCCTGGGCTGCAGCACAAGCTACAGCGTAAATGAGCACTTTCTGAGCACCACCACAGCAGTCATATCATAATTGGGCCGTCGGACCACGGCTGCTTGATGGGCCCTAAGACTGATTTTTCATGCCATAAACGCTCACACTATTTTACCCTATATCTGATTTGTTTTTGCCCTATTCAAGACTGCATTTTATGCTAGATAAACTACATTGGGGCAGTGCAAAGTGTTCGGTCTGATGCAGGTAAAAAATATAGGAATGTTTGTTCCATATGAGGTGCCGTGGCAGTAGTAGTTGTGGTATGGACTGCAGCGTAGAAAGAAAGCATATTTTGATGCTGCAGTTATTTCGACTTGGAAATAAACGCTTGGTTGCACTATGAAATCTGGTCTCTGCATTTTCTTTGTGTGGATTAAAGTGACAGGATTCTCCATTCCGTTGTTGCTGAGGCCGCCCTGCAGGGACGAGTGCCCCCTTGATGGAGGTTCTTGCGAAATGTTGATACAATTTGGGGGAATGACCCGCCTACCTCGGACCAGACAAATTGAATTTTCAGGTATTTCTGGAACAGAGGTGAGAAACGAAGAAGAGAGAGGCATTCACCTCTCTTGTACAATTTTGCAATGCAGGCTAGGCATAACATTGCTGCTATTAATATGACTTGCACGTGATCACTTTATTTCAAGGAATTGCACAAACTGCAGTATGAATGCTATGTAGCAGGATAAATAAACTGCAGTGTGAACATTGGAATACTAATAATGGTGCACCTTGGGATACGTAGTTTTGCGATACAGTGTCACATGACTATTTGAATTTAAGCACTTGCTTCTAGCATCGCAATTGTACTCACATGTGAACAAGGCTTATCAGCCGAAACGCGTCAGGCTATGAGCATGCAGTCATTTCAACTTGGAAATAAACGCTTGGTTGCATTTCGAAATTGGGCCTCTGCATTTTCTACGTGTATATATATATATATATCCAATAAAGTTCAGTATAGCGCGCTCTCAGGTCACAGATGCACAGACAAACGTTCCAAGTTACAAGTGGGGTTTATTCAATTCATAAACCTCCATGACGCGTTTCAACCTCAAAAGGTTTTGATCACATATATATATATATATATATATATATATATATATATATATATATATATATATATATATATATATATATATATATATATATATATATATATATATATATATATATATATATATATATGTATATATTATCTACTGGCGGTCGCCAGTAGATAGTTATAGTTACAACCTATTATCCATAGGAAATCCGCGACATTCTATTTGAAATAACGTTGGCGCCGGTTGACGAATCTTTGTGAAAGTTTCCAACTTGTTGGGGCGCTCCGCTCCTACCCTGAAAATCTCGGGGTGATACGTGAAGCGGGGGCCGAGAAAAAGGGGGTCCCAAAACGCGTTTTCCCCATTCATTTTTCCATAGGAACCTTTAGTCGCAGCTACAGCCCGAACTGCTGAACGGAATTACACCAAATTTGGCAAAGAGGTAGCCCTTGGTTCAGACTGGTGCCTTTTGTTTAAATGGTGTAAATCCGTTCAGTAGTTCCTGAGAAATTCACAAGTAAAGTCACATATATATCTATGGGCGCGTCGGATCCGCGTACCCTCAGCGCACCCTGCGCGCACCGTCCCGATCACGAGCTGCATGTTAATTGGCTGTCAGCTGGCTGTCAACATTCCGATTCAGGAAATGTTGGCAGCCATTTTGTCCTCGGTAGAACCGAGGGACAGAAACTAAGTGCGCAAAGCGCAAAAGGGGGCAGGGTAGAAACACCCTGACCCCTAGGTCTGCTCAGGGGGTCCCACAAGGACCCCCTGGGCAGAAAAGATTTTTTTTTAAATCGGCGGGATGCGCTTAGGGTGCGCGTATCCCGCCGAGAAAAAAAGAAACAAGTGCGCAAAACGCACAAAGGGGGCAGGGTAGAAACACCCTAACCCCTAGGCCTGCTCAGGGGTCCCACAAGGACCCCCTGGGCAAAAAAGCATTTTTTTTAAAAAAAATCGGCAGGATGCGCTCAGGGTGCGCGAATCCTGCCGAAAAAAAAATCGAGCGCGGTCTCCCGCGCTTCGATGTTAATTGGCCCCCGGGTGGCCCAAGTCCCGGGGGCATGGTGGGGGGATAATTTAATGTGTGGGGGCCTACCGCCACCCCCCGGGGCTTTTTTTAAAAAATGGTGCGGGAGGGCTCTGAGCCCTCCCGCAGCCCCGGGGACCACCACCTCCCGGGGCTTTTTAAATTGAAAATAAAACCAGTGTGGGGGCTCCAGCCCCCACACGCCCCGAGACCGCCACCTCCCGGGGCACTAAACATTTTAATATGGGGGTCCGTTACGGACCCCAGAGCCCGGGGACCACCACCTCCCCGGGGCAGAGTACTGAATGGGAGGGGGCCGCGCGGCCCCCTCCTGGAGCCCTTGATGGCCCTGGGGACCACCACCCCCAGGGCCGGCTCCTGCAGTGTCCCGGGGTGCCTACCCCGGGACACTGTAGTTTGCTATGGCAGGACGGGAGCCTCGCGGCTCCCGTCCTGCCATAGCAAACTGCTTTGGATATTGGAAGAGAGCAGGGAAACCTGCTCTCTCTTCCAATATCCAAAGCACATTGCTTTTCCACATGGGGAGCAGCATGTCAGCTGCTCCCCATGTGGAACAGCAATGCCGGCTCCCAAGGGACGTGGGGAGCCGGCGGGACTGTGGGGGATTGGGGACCCCCACAGTCCCCAACGGAGAGGAGCCAGCCCGGGGATTGGGTCCCGGGGCAAGAAGTGGCCCAGGAGGGGGCCACGCGGCCCCCTCCCCAAAAAAGAAAAAAAGAAAAAAATGGAAAGGCCGGCCCCGGGGATGGGGTCCCCGGGCCTTAAATGGCCTGAGGAGGGGGCCACGCAGCCCCCTCCCAAGAAAATAAAAAAAGGCCATGCCCCGGGGATGGGGTCCCGGGGCCAATACAGGCCCAGGGAAGGGGGCCACGCGGCCCCCTTCCCGTTTTTTTAAAATTAAATTTAAAAAGGGGTAAGGCCCTGGGGGATGGGGTCCCCAGGGCCCAAAAACAGGAAAAAGGAAGGGGGCCACACAGCCCCCTTCAGAGGACAAAAAAAAAAAAAAAAAAAACGATCGGGCCCGCAGGCCCCGCCCCTTCCTTCAGCACTCTGCAAACGCGCCCCTGGCGCGTTTGCAGAGGGGAAACGATTCCCCTTGAATACTGGGGGTCCCTGAGGGCCAACTAGCCCACCAGGAACCTCCAATATGCGCCAGGGGGCTGCGTTGCAGAGACGTGTAGAGAGGCCACACCCCTTTTACACCTCTCTGCAACGCAGCTCTGTGGCGCTTTTTGGAGGTATATGGTGGGCTAGTTGGACTCCGGGGACCCTCAGGATTCAAGGGACTAATCCCAACTTAAAACGCGCCACGGGGCGCGTTTACACAGTGGTGAAGGGAGGGGCGGGGCTTCAGGTGACATGTGTGCAAACAGGCCCCGTGGCGCGTTTTAAGATGGGAAATTAAATCCCCTTCAATCCTGAGGGTCCCTGGGGGCCAACTAGCCCAACAGGTACATCCAGAAAGCGCCACAGAGCAGCGTTGCAGAGAGGTGTAAAAGGGGTGTGGCCTCTCTACACGTCTCTGCAACGCAGCCCCTGGCGCATATTGGAGGTTCCTGGTGGGCTAGTTGGCCCCTAGGGACCCTCAGAATTCAAGGGGACTTAATCCCCCAACTTAAAACGCGCCACGGGGCGCGTTTGCACAGATGTCACAGATACCACCCGCCCCCTCCCTTCACCATTGTGCAAATTCCTCTAAAATCAGCCGAAATACGAATTCCGATTTACTCACCTGTTATCAGGAGAGACCTCAGTGCTGTATCTTTCAGCCCAGTACTGGTCCTGAAAAGTAATTCTAACCATACTTACCAGTAACTTGAATTTCCTTCCATAGGCTAACATTGACTGGTTTCACTTGGAAATTCTTCTAAGTGTGGAGTTTTGGAACTTTAAAATATTCCTCTAAAATCAGCCGAAATACGAATTCCGATTTACTCACCTGTTATCAGGAGAGACCTCAGTGCTGCATCTTTCAGCCCAGTACTGGTCCTGAAAAGTAATTTTAACCGTACTTACCGGTAACTTGAATTTCCTTCATAGGCTAACATTGACTGGTTTCACTTGGAAATTCTTCTAAGTGTGGAGTTTTGGAACTTTAAAATATTCCTCTAAAATCAGCCGAAATACGAATTCCAATTTACTCACCTGTTATCAGGAGAGACCTCAGTGCTGCATCTTTCAGCCCAGTACTGGTCCTGAAAAGTAATTTTAACCGTACTTACCGGTAACTTGAATTTCCTTCATAGGCTAACATTGACTGGTTTCACTTGGAAATTCTTCTAAGTGTGGAGTTTTGGAACTTTAAAATATTCCTCTAAAATCAGCCGAAATACGAATTCCGATTTACTCACCTGTTATCAGGAGAGACCTCAGTGCTGCATCTTTCAGCCCAGTACTGGTCCTGAAAAGTAATTTTAACCGTACTTACCGGTAACTTGAATTTCCTTCATAGGCTAACATTGACTGGTTTCACTTGGAAATTCTTCTAAGTGTGGAGTTTTGGAACTTTAAAATATTCCTCTAAAATCAGCCGAAATACGAATTCCAATTTACTCACCTGTTATCAGGAGAGACCTCAGTGCTGCATCTTTCAGCCCAGTACTGGTCCTGAAAAGTAATTTTAACCGTACTTACCGGTAACTTGAATTTCCTTCATAGGCTAACATTGACTGGTTTCACTTGGAAATTCTTCTAAGTGTGGAGTTTTGGAACTTTAAAATATTCCTCTAAAATCAGCTGAAATACGAATTCCGATTTACTCACCTGTTATCAGGAGAGACCTCAGTGCTGCATCTTTCAGCCCAGTACTGATCCTCAAAAGTAATTTTAACCGTACTTACCAGTAACTTGAATTTCCTTCCATAGGATATCATTGCCTGCTTTTTGCTGAAAAAGTTTCTAAGTGTTGATTTTTGAAACATACAAATATTCCTCTAAAATCAGCCGAAATCCGAATTCTGATTTACTCACCTGTTATCAGGAGAGACCTCAGTGCTGCATCTTTCAGCCCAGTACTGGTCCTGAAAAGTAATTTTAACCGTACTTACCAGTAACTTGAATTTCCTTCCATAGGCTAACATTGACTGGTTTCACTTGGAAATTCTTCTAAGTGTGGAGTTTTGGAACTTTAAAATATTCCTCTAAAATCAGCTGAAATACGAATTCCGATTTACTCACCTGTTATCAGGAGAGACCTCAGTGCTGCATCTTTCAGCCCAGTACTGATCCTCAAAAGTAATTTTAACCGTACTTACCGGTAACTTGAATTTCCTTCATAGGCTAAGATTGACTGGTTTTCAGCAAAAAGTTTCAAAGTGTTGATTTTCACAAACTACAAATATTCCTTAAAAATCGCCTGTATGACTTAAACGCATTTTTTCAACTGTTTACAGGAGATGCACCAGTGCTGGATCCAGGATCCAACACTGAGTAAGAAAAAGTAACTGATAACAGTTTTTACCTGCTAAGTGAATTTCCTTCCATAGGATAACATTGGTGATTCTATGAGAAAAAGTTTCTAAGTGTCAACTTTTAAAATACAATAAAATTCCTTAAAAATCACGACTGTAAACAAAACGCTTTTACTCAACTGTTTACAGGAGATGTACCAGGACTGAATCTAGGATCCAGTCCTGTGGTTACAAAAGTAATCCATAAAGTAACTAATTGCATTTAACTAGAAATTCACATTGAGCTGAGTGTTGCATTGTGTTTGAAAATGTGTTGCCCATTGCAACAACTGTAACTACTGTACTTAAAAGTCTATTGCCTATCTGCAAAGTATTTAAACTAAAGTAATTCATTCTGAGAAAGTATTTTTTGTAATGTAATGTATAATGTAATTACAATGTAATTTAAAAAATAAAATATGTAAAAAAATGTTTCTAAAAATGTAGTAAATCAGTATGAAAAAAATTAATATAACAATTAATACATTTAAAAATTGTCATTTACAAAACCTTTGAAATTCACTGAAAAAACCGTAGGTTTCAGGCACGTTATAGTTAGAAATTAGCATTTAAAAAACCTTTGAAATTCACTGAAAAAACCATAGGTTTCAGACACGTTATAGTTACAAATTAGCATTTAAAAAACCTTTGAAATTCACTGAAAAAACCATAGGTTTCAGACACGTTATAGTTACAAATTAGCATTTAAAAAACCTTTGAAATTCACTGAAAAAACCATAGGTTTTAGGGACAGTTATAGTTACTTGGACATTGCACTCGTACAAAACCCGTGAAATTTCCCCGTTATAGTTAGTTCAGCTAACTATAACTCGCGCCCCGCAATGCACTGCTGATGACGTCACATATTACATCACTCATGACATGGTCAGTGACATCACTGATGACATCACTGATGACATCTCAAATGACATCACTGATTACATCATCCACGTGATAATCTGATGCACCTCCTCACACCCTAATATAACCTTTGATACACCCACTCTAAATTACAGACTGCCATTCGCAAAACCATAGACACTCCAACACCAATAACTACATACCCACTCACGGATTCTTAGGTCTACGCACACATCCACTCACTCACCCGTACAGTCACTCATACTTACGGTCACTCAGTACAGGACTATCATATGCACTCATACTCCTTTATAGACACTCAAACACCGCCACTCATCCATAGAGGTACTCACACACCTAGTCAGTCATGCAAATAATTAAACACACTACCATTTACTCACCTATACAGTTATACACACACCAGCTCACTTACTCATACAAATACTAGCACATTCTTACACTCTTATACAATCACTGATACAAGCACACACTCATCCATACAGCCACTATCACAATCACTCACTCTACGCTTATAGCTATTTATATACTCCAACACACATATATACTGCCTTTCACATATGTAGTTACTCACACATGTACCACTGGGACATACATTCACTCACTAACACACTCTTACACACACTTACCCACCCATACAGTCTATCACAGATGCACTCTTGAAACCATCCACCCAGTGAATCACCCACTCACACATCTATGCACAGAGTCGCACACACCCCTCCCACACAAACACTCAGGCACCCATACAGATACTCAGACAAGCATTCAATAACTCATATAGACACTCATGTAGCTATTCACAAACACATGCAGCCACTTACACAGCAACAGACAGACGGATACAGACATTCACCCAGTTTAGTCACTAACCCATGCATTCAGTAAGATACGTTAAATCACTCACTTATACAGTCAGTCACGCACCTACTAAATCATCCATACAGACACTTACACACCCACTCATTCTTCAATACGTCTTTTCCTATATATATTAAAAATATTTAAACTTTACAGAAACACACAGTCACTGGATGATGTCATCAGTGATGTCATCAGTGATGTCATTTGAGATGTCATCAGTGATGTCATCAGTGATGTCACTGACCATGTCATGAGTGATGTAATATGTGACGTCATCAGCAGTGCATTGCGGGGCGCGAGTTATAGTTAGCTGAACTAACTATAACGGGGAAATTTCACGGGTTTTGTACGAGTGCAATGTCCAAGTAACTATAACTGTCCCTAAAACCTATGGTTTTTTCAGTGAATATATATATGTGTGTGTATATATATATAATAAATACTATGTGAAAGATATTTGTAAGAACGTAAAAAAATATATATTCGTCATCACTAGGGCATGGCTGCCTCTCGGTGCGCATTGCAGGTGAGGCACTCTGCAGTAATGTACACCACATTCCAGACAAACATAGGAAGGTATACGCACTCAGGGGGGTGTGCAAATATGAATTATTCCATCCGGATCATTCACAGAATCAACATACTAGCAAACGAAAAGCTCCCTACTCGTTTCAACATTACTACTCCCTAATTAGAGGAGGATGGCTGATTCACAATGCATCATTTATTGTGATTCATAACTGAAAGTGACAAAGGACAAACAGGTCTTTAATAGGTATACACATCATGGCGGCCATATTGTAACATCATATGGTAGAGTGTAAACCAGTAATTCCTATATAGTTGTACTCATGCAACATAAGCAACATATACCCACATATTTGTTTCATATCTGCAAGCAACATTAATAATATTGTAGAAAAGCATTAACCAACATCAAAAAAATATATATATATTTTTTTAAATTCACAATGTGATAGTCATTACCACCCTAAAGGGCTTATTTACAAGTGGCTTGCGCCGCCGGTGCATCACTTTTTCCCATATTAAAAGAGACGCACCGGCGGCTCAAGGGGCGTGTACATTTAATTCTGTCACCTCCCCTGATAGAATTGATTATCCTGTCAGCCACAAAAAATGTATGTTTGGAAACATCTCTGTTGTGCTGTGTGTCAAAGTTTCGAGCTACAGGGCATTGAGGATCTGCATGTGCGATTGCCCTTAGGTGTTCTAAAATTCTCTTTTTGGTTTGATGGATTGTACTGTCTACATACCAAAGATCACAGGGACATTTAACTGCATAGATGGAGAAATCCAATAGGCAAGTAAAATGAGATTTGATTTTAGTACAGGATCCATTCAGGGATGACATATATTCCGTAACCCCCTGCTGTGCTTACAGACTTTGCATGCTGCATAGGGGTAGAAGCCTTGTACATTCTTACCCTGTTTAGGCTTATTTTTTATATTACTTATAATCAATCTGTCTTTGAGAATGTTGCCCTTTAAGAATGTGATGTTCAGTCAGTCAGAATAACTTTATTCGGTTCATACGGACCTAAAAGTTTAACAATACATACATAGAACTGTAAAAGAATTTCCTATCCAATTTATATAATAAAATAACTAAAATCACTAAAAGCTCAGAGCCAAAATATTTGATTCAAAATGTGATTTTCTTAAAAAGCTAAATGTCTAGCTCCCGCATGCTCACAGTTCTACACTACAGGCTTTAGTTCCTCCTGCCACATTCCATCATATCAATACATAATAAAAATTTAAAACCAGTTAAAACACCAATTTGTCTATTACAGTTCATAACGTTTTCTTATTGTCAATGCAATTCTGATATAATTGGATACAGCAGTGCAAATAGAGACGGTAGACAAGGAGTGTAAGAAATTAAAACCCTCCTGATAAGTACAAGGGCGGATTTCTCTCAAGATTGGGTTTAGGAATCGCGCACTTTGCTCTTTATAGAGTGTGCATAACAACATAAAGTGCACCGTGCTCTGTGCAGATAAATTATCGGATGGACAGGCTGCGAGTTTATCACTCCAGACTGACTGTTTGGGGAAAGCCGCTAGAAAGTGCAATGTGCAAAGACGAAATCTAGTCATAAGGAAACGAATCTGTGCGTTAATAGTAAACGATAAATAAAATTGCTGTTGTATGGGGACAGAACTGGTTGACCTTGCGCTCTCAAGTGCCAGCGATGCGTATTTGCCTCGGCATATTATGCTTCTTTTATAATCATTTTCATATTTGTATGAATACTAACAGGGTCATCGTAATAGTGCCCCAGACCAATCGCATGGAATTTTTCTTTAACAAAACGAAGCCATGGTATCGCCAGGGCATTATCAAGATTCATACAGCCTGGATGATTTCTCTTGAGAACGTTAAGTCCTCAGATGTCCAGATTTTAGACCAAAGAACCAATGGGGCGATATTAATACGGTCCTCTATATAATCCAGCCCTACCTCAGAATGACAAAAGGCTGTAGGGGCGCTTTTTGGGGTCATCAACAGTCTTTTTATACATTTATTTTCTAAGATTTGCAACTGAGTGCTTTTGTGATGTCCCCATACTCCTGTTCCATAGGATGCAACAGATAGGCATTTTGATTTATATAAGGTAATCAACTCCGTAACTGGCTTATGACCTAATTTGCAGGTAAAGCGGAATAGACCCTCCACTACCCGGCTAGTAAGCTGTACCCTAGCTGTGACAAGGGGCTCCCAATTCATTTTATTATTAAAAACATTCCCCAAATATATAAAATTAGACACCTTGTCGATGGTCTTACCCTTTACAGTAAATTTTCTTGTTTTGGGCCACACACCATGATAAAAGACTTACTAAAATTAACTTTTAGGTCCAGTGCAGACATAAACTCAGTAAAAGCATTCAAAGATTTTTGAAGACTGTTGGCTGTTAAAGCCATTAAAACAGTATCGTCCGCATATGACAGCAAAGGGACCGGGTTACCTCCTATTCTGGGAAAGTCAAGTGACTTCTCTGTTTAAAACGCCTCTAGGCCATTTGTGTATAATAAAAAAAGGAAATGGGCCAGGATACACCCCTGCCGAACACCTTCTGTGGAGGCAATGGGTTTAGTCTTCTCCCCCCCTGGGGCCATATCGTATCGCAACACTGGTGGATGCATGCAACCTACGCAGGAGGGAGATAAGAGCTTCTTCAATACCCATTTTTTCCATCTGAGCCCACAATTTCTGTCGATTGACAGTATCGAAGGCGCTGGATAAATCCATGAGACCAGGTGGATAGACCCCTTCCTGGCCTTCATGTACTTCCCCATAATCAAGGACAAATTAAGACACTGTTCATCTGTCCCCATCCCCCTCCTAAAACCATATTGCGTTTGGGACATAATCCCAGAATTACCTGCCCAAGTCTCGAGACGCGCAAGAATAACCCTCCCCAACACCTTTACGGTGGCATCAATTGAGGAAATAGGCCTGTAGCAGGCGGGGTCGTTCTCACTTCCCTTTTTATATACTGGTACCACTATGGCCTCCTTCCAGGATGTTGGGATGGGGCCAGTTATCGCTGCCCTGAAGACGCTTGTCAACAGGGGCGCCCAGAGCTGGGGATTGCTCTTAAAGAGGTCTAGAGGTACCCCATATGGGCCTGGGGCTTTCAAACAGATGCCCTTTGCCAGGGCGTCCTCAACCTCGATCACTGTAAGGGAAGAGCTAAGTTGGTGAGCCAAGATTGGATCTATTGGCACCTATTCTCTTGACTCCTGGGGTGAAATACCATTTGGGTTAAATATGTTTGAGAAATTAGATTCCCAATCTTCCCCCAGTATCGTTGAGTCCATGCCCCTGGCATCCGTCGAAAATAGGGGGCGATTAATGACCTCCCAAAAGCTCTTGGTGTCTTTAAGCTCACTAGCTCTCTCGAGGTCTTCCCAGGCTAACCTCCTCAGTTCATCTTTCCTTTGATTAATGGTGTTTTTATAAACCTGTCTCGCATTTTTTATTTGGATTTTATCACGAGGAATTGCATGCAGTGCATTTTTGAGTTCCTTTTGGGCTCTTGAGCACTCGGCACTAAACCATCTTATCTCCTGGCTTTCCCTTCTCCGTACTGATCTAGTTAAACATCCATGCAAATTAATTGAAAACCCTGTATAACCTTGTCAGGTGGAGAATCAGGTTGTAAGCATTTCTGAATAGAGCTTAGATTTGCCTTAACAATTTTCTCCTCAAATTGGCTTGGATTTATTTTACCCCATTTCAATATCACCCCTTGGTTGGTACTGTACTGAATGGGTCGGCCATCACCTTTCCCCACTTAGGCTATTACACGTGGGGAGGCAGTGAGGGGGTTATGGTCACTTGCATTATTCGGCTCCACCTCATAACTACCAACACGGGAGGCATGCTTTCTTGCTATAAACATAAAATCAATTACACTTTCCCTACCTCCTCCAATGTAGGTGGGGCACTGTGTTAAGGGGTTACTAACCAGGGTATTAATCGGGCACAGATCGTTTACAACAATAATGGCATTAAGGCCTCGCCCTGTGGTGTATGTATAAAATGCGACAGCGGTTGGCCCTCTGTGTCCAGCATCCCACACGCACAAGTTGAACTGTGCAAACAAAAGGTGCAGTTAAAATCCCCCACCCAAAGAATACACAGGGGCTGCCACTTCCTTGCTATCTTGTTGATTTCCGCCCTAAGGTTTTCAATTACCTCACAGCTATTTTGATCAAAAATATTATAATACCAGTTGATCAATAATAGCTTAACCTGAATCAGGTTGGAGATAAAAATAAGTTAATACCAGGGGGAATCAATTATAACCTCTGCTTGGATAGAGCCATATTTAACTGAAATGAATGTTTCCAGCCCTCCTTTTGCCCTCCCTGCCGGTGAAGGGGTTGCATGGACATTAAGAGAGTAGTAACCATCCAAGCTGATGTCATCCTTATACCAAGTTTCCTGAATACAAATGACGTCAAAGGCCTTAACATATTCTAACCAGGCCTCGTCCGAAAATTTCAGGCGGACGCCTGCAATATTACAGGAGATGATTCTAAAAGGACAGATTTTATGGTCCCTACTCACTATGTCCGCCCTATTACGATTAGCGGCAAACCCATCAGGCGTGGTGACCAAGTCAAACCCCTCCCCTCCTGAATTGCTGGTGGGGGGTGAAATAGGCAAGTATGTGCCAGGCTCAGGTTTGTTTGCATTATTGTACATATTAATAGTGCCAAACAAGGAAGGACCCAAGGAATTATCAACCAACCTATTCCCAGTTATACTAACAGCTACATTAGGGTCTCTCCCTGGTCTGACACTTGTTTTCTCCAGTTCGAATAGTCTGCTCGGTTGGGCAGGTAGTCAATCTATTTCAGTTAAACCTGAGAGCACCTCAAAGCAGTTAGGATGAATATATGAAGGGGGCTGGGGGCGTGAATATCTATTCTTGGGTCGCTGCCAGGACTGCTGGCTCATAAGAGTCCCCTGTTGTCGAGGATAAAAAAAACCCAAGGGACGAGCCTGTATCTGCTCAGTGGGGGAGTCTCTAAGTTGTTTCAAAGCACGGACAGTGCACATCCTATCATTAAAATTCAACACTACACAGTCCCCTTCTCTGTTTTTGGGTGTTTTGCCCAGTCAACTCACCTGCCTTGCCATGATAATGTGTTTGGGCCAATTTATCTGTGACTGGATGTTGCTGGTGCACCAGTGGGCTGATTTGTTAATGAGACTTTGGCAACTTTCCTGTTGTCCAGGTGGGAGATTCGGGACCCCTGTCAGAATCAGAGTAAAAGGTGTACACTCTGGGGGTAGATTTAAGATATTGATCTCGCCCTGCCTGCTTAGCGCTCCAGGCGCAAGATCATATGTGGGCTTATTTGCTTTCGACCAATTTGACCCCCTGTGGGGGTCGGATCTCTCATGATTAGCGATCCCTTGCTCCCCATTGGTACTCCCATCTTGTACAGGTGCCCTCACTGGCAGTGCCGTTAAATGATTAATGCGATTAACCGAGATAGAAGGGAATTCAGGTTGTGTTAGCGCATTGTGAGAGTTTATCGGCCCACTTTTTGTAACCCGTCCGCACTCAGGGGTGCTAGAGATAGCGTCGTCTCCTGTACCACTAGGTGTAATGGTCTCGCCATTTTGCTTTTTTTGCGCAGCTGGTTTCCCTATGGTCAACAATAGTCGATCAAGCTGCTCCTCTATACAACCTAGGCGGGATAAAATGGGTTCCAAAGACTCTAGCACCAATTTACTGATTTGGTTGGTCAAAATGTCCATTTCAGTCCGTGATATGATATTTTCTCCTCCACTGCAGGATCTACCAGCAGTTCCAGGCGGGTTTTGCTTTGTTCTTTTGACCCTAGGCGACTGGCCTCTTGCTTGATGGTCGATCCCTGCCAAATCGGTGCGCTTCCTTTTGCCCCCTGCTGCGCTCTGGCCCCCTATTTGGTGGGGGGGGTTGTGCCACTGAATCAGAAGATGTTACCGGTGTGGCTGAGTTTGGGACCCCAGTGGCAGAGACAGGTTGAGCAGTCAGATCAGCGGGAGGGGGTAGTGGTACTAGTGAGTGTCTTCGTTCGGCAATTTCAATTTCCTTATTAATGGCCCCCACTGCTTTCTGTAAAAAGCCATCCAGAGTTGGATCTGTGCTTTTGGCAACTGGCATGACTTTTCTTTTTTCCATTATATAAAATAAGTAAAGAGTCTTATATGCACGGAGTTAAAAGCCTTAGATTAAAAAACAAGTTGGTCTGTTTACCGTGACGCCCCTCTTCCCAGCTGGGGCTTGGCTTGACACTTGACTCCTTGCCCAAAGTGTCGACCGGTCAGGCCCCCCCCTTGGCCTTACTGGCACGTTGTTTCCTGGGGGCAGGAGTCCCTCTGTGTCAACGGGCAGCTGGCGGTAGCAGGAAGAGGCAGGTTGCGGGCTCCCACACAGCGGGAGACCTGTGCTGATTCTAAGCGCCTCCGGGCACCCTGTGCCTGAAATGGGCACCTCCTGGCATGGTGTTTCCTGGGGGCTGGAGTCCCCCTGTGGCAATGGGCAGCTGGCGGTAGCAGGAATAGGCAGGTTGCGGGCTCCTGCAATTCAAGTCAGTGAAGACCTCGGGGGGACCACACGAGAGTCAGCTCCTCAATTCCTGGTTCCCGATATAGCCGCGCGGCTCCTTTGCGCATCTCCAGGCCTCCAGCAAGGGACCCGGCCTACCTGCTGGTGGATCCTCTCCGTGTCCACCGGAGCTTCTCTCTACGGGCAGCAGCCAATGGAAGACACAGGCCCAGATCTCTCCTTATGGCGGTGCACTGCCAGAGGCTCTCCTCTGAAGGGCTGCCAGGTCACCTGCCTCTCCAGCTGCGTACACTACAGCACAGGCCACACATCATCTGCACCCACCGCAGTGCCACCAACCCTCGATCTGGAGTGTCACCGCCTCTCGCGGCAGACCACGTTGGCTCACTCAAGCAGGGGTCCCAGCTCCCGTCTGCTCCGCAGTTTCTCAGCCCAAATGCAAGGCCGCACTCCATTCCCGCCGAACCGGCATCAGATCCGCCTCACCCAGGTTGGATCTCCGTCTCCGAGATCCCTATCGCTGGCCCTCAGTATCACTATCCGGACTCAGCAGGAACCGCCGCCTACGATCACTGCAGGCCTGGCGGCCCCCTCCAGCGGAATCCACAGAGCCACAGCCACAGCCACCCACGACCCGGACCGTGAAGGAATCAGGCGCCGGGCCGGGAAATCGGAGATCGAGAAATTAAGAAATCGGGAGCTCAGGACCGCTCGTAACTTTGCCAGCCCCGCCACTATGGAAACTTTGAGTCTTCTTTCAACAGAAAGTATTGGCCATTGAAATGCGTAGGGTGCTTTTAAGTTTGCTGGTATGCTGATTCTGTGAATGATCATCTTTGCACACCTCCATGAGTGCGTATACCTTCCTAGTTTGTCTGGAATGTGGTGTTTTTATATATATATATATATATATATATATATATATATATATATATATATATATATATATATATATATATATATATGTATATACATATATATATATATATATATACATATATATATATATATATAAGCTACTGCGCGGTCGGCAGTAGGTAGTTATAGTTAGGACCTTGCTTCTATTCAAAAAGAGGTTTTTTTTTGCCAATATCTTTAATGCCGTTTGACGAATCTTCGCGAAATTTTTAAAACTAATGGTTCACTCAAGTCAGCTCCTGTACTGAAAGTTTCAGGGAGATTCGTCAAATGGGGGCTGAGAAAAAAGGGGGGTCCCAAAATGCATTTTCCCCATGTTAATTCCCATAGGAATTTTGGAACATGCTACAGCTTGAACTGCTGAACGGAATTACACCAAATTTGGCAAAAAGGTAGCTCTTGGTTCAGAAAGCGACCTTTTTTTTAAATGGTGTAAAACCGTTCAGTAGTTCCTGAGAAATTTTAAAAAAAGCAAATATCGATATCTGAGCACCGAGGAGGAGTCGCGACTCCTCCCGAGCACGAGCTGACTTCTGATTGGCTGCCAACACTCCAAACCAGAATGTGTTGGCAGCCATTTTGTGACTCAGTAACCGAGTCACAAGAAAACAGTACAAAAAAGGTGAAAAACAAGAAAAGGGGGCAGGGTAGAAACACCCTGACCCCCTAGGCCTGCTCAGGGTGTCCCACAAGGACCCCCAGGGCCAAATAAAGCATTTTTTTTTTTACAAAAATCAGCCGAATTCACACTGGGTGCGCGAATCCGCCGAGAAAAAAACACAAAAAAAAACAAAGCACGGGCTCCCGCGCTTCGTTTTCTATAAGCCTCCGGGTGGGCCAGGTCCCAGGGGAAATGAGTAAATATATAGTGGGGCCCGTGGGGGCCCCACATCCCTGGGGACTGCCACCTCCCCGGGGCTATGCTAATTATATGCGGGGGCATGCAGCCCCCCCGCAGCCTTGGGTACCGCCACCTCCCAAGGGCTTGTAAAACAATTTGTGGGGAGGGCTCCTGCCCCCCCACGCTTCCCCAGGGACTGCCAGCTCCCCGGGGCATTGTTCATTAAATGCGGGGGACATCGCAGGCCCCCCTAAGCCCCAGGGACCGCCACCTGCCCGGGGCTTAAATTAAAAAAATGAAGTGTGGGGGGGCTCCTGCCCCTCCCACACTGCCACGGGGACCACCATCTCCCCAGGGCACTAATTATTTGAATGCGGGGGTCCGTTGCGGACCCCCGGGCCCCGGGGATGACCACCACCTCCCCGGGGCTTTGCATACATTGGGAGGGGGCCGCGCGGCCCCCCTCCTGGAGCCCTCCTTGGCCTGGGGACCGCCACCCCCCAGGGCCGGCTCCTGCAAGGTCCCGGGGTGCCCACACTCGGGACATTGCCATTTGCTATGGCAGGGCGGGAGCACGGCTCATGCCCTGCCATAGCAAACACTGCTTTGCTTCTTGGAAGCGAGAGCAGGAAACCTGCTCTCGCTTCCAAGAAGCAAAGCAGATTGCTTTTGGACAAGGGGAGCTGCATGTTAGCAGCTCCCATTGCCCAAAAGCAATGCCGGCTCTCCCAGGAGGCGTGGAGCCAGCAGGGACCGTGGGGGCATTGGGGCTCCCCCCACGGTTCCCAACGCTGAGGGTCGGCCCCGTGGGATGGGGTCCCCGGGGCCAGTAGTGGCCCAGGGGAGAGGGGCCACGCGGCCTTTTTCCTAATTAACAATAAAAAAATTAAAAAAAGATTGAGGCACAGTCCCAGGAGGGGGACCGCGCAGCCCCCCTCCTTAAATTAAAAAAAAAACAATCGCCCATGGGAGGGGGCTCTTGGCGCACTGCTGGTGGGGTGATGAGGTCCTCTTGTGTCCTGAGGACCTCAGGACACAAGTGGACTTCATCCCCCGAGCAGCAGTGCGTCAGGAGGCGCATTTGCAGAGTGGTATAAAAAGGGGGCGTGGCCTCGGACCACTCTCAGAAATCCAGCTGTGTGGGGCTTACTGGAGGTACCTGGTGGGCTAGTTGGCCCCCAGGGACCCTCATGAGGAAAGGGGACTTCATCCCCCAACCAAGAGCATGCCAGGAGGCGTGTTGCAGAGTGGTGGAGAAAGGAGGCGTGGTCTATGTCCACCTCTCTGCAATCCCACTGTGTGGGGCTTACTGGAGGTAAGAGGTAGGCTAGTTGGCCCCTAAGGACCCTCGGCAGTGAAGGGGACTTCAACCCCCATCCAAGAGCACGCCAGGGAGCGTGTTTGCAGAGTGGTGGGCAAAGGGGGCGTGGCCTGTTATGAAAACTTAGCAATCCTGCTGTGTGGTACTTACTGGAGATAATAGGAGGGGTAGTTGGCCCCCAAGTATGTCCTTGGGGGCCAACTACCCCTCTTGTTACCTCCAGTAAGTCCCACACAGTAAGATTGCTAAGACGTCTTCAGAGGCCACGCCCCGTTTCTCCACCACTCTGCAAATGCGCCTCCTGGCAGACTATGGGATGGGGGATGAAGGCCACTTTACTTCTGAGGGACTTTGGGGCCAAGAAGCCCTCCTGGTACCTCCTGTAAGTTCTACACGGTGGAATTCCTGAGCGCTGGTCGGAGGCCCAGCACCCTTTCTCCACCACTCTGCAAACGCAACTACTAGTTAAAGAAGCATTTTCAATGTAATAGGTTTTGAATTTGCGAGAGTTAGAGCTATTGGCGTTGTAAATGTAAAAGTTTTTACTAATGTTTTTTGGTGTAGAGTGGATGTACGTTGTGTGTAATGGAATTATGTGGTATGTTGTGCAGTGAAATTATGTGAATAGAAAGTATGTGGTATTTAGTGTATAGGAATTATGTAGAGTGGGATTATGTGTTATGGAGAGTAATTATGTGGTATGGTAATCTGTGTTGTGGAGTGGTAACCTCAGGTTTAGTCTTCCTCGTTTCCATAGAAGCTAAACTATAAACTCAATGAGAGAAATAAAGGAAGGAACCACTGAGGATCACTTCTGGACCTAGTCAGAGGTATGAGCAGGGCCACTGGAATTATGCGACTGTTTGGCTGCACTGACTTTCGCACAGTTATACATTTTCCGCATTTGCCACATAATCCATCATCTGCTGCATAATCTGCAGATTTGAACAAAAAAAACCTTGTTTCTAGCTCAAACTGCTCAAACGCTACCAAAAATGCAGCAACAAGTGTTACAGCTTGGTGGAAGGCCCTTTGCAAACCTAGAATGGTCACCTGTTACTTATTGCTAAATGTGGGTGTTAAATTGGTACTAATGGTGTGCAAACCACTCTTGCTTCTTTCTGCGCCTCTCTTGCCACTTTCTGCATTTCTGTTGCTTTTTTCTGCAACTTTCTTTTTTTTCTGCACTTCTTTTGCCTCTTTCTGCTCATCTCTTCCACTTTCTGCACCTCTCTTGCCTCTTTCTGCACCTCTGTTGCCTCTTTCTGCACCTCACTTGCTTCTTCCTGTACCCCTCTTGCCTCTTTCTGCACCCCTGTTCCCTCTTTCTCACCTCTCCTGCCTGTTTCTGCACCTCTCTTGCCTCTTTCTACACTTCTCTTGCCTCTTTCTGCACCTCTGTTGTTTCTTTCTGCACTACAGTTGCCTCTTTCTGCCTCCCTCTTGCCTCTTTCTGCACCTCTATTGCTTCTTTCTGCACTTCTCTTGCTTCTTTCTGCACCTCTCGTACATTTCTGCACCTCTATTGCCTCTTTCTGCACCCCTCTTGCCTCATTCTGCACCTCTGTTGGTTCTTTCTGCACTGCTCTTGCTTCTTTCTGCACCTCTTTTGCCTGTTTCTGCAACTCTCTTGCCTCTTTCTGCACTTCTCTTGCCTCCTTCTGCACCTTTGTTGCTTCTTTTTTGCACATCTCTTCTTCTTTAGGCACCCCTCTTGCCTCTTTCTGCACCTCTTTTGCTTCTTTCTGCACTTCTCTTGCTTCTTTCTGCACTTCTCTTGCTTCTTTCTGCCCTTCTCTTGCTTCTTTCTGCACCCTTCTTGCCTCTTTCTGCACCCTTCTTCCTTCTTTCTACACCTTTCTTCCCTCTTTCTGTACCTCTCTTGCCTCTTTCTGCACCCCTGTTCCCTCTTTCTGCACATCTCTTGCCTGTTTCTGGAACTCTCTTGCCTCTTTCTACAGTTCTCTTGTCTCTTTCTACACCTCTGTTGCTTCTTCCTGCACTTCCCTTGCCTCTTTCTGCACCCCACTTGCCTCATTCTGCACCTCTCTTGGTTGTTTCTGTACTGCTCTGGTTTCTTTCTGCACCCGTCTTGCAAATATCTGCACCCCTCTTGCCTCTTTCTGTATCCCTCTTCCCTCTTTCTGCACCTCCCTTGCCTCTGTCTGCACCCCTCTTGCCTCTTTCTGCACCACTGCTCCTTCTTTCTGTACTTCTATTGCTTCTTTCTGCACACCTCTTGCCTCTTTCTGCACCCCTCTTGCCTCTTTCTGCACCTCTTTTGCTTTTTTCAGCACTTCTCTTGCCTCTTTCTGTACCCGTCTTGCCTCTTTCCGCACCTCTGTTCTTTCTGCACTGCTCTTGCTTCTATCTGCTACTCTCCTGTACATTTTTGCACCCCTCTTGCCTCTTTCTGCACCTCTGTTGGTTCTTTCTGTACCTCTCTTGCCTCTGTGTGCACCCCTGTTCCCTATTTGTGCACATCTTTTGCCTGTTTATGCAACTCTCTTGCCTCTTTCTGCACCTCTGCTGCTTCCTTCTGCACTCCTCTTGCCTCTTTCTGCACCCCTCTTGTCTCTTTCTGCACCTCTGTTGCTTCTTTCTGCACTTCTCTTGCCTCTTTCTGCACCCCTCTTGCCTCTTTATGCACCTCTGTTGGTTCTTTCTGCACTGCTCTTGCTTCTTTCTGTACATCTGTTGTTTCTTTCTGCACTTCTCTTGCCTCTTTCTGCACCTCTCTTGCTTCTTTCTGCACCCCACTTGCCTCTTTCTGCACCCTTCTTCCCTCTTTGTGCTTCTCTCTTGTCTCTTTCTGCACCTCTCTTGCCTCTTTCTGCACACACAGGGCTACTTTTAAACTGACCTCAGGCTCAGCAGTGCACACATGCAGGTGCATAAAAGGGCTGCTGGCCTCTAAACAGCCATGCCCTATTATATGCTAGGTGCCTAGAGGTAGTTTTAATCCCCCTGCCCTATTATGTACTAGGGCCTTACAGGGGAGGTCATGCCAATTACAGGGGTACCCCAACCCATAGTGTACCCTAGTGTATGTAGGTGTTTTCACTGTATTCTAAGTGTCTTTCAGCATAGCACTGGCTCCGGGCCTGGTTAGGCAGAGCCCAGGGTCAGTGAGAGTCAGTTACCACCAGTACCAGTCAGCAAATGTTGAGGGGTGCCCAGGGCACAGGATGACTTTGCAACAAGGCCCCTTTCTGCACCTCTGTTGGTTCTTTCTGCATATCTCTTGCTTCTTTCTGCACCTTTCTTCATCTTTCTGGACTTCTGTTGCCTCTTTCTGCATTTCTCTTGCTTCTTTCTGCCCCTTTCTTCCTCTTTCTGCACATGTCCTACCTCTGTAGGCATAGTTAGAAATTAGCATTTAAAAAACCTTAGAAATTCACTGAAAAAAAGATAGGTTTCAGGGACGTTATAGTTAGAAATTAGCATTTAAAAAACCTTGGAAATTCTCTGAAAAAACCACTGGTTTCAGGGACGTTATAGTTAGTTGGACATTTCACTCGTACAAAACCAGAGAAATTTGGCCGTTATACTTAGTTGAGCTAACTATAACTCGCGCCCCCGCAATGCACTGCTGATGACGTCACATATTACATCATTCATGACATGGTCAGTGACATCACTGATGACATCACTGATGACATCTCTAATGACATTACTGATTACATCACTGATGTTATCAGTGATGTCACTGACCAGCAGGAGCGAATCCTTTGGACATTGTTTTCCCATCAACGTAACTTCGTTTATGGTTTTAAAGGCAAGCGACCCACATGGGTTTTCAAATGACTACCAGCCCCAGAATGCAACTCTGTCACTCACCTGAGCGTCATTGAGAATACTAATAAAAGTAACAAGGGACTACACTGGTGTCTCCTGCCTTGCTTTCATTTCCATAAGCTGTCCTGGAAGAAGGACGTTGGCCCGAAACATGTCGACAGTCGGATGAAAGGGAGTCTGTCCGTGAGGATCGCTTTTGCTTTTCAGCATTTACCTCCTGGGAGTGCAGTTCCATCGAGGGGTAACCTTTAATTTTTGCATATATATATATATGGATATATATCCACCAAAACATTGCCCTGAGGCAAGGACGACCGCACCAGCAGAGTGCTTGTCAAAAGCCTTTATTGATAGAAACCAGCCATTCTGCTCCGACAGATTAAAAATCCTCCGACGCGTTTCGGAGCTCACAGGCTCCTTCTTCATGGGATGACACTTGTTGCAAACTGCAGTGCTCGCTGGTGCCATTTAACTGCATGCCGATTTGATAATCAAACCCTCGTGGGCCTCTCAGGTGAGTAGTGACTGCCTTTCAATTTGCCACTTGGCGAATGCAATCGATTGTGCATGGCTTTAGCTTTACAGGCCTCTGGCCTTAGAATCATGATATGGTCTTTGGGAAAATAGCCACTTGGCGAATGAAATATCTGTTTGTTTTTTGTTGATTCTTATGTTTATAATTTGCATGGTAATCACTACATGCTCATTATTTCTCTCGATGTCCCCCACTTCAAGTGCAACATGGTGGAGTAACACCAGAAACGCCATGTACTACACACATTAACAGAGTGTGATGGCATTCACAAGAAACCTTCTACACCATGATGGCCATTGCACTTAATAATCACTCTATAAGGGTCACTGTACATCTCTGGTTCGCTACTAGCGGGTATCATGGCTCAATATACCATGGGCACTTAAACATGATTTTGATACAGTTAATATGTTTACATTTGGACTTGATTATTTCTGTTGGGACAGAAACATTCTGCAATCTCAAAGTGTCTAAGTACATGTCATAAAACAGTTTTTTCCATGTATCAATACCCATTCAAAAATGGCCGCCGTTGTAACACAGTCATCCTTGCAATCAGGAGCAATAGTCCTTTGTTTGTATCTTTGTCTATGTATGCACTTTCAAACCATTACTTGGCATGTGATCAAGGCAGTTTTGCCGAAACGCGTTGCAACTAAGAAATAAATCTCTTCTTGCACTAGCAGAGGTCGTTTGAGTGTGTGCTTCATTGCATTGTATTGGGATTACTACTGTCCGGCTGTGGTTCTGCCGGCATCGCGCACCACCTGACTACGGGCTCGTTTCCAGGAAGAACTATTCTCTCTTGGTAATATATATATATATCCTACTGACGGTCGCCAGTAGGTTGTTATAGTTAGGACCTAGTTTCCATAGGAAAAGCATTTTTTGACTTGGCTATAACTTTAGCGTAGTTTGACCAATCTGCATGACATTTTGCCAAAAAAGTGTCATGGTGGGTATTATTGACTGGGAAAGTTTGGGGGTGATCCGTGCTGTGGGGACCTAAAATTTGGGGCGCGAAATAAGGTTGCGTTGTAATGTTAATTCTGATAGGAACCTTTAGCCACCTCTACCGCCTGAACTGCTGAATGGACCTACACCAAATTTGGCAGGGAGGTAGATGTCGGTTCAAGGAAGTGCCTTTTGCTTATTTGGTGTTATTTTAGTTTAAAATTATAGTGATATCTCTGGCCGTAGATTTTTCGCAGTGGTTTCTCAATAAATCGCTGATGCATGTGCCAACGGTATTGCTCTGATTGGCTGTACGCACCCTGACAGAAAGTTGTGGCTGCTATCGGGAATGGTTCCCAGGGCTGAAAATCTTTGTGAAAGCCCACATAAGGTGTCAGAGTGGAGATACTCTGACCCCATGGTTGAGAAATGAAGGTGTTAGTGACACAAGTTATATGTCCAAAATGTATTTTTTTAATCACGCACGATATTCGCGACAATGCCATGACCACCAGCGCAGCCACGCCATGTACCATCGCAGGGATGTCGCGACTATCAACGTCGTCATGAATATTGGTAAAAATATTTAAAAAATATATCAGTGAATCATTAATACACATTATATTATATTGCGATTTTGATAAATGTTTTTATAGAGTAATTTATATTGTGACTTATCTACTGTTATGGTTAGAATTAGTTTTATAGTTGTAATTTTTTAATGAGGTGGTGGCTATTGTATTCCTGCATTTGCATTCCGCTTTCGCGACGTAACCGCGTAGATGGTGATAACTGACATCATCGCAATATCTGGAGTCACCGCAAAAACGGAAAAAAGGTTTTAGAGATGGTTGTTCTAGAAATACACTAGACAAATGTGAGTTTGAACTGTACAGTAATAAACTTCTAGTGTGTAGAGTACTGTAATGTGTGTGCATATTTGTGTTTTCACTTTATGGGAAAGGCACTATCATCGTGGTTAATGGTGTCATTGTGATGTCACGAATAATCACGAAAACGGGAAATAGGTCTGAAAGATGGTTTTTAAAGTAACTTAATACAAAAATATTTGTTTAAACATGCTTTGAGAGAAGTATGTATATAGTAATATGTATAGGGCAATGTTCAGAATGGATTTTTTTAGATATTATTTTTTGGATGTGTTGGTGGCCATTGAATTTCTGCTTTTGTTTTCCGTTTTCGCGACCTGTCCACGGGGATCGCGACGTCATCAAGATGATCCCCAAAAAGTAAAGAGGAAAAAAAACCTTTAGAAAAACACTTCAAAATATTTTGGGTACTAGGGTGGCTCTGACAAGAGCTGTTGTGTTGTTTGTATGTTATGGCTGCTACCTGTGGACCGTATGCAGGGTTTCAGGTTACTTAGAAACAACCTTTTGCTTTCATCTGTAAAGTGCACTCCATCATTCTTTAAGTTCCGTGCATATCAAAATGCAGGTTGTTATAGATACAGCCCATGCGATGGTCTCTGAGGAATGCAGAAACAGCTTTATTAAAATGTTTCCTGGCTTTATCAATCTGTGGACAGAATTGATTTGACCACTTCCTTTTCTGTCTTTGGCATATATTAGAGTACAGCAAACACAAGGAGATGATGGACGGAGCCATGCCAGTGTGAGGGAAAAGCAACATCAGTTCTTCAAAGGTTTCTTTAAATAGGATTTCCAGCCCTTCCCCAGTAAATGTACCTAGGTCATTGCCACCACAGTGCACAATCATGAGGTGAGGAGCTTGGGAACCCACAATGGATTTAACCAAAGCCAGCAACTGATGAAACTTTAAACCTCTCTGGCCAATCCAAGTAATCTGCACATTTGGAAAACCCAAGTCTCTGTCAATTTCTCTCTTTTTGCATTCTCTTTATCCCAATAGATGTAGCTGTTGCCAACAAACCACATTCTAAGCATTTTGAAGTGAAGGAACAATAGCAGTCAGGGTAAGGCTGGAGCTGAATGAGGTAGTTTTCCAAAGGAAAAGCAGTTACAATGGAGGTGTTTTTTTTCACAAAAACAAATATATATTTATATTTCATTGGATGCTGTCAGCATGAAAGTGATTAAAGTTAGGTAGTGTGTACGATGGCTCAGAAAGAAGTCTTATTATTGGCTGTTGTTTAAAAAGAAATGTAACACAGACATGGAAATCCTTTTGAATCTGTAGAGTAAACCACACCTGCTGTATCTTATTTGAAAGCAGAATGTTCCTTCTAGAATGTGCTGTGAACTTTTGACCTACTGGTTCCACTGGGTTTCCAGATACACTGAGCTAAGACTGTATTGGGGGAAGGGTGTTAAAGAGACAATACATTTTTTTGAAAAGTTGATGAGTGAATAGTGATGACACAATGTAAGTAATGGCAAGTTTTAATTTCCAACTCAGGACTATGCAATAAACTGTTGTGTAGTATTTAAATTTCAGAAAAATGAAGCTTGATATCGGATTGAACTACCGTTTTTTTGGGCGAATATTCCGTGATGATGAGAGCAGAAACACAGCAACAGGAACCTCGTTTCAAAAGAGAGGGAAAGGGTTAACAGATGCTAACCATTCACAAGTGGAGATGCAGTAGTCTAAAATGAAAGACATGATTTCATTCGCTGCCTTCTCATGATGATAAAGTGGAAAGTTGAAGAGGTAGCCATTTTAGACTTGCTTTGTATGAGAGTGGTGTACCATTCTTGTGCTTAGTTTTTACAAATCTTAACAGTGTCCAAACTAAGCAGAAAGAGCTAAAACAACAATGTAATCTATAAATGTAGATGTATATGGGAGTTTGAATAAAAGGAGTATCACAGTGATGAGAAAAAATTTGAGATGAATTGTATCTATTAGAGGGTATGTGTTTAAGAGGTTAGTGGTGAATGTTTTGGGGAGTAAGAGAAAAATGAATTAGTGCATGTTTAATACATTGTGTATTTTACTGAAAAATAACAGTATAGTTTTGTGGAAAGTTGGAATGAGGAACTAAGAATGTTTTAAATGTCTAAACATCATGTGCAGAATAGATACATCTGTCATTTGCATTCTGGGAGTTGTTGTACTTTTAGTAACATTATTAAACAGGATTAGTGCAGTGAGAAATAAAAGATGAGAACATGTTGTCTGCGTGTATATAAATTAGAAAGAAGGAATACTTGTTAGGTGTATATTGGGAAGTGTTTGTCAATGTGGTTTTTAACTTATATGACCACTTTGCATATGCTTAGATGGTGAGATATAGTTTTTGTGCTTGCACATAGCTATATATACGGTGGGACTTTTGAGTTTGCTTAAAGATGCAGAGAGTTATATATTTTGGGAAAGATGGCTTGAAGGTGTACATCTATTAAGAAATCGCATATATGTTTACATGGTGATCTATGTTCAGTAAGGTTGATGACAATTTCATGTATATGGTGAGGGTAGTGTTTTTCTTTAAACATGGTTTGTTTAAAATTGAAAAGGATTAATAGTGCAGAATGCCTAGAGAGTTCTTGTGCTAGCTTCATTTCAAGTGTAACTTTTGTTTGAGATTTGCTGAATATATGTTTTAGAAGCCAAAGAAGTATTTGAGAACTGATGTAGGTCTGTCATTCCCAAAAGGTTTTGTGCTTTGAAAAATTTCAAAATGTTGTTTTCCGTTCTAGAAACTTACTGATGCATGTGCAGGCTCTGTAGCAAAGCAATGTATGTTTCTAGAGGGCAATGTATGCAATTATGTGATACCTATATTTCACTCACACATAGCTCAGAAGAAAACCATATATATAGTAAAACAGTTAGTTTGATAGTGACAGAAGCAGATAACCAATGATTCAGAGATATAGTGACAATTGTTATGAATCTAACAGTAATTAAGATACTTTCTTAGTAAGGCAGTATTCAGGCACTCATGGAATCACACAGCCACTACTCAGGCAGTCATCAAATCAGTGACTCACTATCCATGGAGTTATTCAATTATCCAGAAACTATACATGTACTCTTGCAATCAGGCAGGCATAAATTATGTAGTTATTGAAGTATGCAGGCACTACAGATACACTCATCTAATCGCCTAGGTACTATCTATTGACTTATGCAATTAACAAGGCTATAACTATGCAATCACTATGACATTTGCGCAGAACCTATGCAGCCATCCAAACTCCCACTTACAAACCATGCACTGGTGAAAGACTCAGGCACTCATGTAATTACATAGAGAGTACCATTGTAGTAAACCTATCACCCATCCAGTACCTATTCAGTCATTAAATTACTGAGCCAGTAGTCTTGCACTAATACAATCACATTAACAGTATACTTACTTTCATCCAATCTCTCAAGCTTTAACGATGGAATCATGCATTCACTTAGACACTAGTCATGTACTCATCTAATTAGGCAGGCACCACTGATGCACTTATTCAGTTCTCCGGGCACTACCCATGTAGTAATGTAAGCATCCAGGCACTACCTGTTCAGTCAACCAAAAAGACATAGGCTGCATCCAATTGCTGAAACACTAATCATACACTCATCCAATAGGCTAGGTGCTATGCATGGGCTTAAGCAATCATGTATGCACTATCCATGCACTGCATAAATCACCTATGTACTATGTATGCACTCTTGCAATCATACAGGCACTTGAGTTGCACTCATTTAATCATCCTACCAGTATCTATGCATGTATTGAATTATTGAAGCCTTAGTCATGCATTTGTCGAATTATTCAGGCTCTACTGATGCACTCATCCAAACACCCAGATACTAGTGGTATACTCATGAAAACATGCAGGCAGTAGGTATGCGGATATGGAATGACCCATGGAGTTATGACATAGTCAGGGAATCATATAGGCACTACTTGTATCCTCAGGGAATCACCTAGGCACAACCTATGCACTCATTCAATCATCCAGGGTGTATTGATGTATTCAACCACAAACCCATGCATTTACAAGTTTTACTGAGGAATATGTAGTCTTTAGACAATATGGGTGATAGGTTTACTGCAATGGTATTCTCTACGTAATTATATGAGTGCATGAGCAGAGCCTAAATTGTTTCATTAGTGCACATGTGTGCCTCAATATTTCAATGACTGCATGGGTTGTAAGTGGGTGTTTAAATGGCTGCATAGGTTCTGCGCAAATGTTATAATGATTGCATAGTTACAGCCTTGTCAATTTAGTGTTAAATTTTTAAAAAAGTGTAGAAGAAGGAGAGATGCAATGAAACAGAAAGAACAAGTTGAGAGAGTGGTTAATAAGGCCTTTGCTTTGAAGAGGAAGCTTTTCATTTTGATTCTATATAGAATGAAGGCAGTTTTTAGTGGACAATGGATAAATACTTCTTGTACAGAGGCTTTCTTTAATGAAGAAAGCTATCTCCAGGATAACAAATTAGTTCATGCTAATGATTAAAGAGAACGATGTCATGAAATGAAGAATGGTAGTCCTAAAGCAAAAAAGGTGATGGTACCTAGAAAAGTAGAAGAAGTTATTGCATAAGAGGTACAAGGAAGGCATAGTCAGGGTACTGTATACAAGTGGAATTGTTGTAGTGTTTATAGTATTAGACAGCAATCCATTGATATATTAATAAAATTCCTACGTATCTTTCCAAGGCGAAGTTTAAAACACAAAATATGTTATATCATTCAACGATGCGAAGTTTAGGTAAGAGGCTGTATTATGTGAACACTCCTGCTTTATGTTTAGGAGAAATAAGTAGAGCACTTTTGCATTGTAGTGTGGCACATGTAGAAAAAGTTTGTGGTGATGTGCAGTTTAGTTTCTTTGGTCCTGAGCAGGATTCTATGTAAAGTGAAGAGTTGTTAAGAGGAGAAGTTGCAGAACAAGACACATATATTACAGTTGATAGTTTAAAAGAAACTTGTGTAAAATACCAGAGTATGTTTGTATATGTTGTTGACGTATTTATAATAAGATTTAAACACAGATTGTTGACTTATTTTTAAAAAGTGAAAAAGTAAATCATGATAAATGGCAAAAGTTACCTGTGTATTTATTTGTAGAGGGATGGTTTGAATTGTCTGTACGGCAAGTTATATGTAAGTAGTGTTACAAAAAATTGGAAGATAATAAAATGAACAACAAATATATATTAGATACCCATTTTGTAAGATAATAAAATGCCTGCTAATTTAGAAAAACTATGAAGGGCTAAAAAAAAAAAATAACAACATTTATCATTCTCTCCAGGATTGTGAAGGGCAGTTATGGACTGCTCTCCAGCACTAACTACAACTCCACAATCCATGCAGTATGATGCCATACGGGAAAACTGTGGAGCCAAATCTTGAAGTTGAGATTGGACATTTGACTGGACTCTCTGCTTTGGTGTTGATGTACTGCTATTGAAGTCAAGGGTCCTCCAGCTTTGCATTGCCTTCTTTCTGCTTACTATGAACTCCTCTTATGAAATGTGCAAAAAATATCAAAGGGGGGAAAAATACCATGTATGATTTTTGGCAGCATTGGGAATAGCTGTACCACACTGCCCCCCAGCTGTTATAACAACACTACAATCCATGCAATACATGGCCATTCTTGAAAACTGTGGAGCCATATCTGTTGTGGTAGTCTTTACCTCTAATGGGACTTTCTGGATGGGTATTATTGCTGCTGCAACTGATGTAGTTGGCCCTACAGCTTCCCTCTTGTATACCGCCAGTTGGAAACGTTTTCTATGAAAGGTTTTAAGATAATACGAGATGGACCTCATCCCTCATGAGTATTTTTTGCTTGTCCCTCTAGAGAGGGTCCAGTCACACATTGTGCAGTACACTAGTTTTGCACAAGTGTTTGATTCCCCATGAGTTTGGGTATCAATGGATAGTTTGATGTTTGTTTCAAAGTTATGTTGTGTTCATGAGTTCACATGTTGAAAGTTATTTATTGAAACAGTTGTTTTTTTTACAAATATGTTGTTAAAATAAAGTTAACCAATATGTTACTAAGCAGCTAGACTGAAACTGTGTGTAAAATATGTCTATATATCTCTTTTACACTTTTTCATTTGTATTCGTGACTGCTGGTGTCATTGCGACCTCCGGTGTTGCTGTGAAGAAGGAAAATGCATTTTTGGTTTTTGATAATCTTTATAGTTCAATTAATTAAAATTGTTACAATCTGCTGCATTTTCGTGTGTAGAATAAAAGAAAGGAAACAAATAAAAAGGGAAAGAAGGATAAGAAATACAGTTCTAAAATTCATAACCATCATGCGGGTTCCAGTTAAATGACTGGATTAGCTATAATCTATAAAATCATTAAAACAGAAGTCCAGGCTGAATCTGAAGTGCTATGCTAGTGCATTAAAATAGCAGCTGCTTCTATTGTTCCTTTTTAGCTTTGGGCTTTGGACAGGGCCTTTAGCGCTGTGGATTAATGTTCATTTTAAAGCACACCTTTTGCTTTTCCAGCCTTCAGTTAAGAATGTAGGTGGTTAAAGCCAGCATTTGTGGATATTAGCCTTGATTCTGTGCGTTTGGATGGTCTGACGTGCACGGTTAATCTTCTAAACTTGATTCATTGTATTTCCTTCTTTGCTGTGCAAGCCGTGGAATCACTGTAATTGTGGCTAAATGGCCAGCTAGTTGCTGCTGGTGGCTTTGGTTGTATTTGTAAGGGGCGACCCGGATTGCATCAGTGAATTTCCCTAGTCTGGCTGCGGTTTGTACTGTTTTGGCGGAGAAATACAGGTCTGAGACCTCTCTGCAGTGTCTAAGACCCTGGGTCCTTCAGATGGGGATTACTAGGCGATGTTGCTCACTAGCCATCTTTGGACAGCAGCACAATAGATGAAACCAGGATTCGCGTTGGTAGCTACATAGTCGGCAAGTGATTAAGTTAAACCGCCGGGCCCAAGAAGGATTGACGTCCACGACTGGTAGTGCAAGAAGCCTCATGTACAACATTTTCTTCCAGGTTTGGATTGTCAAGGCTTGCTTGAAATAAGGCTCGGGTTTGCCCAGGATATAGGAGGCGTCCAGTTTAGATAAGTTGGGTTGGCAGCATAAACTTTCCAGATGTATTTCGAATGAACTTTTCTTAACCTGTGTGTTCACTGATTTTTTCCAGGCGGTGAGCAGGATATCATAATTTTGCAGGTTTTGAACTTCTATTTCGAGTAGGTTTAAGGCCTCTGCCAACTGGCCTGCCATGGGGAGCCAGCCACTTCAAAAATTGATTTGATTTGGGCTTTTAATGAGGGTGCTGGGGCACACAGGGTGCTTATGTAGTATTTAATTTTTGGTGTAGTTATTTTGACAAATGAATACAAAGGGAAAAATTACATTAGTATCATACTAAATAGCTACACTGAAATTTATGTCGAATATGTCTATATTTGAGTTTTACACTTTGTCAAAAACACCCGGTGCTCGCAGTTTGTCCTTGGCAATGGCACTCATTGAATCATACAGGCACTACCTGTGCAATCATCAAGGACGTCCTTTTTGCATCACTCTGCAAATGTGCCTCTTGGCATAGTACTAGTTGAGGGATGAAGTCCCCTTGGCTATTGAGGGTATTTGGTGGCCAAGTATCCCTCTTGTTACCTCCAGCAAGTTTCACACAGGCAGTTTGCTAAGAGGTGTTCTGAGGCCACACCCCTTTCTGCACCACTCTGCAAACATGTCTCCTGGAACACTAGAGGTTGGGGAATAAAGTTTTCTTGGATGCTAAAGGACCTTGGGCACCAAGAAACCCTCCTGGTACTTTCTATAAGTCCTACTAAGCGGGATTTCTGAGAGCTGGTCAAAGGCCCCGCTCCCTTTCCAGACCATTCTGCAAAGACCATTGCTACTTAAAAAAACCATTCACTGAGAAAAAACAAACATCACAGGTAAGTTATATTTAGGAATTAGCATTAAAAAAACTTAGAAATTCACTGAAAAAACAAAAGGTTACAGGGCTATTATAGTTAGGAAATAGGATTAAAAAAACCTTAGATATTGACTGAAAAAAACAGGTTACAGGGACGTTATAGTTAGGCTGACATTTCACTCATACAAAACCAGAGAATTTCAGTAGTTATAGTTAGCTGAGCAAACTATAACTCACGCCCCAGCAGTGCACTGCTTATGATCTCACATATTATATCACTCATGACATAAACAGTGACATCACTGATGACATCTCAAATGACATCAGTGATGACATCAGTTATGGCATCATCCACAGCATCTCTGATGCACTCACTCACATCCCTATAGAATCTTTTATAGACCCACTGCCACTTCCATACAACTATTCACAAACCCATTCATAGAGCTATACCAGTACTTACACACCCACTCACTGATTCATAGATCTACACACACATCCACTCGCTCACCCATACTGCTACTCATACACCCACACACTCACTAATACAGCCATTGATATATCCTCTCATACACACATACAGGCACTCACACACTGAGTCACCCATAGAACTACTCACACACCTAGACATTCACCCATACATTCAATCACACAGCCTCCTACTCACCCAGACAGTTACACAAGCCCACTTAATTACTGTTGGACTTGGCCCTTTTTGCAGGGTCATCCCAAAACTTTTTGCCTTCCTCCTGTGTATTTTCTGACCTGTTGTTGGTGGTTTTATGACTCTGGGCACTTTACCACTGCTCATCAGTGCTAAAGTGCATGTGCTCTCTCTTGTAAACTTGTTAAGAGTGTGGTCTACACCTGTTTGACATATTTAACGTACCTGTAAGTCCCTTGAACAGTGGTATCCCATATACCCAGGGGCTGTAAATTAAATGCTACTGGTGGGCTTGCAGGGCTGCTTGCGCCAACCACCGCAGTAGCCTTTCAAACCTGTCTCAGGCCTCTGCCACTGCAGGGACTGCGCGCGCAGGTTACTGCCACCATGACGTGGCATATAAAGTGGGTGCAACATCTGAAAATCCCCTTTTACTATGTATAAGTCACCCCTAAGGTAGGTCCTAGCTAGCCCTCTAGGCAGGGTGCTGTGTAGGTAAAAGGTAGGACATGTGCCTTAATTGTGTGGCATGTCCTGGTAGTGACAAACAGCCTATTTGATTTCTCGCTGATGTGAAGCTGCCCTCTCAGAGGGATGCATTGGGGATTCCCTGATATGTGCTTCAGTGGTAATTCCTGACATGAGAGGGGTAGCGTAACCATGTTTGGTATGTTTGGAATAGTAGTGGTAAATCCTGCTTATTGGTGAAAGCGGATTTATAATTATTATTTTAGAAATGCCACTTTTAGAAGTAGACATTTCGGTGTGTTTATGTGTCTTTTTGCCCTGCCTGGATGTGTATTGACCGTCTGGTTCTGACTTACAGGGGAGAGGGTATGTGCATTCAGTCCAGCAAGTCTAAGGGGGGGTTGAGGTGTGTCCTGCCATTCCTGGGTGACTCAGCACTAGGCTGAATAGACCTTGGCTGAATTTAAAGTAGCAGGAGGAGTTTTTCCTTACAGCTGAATAGGCTCGGTCTGCATTTGGAGTGGTTACACCTGAATAGGGCTGTGCCTGCCTTCCACAATGCTGGCTCCACCCCCCTGTGGTGTGTCTGGGACCTGGTCTGAAAATGTTATTGGGGGTGTTGTGCACTTCAATAGTGGTTGAAGTGCCCCCCAGAACAAAGACACTAGTACTATAAGTACAGGGGCTGTGACCCCATGAAAGAGATAGGACACTGCGTGAACTTCTGTGTGCCAGGAGGAACCGCCTTGGGACTTTGCTCCTCGGAGCTGCTGACCTGCTGCCTATTGGGCTCGGGGAAGGACTGCAGAACTGCCCTGAGAAACCCTTGTGCTGGCCTGCTATCCTGCACCTTGCTGGTGTGCCCCTTGTTTTGGGGAGTCATAGCGCATGGGGAGCGCTTTGGTGAAGTGGGTGAGAGCGCTTCTGGAGCACTTTCCCTTTTCCCTTCTGCTGGGAAAAAGCATGTGAAGAGCGCTCTGTGGTGTCGACAGCGCATACAGCGCTACCCTGCCTGTGTGGTTCTACAGGGCTCCTTGCTCGGCAGAGGAAATCACACTGTGGGAGCTCCGTGATTGCTCCTGGGATGCAGTGGCTTCATTTCCACCTATGGCCCCCCTGTGGTAAAGGGGGCTGCCACCTACTTCTGTAGAGTGACGGGTGGTGTCCCGCAGCATTGCCCTGCTGCTAGGAGCAGCGACGCCGGCCTTCAGGGATCCTTCTGAGAGGGCCCGCCTCCCTGTTCCAGAGGCGAAGACCGGAGCAGAGTGACTCGGACTTAGCGGGGCTGCCAGAGGAACTGCACGGCCGTGCATACTGTGGCACATCACCAGGCTCTCCGAGGTGAGGCCGCACACGTGTGCAGTCCTTACAGCGGTCCATGAGGTCCAGGAGGGCTCCAGACGAGCTGCAGTGCCATAGGGCTTTTGGAGAAGCAGCGTGATACTGGCCACACGTCCAGCAGTTGTCTGCTGGCGTAGGGCAGAGACTGGGTGTGTGTTGCGCCCCCGCCCCCGTATTTGGTGTGCTGGGCACCAGGGGCATTCTAGTTTGGCAGGAACAGGGTGGAACCTCGGCGGAGGCCCCCGGGTCCCAAAGGAGACAGGATCTCCACAAAGGTGCTGCATTCCCTAATAGAGGCACATGAGTGAGGTGTCCTATCGGCTGAGGCTGGTGTAAACTCCAGGCAAATTAGTGTTGGGGCGCAAGGCCCTGGGTGTTGGTATTTATTACTGTGGCAAAGTGAACTACTGCCCCATGTGCCCTGAGGCTATCATGTAGTTGGTGTTACATTGTCAGGGCTGCACCCTATGTACCTTAATGGTGATCAGCAGTAATGGTGATCTGCATATGCCTAAGGTGGGCATGATCTATTTATGATATGTGCACTGTACAGGTGGCTGCTATAGTGCACTGCTGATGATGTTTATGCCTAATGCGTTACGCTAAGTGTAATCCTACCAGTAGTTACTGGTTACCCTGACAGTGTTGTTTATGACCGTGGCCCGATTGGCCAAGTGATTTATGTAATCCCTGTGTAGTCATGACAAGTGCCTAGTGGCACAGTAATATATGTGATTGTGACCTAATGTGTTTTTATGGATAATACAAAGGATATTTTATATAAACTTGTGTGGAGTCTTTTTTGTGGTGTGCCTAGGGTGTCTCTGTTGTATGAGTGTGTTGTGCAAACGCTTTACACATTGCCCCTGGATAAGCCTGACTGCTCTGCTAAGCTACCAAGGGGGTGAGCAGGGGTTATCTTCAGTGTGTAACTCCCTTGCCCTGACTAGAGTGGTGGGTTCTGCCTGGCTTAGGTGCATACCCTAGCCAATGAGAAACCCCATTTCTAACACTTACTCATAAAAATAGTAGCACATCCTCACTCACCCATACAGTCAGTGACAGAAGCATGCACTCATCCATATAGCCACTCTCATATTCACTCACTCATGCATACAGTCACTCATATACTGAGTCACTCACCTATACTGCCTTTCACATTCCCAATTACTATCCCATACTGACACATGCACTCAATTACAGACACAGCCATACAGACACTCACTCACTCATACAGCTTCTCAGACATGCAGTACCCCATACAGCCACTGATTCACCCACTTACTCATCCATACAGGCAGTCACACACATATACCCAGACAACCATGGAGGTAGTCAGACAACCAATCAATTACCCATATAGCCATTCATGTACCCGCTAACACACTCATACACCCACTTAGACATCATCTGACTGAGAGATACACTCATTTACACAACCAGTCACTCACCTATACATTCACTGAGACACCTAATCACTCACTTATACAGTCAGTCAGGCACCCACTGAGTGATCCATACAGATACTCATACACCCACTGATTCACCAATACACCTTAGTATAAATATTTAACACTCATAAACTATTTAAAAACAGTCACTGGGTAATGTCATCAGTGATGTCATCAGTGATGTCATTTGAGATGTCATCAGTGATGTCATCAGGGATGTCACTGACAATGTCATGAGTGATGTAATATGTGAGGTCATAAGCAATGCATTGCTGGGGAGCGAGTTTTAGTTAGCTCAGCTAACTTTAACTGCTGAATTTCTCTGGTTGTGTACGAGTGAAATGTCAGCCTAACTATAACGTCCCTGTACCCTTTGGTTTTTTCCAGTGAAAAAAAAAAAAATATATATATATATATATATATATATATATATATATATATATATATATATATTCACTGAAAAAACCATAGGTTTTAGGGACGTTATAGTTACAAATTAGCATTTAAAAAACCTTTGAAATTCACTGAAAAAACCATAGGTTTTAGGGACAGTTATAGTTAGTTGGACATTGCACTCGTACAAAACCCGTGAAATTCCCCCGTTATAGTTAGTTCAGCTAACTATAACTCGCGCCCGCAATGCACTGCTGATGACGTCACATATTACATCACTCATGACATGGTCAGTGACATCACTGATGACATCACTGATGACATCTCAAATGACATCACTGATGACATCATCCAGTGACTGTGTGTTTCTGTAAAGTTTAAATATTTTTTATATATATAGGGAAAGGCGTATTGAAGAATGAGTGGGTGTATAAGTGTCTGTATGGATGATTTAGTAGGTGCGTGACTAATTCTATAAGTGAGTGATTAAACGTATCTTACTGAATGCATGGGTTAGTGACTAAACTGGGTGAATGTCTGTATCCGTCTGTTGCTGTGTAAGTGGCTGCATGGGTTTGTGAATAGCTACATGAGTGTCTATAAGAGTTATTGATTTGTTGTCTGAGTATCTGTATGGGTGCCTGAGTGTTTGTGTGGATGGGGTGTGTGCGACTGTGCATAGATGTGTGAGTGGGTGATTCACTGGGTGGATGGTTTCAAGAGTGCATCTGTGATAGACTGTATGGGTGGGTAAGTGTGTGTAAGAGTGTGTTAGTGAGTGAATGTATGTCCCAGTGGTACATGTGTGAGTAACTACATATGTGAAAGGCAGTATATATGTGTGTTGGAGTATATAAATAGCTATAAGCGAGAGTGAGTGATTATGATAGTGGCTGTATGGATGAGTGTGTGCTTGTATCAGTGATTGTATAAGAGCGTAACAATGTGCTAGTATTTGTATGATTAAGTGAGCTGGTGTGTGTATAACTGTATAGGTGAGTAAATGGCAGTGTGTTTAATTATTTGCATGACTGACTAGGTGTGTGAGTACCTCTATGGATGAGTGGCGGTGTTTGAGTGTCTATATAGGAGTAAGAGTGCATATGATAGTCCTGTATTGAGTGACCATAAGTATGAGTGACTGTACGGGTGAGTGAGTGGATGTGTGTGTGTAGACCTAAGAATCAGTGAGTGGGTATGTAGTTATTGGTGTTGGAGTGTCTATGGTTTTGCGAATGGCAGTCTGTAATTTAGATTGGGTGTATCAAAGGTTATATTAGGGTGTGAAGAGCTGCATCAGATTATCACGTGGATGATGTCATCAGTGATGTCATTTGAGATGTCATCAGTGATGTCATCAGTGATGTCACTGACCATGTCATGAGTGATGTAATATGTGACGTCATCAGCAGTGCATTGCGGGGCGCGAGTTATAGTTAGCTGAACTAACTATAACGGGGGAATTTCACGGGTTTTGTACGAGTGCAATGTCCAACTAACTATAACTGTCCCTAAAACCTACGGTTTTTCAGTGAATTTCAAACGTTTTTTAAATGCTAATTTGTAACTATAACGTCCCTAAAACCTATGGTTTTTTCAGTGAATTTCAAAGGTTTTTTAAATGCTAATTTGTAACTATAACATGTCTGAAACCTACGGTTTTTTCAGTGAATTTCAAAGGTTTTGTAAATGACAATTTTTAAATGTATTAATTGTTATATAAATTTTTTTCATACTGATTTCGAAATTTTTTAGAAAACATTTTTTTTACATATTTTATTTTTTAAATTACATTGTAATTATATTATACATTACAAAAATACTTTCTCAGAATGAATTACTTTAGTTTAAATACTTTGCACATAGGCAATAGACTTTTAAGTTAGTTACAGTTGTTGCAATGGGCAACACATTTTCAAACACAATGCAACATTCAGCTCAATGTGAATTTCTAGTTAAATGCAATTAGTTACTTTATGGATTACTTTTCTAACCACAGGACTGGATCCTAGATTCAGTCCTGGGACATCTCCTGTAAACAGTTGAGTAAAAGCGTTTTGGTTACAGTCGTGATTTTTAAGGAATATTATTGTACTTTAAAAGTTGACACTTAGAAACTTTTTCTCATAGAATGACCAATGTTATCCTATGGAAGGAAATTCACTTAGGAGGTAAAAACTGTTATCGTTACTTTTTGTTACTCAGTGTTGGATCCTGGATCCAGCACTGGTGCATCTCCTGTAAACAGTTGAAAGAATGCGTTTAAGTCATACAGGCGATTTTTAAGGAATATTTGTAGTTTGTGAAAATCGACACTTTGAAACTTTTCTGCTGAAAACCAGACAAAGGATTCCTATGGAAGAAAATATAAGTTACTGGTAAGTACGGTTAAAATTACTTTTCAGGGTCAGTGCTGGGCTAAAAGATGCAGCACTGGGTTCTCTCCTGATAACAGGTGAGTAAATTGGAATTCGTACTTTGGTTGATTTTAGAGGAATATTATAAAGTTCCAAAACTCCACACTTAGAAGAATTTCCAAGTGAAACCAGTCAATGTTAGCCTATGAAGGAAATTCAAGTTACCGGTAAGTACGGTTAAAATTAATTTTGAGGATCAGTACTGGGCTGAAAGATGCAGCACTGAGGTCTCTCCTGATAACAGGTGAGTAAATCAGAATTCGGATTTCGGCTGATTTTAGAGGAATATTTTAAAGTTCCAAAAATCAACACTTAGAATTTTTTTCAGCAAAAAGCAGGCAATGATATCCTATGGAAGGAAATTCAAGTTACCGGTAAGTACGGTTAAAATTACTTTTGAGGATCAGTACTGGGCTGAAACATGCAGCACTGAGGTCTCTCCTGATAACAGGTGAGTAAATCGGAATTCGTATTTCGGCTGATTTTAGAGGAATATTTTAAAGTTCCAAAACTCCACACTTAGAAGAATTTCCAAGTGAAACCAGTCAATGTTAGCCTATGGAAGGAAATTCAAGTTACTGGTAAGTACGGTTAAAATTACTTTTCAGGACCAGTACTGGGCTGAAAGATGCAGCACTGAGGTCTCTCCTGATAACAGGTGAGTAAATCAGAATTCGGATTTCGGCTGATTTTAGAGGAATATTTGTATGTTTCAAAAATCAAAACTTAGAAGAATTTCCAAGTGAAACCAGTCAATGTTAGCCTATGAAGGAAATTCAAGTTACCGGTAAGTACGGTTAAAATTACTTTTCAGGATCAGTACTGGGCTGAAAGATGCAGCACTGAGTCTCTCCTGATAACAGGTGAGTAAATCGGAATTCGTATTTCGGCTGATTTTAGAGGAATATTTTAAAGTTCCAAAACTCCACACTTAGAAGAATTTCCAAGTGAAACCAGTCAATGTTAGCCTATGAAGGAAATTCAAGTTACCGGTAAGTACGGTTAAAATTACTTTTCAGGATCAGTACTGGGCTGAAAGATGCAGCACTGAGGTCTCTCCTGATAACAGGTGAGTAAATCGGAATTCGTATTTCGGCTGATTTTAGAGGAATATTTTAAAGTTCCAAAACTCCACACTTAGAAGAATTTCCAAGTGAAACCAGTCAATGTTAGAATGTTGAAGGAAATTCAAGTTACCGGTAAGTACGGTTAAAATTACTTTTCAGGACCAGTACTGGGCTGAAAGATGCATCACTGAGGTCTCTCCTGATAACAGGTGAGTAAATCGGAATTCGTATTTCGGCTGATTTTACAGGAATATTTTAAAGTTCCAAAACTCCACACTTAGAAGAATTTCCAATTGAAACCAGTCAATGTTAGCCTATGGAAGGAAATTCAAGTTACTGGTAAGTACGGTTAAAATTACTTTTCAGGACCAGTACTGGGCTGAAAGATACAGCACTGAGGTCTCTCCTTATAACAGGTGAGTAAATCGGAATTCGTATTTCGGCTGATTTTAGAGGAATATTTGCACAATGGTGAAGGGAGGGGCGGGGCCTGAGGTGACATCTGTGCAAACGCGCCCCGTGGCGCGTTTTAAGTTGGGGGATTAAGTCCCCTTGAACCTGAGGGTCCCTAGGGGCCAACTAGCCCACCAGGAACCTCCAATATGCGCCAGGGGCTGCGTTGCAGAGACGTGTAGAGAGGCCACACCCCTTTTACACCTCTCTGCAACGCAGCTCTGTGGCGCTTTCTGGATGTACCTGTTGGGCTAGTTGGCCCCCAGGACCCTCAGGATTGAAGGGGATTTAATTCCCCATCTTAAAACGCGCCACGGGGCCTGTTTGCACACATGTCACCTGAAGCCCCGCCCCTGCCTTCACCACTGTACAAACGCGCCCCGTGGCGCGTTTTAAGTTGGGGGATTAAGTCCCCTTGAATCCTGAGGGTCCCCGGAGTCCAACTAGCCCACCATATACCTCCAAAAGCGCCACAGAGCTGCGTTGCAGAGAGGTGTAAAAGGGGTGTGGCCTCTCTACACGTCTCTGCAAGGCAGCTCCCTGGCGCATACTGGAGGTTCCTGGTGGGCTAGTTGGCCCCCAGGGACCCCCAGTATTCAAGGGGAATTTGTTCCCTCTGCAACGCGCCAGGGCGCGTTTGCAGAGTGGTGAAGGAAGGGGCGGGGCCTGCGGGCCCAATCGTTTTTTTTTTTTTGTCCCTGAAGGGGGGCTGTGTGGCCCCCTTCCTTTTTTTCTCTTTTTGGGCCCTGGGGACCCCATCCCCCAGGGCCTTACCCCTTTTAAATTTTTCAAAAAAAAAACGGGAAGGGGGCCGCGTGGCCCCCTTCCCTGGGCCTGTATTGGCCCCGGGGACCCCATCCCCGGGGCATGGCCTCTATATTTATTATTTTGAGGGGGCAGCGTGGCCTCCCTCCTCTGGCCATTTTAAGGCCCCGGGGACCCCATCCCCCGGGGCCGGCCTTTCCATTTAAAAAAAAAAATTGTTTTTCTCTTTTTTGGGGAGGGGGCCGCGTGGCCCCCTCCCGGGCCACTACTTGCCCCGGGGACCCCATCCCCCGGGGCTGGCCCTCTCCGTTGGGGACTGTGGGGGTCCCCAATCCCCCACAGTCCCGCCGGCTCCCCACGTCCCTTGGGAGCCGGCATTGCTGTTCCACATGGGGAGCAGCTGACATGCTGCTCCCCATGTGGAAAAGCAATCGCTTTGGATATTGGAAGAGAGAGCAGGTTTCCCTGCTCTCTCTTCCAATATCCAAAGCAGTTTGCTATGGCAGGACGGGAGCCGCGAGGCTCCGTCCTGCCATAGCAAACTACAGTGTCCCGGGGTAGGCACCCGGGACACTGCAGGAGCCGGCCCTGGGGGTGGTGGTCCCCAGGGCCATCAAGGGCTCCAGGAGGGGGCCGCGCGGCCCCCTCCCATTCAGTACACAGCCCCGGGGAGGTGGTGGTCCCCGGGGCTCTGGGGTCCGTAACGGACCCCCATATTAAAATGTTTAGTGCCCCGGGAGGTGGCGGTCCCGGGGCGTGTGGGGGCTGGAGCCCCCCACACTGGTTTTATTTTTAATTAAAAAAGCCCCGGGGGTGGCGGTCCCCGGGGCTTGGGAGGCCCTTTGAGGCCCCCACACATTAAATTATCCCCCCACCATGCCCCCGGGACTTGGGCCACCCGAGGGCCAATGCTCCATTCTTCGGCAGGATTCGCGCACCCTGAGCGCATCCTGCCGATTTCCTTTAAATTTTTTTTTTTTTTGCCCAGGGGGTCCTTGTGGGACCCCTGAGCAAACCTAGAGGTCAGGGTGTTTCTACCCTGCCCCCTTTGTGCGCTTTGTGCACTTGTTTCTGTCCCTCGGTTCTACCGAGGGACAAAATGGCTGCCAACATTTCCTGAATCGGAATGTTGACAGCCAGCTGACAGCCAATTAACATGCAGCTCGTGATCGGGACGGTGCGCGCAGGGTGCGCTGAGGGTACGCGGACCCTACTCGGCCATAGATATCACTAACTTTTTACTTTTCATTTTCTCAGCAACTACTGAACGGATTTACACCATTTAACAAAAGGGTTCTTTCTGAACCAAGAACTACCTCTTTGCCAAATTTGGTGTAATTCCGTTCAGCAGTTCAGGCTGTAGCCGTGTCTAAAGTTTCCTATGGAAAAGTGCATGGGGAAAACGCGTTTTGGGACCCCCTTTTTCTCGGCCCCCGCTTGACGAATCCCCCGAGACTTTCAGGGTAGGAGCGGACCGGAGCGGGCCACAAAGTTTGAAAATTTCGCGAAGATACGTCAACCGGCAAGAGAGTTATTTCAAATAGAATGTCGCGGATTTCCTATGGATAATAGGTTGTAACTATAACTATCTACTGGCGACCGCCAGTAGATAATATATATATATATATATATATATATATATACATGGAAAATAGGAAGTAGAAAACTTTGGGTAGTTCTCAAATTTAGGTGGAAAGCAGCTCCAGTATAGAGCACTCTCAACACCAGCGACATTATAAATTTGCTCACCTCAAATGTCTTCTTTTCTTTCAAAGACTTTAAGCATAGGATTAGCACAGTGCCATCCACGCCGAGATAGAAAGGGACAAAGTCTTTTGCCATTTCTACAGCAAAGTCTTTAAGCATAGGATAAGCACAGTGCTATCCATGCCGAGCTGTAAAATGACCAAAGACTTTTACCACTCCAGGCACAGTATTACAGCTTTGGATTGGTAAAATACCATCCAAGCCAACCGGAACTGAATAAAAGCAACCCCTGACATGTGTTTCGCTGTCATTAGAGCTCTTCAGAGAGGTATAGCTTTGTCCAGATACAAGGGTGCACCCAGTATAAGTCAAAACAATACCCTTTCAAGCGTAGAGGGATGCATAAATTATGCAAAATAAGAAGCAGAGAACTCTGGGTAATTGCCAAATTGAGGTGGAAAGCAGCTCCAGTATAGAGCACTCTCAACACCAGCGACACTCAAATGTCTACTTTTCTATCAACTAGAGTTCTCTGCTTCTTATTTACACACAATGTTCTTACCTTCTATGCTCTGTTTCTCAATAGTTTTGTAATGACAATATTTTTGACTCATTATTCATGTGACACAATTTTTTGATTTGATGTTTTCGTTATTCACCCAGAAGTTAGTTTTGTTGGAAGGTTCCAAAACTCTTTTCACCATGAATAGACACAGCGAAGAATACATACTAGGGGTCTAATTACAAGTATAGTTGGTATTTTATGCACCTGATAAATAATGATACCACGGGGTACGTTGAATATCTGGTGCAATAAATAGCACCTATTATGAGTTATTGGGGAATAACATGGTGATTTTGGTATTTAACACACTAAAATCTGCATGATACCATAACCTGCTGAAATTTATTGATGTTTGAGGTATGTAACGCACCCGATAATTATCAGATGTGTTAAATACCTTTGAACTCATAATTCTAATCTGTGAGTAAACGGGTTTATGCACCGGTCAGAAAATAACAACTCATAATCTTGCTCTAAGAATGTTATTTTTATGATTTGTGTTAAAATCAAAATCCTAATATAGCGCATATTATGTGGACTGTTGTGATGATAAAAACAAATGTAACAGTGGCATTATTTGTGGGTAATAAACAGAATATTAGAAAGAACTGCACAATATATTGGTATTTTAGTGTTTTCCACCATTTGTTCACCAGCAGCTTTCTTCTTGCCTCTAACTAAGATAGATTAGTAGCAAAATGAGCATGTACTGGTTTTTAGATGGCCTTGTCGTTTTATCTGCATTCCTTAGTTGAACAAGGGAGGAACTATTCTGTATGAAAAGAGCTCTCTCTCTCTCTATAACAGCTAGCAGTCACAAAAAGCCTGTCTGGCAGATCCGAGATGTTGACAGCTTTTTTATGCATACTGGAAGGCTGAGCTATCAAATCAAGTCAAACTGAAATAAACACAGAGCAATGAGTCACTTGTGGTGCTTTTAGGGATTAAACTGAGGAACATTTAATTTTATTACTGAAAGGTTGCAATGGGGTCACAATCAGAGCTCAAATGGCACGTTCAAAATTAATGGCAATGAGAAGGAACATTTTGAGGAGACAGGTAGGTAGAACTGTTTGTAAAGAACAATAGGACCAAGAAAAAGCCAAATGCATCCTTGCCACAAGCACACATTAATCACTTCTAATTCCTCACTCATTCACACTCAGTCACACACTCACTCATTCACTGAAGTGCTCACTCCCTCATTATTGTATATTTTACTTTGCAAGACCATAAGGGTCCAGCATAGACCAGCAGAAACAATAGCTATATTGCCAGGCAGTCTAAACAGTGCCATTGGGTTTATAGTGCTGCCCTCTTTCATTGGAAAGAGCAATTGCACAAAAGCAATTGATGGTTCCTAAATGGTTAAGTCCTGACTGTGATGGTCTCTGCCTTTATCAGGATTGTAATCACCTCCCTATGATACTGTATTGCTACTTCAAAACAAATACAAGAGAAGTTGAACTGTCACATTCAAATTATATAAATGTTCCACGTGGTCCTGACAAGGCCTCATGTAGTTGTAAATAAGCGCAGGTGGAGTTCGCGTTGCCACGCTACGCGGAACTCTGCGAAGTGGTAAAAAAACTCTGCAACGCTATGCAGAGCTCCGCGAACATGCAGAGTTGCTTTTTCCGCATGCTCGCTGAGACATTTTTGATGTTCAGCAATGCGGATTGTGTGTTCGGGGAGAAATATCGCGCGAACTTCACCACACGATCGCCAATGGGCGCGGCCATCTTGTTTTTCTACTCTTTGTTATGGTTCTGGGGCCTGTTTTTAATCCTCTCAAATCTTTTCAAACCTTTGTTTCTAAAACTTTTTTCTGATCTTTTTATTTATTATCAATCTCTCTCTCTCCTAAGTGTATATTTTGCGGTTTATTCCTACTTTTGCTGCGTTTTTTTATACTGTTTGTCTATTACTTGCTTTTTAATTTTTTTACTTCCCTACTTCTTCTAAGGACTTTGTTTTTACTTCTACATTTTCTTTTCTGCCCCCCGCTCCTCCTCCAGAACCATGGCTAAGGATAGTGTGACCAGGAGCCGCCTTCCTTGCGGAAAGCGGTGCAGGGAGAGGGTGCAGGCCCGGGCCTTATTCTCAGAGGTGGAGGTGGCCGCCCTAGTTTTTTCGTGCAGCACCACCTCCCCTTAACCTTGGCAGCAGGGGGCAGGCCCGGTTCTGGCAATGGGATCCAGGAGCGTCACCGCCGTGTGGGCGAGGGCGTCGGGCATTGTTTTGCTGCTCTAAGGTCCAGCACACCCACAACAAGCTGACTCACTGGTGGTCCGACATCCTGGACTGGGAGCAGAACCTGCTGGACCTGCTAGGTGTTGATGTCGTGAGGCTTGGTGAGTAGCTAATTATATTACTATTATGTGTTCTGTGTTATTGTGAATATTATTTTTTTCCCAAATAGCAAGATTGCTGCTGCTGCTTACATTCAGGTAAGTTACGTTTAAAAATCTTATATTATGTGATTGTTATTCTTCTAGACAGGTGCTCGGCACTACTAATCTTACTTGTTTGCAACTTTGCGCTCACCCTGGGCAGAGTTCGCGGAGTTGCACTACGCGGAACCCCGCGAAGTGCAAAAAAAACTCTGTCGTGCTCAGCAGAGCTCCGCGAGCGTCAGATTATAATAGAAAAATGCCGTTCGCAGTGATTGCATAGTGCCGGATGCTTGTCCGCACTGTGCAATCATTGCGAATGGCACCATGCACAGCGCAAGCTTTCCTTTTCTACCGCTCGAGTAGATTTTTACTCGAGCGGCAGCTTTCTCAACGCGAACGGGCAGTTTCTCAACGCGATCGGTCAAGAGCATACGCGACCACTCTCAATGAGAAACCTGACCTCCCAGCGTTGAGAAATCTCGCTGGGATGTTGATTTTCCACGCTCGCGCTCGCCAACTTGATGTTGACGATCGTGAATGAGGAAAAATCTCGCCGGGATGTTGATTTTCCGCGCTCGCCAACTTGATGTTGACGATCGTGAACGAGGAAACATCTTGCCGGGAGGTTGATTTTCCTCGCTCGCGGTCGCCAACTTGACGTTGACGAACGCGAGCAAGGAAAAAAACTCCGCTCCGCAACGCAAAGCGGAGTTTTTCGGAACTCCGCAATCTCCGCGTAACACGGAGTGCAGAAAACTCGGCAAACTCCATAGCGTAGCAGAGTTCACCGCCCAGGGTTACTTTGCGCTTGCTTGGGCTGATTATGTCAAAGAGGTTATAGAACTTAAGTTAGGTAATGCTAAAGAGACTCCTTTCCTTTGTCCTTTCACTAAGATAGTGGTGGTAGGTAGTTATTATAGTTAGTTAATTATTATTAGTTGGTAATTTTTAGCGGTCTGCCTGACGCGTACTCTGTTACGTGCTGCTGACTCCAGTCCTTAGTAGAACCTTTCATAGTTTGTTAGTGAGTGAATAATATAGCCACTCTGCACATCAGCAACCAACCAACAATTTGGTGAATGCAATATACATGCGTCCATCTATGCATTTTTGAGTACTAAAATAAATGGAAATGCAGACTTAGTGATCAATTGGCCCGTCAAAGGGGTTGATTCATTGATGATTGCGAATGAGATCAGAAGAACAAATATAATTTTTGGCAATTCATTCCAAAGTCTTTGGAATAGGCGGGCTAGGTGATACTTAGGTTTAGGATTCTGAAATTGGAATGGAACACTGGAATAATAAAGTGATAGGATGGTCCGCGACCACAATACTACTAGCCGATCTGATTAGATAGGTCAATTTTATTCCAATTGTTGTTTCCTGACAACAAATCTTTTTTGAGTGTTTTTTAAAATATTTATTATTTGTTTCACACCAATCAATTTTTTGTCTCTTTTTATGTCTTACATGGTCAGCAACCAGAGGCAAGAAGATGGCGGGGGTCTGCTGAGGCGGAGCTGTAGGTGCCTCCCAGGGCCAGGATCGCTCCTCTACAGATGGCTCTGCTGCTGGCCTCAGTAAGTCCTCCTGTTGTTATTAATAAGTATATTTCCCTAACTTTTACTGCACCTTATTTTTTAAACTATTTATTTCTGTTTCCTAATTCTAATTTTTACCAATTCTTCCTCGATCTATCCGTTTCTAAATTCTTGTTATCCCTGAATTACCTACCTACTTAGTTATTATATTTCTAGTGTCTGTTTTTTTACATCAATCTAACTGCCTCTGACTCTGTACTACTATTAGTCTGTCTGTAGCTTGCTTTATAATTTATTGTGGTTTTTCAGTCAGCATTCCCACTCCCGTTATATTTTGTGGACTGCCTAGTGGTGGTACTACTGTAAGACTCAGAGAACACACTGGTCCTTTACTACTACTAGTACTACTACTCTGCTGTGCTGATTGCATGCCCAACTAAGGTATTCTACGCATGTTTGTTTACATTAGAAGGCTTTCTTTTACTTTCTACTCATGCTCAATCAGTAAATAAAATGATGGTCACTTTGGACAACCCAAAGTGGTGTATTTTTACTTTTTCTCGTCTAGGCCTAGTACTATTATTATTACTTTAGCAGCAGCAGTTGATTGTGAACCATGCCTGGAAGGAAGTGTGAGGAGGGCACAATTATATTTTCCAACCAAAAGAGAGGACTCGAGTCGAGACTCGAGAGATCTCATGTCCGATTATCCGCCCAGTTGGCCACTGTTTTTCTTTTTAAAAGTTTTAAAACTCAGACTCACCAATAGCTCTAGCCACTGAGTCCAGTCCTTTGGTTTGTCCTCTTCTTGAGAGGCTTTGCGAAAATTGCCACCAACAAAATGCCCTACCATATGTTTTATTATTTTTGATAAGATAAGAGTACATACTAGTGCCTACTCTACTCTAGTACCCGATTTGTACTAGTGATGTGTGTGGTGTATGTATGTATTGTATTTTCAATCTTGCTTGTGAAAAAAAAAATAGGGGGAAGGCGTATATGGCATCTAAAAAATGTGTAATGTTTTTCTAGGCGTACCGACCACCAGTGCCGGGGCCAGCGGGAAGGTGACGCCAGCCAGGAGCGAGCAGATCACGGCAGCTGCAGGGGTAGGTGAGCCAGCAGCAGTGGGGGCAGTGGTAAGGTATATTCCTTACTTTTTGACAATACACATTCGCTGCAAGGGTGTACACTGTATTGTTGAGAGAGACTAAGGGGCGATTCGATTCGGGCCGGAAAACGTACCGACCGACTCGGAGCCGGAATTTATTCCGACCGACACGCATCCGGTGCAGCCCGACCCGCAAAGTCCGATGAAAAGCGTGCAAAATCCGACCGACTCGTCACGGAACACAATACGAGCGACCGAACGCGCGGAAAACAGCTATCCGGCCGGAAAAGCACGCGAATCGAACGGACCAACACGCACCAGGAAGAATCCCGACGCAAACGTACCCGCGAACTCCGACCCGCCAAGTACGATGCAACGCGTGGAAAACACGACTGAGTCGCACAGAGCTCAAGCCGTACGACCGACACGCATACAAAACAGCGAGCCGAAGCAACCCAATACACCGCGACTGACGTGTACGCAGCACATAAAACAGCACAAACACAGCGTGAACGACTCGGAGAAGCTCGCACGAGACAACTGCAGGGTCCAACTCGGTCAGAAGAATGTCTCCTACATGCACAAAAAGTACAAAGGGAAAAACACACAAAAAAGGCCAAACAAGCAATTACAAAGCCAATAAATACTGGGGGAAACAGGGAACAAAGACACACCCACAACTCCACCCATATAAAGGACACAAATCTCTACCATGATCCTTTGCAAATTCAAATTACCTGCCAGCACAGCACACCAACAGACAGCAACCACACACACACTCACAGCTCATCCATCACACAAGCCACACACCATCAGCACCTCAACAAATAGCACCCTCACATACACCCAGCAAAACACACACTCACACACCCTCACTTGCACACCAACACACATCACTCACCACCACCACCCATCACCATGCCCCCAAGAAGAATCCAAAGTTCCTAGATAGTGAATTGGAAGTCCTGGTAGATGAGATCCTCAGGAGTAGAGCCACAGCTGTTTGGTACACTGGTCCAACAGACCCCTATGTCGCAGAAAACCAAGATGTGGGCGAGGATCGTCGACAGGGTGAACGCACAATCACCATGTTTGCGCACAAAGGAAGACATCCAGAACAGGTGGTATGATGTGCGCAGGAGGGTCAGGGACCTATTGAAGAAGGATTACATCTTGAGCCAACACACCGGCAGTGGCCCTCCTGCCAAACCACTATACCTCAGGCCCAGGGAGGAGAAGGTGCGGGCCATCCTACCACCAGTGAGCGTATATGGACTAGAAAACATCCCAGAGCCTGGGAGTACACAACCAATATACCCAATATTGTGTGACAATACACACACATCACTGTCAGGGGATAGGCAAACCATGCACCCTTAGCAAATACACAGCAACAAAAACAGAATCATCCCAAGATGTGTATGTCAGTCAGATAAACACAATACATGCCATCTCATAGTGATATGTAACTGTGTCATGACATGTACAAACCCTACAACAAATAAAGCTATGCAGTGGCACAAATATAACCAACAAACACTGTCAGATATGTAGCCACCACTACAAAACCACCACACAGGGAATCCCACAGAAAGGAAGGAATTCTGTGTATGCAGGTCAAGTCAGTGTAGCCAATAGCATCATGGGAGTTGTAGTCACAGATATTGCCCACCCTCACAATACGTCCATCAACACCACTCTGAACCATGCTCACATCACAGGGAGTGGAAAACAACTGACAAGATGGCTGACACTGGCTACTGCTGTGGGGAGCACAAGGCCCTGCTGGGAACTGGGCACCAACCAACAGCAGGACACCACTGACTGACATCCAGAAAGACAACTTGCACTCCCTGCAATGGAAGCACGTTCCATGGTGGGATATCTGGCTGGGTGGGAAGGAGGACTGACAGCTATGACCATAGTTACCAGCAGCTCTTCCCACACACACCCTAACACAAACTACACACAACACACCTGGGAAAATGCATTGCCTCACACTAAAATCAATTATCCCACAAGAACCACCACCCTGGGTCATGCTGTGGGAAGCACAGTGACACACATGGGACTTGTAGCCAAACAAACGCCAGGACAACACTGTCAGCCATCCATTCAGCACAGGCACACTACCCCACAGGGAAGCAGAGTCAGAAGGAAGGAAGTATGGGCAAGCTGGGAAGGGGGTGGGGGCAATAGCATGATGGGAGTGGTAGTCACAGATATTGCTCACCCTCACAATTGGCCCATCAACACCACTCTGAACCATGCTCACATCACAGGGAGTGGAAAACAACTGACAAGATGGCTGACACTGGGTACTGCTGTGGGGAGCACAAGGCCCTGCTGGGAACTGGGCACCAACAAACAGCAGGACACCACTGTCAGCCACCTTGGCATTGCTGTCACACCCACACACAGTGAAGTACACTCAAAAGGAAGGAAGTATGGGCATGCTGGGAAGGGGGTGGAGGCAATAGGATGATGGGAGTGGTAGTCACAGCTCAACATCCCCAAACCACATGGCCCAGCAAGCTCACACTGAAGCATGCACACCTCACAGAGAGTGGAAAGCCCCATCAAAGATGTCTGACACCGGTGCTCTGTTGTGGGGAGCACAAGGCCCTGCTGGGAACTGGCCACCAACCAACAGCAGGACACCACTGTCAGCCATCTTGCCATTGCTGTCACACCCACTCACAGTGAAGTACACTCAAAAGGAAGGAAGTATGGGCATGCTGGGAAGGGGGTGGAGGCAATAGCATGATGGGAGTGGTAGTCACAGCTCAACATCCCCAAACCACATGGCCCAGCAAGCTCACACTGAAGCATGCACACCTCACAGAGAGTGGAAAGCCCCATCAAAGATGTCTGACACCGGTGCTCTGTTGTGGGGAGCACAAGGCCCTGCTGGGAACTGGCCACCAACCAACAGCAGGACACCACTGTCAGCCATCTTGCCATTGCTGTCACACCCACACACAGTGAAGTACACTCAAAAGGAAGGAAGTATGGGCATGCTGGGAAGGGGGGTGGAGGCAATAGCATGATGGGAGTGGTAGTCACAGCTCAACATCCCCAAACCACATGGCCCAGCAAGCTCACAGTGAAGCATGCACACCTCACAGAGAGTGGAAAGCCTCATCAAAGATGTCTGACACCGGTGCTCTGTTGTGGGGAGCACAAGGCCCTGCTGGAACTGGCCACCAACCAACAGCAGGACACAACTGTCAGCCATCTTGCCATTGCGGGGGCACACCCACACACAGTGAAGTACACTCAAAAGGAAGGAAGTATGGGCATGCTGGGAAGGGGGGTGGAGGAAATAGCATGATGGGAGTGGTAGTCACAGCTCAACATCCCCAAACCACATGGCCTAGCAAGCTCACACTGAAGCATGCACACCTCACAGAGAGTGGAAAGCCCCATCAAAGATGTCTGACACCGGTGCTCTGTTGTGGGAGCACAAGGCCCTGCTGGGAACTGGCCACCAACCAACAGCAGGACACCACTGTCAGCCATCTTGCCATTGCTGTCACACCCACACACAGTGAAGTACACTGAAAAGGAAGGAAGTATGGGCATGCTGGGAAGGGGGTGGAGGCAATAGCATGATGGGAGTGGTAGTCACAGCTCAACATCCCCAAACCACATGGCCCAGCAAGCTCACACTGAAGCATGCACACCTCACAGAGTGGAAAGCCCCATCAAAGATTCTGACACCGGTGCTCTGTTGTGGGAGCACAAGGCCCTGCCTGGGAACTGGCCACCAACCAACAGCAGGACACCACTGTCAGCCATCTTGCCATTGCTGTCACACCCACACACAGT